>JALMGJ010000025.1:9547500-10147500 GCA_023362775.1 Charina bottae
CACTTGTAAAAATAACAGATAAAGATAATAACATTGGGGACACTTCAAAGGAATTTTGAAGAAATGGGAAAGAAGCTCACAGCTACAATGACAGCAACAATATTTGCTCATGCGAATGCACTTTTTAAAAGACATTTTAAAGAAGAAATGAAAGATGCGAAGGAGAACGTTTGGAAGAATTTACAGACCAACAGGATGAAGAAGTAAAACAAATTCTAATCTATGCAGAAATATCAGAAAATAAAATAGAAGTTGTGGACTATAAGACAGAGATGAAAACTAAAGTGGAAATACAAGTGATAAGCCAAGAGACAAAAAATGACCTGGGTAATGATTCATTATAGGATTTACAAAAAAAAAAGGGGGGGGGGGTTGTTAAAGCCATGAAGAAACACCCGAGATGGGATAAAGAAAATTTGGATAGAGATAAAATCCTATGACAGCATTTTAATGAAGTAAAGATTAAGATTGTTAGGAGCAAAAGAATGGAATATAAAGTTAACTTGTTTGATCAGGGTTAAAATAAGAAATACTTTTATAAATTTCTGGGTATCCTTTATGGACTTTTTGCTGATCCTGGACAGAAATGTTTCATGATTTTTGGATTTGTGGATGGATAAGGGTTGGGATATGGGAAGAAGTGATTTATGTAATATAATATCAGAGGGGGTAGAGAAATACTAAGTTTGCTTGTACTTGTAAAGAAGATTGGGAGTTACTTTAAATATTCTTTTTTCATTTTCTCTCTTTTTCTCTTTTTCTTTCTGCACTTTTCATTTTTCTTTTCTTTATTCTTTATTCTTTTTTATTTCAATTTGTATTATTTTTTTACTATTGTCAAAATCTCTAATAAAAAGTATTTTTTTTAAAAAAAAGCAATGTTAATGGCTTTATTTCCCATACTTATTTATATTTGAAATGGTCTTTTCAAAGACAAATCTGTGTCTCCTGTCTGTCACCGCTTAGGAAATTATAATTATGGCAATTTGGTAGGACTGGCTGAATTATCACTCGATAATTGCAGCTTCTAATATGGCTTGCATACTGTATTGTAGATAACAGGAACTCATACAGAACATGAGTATCAGTTCACAGAAAATGTTTTTCAACAGACTAAGTTGGCATACTGAGTCTCTAACCATCAGGGTTTAGTTCACATCTGGCTGTCCATTGCTTTAATATGCAGTAAAACTTGTATCAATGGATCATTGTAGATGCAACATCATAAAGACAAAACTTTCAGATCAATTGACACATAATGCTTTCAAATCAAGTTGGTTTGCATGTTCAGAAACTAGCCAGTACATGCTCAGTTATCAAATGTGGTAAATTCTAGTTAGAAAGAAACATGTTCGAAACAGCCTTCAATTTAGAAGCAAGGATGCTTGACTAAAACCAATCTATACATTGGCTGTGTTCACTCAACATATATAATCAGCCTATTTTACAGACTGGCATAGCACATTGTGTGAATGCAGCTGCTAGATAGGTATGTTATGCAAACCTACCTATGATATTAATTGCACAGTGTGCAGACAACCGTCCTTTTTTCAACCTGAAGTTCTAATCTGAATGGGATAATTGTGCACAGGGAGCAAGGTTTCCTGCCATTTTGTTCTCTGTAGAAAAGAAGAAAAGAGGTTCCATTGATGCTGATGAAACTTCCTTCCATCCCATTCTCTTTAATATGGGCAACTTTAACATGGGCAATTGAGAAAACAAAGACCAAGTCTTGCCTTCTTTTCCATGGTAATCTCAGTCCAGATAACGGCTGTGCTATATTTTACCTTATGTAAAAAAAAAAAAAAAAATTAAAAAGTGGAGAAGAATTAGCTATATCATACATAAATAAGGTAAAATGGAACTTCTCCCTAATTTAAACCACAATTTGTCAAGTTGTTTAAAATTTCCAAATGAAATTAATATAACCCTCACTCTTAATGTATATATTAGTCTCCAAACCATCCCCAGAAATCCAATCAAATTATGGTGGGATATGAACATAATAAATTAATTAATAAATACTCTGGTTATTTATTTATTTATTTTGAAAGGTCAAATACCAAGGATTTCCCTTTTAAAGCTAGAGCTTGCATGTGAAAATGGAGGCTTTAATTTTCCTGACTTTAAATTATACAGTTTATTTATTATTATTTGGCACCCCTGGAATCCTGGTTCCAAGTATAGAAGGAATTCTATGATATTTCTGACACTGAAGCCATTAGAAACCAGGTAAGAAATTAAAATTTAACCTTAGTTCTCATAAGAGATTGACTCCTTGGAATAATCCTTATTTGAAAATGACTGGAAAAGTAAAGGGCGAAAATGGGATAGTTACTCTTAATTACTTGATTATTAAATATGCTTTTAAGATCTTTGAAACATTACAAAAAGACTTTAAATTTAAATTTAAAAATATTTTAAAACTGTTTAGTGGCAATATATGCAGTTACAGCACCTATGACATTCCTTGTTTGGTCCAGATGTCTTAGCTTCCTCTGAAACACAGGTAGTTTTGACTCTATTAGAGAAGGTAGAGGCTAATTTTATAGAGGCTAAATTAACTAAACTAATTCAGTTATACCAACAATTTGAAATTTTTACAAATACAAATAATAATATACAAAAAATGTAATGGAAATTTCCTATATTGGAAAACCAATACCCTCTGGCTTTAAGAAACATTAAATATGTTTTATATGATTTAAAAATAAGGTTAATTCACCACCTCTTTAAAAAAAAATTCGCCAACAAATGTGTAAAAATGTCATTATTGTCCTTGGGTTAGATATGTCAAATGGTACTTCTTTTGGGATTGGTTAGTGTTGTTATGATGAGCCAGGTTTAAAGATTTTAACATACTGCTAAATTATATCTCCAACATTTAGAATGTGTTCTGTTATGAAGAGTTTAGGATATATGTGCCTGGGCTGTCCAAAAAAGAGTGATTGTATGTTCCTGGAAGAACATATGTGTACCAGATTCTAAAACATGATTGAACAAAATGTGTTATCCACCTTACTAGGGCTGCATGCAGCAATCTGGTTTGGAAGGGGAAATAGATACATATGATTTAAGGAGGTGCTGATACTGCACTTTGAGTCACATTTTCCCCTTTGAATCCAGATTGCAGTCCAGCCATACTCCCTACATATGAACCTCAAAGGCTCATCTAAGTTTGATGTTGAACCTCTATATCCATATGAAACAGAACCACAGGTAAATTGAAGCTTATCGCTAGGGGTGGGGGACATGGTATACTATATTCACTCCATTCTCTTAAAACTAAGTATACCGAAGAATCTGTAAACTGTCACTACTAATATAGGATGTGAATATGTTTGCTGTATGTATGAGCTGCTCTGTTTATTTATTTATTTATTTAATTTATATTACCGCCCATCTCCCCCATCGGGGACCCTGGGCGGTTCACAATAAAACATAGTTGAAACATAAATATAAAATTACAATATAATAAATAATATAAAATCCAGGTATAAAAGATGTTAAAAATGATAATACTGTTGAAACAAAAAAGAGCAAGAACCTACAGAGTAATGAAAAAACCAGATCATTTTAAATATTAGATGTTAAATAGAACATAAGAGAAACACGGGAGAGAAACATTTTGAATCACTTTTCAATTATAAGAGAGTTATGCTTATTATTAGGAAGTTTGGGTCTTATATTTTACCTACAATACAAATAATACTGGCATCTGAATTTGAACTCTGTACAATGTGCTTCTCATTGTTTTAATTTAAGCAACTTCTTATGAGCATATATCTATGCAACATGTGATAAAAGATTGTTTTCACAGAGATAAACAATCTAGAACAGTTTTAATCCCCAGCATACATAAAAAAATATTGTCCAAGACTGCTGTAATGATAAAGAGTATTCATATTTTGTAAGTCTTTGAACATCTCCTGTAACTTTTTTAAAAACTTGAATTATTATGGTTGATTAATATCTATGTAATTTAATAATAAAATATACAGGCTTCATCTTGAAATGTCAAGCCCAAGAGGTATTCCTATTTGAATTTTTTTCTTTTGTTCTTTCATTAGCAACCATCCTTAGATAGGAGAACTTCAACCAAGGATGCAACAAGAGGGAACATACTATTTATTTATTTAATTTTTATCCCACCTTTATTATTTTTATAAATATCCACACCTCAGTTGCCCAATTAACAAGCCAATCAGGTGTAAGGTCAATACAGCCAACCTGGAAGACAAATATGGGGTCCCCTCACCAACTTTTGCCCAGACTGAAGAAGCTACTTGGATAAGCAGCGAAACATATCAACCAAAAGAAAGAAATCCAGTTGCCATGACTCAACCTACAGACAATTCCACCTGGGTGACTGAGAATCTTCATTGACATAGCTCCCTGAGATTTGTTGGTATGAGACCTTGCAAAGGAAGGGGGAAGAGTTGGATTGTTTAAACATGTACTATTTTTGAACTGCACTTTTAAGGAGACTGCTCAGTCTGTTGTGTTAGAGTGAGGATTCAGTGCTAGCTCTGAAGAAGTCCCTGCAGGACACTGGGGGAGTCACCCATTGAGTTCAATAGAGTTGTTTAAATTATTATTGTTATTGCCATTGTTCTATTTTGTTTTAGACTACACATATCTGTAAGCTGTTTCCTAAATATAAAAGCAAAGTTGTAAAAAGTTCAGAGCTAGAGGTGGATTTTTTTCAAAATAATGGATGACCCAGGATGGAAGGAATCTAACCCTTAGAGTTCTCCCCTCCCCAAAAGTTTTGTCTGTCACCAGTCATGGTTAAACCAAATGGGATAGGAACTGAAAGGATCTTGCTGGGAGAATGTAAATATGTATTTTTACATGACTGAACATATTGCTGTACAACTGTGACATTCAATGCATAGCTAGGCAATTCGATATCCACCAGATATTTTGACCTTCAAAACCCATCCTCACAGCCGTTTAGCCAATAGCAACAAGGAACTATGGGAGATGTAGTCCAAAACATCTGGAGCACGTCAACTTACTTATGCCTGATAAATGGCAGTAATTAAATTAGAGAGGCAGAGATTGGATCTGGAGGACTTTTTTTCAAACTTTTTGAGAATGGCACAACTCCCAAGAATATAGCAATTGGCTACCTATTTTTACTCTAGCAGGCTGCAATAACAGAACACTACCTTGGTATTAGGGGCGTGGTGGCTCAGCGGGTAAGATGCCAGGTTTGTCGATTGGAAGATCGCAAGTTCGGAGGTTCGAATCCCTAGCCCCGCATGACGGAGTGAGCTCCCGCACTCGCCCCAGCTCTTGCCAACCTAGCAATTCAAAAGCATGCAAATGCAAGTAGATGAACAGGTACCACTTCGGTGGGATGGTAACAGCATTTTGCGCACATCATGCCAGCCATATGACTGTGGAAGCGTCTTCGGACAATGCTGCCTCTTCAGCTAACAAACGGAGATGAGCACCGGCCCCTAGAGATGGACATGACTGCACAAATGTGTGGGGGGAACCTTTACCTTTTTTACCTTGGTATTGGTAATACCTGGAGACTAATTTGTTGATTCTCTCTGTTGTTTCTGTTAATAATCATAATGTACAATAGGCTTTCCTATGTGTTCACTCCAGTATAACGATGTATAAACAGAGCATAAATCTCTCCCAATCTTAAATTTTGAAGGGGGAAAAAGTTATTGTAACTTCTCTGAAGCCATAGTCTTGCGTCCTAATGAATGGGATTATGTGCTAAATGTTATTTTCACATATTCACTGACAATGTTGTATGTGCTAACTGTACCTATCAAAGACTTGAAAATATTCTTTTTAAGCCATTATTTACTTCACCTTCCTCCTCCTTCTGACTGTAGGACAAATTTCTTTGTCCTGGTGAATTCTCTGGAGAGGAACAGCTATGAGAAGGTAATTATTATGAATGTGGTAATGTGCCTTATCTGAGCTAAGGTTTTACTAACATATGCTGCATTTTATGAACATAAGCTGCTGGACAGTAACGTCCTTGAACGGTTCGTGTTTATGTGCTGAAAAAAGTGGAACTGGTTCTTTTATTATTAAAATACGATGTGCACTATATTTCTCATGTTATATGACATGGCAAACACAAAGAAGGCTTTAGAAGAATACACAAGAGCAGGCTTTTGGCTTGATGCCATCCAAAGCTAAAGGACTCTGGAATCCAGAGAAATTATGACAGCAAGAGCTGAGATTTCCTGTGCAACAAAAATGAAATATCGTTTCAAGCAGCAGCAGCAGCCTTGGCTGTTTGTTCACTTAAAGGGGGCATTTGCATATGGCACTATGGACCAGTCATACCCAGAATCCATTGGAAGGAGCAGAAATATCCTTCTATTGACTGAAAAGACTAGAGATGTGCAGCTTGATATTAAGCAAATTTATTCAGCAATAAGCCCTAGCAAATGTGATGGGACTAAATCCATAGTACGTATGTTTAGGGTTGCACACCAGCATTAATTTTAGAATATGCCTGATGTAGGCTTCTGTGTTTCTAGTTTCATTACTGGGATATTCATAAAGGAGGGGTAAAATCTCTTTTATATGTGTGTTGTTGCCATCTATTTTACTTCACAGCAATTTTCTTCCTTTCTATCCATTTACATTTTTGCAAACGTATAGAAGAATCATCCTGATATAATTATTTTGTGTTTCTACTAACTGCAACATGCATAAAATGTGTTGATCAAGGTGGGAAATGTCCACCTCTGAAAGTAGTTATATAGAATATTTCTTTATTTTTCTTCGTCTGGAGAAATTCAGAGCAGAACCCCCCCCCCCCAAAAAAAAAACATAAACCCTATTTGCAGGCACTGAAATGCAGTTTAATGAAAACAACAAGCAATGATAGGAGAATGAAACATATTAGCTAAGCAGATGAAAACAAAGGCAGGAAAGGGTAGTAAAGACTGAAAAAGTGACAAAACTAAATGTCAACTGAAATGTTTGGACAACTAGAAAGAGAAAAACTTGGAGACAGTCAGTGCCAGAATTAGGCATAAACTTATGCTACAGCTTAATGCCTCACAAAATTTCAGAATATCAGTTTTCTGATTTGGCAAACAAGTTTATTATTACTTATATTAATAAAAGTGATCCTGATCACTTATTTTGGCAGCATTTGTATATAAATGTATCTTAAAATCATTTTAAAAATTACATTTAAGTATTGTTTCCAGGGTATACTATATTATAATCTATGAGAGAGATCAGGCCAACCAAATGATAAATATGTAATCAGTAAATCCATTCATTTGAAAATAAAATGTATTTTTCACTTTAAATACCTTGTTATTAAATAATTAAAAGGCATATATATACAGTGTGTATGTATGTATGTGTGTGTGTGTGTGTATGTGTATGTGTGTGTATGTGTGTGTATGTGTGTGTGTGTGTGTGTGTGTGTGTATATATATATATATATATATATATATATATATATATATATATATATATTCAGGGTTTTTTTGTAGCAACCCAAGGTTCTGTTTTTGGTTCTGTTCTGGTTTAACTTTTTAAGAAGAGGCCTCCAAGCTTTATATAGCTTAGGGCCTCGCCAAGTCTACATCTGGTACTGGACAGTGCTGGAACATCTCAGCCCTAGTTGAGCTTAACTGGGGAGGCTACCCTAGAGTGAACACACCACCACCAGAAAGGCTTCCTTCTGAATAATACACAGTGTATTTCTGTCAAAGATAATGTTTGATCCATGGAATGCTCTTCTTATCTAACACTTTGCTACAGCATTCAAAAGATCTTCCCCAGGCAATATGATGTGCTATTCTAGCAAACTCAGTTATGTAATGATAATAAAGAATGAACATTTCAGAGATAAATCCTTGCCTAGCTTAAATGCTTAAATCTGACTATCAGGGCTTGGCAGTTTGGAGGCACACCAGACCTGGAATATTCGGATGCCTCGTAGAACCATTTCTAATTATCCATTCTCCTATTACATTTGGAATCCTGGAGTGGAATCTAGTGCTGTGTTTCCATTACAGAGAGTTTTTTGTACCAGTTAGAAAAGGAAGAAGACAATAGCAAACCAGTTTTGCATGAAGCCAAGAAAGCTGCATGGAGAGCAGGAACAAACAGCTCCCTTTTCTACTAGAATGCCTTGCCCACATTTAAATCCTTTTGGGGCAGCGGGCAGGTCCTCTAGCTCTTTAGAGTCAGTGAATGTGCAAAAGTCATTGCATAGCCTTTTACTTACCTTATGTTGGATTACAATCCTAAGTGTTTAAACATGCCTCTAGGACATCACTCAGGGTGGGCAACATATGGTAGTGCCTCCTGGGGTTGGCTGGCCTCATAGCTCCACGATCTATTCTGCGGGTCCAAGTCCATCTTGGATTTTATTTTATTATGTTTTGTTTGTGTTTTTAGATATTTTGTATAGTTTTTTAAATTTTTATTTATTGTAACCCGCCCAGAGTCCCTTGCATGGGAGATGGGCGGGGAATAAATTTGAAAAATAAATAAATAAATAAATAAATAAATAAATATTGGTGGCTGGTAAAAACCCCTAGTGATTTAAAAATAAAAATATTTTGATTTTTTTTTCTGCCCTGGATTTTGAGAAGGGGAATTTGGGAGATTTTCTTTGATTTTTTTTAAAAATGAGACTCAGCCACTTCAAAGTTAAAACTGACACCTCCATTTTCATGTGGTTTCTACTTCCAAATGGAGGAAACAGCATGACCAGTATTGGGAATAATAGTCAGAGGTGCATTTGCAGGCAATGTGAACTCCTGGACTGTAAATGGACTACCACATGCAACATAAATATGATGGTCAGTTCATACCAATGCTAAATGATATGCTGTGGTATGATATGCTATTTTAATGCTAAACTAGTATATTTAAAGACTACGATTTTTTAAAACAAACAAACAAACCATAGCCTGGTCTGCATAAAACCATAATGGATGGATTCACACATAATGGTAAGCCAAAATCAAACAATCCTACATTGTTTAGCACTATGTGTGAATGTAGACATCTAGTTTACCAAATTGCTATGTTACATGTCTCAGTATCAACAGTCTTGAAGAAATTATATGAAGAGATGCATAATAGGAATATGGGGCAAAGATTTCAAGAAGAAATCGCCATTTACCAATTTGCCTGTATCAGTTTTGAGCCAGAATATTTGTATGCATCTATCTTAGATGAAATATCTGGGCATCTAAGGTTGGAACCATAGTTTTCCACTGAAATACCAGAAAGGAAACATTTCTAGGCATCTTCAGTAAAGAATTCCTAGTTTAGCTATTCCCCTGTTGGCCATAGCTGGTGTTTAGGAGAAGACATACATTTCATCATCTGGATGACTAGATTCCAATAGTGAAAGCATTCTAAACACAATGCACTATAGCAACAAGCAAATGAACTGTTAAGCACTGGGATATTCTCCGGGTTGTCTTGAGAACAGATTCATGTAAATGTGCAAATGTGAGAGCACTGATGCACACATGCAGGGACACATACGCACACACACAAAATGTTGATTCCTTAATTTGGCATGCCTGAGTGAAGTTCCATTTTGTCAATAATTAGAGGCCTAAACCATACGTGGAAAAGGTGCAAGAAGTAGTGTAGGTTTATATCTTCGAATGCATCCTGGCAAAACAGTTCTAAAATATGCCAGAATGAGCCAGCAGTTACAACAGTGACAATGCATTAGAGTTAGAATTTTTGGGGAGAACATTTTATTTATTTATTTATTTATTTATTTATTTATTTATTTATTTATTTTTATTTATTTAATTTATCCCCGCCCATCTCCAACTTTAACCTATTTATTTACATGCAATGATTGACATGATATGGAAAATCAGAGCCACGTGGATTTATTTATTATTTATTTATTTGTCATATTTATATCCCACCCATCTCCCCCGCAAGGAGGGACCCTGGGTGGTTCACAACAAGAGTTTAAAATCAGTAAAAAAACATAAATACCACTAAAAGTCAATAAAAATATCTAATACAATTTGATCCAAGCAATGGTAGATCTTACTATCCCATAGGTCAGAAAGGCTGGTCAAGGTAGATCTAAGAGACCAGCCAACCCCAAGACTGGCTGTTCCCCTCCCCTCCCCAAGCATGATGGCATAACCAGGTCTTTAGTTTTTTTCTAAAGTCCAGGAGAGAGGGGGCCAATCTTATTTCAGAGGGAAGAATATTCCAGAGGGCGGGGGCTACTGCAGAGAAGGCACGCCTCCTGGACCCCGTCAGATGGAACTCTTACAGACGGGGCTCTTAGCATGCCCTCTCTGCAGGACCGGGTGGGATGGGTTGGTGTGACAGGGATGAGACGGTCCCTCAGGTAACCTGGTCCCATGCCATGTAGGGCTTTAAAGGTGATAACCAACACCTTAAATTGAATCCGGAAGCAAACTGGAACCCAATGCAGCTCGCATTTAGGAACATTTAGCATGTTCCTTCCCCTTACAGTGGAATTCCTCAACCTGGTTTTCTCCAGATGTGTTGGACTTTGCTTCCCAACATGGCTGTTCCCTTGCGAAGCATTATACACATTGCCTTTCAAAATGATCCCCCACCTGGCTAGGAATTCTGAGAATTCTGAGGGTTCAGCACATCTGGATGCCACCAGATTGGGAAAAGCTGCCTTATGAGTTAGGGATTCATAATTGATTCTAATTCAGATGAATATATGGCTGCAATACTTGGAGTCTCCGTGTTGCATGTTCAACAGTTTGAGAGGCTACATATCATCTAAAAGGCAATGAGTAATGTAATCTTTTGTTGATTTAAATGAGAAGTGAAGGTGCTCACGATCTAAACTGTGGTTCTTGCTAACTAACAGTATCAGCAGTTCCCCTGTTCTTGAAGGCTGACTCTTCCTGACGTTGATCTGGAAGCTCTCTTGTTTCAAAACGGAACATTCTCTTAAGGTCTAATTTCAATTCAGTCTGCAGCCACAAAACTCACTCTGTGTTATTTCTCACCTCAAACTAGACAGCAACTTGGCTGGAGTAAGTACCAGCCAGTGGGTTTTTAAAAAACAAAACAAAAAACTTTGCCATTCTGTGTAGGTACCTATTAAAATTATTCACAGTGCTGTTTTATTAAAGAAAGCACATAGTGTTGGCAGAGAGCCATGCTTCATAAATATCCCTTGGTTAAGATCTAATAAAGTAGAACGGCCTGACTAACGTTAAAAATACCATGTAACAAGATGTGTATGTCAGATTACATAAAAGTGAAAGTTAAAAGCAGATTAATGGAAAATTATGGCACCCTACACCACCATAGATATGCATACAGAAAGACATGTTATCGATTCCATGTGTATGCTACATAGTTTCCTTTGAGTGGAAAGCTTTAATAAATTAACCTGCTAGCTTTCTTGATAAGGAAAAAAAGAGAGTTTTCTGTACCACAACCAGAAGTTGACTACATTTAGAGAATGTTATTTTTACAATAACCCAGTTTTGTCCTGCATCTGTGGGTGTGAAAAAGCGTGAACACTTGAGAAACACTACTTAGTTATCAGCCAATATTTAGAGCCTTGAAATTAAAGACAATGGAGAGTTTTTGTGGTTCCTTAAAGACTAACAAATGTATTATTCTTCTTGTGGGGCATAGTCCACTTTGTCAGATGTACAAAGTTATTCATGGAAGAAATATTACAGTACTGATTTGTGAGACCACTCCATCCTGTTCTTGCTAAAATTTGCAACCAGGGCCAGCTTTAGACTAAGGCTGAGTAGGCACTAGCCTAGGGTGCCAAAGCTTGGGGGACACCAGCACTGCCTCTCCTTCCGAATCATTCTAAAAATGCACATCTTCACATCAGCAGGAAGTGATGCTATCCATCAATGTGGCTTAGGGGTGTCTCATACCCTTGAGCTGGCACTGTTTGCATCCTGGCACAGTACTGGCTGAACAATGCATGATGTGTATGTTCCTCTGTATGCATAAGCACACTGTATGTGCTGTGCAAAGCATTTGAAAAGGGAGCTTTGCAAAGCATGTTGGGGCCATCAGAACAGCCCTTTCCAAAACATTAAAGAGTTATGTTCCATGAAAAGCACATATGGGCACAACTGCTTTGCTTTGGGGACAGTCCCAGAAGAACTGTTGTCATGTGCAGATGACTGGGAAAAGTTTTCAAAGCAGCTGCATCAAGTCTTCCTTTAATGCTTCAAGGAGGAGTGAAGAGGGGCAAACTGCAAGGTAGGAGTCCACTCTTTTCAATGGATCTTGTTGTATCCTTGTTTCTGTACAATAGTTGGGTCTATGGATTTCATATACTTATTTATTTGGGCTTTCTTGGTGCAGAAAACAAGCCACTAATTCTTGCCTTTTCTCAACCTGATAATTTTGAAGAGGAATGTTCTCAAGATGCCTAAAGAAGGAAGCTCAAATTGGCAGAATGGAGTTCATCTTCAAACCTTTCACTGAACTGTCCCAATGGAATTTATTTATTTATTTATTATTTATTATTTGGATTTATCCCTGCCAATCTCTACCGTGGTAGACTCTGGGCGGTTTACAACCACTAATAATGGCATTATTAGAATAATGGCATGTCAACTCTAAACATGACAGCTCAAGGCTGTCATGTAAAAAGAGTGAAACCAACTGCCAAATAATTTGTGACAAGTCTAAAGATATAAAAGAAGTCCTCCCACTAAAGAAGAGATCCCCCCCCCCCATCCAACAACTTTCAGCAGAATTTAACCAGCTAGTTACCCAGGTGCCAAACAATACATACTTCAAGAAATCAGCTACTGGTTTTTAATAAATAATATTACTGATGTTCAAAGCTGGTGGGTGGCCAGTGGTGTCAGTGGGAAACATGCATCTCGTTTATTATGCAGCTTTGAAGGCAACAGGGTGGAGGGAAGCAGTATACAGGACCCTATTTACCATATTCAATATGATTGTCATTATGACATCAATCTCAAGTAACCTTTATTTAAAATGCAAAAGCAAAAAAGCTTAGGCTGCTTAATATATAAGTTGGAGGTTTCGGTAAATGGATGGAAAGGAATGTCATGAGTATCAATAAAATATATCATTACTAGGAACAAAAATAATGGTACTAGTACATTCAAACTAAGATTTATTTGTACTAGGGACATCTATGTTCAGATCAGAATCACTGAGTAACATGGACATCATTCAGCCTAATACATCATTTTGTAAGGCTAACATGGGAGCTAGCAATTTATAAAGTTATATTCTGTAGAAATAGCTGCAGTAACTATGACAACAATCAAACAAAAATACTGCAATGGTTTGCCAGTATCTACTTCTGGGATGGTTTTTTACTTCCCATACTAGAATACAAGTCTAGTATTCTTTGGTGGTCTCCCTTCCAATTATTAATCAGGCCTGACCCTATTTAGCTTTCAAGCCCAGACAAGGTGCTAAAATACAATAACAAGGAGCACAAGGGAGAGAGGGAGGGGGAAGATATCTTACAGTATCAGACTATTGGCTCAAGTCATCTTCTTCTTCTTGGCGATCACTCGTAGCCAAGTAAGATTGTCTTCCAGGGGTAAAATCTTAACAGTGGATCCGTAAGTGGCTGTAAAGGCCAATTCTGGATCCACACAACCTCCCACAATGAGGGCATAGGTTTCCAGGTGGAAGATGGTCACGATGAGAGTTTGCTTGACATGTGTTCCTCTTAGCTCATTTCTCCCTTTCGCCCTGTACTCGTGCTTCTTCAAAATCCGTAGCGCCTTTAATAAAGGTTGACCTCCAATTGAAATGCTCATGAGTTAGGGCTTCCCAGTTCTCAATGCTGATATTAATTTTTTTAAAATTAGCTTGAGAGTATCTTTGAATCTCTTTTGCTGTCCACCAACATTCCATTTTCCATTCTTAAGTTGGGAGTAAAGTAGCTGCTTTGGAAGATGATGGTCAGGCATTCGAACAACATGGCCGGTCCAGCGAAGTTGATGTTGGATGATCATTGTTTCAACGCTGGTGGTTTTCGTTTCTTCTAATATGCTAACATTAGTTTGCCTATCTTCCCAAGTAATTTGCAGAATTTTTCAGAGGCAGCGTTGATGGAATCTTTCAAGAAGTTGGAGGTGGCGTTTGTAGAGGGTCCATGTTTCACAGGCGTACAATAGGGTCGGTAGTACAATGGCTTTGTAAACAAGCATTTTGGTCTCCCTGTGAATGTCCTGATCCTCAAACACTCTACACTTCATTCGGGAGAAAGCTACACTCACAGAGCTCAGATGATGCTGAATTTCAGCGTCGATGTCGGCTTTTGTAGATAAGAAAAGTGGTCGACATTTTCTAGTGACACACCTTTAAGCTGGATTGATGGCGCTGCGGAGGGATTGGTTTGAACTTGCTGGTAAAGCACTTTGGTTTTTTTAATGTTAATCGAGAGGCCGAGCTTTTCATATGCTTCTGCAAAGATGTTTAGTATAGTTTGAAGATCTTCCTCTGAGTGTGCAGACTACGTTATCATAAGCATATTGAAGTTCTATAACAGAAGTTGTAATTACCTTATTTTTTGCTTTCAGCCTACTAAGATTAAAAAGCATTCCATATAATTTCTACACCAGTAGGAAGTTTCCCTTCAACAAGGTGTAGAATCATAGTGATGAAGATAGCGAATAAGGTTGGAGCAATAGCACATCCCTGTTTAACGCCGGATCCCACTTTAAATGGATCGCTTTGAGAGCCATTATTATTCAGGATTGTTGTCATCATGTCATCATGGAGTAGACACAAGATGTTTGCAACTTTATCAGGGCATCCGATTTTCAGAAGACTGGTCCAGAGAGCAGTATGATTTACAGTATCAAAAGCCTCAATCAGATCAATAAACGCCATGTACAGAGGGCAGTTTTGCTCCTTGCATTTCTCTTGGAGCTGTCGTGCAGTGAAGATCATATCCACTGTCCCCCACTGTACCCCTGGAAGGGTAGAAGCCATTTTGGGTTTCAGGGAGGATGTCTTCTGATATCGATAGGAGATGGTTTGCAAGGATCCTTGCAAGGATTTTGCCTGCCATAGCTAGAAGGGAGATGTCTCGATAGTTTCCACAGTCTGTTCTATCACCCTTTTTAAAGAGAGTGATAATTATGGCATCCCTAAAGTCTGCTGGAATCTCCTCCCTCATCCAGATTTTTTTGATGAGCTTATGAAGTTGTTGTGTAAGTTCATGCCCACCTTCTTTAAAAACTTGCTGGTAAAGCACTTTGGTTTTTTAATGTTAAGCGAGAGGCCGAGCTTTTCATATGCTTCTGCAAAGATGTTTAGGATAGTTTGTGGATCTTCCTCTGAGTGTGCACAGACTACATTATCATCAGCATATTGAAGATCTATAACAGAAGTTGTAATTACCTTATATTTTGCTTTCAGCCTACTAAGATTAAAAAGCTTTCCATCTGTTCGATATATAATTTCTACACCAGTAGGAAGTTTCCCTTCAACAAGGTGTAGAATCATAGCGATGAAGATAGCGAATAAGGTTGGAGCCTATATCTATCTATCTATCTATCTATCTATCTATCTATCTATCTATCTATCTATCTATCTATCTATCTATCTCCTATATGTAAAGTAATGAGGCAAAGCTCAGCACATAATTCGCAGGCGGAAGGTCTTAGATTCATTCTCTGGCATTACCAGGTAAGGTGATGGAAAAGGCTGGGCAGCCATTTCCCATCAGTATTAACTATGGCTAGAAAATCTAGGGCGCTAGAGAAGCAAACAAATTTCAGAAGCTTTCTGCAATAGATATATTCAGACTTCTAGTAAGAGCTCTTTCATTACAGCCTTCTGCTATGGAAGATGAGAACAAAAAGCCAGACAGAGAAAAAAGGGCCTATAGATGAAAACATTAGTACCCCCCCTCTACTTTTGCCTCTGACCCCACCCACTGCTTGCATTCGCCCTTCCACTTCCCTAAGCAGTGGAAGGTGTTTAACCCTTGTGTAGACAATGCTCAGTTGCATGGACCAAATGGTCTGATTTTTTACAGAATAACTCCCTCCCCTTCAATTATTTGGGTTGCTATTAACCTTCAGAATTTTGAGCAGAGATTGTAGATTCTCTGGCCCTAATACTTGGGATCCTGATGGGAGTGTTTTGAGATCAGCAGTGGTCTTTGGAAATTATTTGTAATAAATGAATCGCAGTCTAAACAGCTGTTCCTGAACATTAGCCATCTGAAATCTCCAAAGCCTAGAAACTGGGTATGATTACACTTATTTATGATTATAGTACACACACTCACATTAAAATAACAATTAATCCATAACCTAAGGGTCACGATTCAGTAATAATAACTATGCTATTTAGAATACCAAATCTTATATTACTTGTTCCAGCAGTTAAGCCTTCTACTGATGTATTTAGCATTCTCTGAACTTAGTGAGAGATAGGAATTTGATGGATACACTAACCATATGATAGAGAAATCAATAATCAGTGGCATTTTCTTCTTGCAGAATTTAGCAGTTAACAGTGCAGCTGAAAACAGATTAAAACTTAAATTACAAGTTAAACATGTCTAACTTCCAAACCTGTGAATAGCATTCTTTATTCAACTGCGAGCAACAAGAATTTTAAAAGTGCCTAATTCTTGCAGTTCATATCTTAATAGGCTGTCTCTTGAAACAGAACATTAAGCATCAATTAATGAGATAACTCATAGATATAGCTAGTAATAACAAAACACTTGGGATTCTAATCAATCTGTTGTAAAATCAGTGCCTTGAAGAAGAATTACCTTTGGGTTGTCATGGGATAATGGTATATGGGCATCCAATCTGCACCACATTATTACAAGGAATGACAGGCCTATGATTGCTTCCTGGTCTAGCTACTTTCTCTGTGCAATGAAAGAGGAGGATATTGGAGATGTACATCTTATACACACACACCCATGCTCACATGCACAGACAGGTTGCTCTTTGGTATTACCACTCCCTAATGGCCTGGAACATGATATACAAGTAGGTATTGTTGTTGTTGAGTCGTTTAGTCATGTCCGACTCTTCGTGACCTCATGGACCATAGCACGCCAGGCCTTCCTGTCCTCCACTGCCTCCCGGAGTTTACTCAAGTTCATGTTCATCACATTGGTGATGCTATCTAACCATCTCATCCTCTGCTGTCCCCTTCTCCTTTTGCCTTCGGTCTTTCCCAGCATCAGGGTCTTTTCCAGTGAGTCCTCTCTTCGCATTAGGTGGCCAAAGTATTTGAGCTTCAGCTTCAGTATCTGTCCTTCCAATGAGCAGTCAGGGTTGATTTCCTTTAGGATTGACAGATTTGACCTCCTTGCAGTCCAAGGGACTCTTAAAAGTCTTCTCCAGCACCACAGTTCGAAAGCATCAATTCTTCGGCGCTCAGCCTTCCTTATGGTCCAACTCTCACAGCATACTTTACTACTGGAAAAAACATAGCTTTAACTATACGGACCTTTGTTGGCAAGGTGATGTCTCTGCTTTTTAATATGCTGTCTAGGTTTGCCATAGCTTTCCTCCCAAGGAGCAAGGGTCTTTTAATTTCATGGCTGCAGTCACCATCTGCGGTGATCTTGGAGCCCAAGAAAATAAAATCTGTCACGGCTTCCATTTCTTCCCCTTCTATTTGCCAGGAAGTGATGGGACCAGATGCCATGATCTGGGTTTTTTTAATGTTGAGTTTCAAGCCAGCTTTTGCACTCTCCTCTTTCACCCTCATCAAGAAGCTCCTCTTCACTTCTGCCATTAGGGTGGTATCGTCTGCATATCTGAGGTTGTTGATATTTCTCCCGGCAATCTTAACTCCAGCTTGTGATTCATCCAGCCCGGCATTTCTCATGATGTACTCTGCATATAAGTTAAATAAGCAGGGTGACAATATACAGCCTTGTCGTACTCCTTTCCCAATTTTGAACCAATCGGTTGTTCCATGTCCGGTTTTAACTGTTGCTTCTTGACCCGCATACAGGTTTCTCAGGAGACAGGTAAGGTGGTGTGGTACTCCCATCTCTTTAAGAATTTGCCACAGTTGGTTGTGATCCACACAATCAAAGGCTTTAGCGTAGTCAATGAAGCAGAAGTAGATGTTTTTCTGGAACTCTCTTGCTTTTTCCATGATCCAGCGAATGTTGGCAATCTGATCTCTAGTTCCTCTGCCTCTTTGAAACCCAGCTTGCACTTCTGGTAGTTCTCGGTTCACATACTGCTGAAGCCTAGCTTGTAGGATTTTGAGCATAACCTTGCTAGCATGTGAAATGAGCGCAATTGTACGGTAGTTTGAACATTCTTTGGCATTGCCCTTCTTTGGAATTGGAACGTAAACTGACCTTTTCCAATCCTGTGGCCACTGTTGAGTTTTCCAAATTTGTTGGCATATTGAGTGCAGCACTTTAACAGCATCATCTTTTAGGATTTTAAATAGCTCAGCTGGGATACTGTCTTCTCCACTAGCTTTGTTGTTAGTAATGCTTCCTAAGGCCCACTTGACTTCACTCTCTAGGATGTCCGGCTCAAGGTCAGTGACCACACCATTGTATTTATCAGGGATATTAAGATCTTTCTTGTATAGTTCTTCTGTGTATTCTTGCCACCTCTTCTTAATCTCTTCTGCTTCTGTTAGGTCCCTGCCTTTTTTGTCCTTTATCATGCCCATCTTTGCACAAAACGTTCCCTTGATATCTCCAATTTTCTTGAAGAGATCTCTAGTCTTCCCCATTCTATTGTTTTCCTCGATTTCTTTGCACTGTTCATTTAAGAAGGCCGCCTTATCTCTCCTTGCTATTCTCTGGAAATCTGCATTCAGTTGGTTATATCTTTCCCTTTCTCCCTTGCCCTTTGCTTCCCTTCTTTCCTCAGCTATTTGTAAAGCTTCATCAGTCAGCCACTTTGCTTTCTTGCATTTCTTTTTCTTTGGGATGGTTTTAGTTGCTGCCTCCTGTACAATGTTACGAACCTCCATCCATAGTTCTTCAGGCACTCTGTCTACCAGATCTAATCCTTTAAATCTACTCCTCACCTCCACTGTATATTCATAAGGGATATGATTTAGGTCATACCTGAGTTGTCTAGTGGTTTTCTCTACGTTCTTCAATTTAAGCCTAAATTTTGCGATAAGAAGCTCATGATCTGAGCCACAGTCAGCTCCATGTCCTGTTTTTGCTGATTGTATAGAGCTTCTCCATCTTTGGCTGCAAAGTATATAATCAATCTGATTTCGGTATTGACCATCTGGTGATGTCCATGTGTAGAGTCGTCTCTTGTGTTGTTGGAAAAGAGTGTTTGCTATGACCAGCATGTTCTCTTGACAAAACTCTATTAGCCTTTGCCCTGCTTCATTTTGTACTCCGAGGCCGAACTTGCCTGTTATTCCTGTTATTTTTTGACTTCCTACTTTAGCATTCCAGTCCCCTATGATGAAAAGGACATCTTTTTTTTGGTGTTAGTTCTAGAAGGTGTTGTAGGTCTTCATAGAACCGGTCGACTTCAGCTTCTTCAGCATCAGTGGTTGGGGCATAGACTTGGATCACTGTGATGTTGAATGGTTTGCCTTGGATTCGAACTGAAAGCATTCTGTCGTTTTTGAGGTTGTACCCCAGTACTGCCTTTCCCACTCTTTTATTGACTATGAGAGCTACTCCATTTCTTCTAAGGGATTCTTGCCCACAGTAGTATATATAATGGTCTCCTGAATTATATTCACCCATTCCTGTCCATTTTAGTTTGCTGATTCCCAAGATGTCGATGTTCAATCTTGTCATCTCATGTTTGACCACATCCAGCTTACCTTGATTCATAGATCTTACATTCCACGTTCCTATGCAATATTGTTCTTTACAGCATCAGACTTTCCTTCCACTTCCAGACACATCCACAACTGAGAGTCCTTTCGGCTTTGGCCCAGCCGCTTCACTCTTTCTGGAGCTACTCGGAATTGCCCTCCGCTCTTCCCCAGTAGCATATTGGACACCTTCTTACCTGAGGGGCTCATCTTCCGGCTTCATATCTTTTAGCCTTTTGATACTGTCCATGGGTTTTCTTGGCAAGGATACTGGAGTGGTTTACCATTCCCTCCTCCAGTGGACCACGTTTTGTCAGAACTCTCCATCATGACCTGTCCGTCTTGATCTGACTTCATTGAGTTACGCAAGCCCCTTCGCCACAACAAGGCAGTGATCCATGAAGGGGACAAGTAGGTATATGTACCCCAAAAAGGAAAGAAAAGGAAACTTCATTATGCCTAGGCTGACCATACATCCCGTTTTTAAAGCATTCTTCAACCATCCCATCGTTTTCATAAAAATCTCAATTTTGTCCCGTTTTTCAAACCTGGCAGGAATGGCGCGGAAGGAGGATCCAAGCCGGAGCGCAGACCAGGGGCGGGGTTTGCAGGCGGGAGCCAATCGTGCAGACCGGGGGTGGGGGTTCCAGGCGGGAGCCAATCGTGCGACTGGGGGTGGGGTTTCCAGGCGGGAGCCAATTGCTTGGACTGGGGGTGGAGTTTGCAGGCGGGAGCCAATCGCGTGGATCGGGGGGTGGGGACCCTTGTCTTTTTCATGAATACGGAATATTACATAAGACCCCGTCCCATTTTGCCATCCTGAAATATGGTCAGCCTAATTATGCCCCAAGGCAAGGGTGCAAGAAGTGTGACCTAGGGACCACATATGAACATACAACATGCTTTTTGTGCCCCTCCAAGCTCCCCCAGAATGGATGGGGCCAACATTTTTGTCTCTTTGGTATTTTCTTGCTTGTTTAGGACAAAACGAGGGCTTAAGACATGCATAGTCTTAAAAAACGATTTCATCCCTGGAAAGCCTGGAACCCTCTCCAAGTGGATCTTAGCCTTACCTGTTTTTGGCCACAGATCTTGCCTTGCCATGCAGAGCCTGATGCAGTCCTTGAACCAGTAGAAGTTGTAAACTCCACTTTTCTGAGCCCATTGCATTTTCGCCTATTCTTTCTTTGCCTGCCTCTCACTTAAGACTTCTTGTCCTTCCTGGCATAGATTGCCCCATGCATAGAATGTCTGTGGTTCATCCACACCACAGTTACCATCATCCTGGGGACCCCTATTTTTAAGATGTGATCATAGGACAACAGCAGTCTGTGATAGCTAAACTACAACTCTTTTGAACTTCATTTTTTCATTTTCTTGAAATCTACCTATTATTTCATCATCTCCTTTCATCTCTGCTGCAAGTGAAAAGATCTTTGCCTACGTCCATAATATATCTTTAAGTTGCAAGTTTCAGACTGAACTTGCTATAAACAATAAACTTTGGACTACAAAAAAATATCACAGAATGAATTAATGTTGTCTGAATAGTGAGATCCCAGATGTACATTCTCATGAAGTCAGGGTAGTAAAAAAGTGTTAAACACAGCTGGCCTTTGATTGCAAAATAATCAAAAGAGCTATGTGACTAACCTGAGCTTTCCACCTAAGACAAACATCTCTACATTCATATGTTAAATAGCGCTGCAGAGAGTCCGCCAACTTCTTTGTTTAGTTAATTACTGTGAGTTCTCTTGCCTGCTTCTGAAAGAGAAGAGAAACAAGCAGAAAACTCATAAAAACACATGTTCCTGAAGACAGCAATCAGTCATGCCTTAGACAGACGTTTTTTAAGGATGCTTGCTTGAATCTCTTTCAAGCAAGTGTGCTCAAATCTACAGAACCCCTTCTGAGTTGACCCTTTGTCTGGCTGAGCTTCTGCTAAAGGAGAAAGAGAAATCATAGGAAGTCAGGTTCTAGAGACAGCAAAGCCATTTCATTTGGCTAGGGATCTGAAACTTAGTTTGAATCACATTCAATTAACCCAGCCACAATCATCTTCCCAAAGTCCTTGCTATTACTAGGGGCAATTCCATACTACAGCCTAAGCTGCTTCTCTCCCATGACGCTCCTGATTTTCTGATTGAAATGCTTCCAATTTTCTTTGGAAATTCAGAAATTCCAGTTCAAATTGCTGTATGTTGCCCGTGAGACTGGAGTGGTGTTCAGTCTGGACTATGAGCACCTCAAGACCTGACTGGTTATTCCTCTACTTCTTGCCCTTCCTTCTGTGCAGGGAAGACAAGTCTCACTGGCTGGCTCTTGTGTGGACTGGTCTTTCTGTTTTAACAACTATTGATTGATTTGATTTGATTTGATTTGATTTGATTTGATTTGATTTGATTTGATTTGATTTGATTTGATTTGATTTGATTTGATTTGATTTGATTTGATTTGATTTATATAGCCATCCATCTCACATGCATGACTCTAAGCAGCTTATAATTAAATAGATAAAACAGATAAAACAGATAAAATACATAATATAAAAATAAAAATACATAGCAGTTGAGCATCACAAAATGCCATCAACAAAGCCAAGAGATCGGCTCTATCACATACCCAGGACCCAAGGACTGGGCAGAGAACCAGGTTTTCAGGGCCTTACGAAAGGCCAGCAGGGTCAGGGTTTACCTAATCTCAGAGGGGATAGTGTTCCACAGGGCACACGTCATAGCAGAAAAGGCACCCTGCCAGCTTAAATTCCTTAGCCAGAGGTACCTGGAGCATACCCCTCCTGTTGGGATGGGTAGGATGGGTAAAAACAATTGGGGAGAGATGGTCCTGTAAGTAACCTAGTCCCAAGATTATTCCAGCTCTAAAGTAGGATTGTTCCTCACAAGTCCCCATGCCTTTCCTTTGCTTTCTCAGATGTTTGCATTCATGGATGTCCTCACCCACCCACCTCTTCCCACTTTAGCTCCTTTGATACTAAAACAGTCCCTTTCTGTTTTCCCCCCTCTATTTCCCCCCCCCCCCATAGTAGTTCTGATGCTACTATACTCAAAGGAAAAGGAAGGGAACAGGTTGTTCTTTTTATCTTACATTCTTCTATGGGTATATGTATATGTACAGTATATGTATATGTATACTGTATGTATATGTATATGTATATGTATATGTATATGTATACTGTATGTATATGTATATGTATATGTATACTGTATGTATATGTATATGTATATGTATACTGTATGTATATGTATATGTATATGTATATGTATATGTATGTATATGTATATGTATACTGTATGTATATGTATACTGTATGTATATGTATATGTATATGTATATGTATGTATATGTATATGTATACTGTATGTATATGTATACTGTATGTATATGTATATGTATATGTATATGTATATGTATATGTATATGTATATGTATATGTATATGTATGCATATGTATATGTATACTGTATGTATATGTACTGTATACTGTATGTATATGTATATGTATATGTATATGTATGTATATGTATATGTATACTGTATGTATATGTATACTGTATGTATATGTATATGTATATGTATATATATATGTATACTGTATGTATATGTATATGCATATGTATACTGTATGTATATGTATATGTATATGTATATGTATATGTATATGTATATGTATACTGTATGTATATGTATATGCATATGTATACTGTATGTATATGTATATGTATATGTATATGTATATGTATATGTATATGTATATGTATATGTATATGTATATGTATGTGTATGTGTATGTATATGTATACTGTATGTATATGTATATGTATATGTATATGTATATGTATATGTATATGTATACTGTATGTATATGTATATGTATATGTATATGTATACTGTATGTATATGTATATGTATATGTATATGTATATGTATATGTATATGTATACTGTATGTATATGTATATGTATATGTATATGTATACTGTATGTATATGTATATGTATATGTATACTGTATGTATATGTATATGTATATGTATGTATATGTATATGTATGTATATGTATATGTATACTGTATGTATATGTATATGTATATGTATATGTATATGTATACTGTATGTATATGTATATGTATATGTATATGTATATGTATACTGTATGTATATGTATATGTATATGTATATGTATATGTATATGTATATGTATATGTATACTGTATGTATATGTATATGTATATGTATATGTATACTGTATGTATATGTATATGTATATGTATACTGTATGTATATGTATATGTATATGTATGTATATGTATATGTATGTATATGTATATGTATGTATATGTATATATTGTTGTGACCCGCCCAGAGTCCCTTGTATGGGAGATGGGCGGGGAATAAATTGAATAAATAAATAAAAATAAATAAATAAATATGTATACTGTATGTATATGTATATGCATATGTATACTGTATGTATATGTATATGTATATGTATATGTATATGTATATGTATATGTATATGTATATGTATATGTATATGTATATGTATGTATATGTATACTGTATGTATATGTATATGTATATGTATATGTATATGTATATGTATACTGTATGTATATGTATATGTATATGTATATGTATATGTATATGTATACTGTATGTATATGTATATGTATATGCATATGTATACTGTATGTATATGTATATGTATATGTATATGTATATGTATATGTATATGTATATGTATATGTATATGTATATGTATATGTATATGTAGCCAGGAAGAACTGATAGTTCAGCTTTGTACAAACAAAGGTGCTTAAAAAAATAAAGGAAGGGAAGCTTGGCAGTACTGTGGGCAGGGGGTGGGGAAGCAAGGGAAGTAGGCTTAACCCAGCCTAAGAAGAAACTGAAAATGCATGGCCCATTGGGAGATAAAAGGACTGAATGGAGCCTGAGCTTCTAGGCTTGAGGATAGTTCACTGACAATCAACAGCAAGATTAAACAGCAACTGCCAACCAGTAGAGAACATAGCAGCCTGGAAACTCAGGATGAGATGGCTTCCTGGGCCAGTGACCAGATGCTGGAGGGGAGGGACTATGCCAGGAGTGCAACTAATTGTAGTTGCAGTTGTAACTATATTGGAACAAATAGAGAATGGCCCCAGCTGGACAACTGCAGTTTTGAAACGATGCTGGAAAACATGGTTGGGATTGCATTGTGTAATGGTATGTGGGAATGCCCTTGGGAGACAGAGCAATGAGACACAGCGAAGGGAACAGTCAGATAAAAGGCAGTTTAGCCACAGCAGTAATGTGGGAGGGGCAAGAGGCTCAGAATGGACCCTCCCTAGTTTTTTTTGGGTTGTAAAGGGGACAGGGGAAGAAAAGTACTTTCAGACTTGCAAGATTCTGTTAGTGTAACCTTACAATAAAGTAGAATTAGCTCATCTGGTCGAGTTTCCTGTCTGGTCTACCTAGTAAGGCTGACACATTGTGCTGGACTAGGTGTAGATAAGGATGACAGCATCCATTCCTGCACTCAGGAAGTGTTGGGTAGCCTTGACTAGTGATGGGCCAAACAGAAAGTGTCAATCTGCCCTAGGAGATCATGACAGTACCTAGACACACTTCAAGAGCTAATGTGAATGGCCACTAGCTTCAATAAACCTTGTTATTTGGTGACACCCACAGCTACCTAGAAGTCCTCGGGTAGCAATCCTATGCCCTCCACTGCAACAAACTGCATAGAAATTCAACACATCTTAGCAGCCAACACAGCTTAGCTTTTAGTGTTAGTGTCATACAATAATAAGGTCTTACATTGATTTTGTTAATAGTAGAGTTTGGAAGGTTTTTCCCCCCCACACATATTTGATTTGTATTTATATATTGTTCCTTTTGTAGAGATTAAAGGTGTGAATTTTTTATATAATCCTATATAGAATATTTTAATATCTAAAGCAACAGAAAATAACATCATTCTGACCATTCTTTTTTGTATTGCTTAATTCATTTCATTCTTTTTCCCCCCTTGCTGCCTAAAGCAGCATCCACTGAATTGAAAATTCCTGAAGCCAGCAAATATTTTGTTCTATGAAGAAGATACCGTATTTAAATGTGATGTTTTAAACAATATAAAAAAAGCTATTTTAAATGTTTTCATGGCTTTGGTACAATGAACCACAACAAAAAGTTCAAGTTAAGCCTGACAATATACAGTATAACATACAGGCCAATCAATATTAAGTTTTGCAGATGAAGTGTAATATTAAGAGAGCTAATAGGGTGCAGTTCTTAATCTGTTAAATTTAAAAGCTAGTTCCCATATAATTCAATGGATATTCCTGCCCTATGTCTCCCTAAATGCACACACACCTTGTTCATTTACGTGCTCCCACTGAATTCACAAGGATTAAGCATGTGATTTAATGTAGCACACCCTGACATTTGAAAAGTATTTAGTATGGTTCTACATGATATTTTCATTGTGATTTAGTGAGTTAATGCAAAATACAAATAGCACTAGGCCTAGCAGCTGAGGTAAAATTATGTAGTAAAACTGAAGGATTTTGGGGTGGTTTGCTTGGTTTGCCTGAATGAATCTAGCACACTTTTCACCACTATTTCCACCACCTGTCAATACATTTTGCGATAAGGTTTTCTACAGCCTCGAGGAATCATCATCATCATCATCATCATCATCATCATCATCATCTGTTTAATTATGCAGTAGTGTTCAGATTGCTTAGACTGTCCATAGTGGGAAGTGCTAGATTGCAGATGACTTTATTAACCTCTCAGCGATGTTCATCACCAAAGAGTATATTGCCTCTTTGTGGTTCATCTGGTAGGCACAGGAACAGGGGAGCCATTTTATGTTGTTTCCGATCCATTTTTTAGGGTTGCTTCAAAGGCAACTTAGCCATAGACCCATGGCAGCTCACATGGATTGTTTTTGTGCCCACGTTGTTCAACTTCTATATGAAATTGCTGAAATGACTGTTAGAGAATTTCGGGATATTGTTCTTAATATATGAATGACACAGAGCTTCCTTTTTTCTTCTTCTAAATTTTCAAGTAAGCTTATGATGTTTGGATAGTTTTTTGCCAATTAAATAGCTATATTATATAATGATACATACTTAAATGTGGTCTCCACTTTCCTTGTATTTTTAATGTATATTTTAATGCATTTTAAAATGCATTGTTTTTCACGAGTCTATGATTTTAAACTGTAATACTAAGATAAATAAGCCTTGTAAGGTGAATTATAACAGGGATGGAAACTTCTTGGTTTGTATTTTAGTTTCTCAGCTATTACTCCCCCAGAACGATTTCTGCAGCACAGTATTACCTATATATGTGTACTCTAAAATAAATCCCCCTAAATTCAGAAGGATTTACTCACAGGAATTTGGCCTTAGAAGCCATTTAATTTTGCTGAACACTGCCACAACTATAGTGTGTTAACCTACAGCAGAAACGTATCATAGTATTAAGATGACCACAGTTCAGGTTGTTTTTGCTTTGTTAAATATTGTCTGAATTTCATCACAGGCTATAAACATTGGATACCCAAGAGATTATTCAGTGGATAACTCTAAATGCCACCTGTGTTTTTCCCACAGATAATGGAAAATGGTAAATGCAATGATAAAAAGCAAAGCCCATCTAATAAATTACACAGTACAAATTATTCTCTCTCTCTCTAATTGCTAATGACTCATTGTCATTCCTGTTGGCAGGAACTATTAAGTGCGACAGGGCTACACTGGCATTCATGTGATTCAGTATTTTCAGTAACACATTGAGATGGCTGGAGTGGAGAATATGCTAATCATATGTGTTGAATACACAGTGATGAAAAGAAGCAAAAATATCTCAGAGATCAGGGTAAGATAGATAGATGGATGGATAGACAGACAGACAGATACTTTTTTGAGGTCTCCATGAAAACAATGAGGGGGGCATTTTAAATAAGTACTATTCAGCACACAGTAATACTGGTCCTCTGTCCATTAACAAAGGGGGGATGAGAGAGAGAGAGAGAGAGAGAGAGAGAGAGAGAGAGAGAGAGAGAGAGAGAGAGAGAGAGAGCGCTTTAGCTTCATCTGATTACGGTGTGGCTCAGGCCAGCTTTCCTAAGCTCTCATGCAGCGTTTTCCAGCTCCCTGAATTACAACTCCCTGAATTCCAACCAGCATGGCTGTTCAGTTGGAGAAATGTGGGGATTTGTAGTCCCAACACACATGAAGTATGCTATATAAGGAAAGGCTGCAACTTCTGCATCCTGAAAACTTTTCTATTGGGACTTCTGGGGAAGGTATAGTGAACTGAAGATGGTTCTGCGAAAGTGGATCTGACGACTGCAGGAAAGACCAGGGACCTGTGAGTAGACTGGTCCCTTGGAACATCTCCAGATAAGGAGAGGACAGGAGATCTCCCCCTCCAGATGGATGCTTCCCATGAGGAGACCTGCAGGACAGCAGTTTTCCACGGGTTTCAGTGCTGGGAGACAACGGGATTCGCCCTCCTAAATGAGCCACACCGGGACTGCTCTTATATAAGAAGAGCTATGAGCTCGAGCCTCTCCATTGGTGACAACCAGTCGCAAACTCAGACTCTGTGTACCTTGCCTTTGGACGTGAACCCGTGTGACCGTGACTTTGAACCTGGACCGGCTGACGACCTTGCTATGATGTTTTGGACCCTTGGATTTCACCTGACTACTCTTGGGCCTGCTGCTTGGATTTTGGAGTATCACTTTAGGCAACTTTGCTGGACTTGTGGGGACTTGATTTCTTTTATGTGTCTGTGCGCATTCACACATACCTTTCTCTCTGCTGTTTGCTATTTGTTTAAAACCCATCTAGTAAAAGTTTGCAATGTAGCTCCCCTGTTGGGAACTGAGCAATTAAAAATCCTGGAAGATGAAAATTCCTAGTTGCCCAGAAACACTATCAACAGAAAACACTATCAACAGAAAAGTCTTCCTACTGGAATGTTATGTGGGAACATTCAGAAGATGGTTCATGCCACACATGATGATGGGTTCTGAGCTGAAAGTATAGCACTGTAATCCTTTTCTACTCATTTTGAAATAGTGGCTGGGACCATGCTGTATAATGGATGCCCAAACAATCTTTAGTAGTTCAGTTCCAACGTAAGACACAGCTTGGTTAATAAACCACAATGACTGGGATTCGTTCATCATGCTAAGAACAACTAAAGCATCTAATGATTCAAAACAATGTATGAATTTAACCATAAACTTAGCAAAATTCTCTTCGATTGGTACTTAGCAAAATATTGTCCCTCATTATTGTCCAGCAATGGGGGAAATAATAGGTACATTTATAACAATAGAATGAAAATATATAATGGAGCCTCATGTCCCATAGCCAAGAACTTATATACCATCAGATGAATTCCCAGTGCATGGGAATGGTTCACATATTGTGGAATACACCAATACATCAGATAACAGGGTTAGTCTTGTAGAGTTTAAACAGTTTAATACATCTGTGATGCATTTCAAAAACCAATACATAAATAGATTTGTCTATCTGTTTCACCTTTGGTCATTTTGCTGAATACATCTGTTGAAGAGATGTTCTGCCTTTATATATTACAAAATCAGTTTCTAGTTCTTAGTAATACTTTGCTTCAATCCATTTCAGGTTAGATTAAAAAATACAGCCTGATATCAAACACATTCCCTTAATATAAATTCCACTGAAAATCAATTAGAATTACATATGAATAAACATGTTTAGGATTTCCATTGTGTATCCCACTGAAGACACACACATGACTTTGGCAATCCAAGGCACATGTTTAACAGATCTGTTCCCAGCTAAGGATTACAGCTTTCATAACTATTCATCTGATTGAAACCAATGTCTTTTACTTGTAAGACAGAGTTTCTGTAATATGGCTGTTGTGGGTCTTCCGGGCTGTGTGGCCGTGTTCTGGAAGTTGTGGTTCCTAACGTTTCGCCAGCATCTGTGGCCAGCATCTTCAGAGGGCAGGAGCACAGATAGAAGCAAAATCTCTGTGAGATTTTGCTTCTATCTGTGCTCCTGCCCTCTGAAGATGCTGGCCACAGATGCTGGCGAAACGTTAGGAACCACAACTTCCAGAACACGGCCACACAGCCCGGAAGACCCACAACAGCCATTGAACTCCGGCCGTGAAAGCCTTCGACAATACATTTCTGTAATATGTTTACTTCCACAGAGTTTGCTCTTAAGAGATACATGCTTATAAAGGGTGTTGTTGTTTATTCGTTCAGTCGCTTCCAACTCTTCGTGACTTCATGGACCAGCCCACGCCAGAGCTTCCTGTCGGCCGTCACCATCCCCAGCATCCCCACGGTCGAGTCCGTCACCTCCAGAATATCATCCATCCATCTTGCCCTTGGTCGGCCCCTCTTCCTTTTGCCTTCCACTTTCCCTAGCATCAGCTTCTTCTCCAGGGTATCCTGTCTTCTCATTATGTGGCCAAAGTACTTCAGTTTTGCCTTTAATATCATTCCCTCAAGCGAGCAGTCTGGCTTTATTTCCTGGAGTATGGACTGGTTTGATCTTCTTGCAGTCCAAGGCACTCTCAGAATTTTCCTCCAACACCACAGTTCAAAAGCATCTATCTTCCTTCACTCAGCCTTCCTTATGGTCCAGCTCTCACAGCCATAGGTTACTACAGGGAATACCATTGCTTTAACTATGCGGACCTTTGTTGTCAGTGTGATGTCTCTGCTCTTAACTAGTTTATCAAGATTTGCCATTGCTCTCCCCCCAAGAAGTAGACGTCTTCTGATTTCCTGGCTGCAGTCAGCGTCTGCAGTAATCTTTGCGCCTAGAAATACAAAGTCTGTCACTGCCTCCACTTTTTCTCCCTCTATTTGCCAGTTATCAATCAAGCTGGTTGCCATAATCTTGGTTTTTTTGAGGTTTAACTGCAACCCAGCTTTTGCACTTTCTTCTTTCACCTTCGTCATAAGGCTCCTCAACTCCTCCTCGCTTTCAGCCATCAAAGTGGTATCATCTGCATATCTAAGATTGTTAATGTTTCTTCCAGCGATTTTAACTCCAGCCTTGGATTCCTCAAGCCCAGCACGTCGCATGATGTGTTCTGCGTACAGGTTGAATAGGTAGGGTGAGAGTATACAGCCCTGCCGTACTCCTTTCCCAATCTTAAACCAGTCCGTTGTTCCGTGCTCTGTTCTTCCCGTTGCTACTTGGTCGTTATACAGATTCCTCAGGAGGCAGACAAGATGACTTGGTATCCCCATACCACCAAGAACTTGCCACAATTTGTTATGATCCACACAGTCAAAGGCTTTAGAATAGTCAATAAAACAGAAATAGATGTTTTTCTGAAACTCCCTGGCTTTCTCCATTATCCAGCGGATATTGGCAATTTGGTCTCTAGTTCCTCTGCCTTTTCTAAACCCAGCTTGTACATCTGGCAATTCTCGCTCCATGAATTGCTGGAGTCTACCTTGCAAGATCTTGAGCATTACCTTACTGGCATGTGAAATAAGTGCCACTGTTTGATAGTTTGAACATTCTTTAGTGCTTCCCTTTTTTGGTATGGGGATATAAGTTGATTTTTTCCAATCTGATGGCCATTCTTGTGTTTTCCAAATTTGCTGGCATATGGCATGCATCACCTTGACAGCATCATCTTGCAAGATTTTAAACAGTTCAGCTGGGATACCGTCGTCTCCTGCTGCCTTGTTATTAGCAATGCATCTTAAGGCCCATTCAACCTCACTCTTCAGGATGTCTGGCTCTAACTCACTGACCACAGTGTCAAAGCTGTCCCTGATATTATTATCCTTCCTATACAGATCTTCCGTATATTCTTGCCACCTTTTCTTGATCTCTTCTGCTTCTGTTAGGTCCTTACCATCTTTGTTTTTGATCATACCCATTTTTGCCTGGAATTTACCTCCGATGTTTCTAATTTTCTGGAAGAGGTCTCTTGTCCTTCCTATTCCATTGTCTTCTTCCACTTCCGCACATTGCTTGTTTAAAAATAATTCCTTATCTCTTCTGGCAAACCTCTGGAATTTTGCATTTAATTGGGCATATCTCCCCCTATCATTGTTGCCTTTTGCTTTCCTTCTTTCTTGGGCTACTTCCAGTGTCTCAGCAGACAGCCCTCTTGCCTTCTTGGTTTTCTTTTTCTTTGGGACGTTTTTTGTTGCCGCCTCCTGAACAATGTTGCGAATTTCTGACCATAGTTCTTCCGGGACCCTATCTACTAAATCTAGTCCCTTAAATCTATTCTTCACCTCCACTGCATATTCCTTAGGAATATTAGTGAGCTCATATCTAACTGATCTGTGGGTCTTCCCTATTCTCTTTAGTCTGATTCTAAATTTTGCAATAAGAAGTTCGTGATCTGAACTACAGTCAGCTCCAGGTCTTGTTTTTACCGACTGTATTGATGTCCGCCACCTTTGGCTACAAAGGATGTAGTCAATCTGATTTTGGTGTCGACCATAAAGGGTGTGTGTGTGTGTGTGTGTGTGTGTGCATTATTTTATTTATTTATTTTTCAAATTTATTCCCCGCCCATCTCCCATGCAAGGTATATATATGGATAAAAATGTATGAGAACCATAAATGGATAGTTTTTTACAGTTGGCCACACGATAGAATTGTGTTTGCAGATTACTATATAAAAAGGGGGGGGGGAACACTTCACATCTGATGTATCATATCCTCCTTCCGCATTCTGAAAGCAATATTTTTAATAATGAGATTCTGCATACAAACACCTTGCAAAGCGGGACAAGTGGGTAAGGTCCTTTTAAATCAAGCACAATGCTAGTGCTTCAGAGTAGTCATTGGATGCTAGGTTAAGATGTTTACTCTGTACTATATGTTGTAGTTTCATAATCATATGCAATCTGCCCTGTTATTACAACACAGCATGGCTAGTTTCAAGAGGGACCATTACCATTGCACTGTTTAATAACAATCACAGTAATTGCTGATCATATTTTTAAACATAAAGGTATGGATGGTTGAAAATGACCTAAGGAGCTTTCCCTCTGTTTTTGTGTATGCATGGAAAATAAACAAATTTGTTTCCTTCCATAAACACACACTTACAAATGTCACATAGACTTACACAATACAGAAGTTATAATTTCATTTAGCACATTGAATAGGTTATCTTGACATTAATTGGCATAATCAAACTGATATAAGGCAAAATACCTGATCTATCCCAGCCAATTTCCATCATTCTTCTACCAACACCATTTATTCAAGAAAACAGAGGCCCCTTAAAACTTAATATTTAGAGTAGAGTATCCGGAAACGTCAGCTGGTGCAAAATGCAGCAGCGCGAGCAGTTATGTGTGTTTGGTAGTTATGTGTGTTTCTAGTAGAACACACGTTACACCTCTGCTTCGCAAGCTGCATTGGTTACCAGTTTGTTTCTGGGTCCAATTCAAGGTGCTGGCATTGACCTTTAAAGCCCTTCATGGCATGGGACCAGGTTATTTGAGGGACTGCCTCTCCCCGATTTCATCTGCCTGTCCTACCAGATCCAGCAGGGAGGGTATGTTATGGGTTCCGTTGCCTAGGGAGCTACATTTGGCAGGCCCCAGGCGGTGGGCCTTTTCTGCTGTGGCCCCTGCATTGTGGAATCTTCTCCCTCCTGAGGTGAGGTTGGCCTCAACACTGTTGAGCTTCCAGAGGTCCCTCAAGACTTGGTTATGCCAGCAGGCCTGGGGATCCCAGGGGACAGGTAAACTAGTGAGGTGGCTCCCTTATTTTTAACATCCCTTCAACTTTTATTCTTTGTTTTAGTTGGGTTTTAATATTTGTAATGTATTTATTTGATTGTTTTTAGCTCTTTGTACACCGCCCAGAGTCGCTTGTTTGTGAGATGGGCGGCTATATACATTTGAAAAAGAAATAAATAAATAATTTTTGCCTTTTCCTGAGAACATATTTTTATATACTTTCACTTATGCATATATTTTTTTAATGAAATTCTAGAAAGGATAAGGGAATCCCACATCAGGATAATTTAGAAATTTTGCCTCACCAGGATTATTATCTCAAGTAAAACTTCACAGAGGATGTCAGAGTGGGGATAAGAATGAGCTATGAAGCCTCTGGTTCAAATATTACCTTTCATTAGACTTGTTGTAGTCAAGCCATCAGTTACTACAGTATATTCAAGATGGCAATTTTCACCACCTTATACATATCACTAATAATGCTGAATTACTTTCAGGGTTTTTGATGATTTCTGAGATAATGAATATAGAAAATGAATGAATGAATGTACGCACACATGCACTAAGGAATGTATAAATGTTGTGGATGATGAAGACAACTTAATGAACCCTTCTGTCTGCGGAAGATTTGTTATTGATGGGAGATGGGTGGCCATTACTGTCGTTGGTATATCAATTATTGAAAAATCAAAAACAAAAATGAGATAAAGCTGGACTAAACTAGGGTTGGAGATCCAGACACTAGCCATCTTTGTCTATTTATTTTAAAAGCAACAAGTACTGTTTGTGTTGGGAGGGAAGGGGAAAATAAAATTAGGTTAGGATCATGGTATTGAGATGGTTAACTTTTTACTCTTCAAGGTGAAGCATTCTGTTTGGTATTTTTTGTGGAAGAGGCTGCAGTAGGAAACCAAGCAGTAAAAGCCAAACTCTGTTTCAGATTTTATGAATCTTTTGCTATTTTTCCTGTTTTTAAAAAAATATTTCATCATATAGTTTTTATTCACACACTCAGAGAGACACATACACACACACACATATACACAAACATGGTTTCCTTCCTTCCTTCCTTCCTTCCTTCCTTCCTTCCTTCCTTCCTTCCTTCCATCCATCCATCCATCCATCCATCCATCCATCCATCCATCACTGCCTTTATTGCTGACTAGAAACCCCTTATGGACTTTTTGCATAAAACAGAAAAAAAGAAAAAGAACTTATGACTTATGGTTTTGATGATTAGATAGGATAGATTATAGAAAGAAGAGAGTTATGCTGTAACCACAGAATAAAGGTAAATTTATAATTGTACTTATAAATTGTAATTGTACTTAGTTTTCCCTTTTAGAAATCTTTAATAAAAATTATATTTAAAAAAGCCAAATTTATATACAGTAGCTGCCCATCTCACAAACATGACTCTGGGCGGCATACAATAAAGCAAACAGTTAAAAACAAGTCTAAACAACCATTAAAAACAATTAAACCTAAATATAAATAAGATTGCAGGAGAATGGACCAACATCCTATACACAATGTAATATTGTCTTTTATACAATTATAATATAGTTATATCGCTATTTAATTTATATGCTATCAAAAGAAAGAAAAAGAAATGTTAACTGTAACATTTAATAAATAATCTAGTATTTATTAAATGTAATATGTAATACATAAAGTTTAATATATACAGTAATCTAATATTTTTAAAATGATGTTTTATCAGTACACAAATTGAATCCTTATTTTTGTGTAATAATAATTATGTGTAATTTTCCCAATGGGGCTTAAATTATAGGTTCAAAGGGAATAATACACTTACTTGACTATTGTGGGTCATGAAAATATTTGCACTGTTTTAACAATATTTTAAAACACAGACATTTAACATAACACAGAATCTATCATCCAAACAACAGTAACAAAAATCCATAACAGATGGTGAGAAGGGATTTGTTCCCGTTCCAACCGAGTACTTTATTCCATGACTTTTTCTGCAGCTAAGTGGGAACACGTTCCAAAATTCAGAGGTATTTGGGTTGCTTCTCATGTGGAAGGACTATCTCTGTGCACCATATTTAACCATCCTTCCACCTTATTACTTGTTACATACTTATTCAGTGGTGAAATTGTCAATTTCAAAAGGATCTATTGTGAGACAGACTATATAGAATAGGTTGGGGAAACTGAGTTCTCCTAGATGTTGCTAAACTACAAAGCCCAGCTTCTTTCCACATTTAGCATATTTCTGGACTGTCGGGATTATAGTTCAGCAGCATCTGGAGGACCACTGATTTCTTTCCCTGGCACTTTAAGATGCGGTACCTAGACCACCTTTCGCAGTACCATACTTTCATAGGGCACAGGACTTTCATACAAATGGGACTTTGTAATAACATTTTCTAAGTCTCAAGCAACCTTACCTGCTTGGGTGTTTCATTTATATTATCTGGATAAACATGGGTTCATACACAAGATTTTCGTTTCCTTTTCTTGAGTGCAGACATTTGTCTAAATTCTGGAATGGAAGGAAGATAGAAGAGGTGTCAAAGATGAATGCCAAGTCAAGGCAAGGGACAGTATGGACTTCCGGTGGGAATATGGTGGACTGAACAGCTTTGCCCATGAGTTCTGCGGGCAAAACTGGCATCGTGACAGTTTTTTCAGGCTCAGGCTGGTTTCTCCTGAAGCCCAGGAGTGATCAAGGAAAACGCTCGGAATTGACCCATTCATCCTCCGGATAGCGAGTTGCAGCCAGGAGATCGTAAACAGCACATGCGATCGACGAGTAAGACTTTGCCAGGAGGCTGGGAAGACACCATTTCTAAGCCATGCTGCAGCCTTAAACGGACATTAAGTCCAGCCATCCCATTTCTAAAGCACCCAATTTATTTTTTCTTTAAGCATTTGTACCCTAAGAGAGGCTTTCTACATTAAGGAGAAACGATCACTCTTGGTGCTTATCGTTATTTTTGTGATTAATTTAAAAAAAATTTTTTTTAAAGCTTTGGATTTTGCTTTCCATTCAATACCAAGGAGGGTTGAGAGTATATTATCATCTCCCTGTTATTATTTTTGTGCTAATTTTGAAGATTTTATCATTTTTCCTACTTGTGGAATCTACTGTTCTGAACTTTTACTTTCCTGCCACTACTTTCTCTGGGAACTGTCTGTGATCTTATATTAACTCAGTTCAGAAATTTTCCATTACCTTTCACTTCTACTGGTTAAGTATCTAGGGGGCGCCATAATTTACTACTTCAAAAATGGAGGATCTTAACCAGGCTTTCTCAGACTTTTGCCGAGATATTAAAGCAGATATTAAGCAGTTTTTTTCTGATTCCTGCCAGGTTATTGTGCAGGACGTTTGGAGCGTTGTGGAAAATATGTGGTCTAAAATGTGCCATCTGACTGGGGATGATGTGGATAAATCTGAAGAATCTAAGAACGATGGAAATGTCTCTCTCAAGAGTGAGATTTGGGCTTCCGTTGAAATCTTGGATGAAATTGGCAATGCTGAATTGAACAACTTAAATGGAGAAACTGAGCTGCAAGATATGAGTGAATTTGACTTTCTGATGGAATGTTATGGAAAAGAAGGGGTTATTATGTGTGGGAGGTTTTTTGAAGAGAAGTCTGTGTTTGTGAGGGGATTAGTTGGGCTGTTTGATTACTTTAAGAAAATAGCTCTGTGCCTATTATGGGGATATGTAAATGTCTTGGTCTATTTTGAAGTGGGTTAAGGGATTAAAAATATTTATCTGGATGGTCTTTTGGCTTTGGATGATTTTATTTATTGTTAATGATTGGGATTATGATCATGATTATAATCATGATTAATCATTATGATTATGATTAAGGTTTTTTCTTATTCATGTTTTTTGTATTCATTTTTTTTGTATTATTAATTATAATGGTAGATAATTTACATGCTTTTCTATTTTTGATCTTTATTATAGTAGACAGGAATGTATAGAACAGTAGTAGGAAGGGAACAATTAAGTAATTGTTAATTTGGGGGGATGTTGATTAAGTGATTTATATATATATGTTTTTCTTTTAATAAAAGGGAGGGAGCAATGATATTTAGTGATTTTTATGATGTGCTAAGGGGTTGACCTGTAGAAATAATGTGATTTTGGTTTAATATAGAGTAAGGGATTGATTATGGGAAATTGCTGTATATCATTGATGTTTAAAGCCAGAAGTCACTTCTTTTCGTAATCTATCTAAAAAACTTTCTCTTGTGTTTTCACACTTGTTTAGTTCTTTTTTTGTAGTTTTTTGTTTTTCTGTATCTTTTATCTTTTTTTGAAATTTAATAAAATTCTTTAAAAAAAAAGACAAGGGACAGTATGGAAAAGTTCTAGGACCTATGGGTAACTTGATACAGATAGTCCTCACTTACTGACTGACTTGTATTTCGAAGTTACTGGCACTGAACAAGTGGTACTTACGACCAGTCCTCAAAGTTCTGGCCATCCCAATACCCCTATGGTCATGTGATTGTGATCTGGTTGCTTGGCAACTGGCTCGCATGTATGATGGATGCAGCATCCTGTGGTCACATTATCACCATTTGCCACCTTCCCTGCCCACTTCCCACAAGCAAAGTCAATGGGGAAGCAGACAGGGAAGGTTGCAAATCACTCTAGTAAGTTGCTCCTGCTCCCACCGCAAACCTCCTGGCCTTGCTGCACTCACACCATAGCACCCCCTTCCCCTGCCCACCCACACTCTGCAGCACTCACTCGCCCATCAGCCTGCTTTCAATCTGCCTAAGGAAAGGCTTGTTGTGATTGGGACTTGCAACTTCCTGCCAGCTTCCCATTGACTTTGCTTGTGGAATGCTGACAGGAAGTTGCAAGTCCCAGTCACGTGAGGCCCTAGCTTAATGACTTGTGATCCTCACTTAAGAACAGCAATGGGGACTGCCAGGATTGCCATCGCTAAGCAATGTGGTCACATGACATTATGCTTTATGACCACATTGCTTAGCAACGAACATTCCAGTCCCAATTACCGTCATTAAGCGAGGACTACCTGTAGGAGGAGAAAACACACCAGTTCCTGAAAACAATAGAAAATTGTCTCTGAAATATCATTAAACAATCTCTAAACAAAATGTTTAAGGGGCATGGTGGCTCAGCGGGTAAGACACCAGGCTTGTCGATCAGAAGTTCGCAAGTTCGGAGGTTCGAATCCCTAGCCCTGCGTGTGGAGTGAGCTCCTGCACTCGCCCCAGCTCTTGCCAAACTAGCAATTCGAAAGCATGCAAATCCAAGTAGATGAATAGGTACCACTTCGGTGGGTAGGTAACAGCGTTCTGCTCATGTCATGCGGCCACATGACCGTGGAAGCGTCTTCGGACAACGCTGGCTCTTTGGCTAACAAACGGAGATGAGCACCGGCCCCTAGAGTCAGAAACGACTGCACAAATGTGCGGGGGGAACCTTCACCTTTTAAACAAAATGTTAATGAGATAACTGAGAAAAAAGGAAAAAGACCAATCAGAAAACAAGAAACTTCAGGCATGTCAGCGAATCAAATGCAACTACACTTCAGTATAAGGGCTCTCTTGCTTCTCATTTTATTTCTCCACCTTTAATTTTTATTTGGGTCACTCTTGGATTTTGCTGGCATTTTAAGTTATTATTTGGGATCTTTGAGCCTAAGCTTTGCTTTCGTTTTCTCTGGGGGACAGAAGAGATTTTATTACTTGGACTACATCTCTTTTGCTATTTTCTGACCAACCTTTTTCTGCGTTCTTGAGTTGGTCTTTTGGGGCCTGAAGCTTAGCCTCTCAGTATCTTGAAAGGCATTGAGCTCTTCTTAAGCTCTTCTTAACTTGTATCATATTTGCATAAATATTTCTTTCTCTGTTCTATTTTGAGCAGCTCCCTCCTGAATGAACTCTTCAATCTGAATCCTCTCACAGAATGTTAAACTGTGCTGTTCCTACAGTCATACAAGTCCATAGGAACCTGTTCCCTACATCTGGATTAGATAATTCTAATGGGCTTCTTTTAAAAAAATATTTAATTATACTGTATCTATCCATCCATACTCTTCATATTATTCCCTTTCAAGGTGAGCAACATTATGCAGAGTGCAGGCAAGATGTAAGAACTAGTAGGCCAAAGAAACTAAAGGCACAAGATAAAAAAAGGCAAGAAAACATAGCTAAAAGTAGTCATACCAACACCATTCATTATATTCTTCCATATCTTTCTATCTTTGAAAATCATCCTTGCTACCACTACAGCCATACATTCCTTCATATATTGCCTTTTGTTTTTTAAATTTCTCTTTTTGAGCATATCAGTAACTTAATCCAACCAAGGCTTTCTCAATATTTCCCTTCATTCTCCCTTCATATATTTATTTTGTGACTCGATCCTTATTGATTCTCTTTGTGTGACTAACCATCTCAATGTATTTCTTCCACTCTGGTCACTGGCTTTTGTATTTAATCCATAGTCATTCATCAATTCATTAATTCTTGATCGTATCACTTTTTGTTTGACCACACATACTTAGGTAACCCATCACCACTGCATTTAGCCTATTTCTTATGTTTTTTCTCACATACTCAACTCTCATTCATTACAAAGTAGATAAAAGTATGCTCACAAAGACATTTTTACTTCTTTCAAAGTTAATTCCCTGCTATAGGTCACACACTACTCATTAACGTTCTGCCTGAATGTTCATGTGTGAAAATTTCTCTACCCATATTCCCATTTTTTGTGAACATTCTACAAAAGCCCACATATTCATTTCTTTGCTTCAAGGTTTTTTTTTTTTGCCATTTATGTATACCTACCAATTGTTCAGCCCATTTTTAAAAATACTTCTGATCTACAAAGCTAATTGAAAAATACTTCATCAACTTTCCATAGCAACCAAAGAAAATAATCAGATCTCTGTGTGCGCTTATATATATGTGATGTGATGTGTGTGGTATCTCTCTCTCTCTCTCTCTCTCTCTCTCCACATACATACACACACACAGTATACATACACACACACAGTATACAAACACACACACACAATTGCATCAACGTTTTGCTATCTACAGACTGCAATATCATTATACATATAGTCTTTGATTCTCCTTATATACCAGTTCCTTTCTTGGGGTTTTTAATACTCAGTTAAACAAACAATGCTTCTCCCTTTCATGATAAGGAGCCTGGGACAAGACAGTTAAAACTGTTCAAAAGCAAACGAGACCTTTTGTTGGAGTTAGGGAAATAAGCAGCACTCTTTGGGACCCGAAGCAAATTCTTAAATAGGGCCTCTGATTCCCCCAGTAGTCATCAGTTTAGATGCAGTGGCTACATTCAAGGCAGGAGACAATTCCACACAATTGTCACTTTTGGAGAGGAATGGAAGTATTAAGGGCTCAGGGTGGTCTCTTAGGGTGGAATGACACCATCAGTTTGCATCAGTTCTAGGGCTACCAGATCTGAGCTGCAAATATCCATAGGACCATTAGATGTCAGCAAATAATGTGTTTTTCCCCTGTCTTTGCAGCCCTGTGCTGGCCACACTAGTCAGTATGCACTCAGCCCCTCTGCCAGCACTCACTCCTGCTCTGCTCCCACCCATCATGCCATTTCATGGGCTAGCTCTGCAATGGACCATGATCAGGTTTGTTCGTTTTCTAAAGCCTTATAAAGCATCTCTAGTGAAGGGGCCTGCTGTGCCCTTTCTGTTGCATATATTTTTTATGTCTGTAGAATATGTGGCTGAGTTTTTAAAAAGCCAGGCCTCAAAACTTTTTTCCTGTTTGGGCTCAGGAGCACATGTTCACCCCCCACTCAGGAATGTTATTGCCCCCAGGTGCCGGCCAGTCTGAGAGTTTTGACCAATCAGAATTAGCTGTTAGAGCTTTGCCCATATTGGGAATCTGTTGTCTAGGTGTTTTTGGTCACATGTTGGATTCTGTCCACTCAGAGGCTGGTCAGGTAAAGGTTTAAAATGTAAATGCCTTTTGTCCTTTTGTTCTCCCTCTGCATTCTGCTCTGCTATCTAAATGGCTATGTTAATCAACCATGCCATGCTTTGGCTGAGGAAGATTCAAGGTTTGTTCCTATGTTTTTGTTTTAAATAAAGCAACATTTTTACTACAAACTTATCTCTTGGTTTTTCCATAACTCTGATCACAAATTTTATAAAAATACAATAGGTTCTGTGCCCAGCAATTGCTTCTGGATCAGAGACAAAAATTATGGAATTATGAGAGAGAAGAAGAGCTGAACTGATTCAATCTACATTTGGAGAGGCTTCTTTTGTTTTTTGAAACTTGCCGGCAGTTACAGGAAGTTTCCATTGGAGGCGGAGTTTTGCCTCGTGTTTGCAAGCCTCGTGGTGTTTTTTGGATTACTACTACAGGGGAGAGAAGGAGCCATGGCTGCTGCTGGAGCTTCAAATTTTCAAGGTATGCCCCTGGAAAGGCTCTCTAATTCTAATTATTTGAACTGGTCTTTGAAAATGGAAAGTTTCTTGAGGAGAGAAAATTTATGGTCTGCAATTTCTGAACAAATTCCTCAGAATCCAGATCAAGCCTGGTTGAGGAAAGATGAGAAATGCAAAGCCTCCATTATTTTGGCTGTTCAGGATGATCAGCTTATTCACGTGAGAGGCAAAGAAACTTCCAAAGACTTATGGGACTATTTGCGTGATTTATATGTGAAAACTAGTCCAGGCAGCAAGGTTATTTTAACAAAAAAACTGTACAAGGCTCACTTGCCTGAGAATGGAAATTTGCCTGATCATCTCCACAAGCTTCAGAATTATTTTGTGGAACTTCAGGAGCGTGGGATGGAATTTACCCCCCTGATGAAAGCCTACATTATGCTTTCTTCGTTGAATGAGTCCTGGGACACTTTAATTTGCTCCATGGAGGGAATCCCAGAAGCTGATCTAAATCCATCATTTGTGTCTACCCGGTTGCTTGCTGAGTGGGAGAAGAGACAAGAAATAGCTGCCTCCATTTCTACAATAAAGTCTTCTCGTGGCCAGCAGAGGGAGCGGAAGAGCTCTGAATTTCAAGCTTCTGCATTATCCAGCAGGCGATGCTTTACCTGTGGATCCCCTGCTCATCTGCAAAAGGACTGTGTTCAAAAGAAGAAGACTTCTCGCAAGAAAGAAGAGACTTCTGGAAAGAAGATTCTTCATGCAAAAGTTGTTGAGAACTCTGATAATAAAGATTTGTGGGTTCTTGACAGTGGGGCCAATTCTCATATATGTCACAATAAAGATTCCTTTCTGTCTTTGTCTAAAACTAACAAACAAAAAGTTTCCTTAGCAGATGGATCTGTATCCAAGATCGTCGGTGAAGGTGAGATCAATCTTCCATGTTTGGGGGAAACTGTTAAAAATGTTTTGTTTGTGCCTATTTTTCAAAGCAATCTCTTGTCAGTGGGGCAGCTAGTAGCCTCAGGTTATGTAGTAACTTTTAAGAAAGAGGGTTGTGATATTAGAAAGGATGGCTAAATGGTTGCAAAGTGTTTGCAGAAAGATTCTCTGTACATTGTACAAAATGCTGAAAAGCAGCAAATTGTTAAAGCTAAGGCTGTTTTTGAGAATAAGCCCTTGCACGACCAGTGCATCCATTTATTACATAGGAGATTTGCTCATGCTAATTTTAAGTACATTTCTCAAATGCCTAGTTATTCTGCTGATTTAAAATTGAAACCTTGTGATAAGTATCTAGACTGTGCAGTTTGCAAGGAGAATAAAACCACAAGGGCTCCTGTGAAAAAGTTTTCTGATAGGTCCACCTCTAGGCCTCTACAGATCATTCATTCTGATGTAATAGGTCCCTTTTCTCCTAGTCTTGGGGGAGCAAGGTACATTTTGACCTTCATAGATGATTTTTCCAGGTACACATTCATTTACTTGCTGAAACACAAAGATGAGGTCTTTGGTAAATTTAAGGCTTTTGTGGCTTGGGCGAATGGAAAATTCCCAAGGCCAGTGTCTGCTTTGCAATCAGATCGAGGTGGAGAGTATCTATCCTCAAAGTTTAAAAACTTTTTGTTAGAAAAAGGGATAGAACACATTTTAGCTAACCCTTACACTCCTGAACAGAATTCTGTTGCAGAGAGAAAAGGCAGAACGCTGCAGGAAGCAATGATGTGTTTGCTGAAGGATGCTAGTTTGCCTTTTAGGTATTGGGGAGAAGCTGTTACTACAGCGTGTTATGTGCAGAACAGGCTGTTTAGCAGTGCTAAACATTCAGGATGTCCCTTTTCATTTGTTCTGTGGTGTGAAGCCTAAAGTAAGCCACCTCAGGGTGTTTGGAAGCACAGCTTGGGTCCACATTCCCAAACAGCTGAGGCGCAAGGGGGCTTCCAGAACAAAGAAAGCAATCTTTGTAGGGTATGAACAAAGTCAGAGAAGCTACAGGTTCATACTGGATAATCAACTGATAATTAGTAAAAGTGCTTCTTTTGCTGAGCAGAATTGGGACAAAATAAACTCTAGTTCTTCAGTTGATTTATCCATGGGGGAGCAGCAAAGTCTTGCTGATGGTGATTTGCAGGAATCACCCAGTGAAGTCAATGAGCAGGAAGCTGACTTGTCTGGAAAGTGAGAGGTTTCTGAGGACAATGGTGGGAAACAGAGTGTAAGTCCTGTCCTACCTCGCAGGTCTGAAAGGATTAATAAGGGAGTTCCTCCTGATCGTTATCAAGTGGATGTTGTGAACGCTTTTCACATTCACACAGAGCCTGAGTCTCTGTAAGAAATTAAAGAGATGCCAGCTGAAATAGCTAAGTGTTGGCATGAAGCCATGCAGCAAGAGTTGGATTCCTTAAAGGAAAATAAAACTTGGAAACTAGTGAGTTTGCCTCCTAATCAGAAGGTTCTAGGTTGTAGGTGGGTGTTCAAACTGAAAAAAGATTCTGATGGCAAAATTCAGAAGTACAAAGCAAGGTTGGTAGCAAAAGGTTTTGCTCAAAGAAAAAATGTGGATTATGACAAAACTTTTGCTCCAGTGACAAAAGCTGAATCTATCAGGTTGCTTTTAAAGGTTGCTGCCATGAAGAAACTGTCTGTTTATCACTATGATATTCAAACTGCTTTTCTGTATGGTGACTTGGAGGAAAAATTGTTTATGCAACAACCTCCTGGTTATGAAAAAGAAAAACATCTTGTGTGTGAATTGCAGAAATCCATCTATGGTTTGAAACAAGCTGCGCGTTGTTGGAATATTAAAATGGATAATATTTTGCAAAAATTTGGGTTTCAGAAGGGAATTGCTGATCCTTGTGTGTATGTAAAAAATGATAAGCAAGGTGTAATGTACTTGTGCTTGTATGTGGATGATTTGTTGCTGCTCACTTCATCTGATGAACAGAAGCATTCCTTTGAGGTTTGTATGAAAAACAATTTCACATTGAAATGTCTTGGAGCAGTCAACAATTACTTAGGATTAGAAATTCAGAGGGAAAAAGATGGCAGTTTTCTCATAAGCCAGAGTAGCAAAATTAAGAAGCTGCTGGAGGATTTTAAAATGCAGGACTGCAAGTCTGTCTCCTCCCCCATGCTTCCCGAGTTTCTAAAAGAGGAGGGGGAGAAGGGGGATGGTGAGTCATCTGAAGGAGATAGTTTCAGATCAGCCATTGGCAGTATTCTTTACATTGCAAACAATAGCCGTCCGGATATTTCTAACAGTGTGTCCATTTTGAGCAGGTTTGTGGAAAATCCCACATCTGCTGCAAAGTCTGGGTTAAAAAGGCTGTTTCGTTATTTGCAAGGCACCAAAGATTTTTGCTTAAGGTTGTCTGCTACAGACACAGAAGAAAAGTTAGGATGCTGGTGTGATTCAGATTGGGCTGGAGATCTCAGTGATAGGAAGTCTACTTCTGGAAGTGTAATTCAATTTGCAAAGTCCACTATTGCTTGGTTTTCCAGAAAGCAGACTGTAGTAGCCATTAGCACAGCTGAAGCCGAATTTTATGCTTTAGCACAACTGTGCAATGAAGTAATTTGGTTTACACAATTGTTGCAAGACATTGGAGTCATTTTAAGCCAGCCTGTAACAATTCATGAAGACAATCAAGCCTGTATCCATTTGGCTTTATCTGAAAGTTCCAGAAATCGTACAAAGCACATTGATGTGCGTTTTCATCTTGTTAAAGATTTTCTAGCCAAGAAAAAGGTTGTTTTGAAATACTGTGATACTAAATTAATGTTGGCTGATATCTTAACCAAGCCTCTAGTTGCCAGTAGGCACAGTGAGTTGATTTCCAAGCTGGGTTTGTTTCCATATTCTTTCTAGTCATAAAAAAAGGGGAGTGTTGCATATATTTTTTATGTCTGTAGAATATGTGGCTGAGTTTTTAAAAAGCCAGGCCTCAAAACTTTTTTCCTGTTTGGGCTCAGGAACACATGTTCACCCCCCACTCAGGAATGTTATTGCCCCCAGGTGCCGGCCAGTCTGAGAGTTTTGACCAATCAGAATTAGCTGTTAGAGCTTTGCCCATATTGGGAATCTGTTGTCTAGGTGTTTTTGGTCACATGTTGGATTCTGTCCACTCAGAGGCTGGTCAGGTAAAGGTTTAAAATGTAAATGCCTTTTGTCCTTTTGTTCTCCCTCTGCATTCTGCTCTGCTATCTAAATGGCTATGTTAATCAACCATGCCATGCTTTGGCTGAGGAAGATTCAAGGTTTGTTCCTATGTTTTTGTTTTAAATAAAGCAACATTTTTACTACAAACTTATCTCTTGGTTTTTCCATAACTCTGATCACAAATTTTATAAAAATACAAAACTTTCTAGGGCTGCCCATTCACCTTTAGTCCCCACCTGGTGCTCAGCAATCACCTGTGGCTCCAAGTAGCTGTAGCACGTGCAGCAGCCACACCTCAGTAAACCGTCTTGGCAGACAGGCCAAACCAGGTGAGGGTAGCCGATGGGTCTTCGACTCTCGGTGGGATAGGGGATTTATCTATCCCAGCATGTGTGTGGTATCTCTCTCTGGGCCTTGCAGATTGAGTGGAGGAGACTGATCAACAGTCCAGTGGTCAGGAAGGCAGGCCCAGCAGGCACTGCAGAGCACTAAGAGCACAAGAAGACACTTAGACATCCTGGTCATCCACTGCAGCAGGAGAGGTCTCCAGCCGTAATGGTTCTCCATGCCACTGGATTAAGTTCTCTTATGCCAAGAGAGCGGGACTGCCCCTGTGCAATGGCTGTTCCACTTAAAACTCCATCACACACAGGTTTCTGTTGTGCAATACTGCACAACAGTGCGTCTTCTCCGAACCCCAAGGACTACCATATATGAAGGCCCCTGTGCTTGCAGGCTTCCAGCCAGCTGCCTCCCTTATTTTGCCTGTATGTACATCACTGGTTGGGATCAGGCTGGAAATCGTGGCTTTGGAGAAGGCAAGAGTGCCCTTGCTTTCATCACAAATACTTTACAAGGCAAGGCACTTTAAAGATGGATGACAGCAAAAAACTATTAGAAGATTAATGAGAATCCCTGCAGCCTGGTCTTTATGGATGGTCAACTTCTCTTTCTTCAGCTGTATTTACTGAGCATGTGAATCCGATGCTAAGAAATATGAAAAGATCTCCTCTAAGTCTGCTTAAGGTAAATCATTTTATCTAAAAGTACCTTTCTGCCCAAAGTAAAAGCCCTTAATAGAAAAAGAAAGTGCCAAAAGAAATAACAACAGCAACATAAAAACAATAGCTAAGCTGGAAAACTTTAGAGTCTGCCAATTAGTCATTTTACTTCCCACTCCCCTGTAAGTTTTGAGTGTTCTTTTCTTATTCACCTAAATAAAGTAACATAAGGTGCCTAATCATCTTATAACATTGATCTTTTATTACACAATATGTCAAAGCCATAAGACTGTTAATAAAACTGTAATGTTTTTATAATCTACAGGGTTTAAATGGAATTTTATGACTCTAACTTCATTCTACCGCAATCACTCAGGAAGTGAGTTGACTTTGTTTAAAAAAAAGCAACCAAAAACCCTTTGCATGTATTAGGGAGTAATAAAAACATTCTTGCACTTAAAATAATGGTGCCTAGATAGCAATAAACTTCATTTGCGATGGATTACAGTAGCGGTACTGCCAATATGTTGTTCATGGTATCTTTCCAGAGGAAGTTGAACTCTCTATTCTTTCCACCTAGAAATGGGTGAAATCTGTCAGGCTTCTTTTGCATTTATTATATAAGAAGTGGACATCCTGATCAACATGTTTAAATGTCCCCCTGATCGCTGCTACCTGGCTATAAATCCCCTTACCCAGTAGCTCCTCTTTTTTGTGTGGAGGGACATTTGGCTGCTTCTCAGCAAATGATGCCCCACAGTAGTCTAGGTACATTGCAATTATTTTGGTACCTCAGGTAATAAACTCCATGTGTAGCTCCCCTGGTTCCTTGCAGCAAAAATTAAGTACCCACAAATTCCTTGCCTTTTCAGGATACCCAGATACAGCCACCTAGGATGGCCATTTGACTCTGCTAATGATAAGGTTGGCCCTGCCTCTTTCTCTCCTTTCCGTGGCAGATATTTCATTCAAAAAATTAATAATTATAATAATAGAGGTAAAAGGTAAAGGTTTCCCCTGCACAGCCGTGTCCGACTCTAGGGGCCGGTGCTCATCTCCGTTTGTTAGCTGAAGAGCCAGCGTTGTCTGAAGACGCTTCCCCTCATAATCATTTTTTAAAATAAAATTCTACAGTTGCATTACTTCACCAGTAGTGTAAATATTTTGGCAGTCCTTTTCAGTATCTTTTTTTAACTCCTCTTTAAAAAAAAATTTGAGATAAGGAGATAGGAATTTACATTAGATTTGAAATGTGGTCAGACAGTTAATGTCTACAGGAAAATTTTATTCTAGCTATTTCTAATAATGCTTTAATGCAAATAAATTAATCATGACACTTTGGGTGTGTGTGTGTATGTGCGCACGCACCTTCAAGTCAGTGTTGATTCCTGGACAAGTCCGTGTAGTTTTCTTTGCAAGGTTTTTCGGAAGTGGTTTGCCATTGCCTCCTTCCTAGGGCTTAGAGCAGGGCTTTCCAAAGTTTTTCCCACAGCGACACACAAACCAGCGTTGGTGTGTCGCCGCGGGAAAACCCGGAAGTGCGGCAGCGCGCAAAACCCCGGAAGTGCTACTGCCGCTTCCGGGTTTTTCGCGCTGTAATTGGTGTGTCGCCCCAGGAAAACCCAGGAAAACCCAGAAGCGCTGATGATGATCAGCGCTTCTGGGTTGTGTGGTGACACACCAGACTGTGTGTGCCGACACACTTTTGTGTCACGACACACAGTTTGGAAAGCTCTGGCTTAGAGAGAGGGACTGGTCCAAGATCACCCATCTGGCTTTGTGCCTAAGGTGGGACTAGAACTCACAGTTTTCCAGTTTCTAGCCTGGTGTCTTGACCACTATGCCAAACTGGCTCTAATCATGACACACAGTAAGGTAAATATTGATACCTATCCACCCTTAAAATCAGAAGTTCTGGTAACAGGGTAGAACCTAAAAATTAAGTCCTAGAGGATTAAATGAGCAAGAGATATTTTTTCCTTAAAATTGAGGGAGGTCAGTTATTTCCACTGAGTCAAGGAATTGAACCTAACAGATAAAAAGAAGAAAAAAGAAAAAGAAAAATCCAGGAATGTATCCCAAAGCTGCTTCTCAGTTTCTTGAAAAGTGGCAAGCCTTTTTTTTTTCTGATCAGTTGGCAATGCTTCCAGTCAACATAACAAAATAACTCTGGCAGATACAACTGGTCTATTTTTGTTTTAAAAAAATAACTTATCTTGCCTGGGGGTGCAAAGAATAACTGAAGGCCATAGCCTTTGATAGTGTGGAGGGCAGAAGGGGGTGGGAATTACTTGAGAATTGCCTACAGATGGAGGGGGCTCCTTCCAAAGCATGGTTTAGTATGTCAGATGATCTAGATGACTGAATATATATTTTTTTTCATTTAAGGTAGGAAGATTAACTGTTCTAAGCTCTTTTGCAGGGTGAGTCCAAATAATAATAGTAATTTCATACTACTTTATTTCTGTTATTATTTATTTCTTTGCATTATTAATAGTTATTAATGATAAATAAATAAACCTAGTATGGATTATTTAACCAATAAACCTATGGATGCCAATTACACCTTTCTTGGTGCCTGGTAGGCTCCATGTCTCCCATCTCCCATTTCTTCTCTGCCTTAAAATTCTTTTAATTACAAATAAATAAATGCATGCTGGAAAGCAAAAAAAAACCAGCACCATCTTATGATAGAATCGTAGAACCCAGTGTTGGAAGACACCTCAGAGAGGGTGTCTTGTCCAGAGTAATGGTGCAGAACCTGCTAAATCTTTATTCCCAGTAAAGCTTCTGGGTCCTACGCAGACTTTAGAGCTATTTTAAGAAAATAAAAAAGGTGGCTAGCTGCAGCTCTGTGCTTTATTTCAATGTATGACAAGCTGTACAGAAAAATGATAAACTGCAATGATAGAGAACATTTTGGAACCAGCAAGAAATATCTGTGAATAACATTATTGATTAACTAGGTTGCCTTCTGGTAAGTAGGTACCTAGCCACTGGCTTCATGACAACCATTACATGTGCACAATATTTTAAATGTGTTACTGAGTTTTAGGAAGATAAAATATAACTTGAGTATTATTCAGTACTGTTTTCCCCCCCACATATTCTAGGTTACTGGATCGCTGACTTCAGTGGCCAGAAAAAGAAATTGTTGTAAGATGCATTGAGACAGAAGTGTCTGGAGAAAGGAGGATGGAAAGAAAATGGTGCCCTTTGACCTCTCCAAATTTTAAACAGTCCCTGCTTAAGGCAAGTATCTAAGAAAGAGCTACAGCAAAATATTGGACTTGGCACTGATACACTATCCATAAATGTGTAATCCATAACTTCACACTCTTCCTATATGAATGTACTTGCTGTAGGAGAAATTATCTTCTACTGAGAATTTGGCTCCAGTTGGTGTGCAGGAATGCACACCTCCATTGCAGTTTACTGGCATACAAGCCCCTATGAAAAAGTCATACCACAAGAAAATTATAATTCAGTATACACAGTGTGAGAACATGTTAACTAATGTGTTTCTACCATATAGACAACATTTATTACCAAGGTTTATCATGTCATCAGTACTGAGTTATAGAATGGATCTCCTGCAAACCCCTAAGTATATAAAACTTGGAATGAGAGATCAGATATTTTGCCATTCATATACAGTAGCTTTCTAATTTTCTCAAATGAATAAGTTTTGACTCCAAAATAATAATGCTGTCAGTAAGAGCCTTGAAAATACAACAACAACAACAACAACAACAACAATAATTTATTAAATTTATATGGCACCTGACTCCCAGCAACTTTGGGCGGTTTACAAATTGTTAAAAACATTTAGAAACAAGAAAACAACACAAAACAAAATGAACAAAGATGGCAGAGATAACAACCCAGATGGGAACAAAGAAAAAGAAGAAAAGGGGGCTTCAGTCACACTCACCAAAGGCCTGGGCGAAGAGCCAGGTTTTAAGGCCCCTTCGAAAGACCATCATGGTGGGGGGCATCTAGATCTCGGGGGGGACCACATTCCAGAGGGCAGGCACAGCTACAGAGAAGGCACGCTTCTGGGGTCCTGATAGATGGTGTCGTTTAATCGAAGGAACCTAGAGTGCTACAACCCTGCCAGACTGGATTGGCTGGGCAATAAATAAATATCTTACTTTAAACTTTCTAGCAATGAAATTACTGAAAAAGGAGTGGAAACACATTTATGTCATGACATTATTCAAGCCATTTTAGTAAGCAGCTTATTGTTTTACATTTAAAACATATGGGTGTGTTTGTTTTATTTTAATTAAGAACCATCCTTATGAAGAGATAAATCGCAAAATGGAAAGCTCCTAGGACTAAAAATCCTTTTTTAAAGCAATCAGTACATTTGGAAAATTAACATCACAGGAAGAAGGAAAGACTTTGAACCATTTCCCTGAAATACTAATTTTTAGTGGACTTTAAAAAAAAATTCAAACATGAAATACCAAAACTGGAAATTTGCTATGAGAAGGGCCACAAATTCTTTAGAAGACAATTGATAGAACAACAATGTGTTTTATATTTTGGGGAGCTTAAAAATTCTAGTAGCACATGTAATCAAAATAGAGCAGCATGGATCAGGCCTTGTAAACCATGCTTGTGCACTTACTACTTATTTCTACTTCATTAAGCTTCATCTGCATGCAAGCAAATTCATAACCTCCTTCATTAGAATATTCAAATAGAGACACAGTTATGCCATTCTAACACCTCTACAATTACAGCAGTAATAACTCTCAGAATCTCTTCCCCCCAGATCACAACTATATATTGCTGAAAGCTTTTATCTGCAGACTCTAGTCCTTTACTGCGTAATTCTCAGCCTGCTCTGGTTTCTAATGCTAGACATATTAGTAAACTGATCGCAGACCATTTCTTTTCATGGAATAGTTTCAAGTTAATCACTCAGTAACATTTACTATCTGGAACAAGCAATGGAATGTATCTTTGGGTAAAAATATGCACACTAACACATTTTTTAAAGCTATCCCACCAAAGCAAATCAGAGGTTGCTATAATTGGACCATGAAGTTTCCCTGATAAACAGGAATGGGTAGAACCAGCCCTGAAGTAACCATTAAGAAAAAGAAGCATGTGCTTAGGGCACCAAAGGAAGGGGGGCACCACAGAGTTTTTTCCCCTCAGCTATCATGCCCTTAACTCTTTCATTCCCACATTCAAATTTATTTGGATTTTTTGTGATTGCCCTGATCTACCATGTTCAACTTTAATCTGCATTGTTGAAAAAACAAAACAAAGCAAACAAAAACATGGTGAGTGACTAAAGTTTAAAAGTTTGGTTTGAAGATGTCATCACATTTCACATTTGTTTCCATCTCATGGCGTGAGAGTTTTGCTTCTATTGAGGGGCACCATGGTTGGGCTGTGCTTAGGGCAACAGTTGGTATTAATCCAGCACTGGGTAGAATTTATAAAGTCAGTTCTAAAGCAGATACCTTTCCAAACCCCCCCCCCTTTATTTTCAGTAAACCTGCAAGAGGCTCACACATTTCTTGAGGAGAAGGAAATCAGGACACCTGAAAAAAATATATGGTTCTTTTTTCTAAGCATTCATCACATTCTTTTTTTGAAAAGGCTGGTGGGGTTGGCCTACTATATCTAAATATAAGGGAAAACGTCCCAGCGATAAGACCTGTACAACAGTGGAACAGTCTAACTATGGAGGTTGTGGGTTCCTCATCTCTGGAGATTTTTAAAGAGAGACTGGACAGCCACATCTATTTAATTGGTTTTCCTGAATAATGCCGGGAGTTGGATGATTCACGTGATCCTTTCGTGTGCTATGATTATATGATTTTTTAAAGTAATTGGAAATCATACTTTGTCATACACATACAGTACACACACACATACACACACACACTGTAGATAGATAGATAGATAGATAGATAGATAGATAGATAGATAGACAGACAGACAGACAGACAGACAGACAGACAGACAGACAGACAGACAGACAGACAGACAGGAATAATATTTTAACAGATAGAAGGAAAAGGTTCTTTTCAAAAAGTGAGTTGCTGGGCTTAAAATGCTAGTTACAAGTTCTTCCCCTGTTCTTCTCCACATTGCTTCTTCCTATGTTTCCATGCATTTCAGTTGTTATGAGAAAGTTCACTGGGCAGGTTTGTGTTTGTGTGTCTGTGCTTTAATACATTTAATAGTTGTATTTCAATAAATAAGCATTTTTTTAAAAAAAAATGGGATCTAGATAAATAAATAGAAGGCCTCAGCTAAGTAAAGCCTATGAACATAAGACTCCAACTGCTATTAATCACTTAATCACTTCTAAGGCCAACAAATTAACAGTAACACCACTGAATCTGCAAAGGACATAAAACCAATTAACACACAGCAGTGTAAGTAAATTATACAAGAGGGAAAAATCTGATCTTTCTTTAAAATGGTTTCTAGAAGCTCAGTACAACAGAGAGAAAATTCCAGAATCTTAATGATGAGTCTGATTAGCCAACAGTGGAATATAATTCTAAAGTAAGCAAAACATGTTTAGTGGGACTTACTCCTGGAAATGTATTAAAAAAATGAATTTACTGATATTTCTATTGGATGTTAGAAGGAGGCAATGGTACACTCCTTCCTCAAGAAGCCATTGTTGGGTTCAATGGTTCTGGATAATTTTTTATCCAGACTCCAACCTTCCATTCTTAGGTAACGTTGTTGAAGTGGTTGGACTGCAGCTCCCAAGGGCCCTGGAGGAAACGGATTATTTGGACCCATTGCAATTAGGTTTCAAACCAGGTCACAGTATGGAGACAACATTGATTGCACTTGTTAATGGCTTATGACAGAACCAGGATAGGGGATGTTAGTTAGTTTTAGTTCTTCTTGATCTCTCAGTGGCTTTTGAAACCATTGATTGTGATATCCTTTTGGACTTGCTATGTGATCTGGAAGTGGGAGGCACAGTGTTGCAGAGGTTCTCCGCCTTTCTCAAAGGCCAGTTCCAGTCAGTATAGATAGATTTTGCAGGATGCCTTAGGGCTCAATGCTCTTGGTTTTCCTGTTTAACATCTACATGAAACCACTGGGTGAGGTCATCCCATCAACATGTGTTAGGTACTGTCACTATATTGATACTCAGCTGTACATCTCAGTCCCTAGAGGACCAAATTATCTTTTGAGGACACGTCTCAGTACCTGGAGACTGTCTGAGTCAGGATGGGCCAGAGTTGTCTGCAGAATGTAGTAAAAAAAGTCAAGATGACAGTCATGATGGTGTGTTTGAAGGTCCATCGTTTTTTATGTATGTCGTATTTATGTGTGATGCTCATAAAAAATGGGCAAGCTTCAATCCCACCCTCATGGTTGCCATCTGGACTTTTTTGACCATATTCTATGGGTACCCCTGGATCAGGCTCAAACTTAACTCTAACAAGACTTAGTGACTATGGGTGCATGGTTCTTCTGTTCCTCGTGATTTTTTCATCTTTGGTTCTGAAAGTGGTTGCAGTTCCTTGTTCAGAGCTGGTGAGCAATTTGGGGCTCTTCTGGACTCACAGCTCCTACTCAGTGAGCAGATGGCAGCTGTGGCCAGGAAGGCCTTTACAAAGATTCAACTGGTGCACCAACTATGTCCTTTCCTGGAGCTGGAGTTCCTTCTCATGGTCATTCACACTTTGGTCACCTCACAGGTGAACTACTGAAACATGCTCTACATGGGGCTATTCTTGAAGACTATTCAGAAGCTACACTAATCCAGAATGCAGTATCATAAGGAATCATGGGCTCACCGCAGTATAATCATGTAATGGCTCTGCTATGCAAGCTTCACTGGTTACCAGTGAGCTTCTGAGTGCAATTCAAGGTTCTGGTTGCCACCAATAAAGCCTTTCATGGTACAGGTCTAGATGTTCTTTAAAACTTGAGCTCTAGATAGGTAAATGGTGCTCCCATTTGGTGCATACTGTCTGCTTGGGGTGTAGTATGTGTTTCCTCCTGTTATATGATGTCATCTTTTGTTTATTTTGTTTGCTTTTCAAATTTATTTTACTGGTTTTAATAGTATGGTGCCAGAGTCAGTTTTGAGTTGGGGTGACCTCCTATATTGAAATTGTAAGTAATTAAGTAAGTTCTGGTTCCTTCTCTGCATTGAATGCTGATAAGTCTAGATTACAGAAATAACAAATGATAAAATAACTAAACAATAGCAGTGGGCATGAAATTAAAACAATATTTTCTTCTAAGCTGAGGAAAAAAAACAGTCTCCCTTGGAACATTCTCTTAGAATGTTTCAAATGGGTTGTGTTCCAACCATATACAAATCTTTTAAAGTTTTCATCGAGCCAATGGTAGGATCATAAAACAAGTCCTTGTTCTCTCAATTGTCAGGCTGTATTAGAGCTACAAAATCAGGTGGGGCAGTAATTGATGCTAATTGCTATTTGCTATCCAAACTATAGAAAAATTGGCAAATAGAAATCCTGTTTAACTTCTCAAAAAAAAGTTGAAGGCAAGTTGAAGAAAGAGTACTTACACTGTTTGCTATAATTTTTTTTTTAATGTTTAATTTTTAGAGGTGGGGTGGTAGTAGCGCTGAACCTGGAGTATCATCCCATATATATTTGTGGCCCTAAACCAACAACAACTACAACAACAACAACAACAACAACAAACAACATAAGTGAAGGAGCATGGGCTTTACTATCCATTGTTTTGGGAAACTAGTAGAATGGAAGACCTCATTTTGTCCTGAGCTGAAGAGAAAATCTCAAACTATGGGATGTCTTGTTCTGAACTCTGAATTTCTGAAACAGCTGTTCCAAGTTCTGAACACTTCACCTTTGGAATATTTTACACTTTAAATCCTATTAGTTTTAAATGTCTTCTTCCATGGCAGAAAATAAAAGACTAGCATATAATGCCCCACCTGGGTCATATTCCAGTGTAATACCAGGCCAAGATTGAATATTTTGTGCATGAGTTTCTACAAGCCTGAGAAAAAACAAAGGCTTGCATGCAGCCTGCCCATCTTTTCTTGCATGGCCAGGAAAAGGGCTTACTTAATATACTTTAATTTTCCACAATTTTGTTTTTTTTAAAATGTAGATATAATGATTTTAAAGAAACTCTAATTTATTAATGTTTAATCAACAGTTTCTTTAAAGAAAGAGGATTGGAGTAGAATGGAGAAGAGAGGATGCAGAATTTTGTGTAGTTTTTCAGAAGCATGTACCTGTAATATAATGTAAAATAAGCTATTATTTGCAAACCAGTCATTATATCATATACTGCAGCATTTTTTATTGTTTTATTGTGGGAACTATACCCTTAACTTTGAATAACTCACTTTAGTCCATCAGGAAAAAACGGTTTGACTTTGGAGGCATATCTTTAAATATGGACCTCTCTTGAAAATATTCCTAGAGAGACATTCTAGAGATACTAGAGAGACATTCTTAGAATATCATTTCTAAAAGTTTCTCCTTATTAACTTTAAATTACCATAATGATACATTGGACAAGTAAGTTGCTTAATTATACCAAGTGTTTATGGAATTTAGTTTTTTGTGACCAGCTGTCCTAGGTACCAATACTATTTTCTATACACTGCTTTTATAAAACACAACTACTTAATGTAAGAATAGTTTGATTTATCACATTTTTGCCTGGGTAAAATACAGACCCAGACTAAATATGGTTATACAGTAGAATCAGTTGTGTAACATCCAAAAATACATTGGTGATCTGAAGTCCTCAGTGTTAATTATGATGAATACACACTGCTTTCATAGTGGCATTAGCTTATCTTAATATAAACAAATTTGCTTGCAGACATGAGTGAGAAACATAATGGGATAATGATAAAATGAATATTGATAATGTTCCATATTAATTCTCAGGGAAATATTTATTGTCCTCATTTTATCCCATTCATCTGTCTATTCTATAGAGAAGAAAAATTACACACAGAAACATCAAATTTGTCCCCACTTAGCAAAGAAGTGAATTCCATGGGAAAATATACAATTTCTTTCTAAATAAATCTGTTTAGGACAGATTAAAGCAACAAAATAAAGTTTATTTGTTGTTTTTGTTTGTTTCTTTTTATTAGTGATGTGGGTTGCTTATTAATCAGTGTTTAACAAAGTAATTACAGCTGATTTTAGTCACACTAGACAACACAGATGAATAAATGATCTGCAAGTACTGGTGTGTGGAAAAAAAGGTAATGAATTCTTTTCAGAAGCCTATTAATTTACTAGTAATAAATACAGAGTATGATGAATTAGAAAAAATTGTATACTTCCTGAATATTGCAACAAAAGTTGCAAAGCATTTAATCATTCTGTTTCCCTTCATTTATTTCTCTTCCTGTGTCATCATGTGTTGAGATATGACTTTCTGATTCGAATTAGGCAGCCCACTGAAAGTTCTGCAGCCTATGCAGTTGTATTAAAATGGGCATTGCTGCATAGCATTTTCTCTACCAGCAGCTGTGGCAAATTTTCATGCAAACTAATTACATTCTTTCCATTAAGGCAGCAGCCTTAGTGCCACTTGGCCAAGGCCTAGAAAATTAGGCTTACCTCTTTCAACTGTCCGTAACTATGCTGGATGCAACTTGAAAAGGAAACAATATTTAAACATGAGGAAACCACTTGAAGAGCAGTCTGACTAATGTGAACTACCTTAGTTTGTTAAGCAAAGTTATCATGCCACACTATAAATATAAAGACATGATGTGATGCTATAAAGACAGGAGCCCAGTCAGTCCCTGCTCAGTTGCCTCTGAAGATGCCAGCCACAGTTGCCAGCAAAACGTCAGGAAATATGTGGTCTAGACCACAGTCACTAAACCCTGAAGATCACCACTGCCCAACTCATAATTCTTCAGTGATGCAACAATCTGGAGAGCAAATACAGTATACCTGTATCTTAACCACAGCCTCCTAGACCATTGCCTTTTCACTGTGTAAGGATTGGCTTTTGCTTTGCAGTTGTGTTTGACCCTGCATTTCAGTTCTGTTCGTGGTTTGTGGTGCTTTGTGAATATTCTTCTCATACTAGAGAGACCTTTTTGAGAACTCACACTAACTATGACCTTTCCTTTCCTTTCCTTTCCTTTCCTTTCCTTTCCTTTCCTTTCCTTTCCTTTCCTTTCCTTTCCTTTCCTTTCCCCTTTCCCCTTTCCCCTTTCCCCTTTCCCCTTTCCCCTTTCCCCTTTCCTTTCCCCTCATGAACAATCAAAATCCCATTTCCTGGACTTTGTTTGCTCATTGAGAATGATCTGCTAGGATATTATGCTCATCTCTCTGCTGTTGTTGTGTCTGTTTCTACAATCATCTACCATAGGTTGGTCCAATAAAGCCTTGGCAAAGCATAAGAATGCAAATACTCATTCCAAGTTACTTTAGATTGGTTATAAAGAAATGACAGGTACAGTATACTTACTCTCTCTCTCTCTCTCTCTCTCTCTCTCTCTCTCTCTCTCTCTCTCTCTCTCTCTCTCTCCTCTTTTCCCTTCAATTTCCAGTGCCTCCAGTTTTTCCTGAAATGCAACTACACAGTTTCCCTTAGCTCACTGACTTCACTTGTCTCTTTTTCCTCCTGAGAAAATTTTCAGCAATTTCACTTTCCGTGTTTCCCCCACAGTGGAAAGACAATTTAACAGGCTCTAGTTTTTGACTCTTCACACCCTGGGACTTGGTAAATCCAGATGCTGCTACAGATAAGACCTGCAATGCTTATCTGATCAATATATTTGATCTACCTGGTTCTTATGACCAATCCACAGTCTGGACCAAATAGCAGAGCCAGATTAAAACTAAAACAGAAGATTTCAGGAAAGATTCAGTGCTCACTGTTTTTTCTTCTTTGCCTTTGTCCTGGAGTGGACAACAGAAATTCAGGATAAAAACAAAATAGAAGCTATATTGACAGAAGTGGGCTTCTCCTTGAATCTCCACTGTTTCCACATCTTTTGGAACTCAGAAGAACTGACCCTGCCTTATCTTTCTCACTGTTTATGCTGATATAATCCTAGTTTGGCAGATGGAATTCAGTCCTGAAATTGGTTATTTGTCCTTCTGCCAACCCCCTGCTTGGATTATTCATTTCTCCATGGTCATGGAGTATATAGACCTCTACCCTTCTAAAAATCCTACAACTGTCCATACAATCTATTGATTTTGTCCTTCCTCCCATATTTTAAGATCTGCATTTTGAAATGTCTCTTGATAAATAGAGGATACTGGCACATTCTGTATTACTTTGCTGACCAAATCCTTTCTCATAGTGACTTATACATTGTGACTTTTACTAAGGTACACATTTCCGTTCCATATTTTTGCTCTTGGATATTTTCTGAATGTCTAGGTGTATTATATAATCTTACCTAATGTCCAGTAGCCAGAACTGTTTGCTTTAACATATGATTTTTCATTCTAACTCCTTTGCTGTGTAGTATTGCTATGTATATTTTGTAGAATATGCTTGCTTCTGGGCCATTTTCTTCTTGTTTAACAACAGCCTGAAATGAAGACATGAGTGTGACATCATATTTCAGCTAATAATCCTACCATAACAAATTGCCAAAAGTCTTATATACATTTTCATCTCACTTTTCCTTGATGCTTTATGGACGATCCTCCTTGGCATGTAACACTCTGATTTATTCTTAATTGGGTAATGGTAATGTAAACTGCTGATAGCTGAAAATGCAAATGATCTGCAAGCTCTAGTAATGAAAACCAAGTAGCACAGTGAAAACATGGGACTAAGATTAAATATAAAGAAGACTAAACTAATGACAACAGGTGCAGCAACCAGTCAATTGACAATGAAGATATCAAAGTGGTGGATAGCTTCTGCCTTTTAGGATCAATTATCAGCAGTAAAGGAATACGCAGTGAATAAATACACCACAGACTAGCACTTAGTAGAGCAACCATGAAGGCCTTGGAAAAGATATTCAGATGCACTGATGTGTCCCTATCTACAAAGATCAGAATTGTGCAGGCAATGGTTTTACCTATGATACACAATAGAAATGAAAGTTGGACTTTGAAGAAGCAGGATAGAAAGACTATTGAATCTTTTGAATGTTGATATTGGAGAAGACTCTTGAGAATAACCAAGAAAATGAACAAATGGATAATAGAACAAATCAATCCAGAGTTCTCACTTGAGATACAAATGTTCAGGCTCAAATTATCATCTTTTGGACATATTATGCAAAGAACTAACCCTCTAGAGAAGTTTATAATGCCAGAAAAGGTGGAAGAGAAGATTACCAGCTGCAAGATGGATTCAGTGACAGAGGCAATGGGTGCACCATTGGAAGATCTGACAGGCCAGAATGATGACAGATCATCCTGGAGAAGGTCTGTCAATGTGGTAACTAACAGTCAACACTGACCTGAATGCACATAATCATAATCAATCATAATAGTATGCAAAAATCATACTGGCACTGCATTGGAAATGGCACTGATAACTGCAAATATGTATTGAACAGGTGAATTCTAAGAATATTTGGAAATTAAGAGAGTAAAATTTCCTAGTGTCACTGCTTTTTCTATAAACAGTCTAAGCAAATTTTGAATTTAAAGATTATTGGGCAAAAAGTTCACCAATCCTCAGTCAGAAGCAGTTTTATTTTTAGGCTTGCTTATTATTATATTAGAAGCCCCTTATTCATTAAAATGAAAGGAATTAATGGATGGAAATAAGTAAAAAAAAATAAAGGTAAAGTCTCTCTTAAATCAAACTCAACTGGTGACAATATGGAGATGTCCATGTTGTTTTCTTCATCATGGTACAGAAATGGTTTGCCATTAACTTTCTCCCAAGATTTATTTTTTTAACAAAATCTGTCTGGCTTACAGCAACATGATTTTCTAGTGGCCTCCCATCCAAATATAAACCACCTCCAATCTGCTAAGTCTTTACAAGAACAGCCAAGGTCAGTTAGTGCTGCCACCTGCTGTGAGGGAAGTAAATAAGGGAAATAAATAAATAAAACCTGGAAGTACTTGATAATTTCTCCCAGGCATTAGGGCAGAGCTTTCCAAACTTTTCATGTTGGTGACACACTTTTTAGACATGCATCATTTCGCGACACACTCTTACAGCAGGGCACAAGGCAGGCACTAGGACCTGTGTGGAATCACAGCAGGCTTGGAGGCAGCAAGGCACAAGGCAGGCACTAGGACCTGTGTGGAATCACAGCAGGCTTGGAGGCAGCAAGGCACAAGGCAGGCACTAGGACCTGTGTGGAATCACAGCAGGCTTGGAGGCAGCAAGGCACAAGGCAGGCACTAGGACCTGTGTGGAATCACAGCAGGCTTGGAGGCAGCAAGGCACAAGGCAGGCACTAGGACCTGCGTGGAATCCTGGCAGGGCTCGGAGGCAGCAGCAGCCGCAACACACCCAGACACTGCAGCCGACACACTAATGTGTCCCGACACACAGTTTGGAAAGCTCTACATTAGGGATTGGTTGAATGGGAGTCCCCCCTTGAGGTTTGTTTTGTTTTGGCTTGGTTGCCATTTTACATTTTAGCCTTTGTATTTATATATTGGTTGTTTGTTGTTAGATGATGATGGTGATGACTGTGTGTTTATGTTGTACGCTGCCCAGAGTCACACTTCTGAGTTGGGCGGCCTTATAAATCTTGAAATAAATAAATAAACAAACAAACAAACAAAATAACCATTTTTTAGATAATGATATTTATATGTGGAATACAGTAGATATATAATAGAAAAAAATAATGGGCAATTTTAATCTACGTACAAGTACCTCAACAAAAATAGTTTTATGGGGGATGATAAAGATCACTGCATGATCTTTGTGGGAGTCATTGGAAGAAACAGAGTGAAGGAGTAGTGTAACAGGATGATTTGCTTGAGGAAGCACTTTTATTTTATTTATTTATTTATCAAATTTCTATAACTGCCCATCTCCCCCTCAAGGAGGGACTCTGGACGGTTCACAACATAACATCAATAAAATACACTAAAAACAACAATAAACATATAAATACAATAAAATCCAAGTGGCAGGTGGTTCTTACAGTGACGTTGAACATATTTAAAATATTTGATATATTTGAGGCGGCTCTAGGAAATCAGAATTTTAGAAATCTTTATGAAGAAAAGAAGGGGAAAAGGATTTGCTTTAGCATGAAGCAGAAAGAAAACTGAACAAGCAGGGATTGTTAATGTAAAGTGTGATAAGCCAATAGATAAGGGTCACTCATTGAGGAGAAGCAAAGCTAGACAACTTATGCAGTTAATTTTTAAAGAAAGTTTTAAATTAATAAATAGATTTTCAGCAATTATAGCCAAGTCCAGGGCAAAGAGCAAAAGGTGAAAAAGAGGAAAAATAAAATAATGAACCACAGAAATGGAAGAAGCAATTCTGACTATCTATTGTTAAACTAGATAATATTTATCTATTTAATATTTTCCAAAAAGTTTTAATACATAAAGGAAAAATATTCCTATCAAATGTTAATTTTTGTCCTGCCTATATGCATATTTATTTTCGCGTTTAGATTTTCCATTCTCATTTTGCTTCGAGTTCAACAGGATTTTTTTTAACTTTTAAAACTATGCTTTGATTAATAAGCATCATGTAGCTCTACATGAAATGACCTCCAATATGTAGGTTTCATCCTTGCAGATTAAGCCCAGTTTTTCTATGCCAGTGTTTCTCAATCTTGGCAACTTTAAGAGGGGTGGGGAAAGCTGGCTGGGGAATTCTGGGAGTTGAAGTCCACCCCCCTTAAAGTTGCCAAGGTTGAGAAACACTGCTCTATGCCTCTACTGTCCTTTTTAAATAAGATAGCACACAGTTGTCCATCTCCTGAATATTTTGCTGTCCTATCCCTCTTTTTAAAACAATTAATTGTGCTTTAGCTTTATATTTAAACAGCAATTGGGCATCTCCTTTTAAATACTTTTAAAATTTAAATACCTTTATATTTAAACAGCAGTTGGGCATCTCCTTTCGATACCATCGACCATGGTATCCTTTTGGGGTGGCTCAGGGAGTTGGGGGTGGGCAGCGTGGTTCTGCGTTGGTTCACCTCCTTCCTCCAGGGCCGGTCCCAGTCGATGTTGATAGGGAGCGAGAAATCTGGCCCACGGCCCCTCTTGTGTGCGGTGCCACAGGGCTCGGTGCTCTCCCCGCTCCTGTTCAACATCTATATGAAGCCGCTGGGTGAGATCATCCGTCACCACGGGATGAGGTATCACCAATATGCTGATGATACTCAATTGTATATCTCCATCCCAGGTGAAGTAAGTGATGTTGTGACCACCCTTTCTAGGTGCCTGGGGGCCTGGATGGGGAACAACAGGCTTCAGCTGAACCTTGGTAAGACAGAGTGGCTGTGGGTTAATGGCCCCTCGGTATCCAGGAATTTGTTATCTTTAGTTCTGGATGGGGTTGCACTGCCCCAGACAGACCCAGTGCGGAATCTGGGGGTCCTCCTGGACTCACGACTCCTGCTCGAAGAGCAGGTGGTAGTTGTGGCCAGAAGGCCCTTTGCTCAACTTCGTGTTGTGCACCAGTTATGCCCTTTCCTGGATCTAGAGGCCCTTCAAACGGTCACACATGCCCTGGTCATCTCCCATATAGACTATTGTAATGCACTCTACATGGGGCTACCCTTGAAGAGCATCCGGAAGCTTCAACTGGTCCAGAATGCGGCCGCACAGGCAATTTTATGTGCCCCAAAATCGGCACATGTAACACCTTTGCTGCGCGAGCTGCATTGGGTTCCGGTTTGCTTCTGGGTTCAATTCAAGGTGTTGGTTATCACCTTTAAAGCCCTACATGGCATGGGTCCAGGTTATCTGAGGGACCATATCATCCCCATTACATCGACCCGCCCCACCCGATCATGCATGTTACGGACCCCATCTGTAAAAGAATTCCATCTGGTGGGGTCCAGGAAGCGGGCCTTCTCTGCAGCAGCTCCTACCTTCTGGAACATTCTTCCCCCAGAGGTGAGGTAAGTCCCCCCTCTCCTGGACTTCCATAAAAAACTGAAGACCTGGTTTTGCCATCGTGCCTGGGGCGGGGAGGGGAATAGTCATTCTTGGGAATGGCTGGTGCCCTAGAATGGCCCCTTATATATTCACGGACTGAAGTAGATTCTTGCTGCCATCTGAATTGTATATTTTATATTTTTATGTTTTAGTTGTAGTTATATGTAATGTATTAGTTAGAGTTGGTATTGAATTTTAAATTTTATTCTTCCTGTAAACTGCCCAGAGTCCCTCTTTATGGAGAAATGGGCGGTGATAGAAATTTGAATAATAAATAAATAATAAATAAAATATTTATATCTTTTGCTAAAATATCAAATCCTTCTCTGGAATGAGAAAGGAAGAGCTCATGAAACCACCAAAGTCAACCGATCAGCCATATGCACAGCTTCTTATGAATCAAATGGATGGGATCTATCCCTCCTCAGTTGAAGACTGTACACATATGATAATACAATGAGCACGTGTACAGTGGCAACCGACCTAATATACACTGCTTCTTCATCAAACAACATGCCTACAAGTTACCCTTGTAGAATCTGAGAGCATTGCAGCTGGAATAAATAAACTTAAGCCCCTATATATTTACGAAGTTTTATCTTTAGATAAATATTAATCTTTTATTTCTCTCTTCCTTGCTTTTCTGCACTATTAGGGTCCCAACAGACAATATGCATAATATTAAATCTTAAAATAAAGCACCAAATTCAGTATTGATTTACTTTTAAAATATCTTAGTCAAACCCATATTAAAAACAACCTTCCCTTTCAGATAAATTGAAAGTACAGCTTACAGAAACTGAATTCTGTGACTGAGCTCACATATTGCAATGACGGAATGAAGTCTGTTTGGTTTTGGTTTAAAGCATTGTGTGAACCCACCCAATTGTGACTTACTCAACAAACCATAGTTAAACAAACCTTGGCTTAGGGTAATGTTGAAACAAACAATGATCCCAACATGCCTGGATGGTAACAGGTTGGAGAAAGGAGATTACAGCTAAAATATCCTAGTTCCAATGCTCTTTTCATATTTAATCATTTGTTTAGCAATATTCAGGCACAATTGTCTGAATTCACAATTGTCATGCTTCAAAAAGAGAAATTATATCTGATTGACTATTAAGAGAGGCTCATTAACATGGTGCTGATCTTGGTGATGGTTGCTATTGCTAGATTCTATATGTGAACTATTTTCATACAGAATTGATTAGTACTTGGATGGGAGATCACCATGAAATCCTAGAGTAGTAGATTAGATCAGGTAGTTGAAACATCTCAGAAGAGGACAAACTACTTTGGTATTGTTCCCAAGAAAATGTCGTGTGTTCCTTAAATCATCAGGAGTCAAGCTTAACTCAAAAGTAACTTTATCTTTACCGTATATATACACAGTATACTGTGCATTACTTTGGACATACAGCCCAATGTTTTATGTGTGAAGACTTAGGGATAAAACCCCAACTGTATTCTGCAAAAGGAGAATTAAAATGCAAGTGTCTTCATAACCAGCCATCAAGAGATCCATCCAGGAAAGGAGCAACTGTAGTTTCCAAGGTTGGGAGGGAAGTGTGTCTTGCTTTCTGCTGCAAGATCATCTCCCTTCCTGAAAATCTGTACACCTCCTTCTACAGTGAGAGCTGCAGAACTAGAAATTGCTTTTATGTATGTGGTACCAACTGTCCTACCTTATCATAGGTAGAGATCTATTAAGCTTCAATTTAGTAAGAAACTATTTATTTTCTGAATACATGCCAGCTAACAGCAATTGAAAGGTAAATAGTAAAAGTACTTCACCCCTTCTTTTTCTGCCCACCGTTATCATGACATTAGCAACTGGCAAGCTAATCTGCCTGGAAATCATGGAAGAAATATGAACACCAAAATTGTGCTTTTTTATATGACATGATAAAATAGCAACAACAACAAAAATATGATCTTTTATCATTACAAACTCCTTGATTTTCTATTATTTTTGCCCTTATTCTACAGCAACACGAAAACAAATTTTGCATTTAGGTCTATAACATTCACTCAGAGAATAATACAATTTTACACAATCATATTTAGATATAATTTCTACTTCTAGCTATAGGCAGGTATTTATGCACAGTGTATGTAATATGTGTGTACGTGTGTGCATGCGATTGGTAGGCTTTTGTAAACTGGAACTGCAGTTCTCTTTGGATGCTTAATCGGTTTCAAAGATGTAACCAAGTGTTCTATTTGCAGGTTTTCAGTATCCTTTCAAAGCATACTACCTTATTATTTATCTTCAGAGAAAAAAAAATCAGAACATGTTTGGCAATAAATACCCTAAAAAATAAAAAAAAAATTAATTCTAAAAAAAATATTACCAAGGTTTGCATTCTGTTAAAATCAGTTTCACGTCCAGGAATTCAAACTCTACAGTGAGAAACTGGGTTCTTCAACAAAACAACTCTCTCTTGCAATTGTTGACAAAAAAATGTTGCATATTCTGTTTATACAAAGGGCATTACTAAGATGCCTAAAACAATCAACAGCGAGATGTTGTTCACCTTTATGTTGCTGAAAAAGCATGCCCTGCATCATTGGGCTGAACTTTAAAAAACTGACAACTTTCTTTACAAAAGAAAGCAATAAAATTCTTGTCTGATTAGAAGTTGCTTCTACTTGAATCTTCCAGGAGGAAAAAATGCTGAATAGCCACTAGCTTTATGTCATCATTAAACTGATTTCTTCACAACTACTGTAGTATGGCAGACAGTAGAAAGCACTACTGTACCCAAAAATATTGCTAGTAAAAATAATTTTACTTTCAAAAAAATCAAAGGATGTAAGTTTTAAATTAAAAGCAATTTAAAAGGTTTACAATGGTTGCCTCAGAAACAGAACCAAGTATTTTATTCCAGATGCTTTTAACTAGAAGATCAAATAAATGAGATGACAGATTAAAAAAAAAACTTTAAAAAATTAAAAAATATATTTTTATTTTCCTGATATTTTGAATACTAAAGATAGTGTTATTAAAAATTTATTTGGGTGTTATGGATTGTAATCAAATCTCCACACTCACTTCCTCTCATTCCAACTTTAGGATGACCCACATATCAAAACATATAAAAATATAACCTCATTTGAGTTGTGGAACACTATTAGCCAACCATGGGCAGGGATGTTAGATGCATGGAAAATAACTCCAGCTACATTTAATACAATTTTTGAGAAAATCATGCATAAAAGTAAGAAGAGGATCGGAGGTTAGGAAATAATAATAATGACACTGATGTTTGTGTTTTGAGGGGTAATAACAGTATCAGAATTTGTATTTTGCTATTGTGTAGAGTAGAATGTAAATGCAGCAACAGAATCAACATAGGCAGTTTGCCTATATAGGAAGAGAACATATTCTAGGAGTTTAAGAATACAATATTTTCAAGGTAACACGAAGATCTGATTGCACACCACAGCAGCAATATCCTACAAGAATCTGCTCAAATTCCATCGCAGCAGCTTTAAAGAGTTGAAAGTCGAACTGAAGACTATGTATTAAATAGCGCGCGTACATACGCGGGTGTTTCGGCGGCAATCACTTTTTTTTTTTAAGCTTGCTTTACCAACCCCTTTTATTATGAAGGGAAAAAGATCTGTGGTGATCAGCAGGACTCATCTGCACAAAAAGGTAAACAGCCAACTCTACTGCTCCACTGCAGCGTCTGGAAAAACGCGCGGGCGGGGACAGGCACCTCCGGATCCTTCTAAAAAACACCGCCCCCCCGGAGGTCCGCTGACGGGAGCATTGAAGGGAGCGGGGGTCGGGGCTGCTCCCCGGCTCTTCCTCTCCGGGCGAGGTTGAGCAACTCGCGAGTGTTGCTACTCTTTTGCAACCCCCCGTCCCATTTTTTTTTTCTGGTAGACTGTTGTGGACACACTCGATTCGGGCAGCAGGGTTGCTGCAGGAGGGATGGGGCCCAAGTTGAACCATTCAGAAAAAGCGGGAGCCAGCCGAGAGAGGCAGTGCAGCCCTAAAGCGCCCTCTCATTAGCCTTCCCTTTGGGTGAGACGGGAGGGAGCAAAAAACGAAGACGGCGCTCTTGCTCGAGGGAATCCCCCCTCCCCGTTTCTCCCCCCCTTTTCATTCATCGGTGTGGTGGGAAGGATGGGCTACTTAGGCCGTGCGCTACCCCGCAGAGGAAGGACGCAAGGAAGCAGGTCGGCTTTCTCCTCCCACAGCAATCCACGATACAGCACCCCTCAGGGCCGGGAGAACCGCTGCTTTCCTTCTTTCGCGGTGTCCCGCAGGAATATCCTTATATTCCTTGGGAGGTAGGAGCAGCTGCTGGCTCTTCGCGCTTCTCCTTCGTCTCAGGAGATTCTGGGCTGGGTAGCCGGAGGCGCTCCCTTTCGACTCCTGGTGGAGCGAAGATTTTGCCAGCTGTCGATCGGTGGCCTTTTCTTCCAAGGAAAAATGTCAGAGCTTCCGTTCCCTGCTATAAACTTGCAAGGGTCCCCTGCCCGGCCAACTGCGCCTGCTACAAACAGGCGCTCCAAGGGAAATGCAAGGAGCTGAAAGAGAATCCAGGACCGACCGCAACCTGACACCTTTCCCCGTTTATTGGATAAGGCGACTAGCTCCGCCTCCCAAGCTGGAGCGATTCGTTGTCCGGCAGCTGTGATTCCGATTTCTCTTAGGCTGGTGGGGCCTGCCAGTCATTTTGAAGGACGGGCTGTTCTTCCTCCATTGGTGCTGCCCCCTTTCCCCCTCCTCCCCCCGCGCCTATTGATATTATTGGAGTGTGGAGCGAACGGTCGGTCTGCAGTCGGAGACTCGCAGGCAGCAAATACGGAGAGCAAAAAGCAAGCAGGGAAAGCGAGAAGGCAGCCGTGAAGAGCTGTGTAAGAGCACTGCAAATTAAAACACATTGCAGCTGAAGCCCTTAGATACGCACCGAGCAGCAGCAGCAGCAGCAGCCGCCGCGGGGGCAACAGAAGCAACGCCAAGCGCACAGTCTCTCTGAATGTATATACATATCATTAGATTTATTTAAACATCTCCAGCTCACGCATCATGGTTTTTCAAACTAGGCTCTCTTCTTGGATTATTTTGTGTAACATCTGGCTGCTTCATTTTGCACACACGGGGGAGGCACAGGCTGCAAAAGAAGGTAAGATGATGCTGGCCACAAAGTTTATCGCTCCGTTTCTCCGCTACGGGGGCTTTTTCGGGACCGTGCTCGAGATTGCAACTGCATGCCGCTTCCCTTTCCTCCTGAAACAGTCCAGAAGAAAGGAAAGCGTCGGGCACCTTTCGCCCGGTGCCGAGCGCCTCCGCCTACTTCCTTCCTATTCAACGAATATCCCCAGGCATTGAAAAGGAAGGACAGGTCAGGATTGCGCCCCTATGATGTATTTGTATCCGAGACTACGGCCCATTTTCTGGACGGGGTTAGTTTCGCGAGGGGCCGCACGTGATGAAAAGCTCTGGGAAGGCTTTGAATCTCCATGAAAGCGAGTTGGGGAGGGGGAGGAGGGAGGGTGGTGGTAGAATTGCCGGATAGGTTCCTCTATCATGGTTAATTTTGTAGGTTGATATATCAACCCTATCACCTCCCAAAGCACATCTGGCCACAAGACGATTACCTCCCTGCTTCAGAGACCGCCGGAGTTCGTGCGGGGGGGGGGGGGGGCGGGGCGGGTATGAAGCGAGCGACCTATTCCAGGACTGCAGAGGAGTTTCGAGCCTAAGAATGTATCCTCCAAGGATTGGGGTGGGAGGAAAAGTAGCTACCTTCCTTGTTAGTCATCCTTGTCACCTGTAATAGCTAATAATAAAGTCCATTATTTCGTTTTGTGCTGGTGGCGTGATCACATCTCACAGGGCATGGAGTTAGCAGGCGAGGAGCGCAGCGCAGCGCCCGCGAGTAGAAATATTTGCATCACGTACGCAGATAATGCCGCGTATCTGTATAATGCAGCGTTCTTATTTACGCAACATGTGCATTAGAACCCCCCCGCCCCACCCCCAATAACTCGCTCTGTACATAATAATATGCTTTTCTGTATAGACCAGTACTAGCACATAGCACATTTTCCTCCAGAATAGCAATCGGGGCTCCGACAACCCCATTAATCCCAGATCTGTTTTAAAAAGGACTGGGCTTTTAAAGGCAGCGTTTCTCGCTATAGGCAAAGGCCGTTTCTTGCTTGGGGAGAACCCGAAACGATGTTAAGACCGATAAAATGATTTTCTTGGGATTGAGACATCCCTCCCTCCCCGCTTCCATACGCTATAGCTCCCCCCCCTTTTTTTTTTTTGAGCTCTGGACAACATCGAATAAAACACGCTTTCGACTATCAATTGGAAATGGGAAGGAGAGGCTTTGTGAGATAAAATAAGCGTTGTACATAAAATGGAAGTCCATATGTACGCGTATCCTGGGGAATGGGCTCAAGCGCTCTTGAAAACTTTTTATCTGAGATTTATTTATTAAATCTCAAATTACTTAGGGAAAGGAGAGAAGGAGGGTAAGAGGCGACTGAGAACAAAACTCTGGAGCAGGGGGGAGAGATGGATGGACAGCAAGCGGCATCTTCCATCTAGAGTCCTGGAGTGTCCGGGCGAAGAAATTGAAGCTGTGTGATTTCAGTGTATATAACTGTAGTGCTACTTCGAAATCGCGTGCTCATTTAGGGACTGGCTCTCGTTTGGACTGAACTGATCAAGGAAAGGCGTGTGTATAGGAAGGAGCTCTGATCTCTGAGAACTGTCGCGTTTACCTGGGCAAGGCAGACTCGCAAAACTCTTCCCAACTTTAGAAGTTGTTCTCGGCTCTGTGAATCCATAAGAAGGATCGATCGCCAGTTGCCCGCATCTGCTTTTTTCCTCCTAGGAAGGAAAGCGAGTGTATGTGAGAGATCGGAGTTCATTTTTTTTAAAGAGGGGTTAAGAAACCCTCGTGAGTGTGTGGAGAAGGCACACTGTTCTTTCAGCCATCCAGCTGGGAATCGGAGCGAGCAGTGGCGCTCGTTCTGAAAAGGGCGAAGGAGATGGTAGGGAAAACCGAGGCTCGCCTCTCCATTGAAGTTCCTCAGGCGCTTTTTCCCTGCGGATCGATACTTGTTCTCGCCTGCAGGCGAAGCCCCCTGGCCGGGCTCAGGTGCTACGCCGGCAAAACTGGAGTCAATGGCGGGGGTGGTGTCGGGACGGGCGACGGCTCTTTTAGCAGTTTAGTGAGAAGCGCGGGAACCGGCCGCTCCTGCAAGAGTATTAGCTCAGCCCAGAAAGGGGGGGGGGGATGAGAAGCTCCTCCGCGCCTCGCTCAGCGGGAAGAGGAAGCGCAGCGTGGGTGGAAAAAGGCTTTCGGACGCTTGGGGGAGAGATGCTGCTCTCCCTTTTAAGGGAAGGAGTACTCAGGTGAGGAGAGGCGCCCCAAGGTAGACGCCTCCCTTCTTGTTGTCTGTTTTCCCTTTGAGAACCAACGGTTTCCTTTGGCTGGGTCTGTGGACACATCTCCCTTCACTATGTAGGCAGAATTTATTGCTAGCATTGGCACTGAGGCCTAAGAGTCTCTGGCCATGTGCAAAGTGACACTCGCTAACCCCCCCCCCCCATGAATTCTGAAAGGCATCCTTGCTGCTCTTTAAACAAGTACTCAGAGGTGGAGTATGGCACATTAGGTCTCTGAGGGAATCAGAGATTTCTTCCTGTCCTTACTACTAGCCACCATTTGTCCTTGCATAAGATAAAGGCATGCATGACCCAAAGCAGATTGTATGGCTCCCCCTCAGTTTTCAGTCAGTGAAACTGAACTCCAAACAGTGGGGAGGGGAAGGCACTATGCTTTTCTGAGAAAATTAGTTAAACATCTGTTTAGATCATGATACCTATCTAATGTGTTTTATTATTATTTGGTCCCACTGTGTCTTATCTGTATGGTTTTGATATTGTCAGGGAAGAAAAAACGTATCTTTCCCTTAGGAGATCAGCATAATAAAATAATACATTCCTTTAGAGTTCTGCTGGCTCTTTCATTTTGAGATACTGCCATCTGATTTTTGAAGTAAGTTGGGGTTAGTGCAAGTGTGTGGCACAGATTTTATTAGATCTAATTTTTCCCCATTTTCTGTTAATGACTTGGTTTGAGTTGGTTGGTTCAAAGCTGTCTCTTGAAAATAAAAAGTTCTGTCTAGAACCCTTGGCAAAAACTTCAGGGAACTTCACTGTGAAGCATAAATAAAAGATACCTTAGCAAAAGGGTTTCTAGAAAAAGTTGCTGTTCATAAGTGAGCATCGTAGAACAGTGTTCTAACTTTATCAGCACACATAAATACTATTAAAATTATAGTTTTACATGTCCAGGCAGATAAAAAAGTTTCTATTTTTCACTTTAATTTTTGGAATTGGTTTAATTGGTTTAATTTGAGTACTATGTATGTGTAAAATATTTAAACATTACAATTGCTCTTCAGTCTGTTGAAAGGACATGGAGTGGTTAAACATGTAGAATGACTTTTCTTTAGCTAAATTTATCAGCCTGGTCTTTGATTAGCAACTCCCAAAACACAACTCTTTTATCAATTTCTTGTTAGAAACTATTAATATTGTAGATAGAATCCCTTAGATATCTGGATTAATTAGTAGTATAATTATGTGAAAAATGATGCTATTTGTATAAAGCCTAACTTCCTTCACTGAGAAAGCATAACATTATATCAAAGATACAGCATGATATTTTCTCAGTATCCAGGACTGCAACCCTTTATGCCTATTTGCAAGTACCACTGAATCACTGGAACTCTTAACATTTATATGCATATGTGATCAGGCTATGCACTGTAATCCTCTTTAGCTATATTATTATTATTACTCTTATTATTATTAGAGTATTGTAAAATTAATGGATAAGGAATCTATTCTCGAATATTCCATTTTTTATTATTATCAAGGATTGTTTAATTTTATATAGGGTTAGGGTCACATGTTACAATAACAAAAAGTACTTTAAATTTAAAACAGAGAGCATCTATATATTTATGCAAAGTGATAATGGAATTTACTACTAACCAGTGGAATATGTGTATATATGTAATGTAAATTTGTTGTTAATTGAATTCTTTTTTCTTAAAGTATAGTATGGTGGCAAAATGTAGTAATGACTACAAATCAGTCAATAAATATTAGATTTATATAAATGATTCACAGAATGATGCTGTTGAAATAATCTTTAATTATTAATCTAGTTGTTAGCAGTTTAAGCACTGACCAGCAATTTGGGAGGTCTTATAAAACGACAGAAGTAATGCTTCAACAAAACTTTATACTTATGTTTAGAAGCACTGTTTGCTGAATAAGTGTGAGAACTGAATATTGTTACTGATATACAAGCCCTTTTATATTTATATTGTAAATTGGAGTAAAAGTCAGAAAAGACTGTTAAATAGTACAGTTCAGTTAAAACAATAAAATACATAAGTTGGTATGCATATGAAATTTTGTCATGAAATGAAGGTTGAATAGATTTCATATTAAAAAGTTACTATTATAAAAACATTATAAAGCAGATTCCTGCCACTTCCCCTTACATTTCCTTTGGTTTATGTTACCTATTAAAGTATACTGAAGTAAGTCACCTTCTTTCAGTATGCTCAACCAGCTGTTCTGTATTAATCTCTTCTTGAATAAAAATGTAGGGGTAAAGCAGTTTAATGCCTTTAGTCTAATCAATTTCAGCATGAGTGTACAATTCTTAAAATAATTTCATGCAAAGATATTCTCTCTTTCAGTAATATTGCTGGATTCTAAAGCACAACAGACAGAGTTGGAATGGATTTCTTCTCCTCCCAATGGGGTAAGCATACAATTTAAGTCAAATATAATCCAAAAACAAAATCAGAAGTTTAAATGAACTTGCTCAAAATTCCTTGAACAAAAATTATTGTGAAAAAGTTTCTGTTGCGAAAAGCAGTGTGGTTCAGATGCAAACTAATCATTTAGATATCTTGTTAGCTTTTAAATGCTGTAACCTGCGGCGAACCTCAAATAACCTTTTTTAATCTTGAGTAATATTATTTCAATTTTTATTGAATAATAAAAAATAACTTTTGATCATAATTTTGAATATTACTTGTATGATTCTATGTAATTAATGTAGAATTATATTTTATTGAACCATATTATGTAAGAAAACTTAATATTTCAGGTGTTTACAAATTCTTGTAAAGCTTCTTGATTCAACTGCAGATTTTCTGGCTTTAAGGCAGAAATTTATATCTTTAATTCACAATTTTTCAGAGCAAAGTTATCTTGCTGCATTTTGAAAATATCCTTATAAATGATTGTTTCATTATTGATTTAAATAATTAACTTTCAGACTTGGAACCCATTCACTCTTATGGCTTCCGTTCTTAATGTGATAAAAATATTTGTAAGACCTGTGTAGTAAAAGGAGAGAGTGTAATTTTGAAGAATATATAATTATTTTAAAGGTTATTTAAGTAGCTGTGATATGACAGAATACATTAGGTTAAAAAACTGCAATCAAATAAGTATTGTATTTACTAAATTCTCTCTGAAGCGTGATTATTTTAAATGGATTTCTGCTGCCTATCATTTAGAGTAGTTCATATTAACACAAGTTGCAAATAAAGGTTTATACAATCAAGCCTTTAATCTGGCACTTATAAGGAAATCTGGAACCAAAAGAAAGTGAATTCTGAGCGGGGATATAGAAGTGTGACAAATCCTGTAAATAAAAAGAATGAAAACTTGAAAGTGTGTTAACTAAAAAGCAAGATCATAAAATCAATCCAGGCACAGGGTGGAAACAAGTCTAATGGCTTTTGGAATGTATGAAATGTTAGCTGAATGCTTAAGATGAGTATTAACTTAAGTATTAGCATTTCACACTGATGGAAGCTTTTAAAGAAGAGGATTAGAACAATTTTAGAACAGATTGTAGTAGTCCAGCTTTGAAATAATAAAGGCATATGCATGGTTCAGAGAGAGGGAGAGAAAAGAAAAAAAAGTTGAAAACTAATCCAAATATAGCTCAGGGTTGGGCTGTTTGATAACTGACAATTGAATTTAATATACTTTTGGGTATCCAAGGGTTGCAGTGATGGGGCAATGATACAACTGGATTGGAGCAAGATTTTTGGGGTTTCTTTTTCTTGAACTTTTGGTAAGAGTTTGTTGATTTTTTTAAAAAAAACTTTTAAAATATTAAACTTACTGTAATACTTTTCCCACACTTTTGGAACATTTACCAACTGTAGTTGACAGAACATCATCCCATTAATTTTCAGCAACTCTAATAATTTGGCTGTGGGAGTCACAGAAGATCTGGAAGGTTCCCATTCATCCAGGACATATACTGTAGAGGCAACAGTTACTGACTGTTTAGATTACACTTAAAAAAATGTGCTATAAAAACCAGTGGTCTGATTCATATATTTTTTTTAATACTATGCTTTCCATAGATAATACAGCTCAGTAAAGAAACATACTTTTAGTGCGTAAACACCATGTATTGTACTTAGCCACACTTTCCTTTAATATTTGCATCCCATGATTTATTAATAGTTAATTGACAAATAAGAATGAGCATAGTTTTAATGTCTACTATAGTTTATTAATGGTTAAGAAATCAGGATTAATATGTAAAGCACTTAGCTCCTTCCCTGTCCTGGTACTGATGTTCCCTTAGCTTTCCTTTCTGGCATTAATTACAACTGAACCTGATCAATAATGGTTAATCAGTAGTGGGATTATGAAAGTAGTTAGTAAAACTTGGTGAAGAGAGAACCTGGAAAAATAACCATTATTAATATCAATGCTTATGTCAGTGCTGCAATGACAGTAAGGGCATTAAGTTAGCTTGCTTTATTGCTTGAATTACAGGTACACAGTCCTAAATAATCAATTGATCTTGCCAATGATCTAATATTCAGGACACAATGTAAAGTATACCAATTTTTTTTTATTATTATGCCACCCAATTCCCAACATTTTATCAGATATAATGGTTATACTTCAAAAGTCTCAGCAAAACATTTCTAAATGTAATTAAATTGAACTCTAGATTTATATGGATACTTTGAAACCTAGACACATATGGCAACATTGGTAGTTAAATATTTGTCATTTTTGGTAACACAACTTGAATTTGTTTTATTAGAGTGAAATATGTTGAAGATTTAAGATTTACTTGGGTAAATTTGAAATATAAACTTGAACTATATCTAGTGTCAGTTAAAATTGTTCTATTTTATTTGAAAATAGATTATTTCAGTTTGAAAAGTTTATTCATGTTACATATATATTATACAAAGTGTTATGATCATGTAATGGCTCATCCAAGATGATCTTTCATAATTTCAGGCAGTTTCAGGAACAAAATTATAAAAGTGAGTCATATAAACTTTGTCTCATGTGAATTTGCTAAAAAAATAGCCAAGATTCAGTCATTTCAGTTCAGCTATTTCTTCTTCACATTTTGGTCAAATTACTTTTACTAAGATCGAAAATAGTCTTATTTATGAATTAAAAAATCTTAATACTTACAAATACTGTTCCTTTTTCCCTTCAGGGGAAAAAAAATAGCTGGGTTATATTCATTGATGTCCCTGTAATGACAGAACACACTACAGTGGATTTTCTCTCTCTCCTCTGTGTCCCAGTAGATCTGAGGCATGGGGGATGGGGGGAGTGGGGAAGAGCAAAATAAACTTTTGTTCCATGAAGTCCACTGATGTAAAGTTATACACGAGTCCATTGAAGTGGAAATAATATGGACCAGGGAGAAAAAAAACAGGAAACTTAGGATTTTTTTTAAAAAAATTGATAACTAATTTCATATGTATGTAAAATTTGTGATATTGTTAGAGTATCACATGTCTTGCATGTAAGAGTTAGAACATTGTGAAGGTACATTATTTTCATTTATCCCAAATTTCTATTGACTTGATGCAATGGCATTAATTTATAGAATTTTATGTACACATGTACACCTTGGTCAAAGACCGCAATAAAGTTTACCATCCCATCCCATCCCATCCGCTTGGGAATCCTATTGTTTTTGGAGCTGTCCAATAGAGTTCCATGTGATTTTCTCTGTACCAAATGGGTATGAGTTTTAGTCCTTACCAAATATAATTTAGACACTATAGTTGGAATACATTTGTGTACTCAACAGAATTTTTAAAGCAACCCTTCTCATGTTATTTATTTATTTATTTATTTAATTTTTATCCCACCTTTATTATTTTTATAAATAACTCAAGGCGGCGAACATACCTAGTACTCCTTCCTCCTCCTATTTTCCCCACAACAACCCTGTGAGGTGAGTTGGGCTGAGAGAGAGTGACTGGCCCAAGGTCACCCAGCCGGCTTTCATGCCTAAGGTGGGACTAGAACTCACAGCCTCCTGGTTTCTAGCCCAGCACCTTAACCACTAGACCAAACTGGCTGATTGAAAATAAAGGAAATTTGCCTATGTTAAATCAGTTATTTTGGATCTGGGCCTACGGAGCAATAATAGTTTACCTCACTGTAATTATTAGAATGCAACCCGTAGTTTAGAGAATTAGTGAAGCAATATTTTTGAGGTTCTTCCACATTGACTGTATTGATTGTAAATGCAGTACACGAATTTCCTGTTTTTAATATTAATAAAGCACTTTAATATGATTGAAAATTTTACTTTAATTATTTACAGTCATTTTGTAGGGTAGATCAATATTGTTATCACCATATTGGTTATTCACAACAGAAATACCACTTCAAATTAGGGATGCTTAATCCTTGCCTGGAGGGGCGTGGTGGCTCAGCGGGTAAAACGCCAGGCTTGTCGATCGGAAGATCGCAAGTTCGGAGGTTTGAATCCCTAGCCCTGCGTGCGGAGTGAGCTCCCGCACTAGCTCCAGCTCTTGCCAAGCTAGCAATTCAAAAGATGCAAATGCAAGTAGATGAATAGGTACCACTTCGGTGGGTAGGTAACAGCGTTCCGCGCGCGTCATGCAGCCACATGACCGTGGAAGCGTCTTCGGACAATGCTGGCTCTTCGGCCAACAAACGGAGATGAGCACCGGCCCCTAGAGTTGGACACGACTGCACAAATGTGCGGGGGGAACCTTTACCTTTACCTAATCCTTGCCACTGTTATATCTGTTCTCTGCCTATTAATTTATTCTATTAGGCATTGGATCATATTGTTCCCCTCAGTTTAAAAAGTCATTCCATGTTAAAAAATGTAAGTTGTTAAAACATATGCTCTGGTCACTGGGAGCTGAAAACGACTTGATGGCACATAATCTTTTACTGTATTTATTGTTTAGGTTTTCTTTATTAGAAAAGTATATCTCAGTATGGATAACTATGCCTTTATGTTCCAGTGGGAAGAAATTAGTGGACTGGATGAAAATTACACACCTATACGAACATACCAGGTATGCCAAGTCATGGAGCCCAACCAAAATAACTGGCTGCGGACTAACTGGATCACAAAAGGCAATGCACAAAGGATTTTTGTAGAACTAAAGTTCACTCTGAGGGATTGTAATAGCCTTCCTGGAGTCTTGGGGACATGTAAAGAAACATTCAACTTGCATTATTATGAAACAGACTATGACACTGGAAGGACTATCAGAGAAAACCAGTATGTAAAAATAGATACTATTGCAGCTGATGAAAGCTTTACCCAAGGTGACCTTGGCGAGAGAAAAATGAAGCTTAATACAGAAGTGAGAGAGATTGGACCTCTGTCCAAGAAAGGATTCTATCTTGCATTTCAGGATGTAGGGGCCTGCATTGCTCTGGTTTCTGTCAAAGTATACTATAAGAAGTGCTGGTCCATTATCGAGAACTTAGCGATTTTCCCAGACACAGTAACTGGGTCAGAGTTCTCCTCCTTAGTTGAGGTCCGAGGAACCTGTGTCAGCAGTGCAGAAGAAGAAGCTGAAAACTCTCCCAGAATGCATTGTAGTGCAGAGGGAGAATGGTTAGTACCGATTGGGAAGTGTATCTGCAAAGCTGGTTTTCAGCAAAAAGGAGACACATGTGAACGTAAGTAGAACACCTATTTACATACTTACTCTTTAACTTTTCAACAAATGCCTTTTGAATGGAAGTGCCATCTTTCTTAATTCAGAGAAGCCAGAAATTTGAGTGTCTCAGAAGTCAACAGTTGGATGTTGCATTTAGAAAAGCTATTAAAGTAACGGTCAAACTAAACAGTAGTTTACCTTTCTTAATGCTATTACATATATAGCTACATGCAGTCCCATAATAATATTTTATAAGAAATAGGCCAAAAAAGCCATTTAGTACTTAATGGTTCTTTAACATACACTTGAGAAAAGTGTATCTTGCAGAGAAGATATCATTAACAATCTGAAGATTACTTGCAGTATATTCAGTAGCTAATTTATAGGAAACTATGCAGAAACGTTTAAAAATATAATGCATTTCTGATTAACATACTGAAAAGCAGTTCAGGATGCAGTATTGATAGGAAAGCTAAGGATATGTGGAATAAATAAAAAGAAAGGAAAAAGAGCACTATGGATGGCTTCTTTAAACACTCATATCTGAAATTTTAGGACAGAACCCTGTGCTGCATAGGCAGCAGTTCTTCCTCTTCTCTTTCCTCTTACAGCTCTCTTCAAAAGATTAGTTCAGAGCTTTCCAAACTGTGTGTCGCGACACGTTAGTGCGTCAGCTGCAGTGTCTGGGTGTGTCGCGGCTGCTGCTGCCTCCGAGCCCTGCCAGGATTCCACACAGGTCCTAGTGCCTGCCTTGTGCCTTGCTGCCTCCAAACCTGCCCTGCCAGGATTCCGCACAGGTCCTAGTGCCTGCCTTGTGCCTTGCTGCCTCCAAACCTGCTGTTATTCCGTGCAGGTCCTAGTGCCTGCCTTGTGCCCTGCTGTAAGAGAGTGTCGCGAAATGATGCATGTCTAAAAAGTGTGTCACCAACATGCAAAGTTTGGAAAGCTCTGGATTAGATAGCTTCCAGAGCAGATTTTGAGCAAAGACTTAGGGATTGCAAGGTATAGAGAGGGGTACTTTGTTTTCATCTGCAAAACTGCTTCTATGAGTGGAACCAAATTATTGGATTCTTCCCTTTATCTGGAAGAAGGAGAAAGACCATTTTCAGAAGATGGATACATCACGTGGTCTTTTGCAAGTTGTACTGTATATAGATACTCTACGTACAGTACTGACACAATGCTGACTTTGGCATGGTCGAGGAGCACAGATGCACAACCTTTTTTTGGCTAGGGTAAACACTCACCTTTAGGTGGGCTGGGGGCCACTTTCCAAGTAATACCAGACAAATTGAATATATAATTTGATTACTTCTGCCATGTATAATTTTCTCCTTTTGTCACATTAAAACGTCAGTTTGATAACAACCTCTGAAAGTCACTGAAGGCTGCACCTAAGGCTTCTGGAGCCTTAGCTTTCGAACTTCTGACGTAGCGTTACGGTTATTGACAGTGAAGAATAGATGTTTATTAGCTATTTACCACTGGTCCAGGTGGTGATAGAGGAGGCAAGTAGTACATTTTCAATGAAGGTATCTGTCATGAATGATGGATTATGAATGTATACCATGTGGCATACAGGTAGTCCTCGTTTAGCAACCACAATTGGGACCAGCAACTCAGTCATTAAGCAAAGCAGTTGCTAAGTGAAACTGTGACTGTGCTTATGATCTTACTTCAGCTTTCCTTTGCTTTACAGACCTGCAAAGGTCATAAATGTGAGGATTGGTCATAAAGTTACTTTTTCATTTGTTGTAACTGCAAATGGTCACTAAATAAGGCAGTCTCTAAATGAGGACTACCTGTACTGCTGCTGATTTTCTTCATTCTTGCTTGCCAGGCCCAAACAAATCTGTTAGCATTGGGTAAGAGCTATGTATTACAAAGGCTATTTCAAGTATTGAAAAGCTAACCATGCACTGTGTTCAGTGTCTATATCTTGATTTTGCTTAAAAATCTTACATAATACTTTGTGTTCATCAGATTTCATCATGAAAGTTCTTTTTCCCATCCAGTCTTTGATCTTTTTTTAAAACTGACTTTGCAGTGATCAAAATAATGTATATTAATGTATATAATGTATAATAATGTATTTTAATGTGTAATAACGTATGTGTAGTAGTTGCTAATTGCATATTTCTCACAACAAATTGCTACAATATAAGATAAAGCTTTATTTTCAAACTTTTCAAACCCCCTCCTCACCTCAATTCTCTGAAATAAAATCTGGATCACTTCCAACATAGTATGTTCTTTTAGCTGTTTCTCTGGCAGCAAGCCAGCATGAGAAGTGTTCTTGCAAAGTGAACACAGAGAGACACTCAACTGCAAGTTATCATTTAATGCTTCAGTCGACATCACTGAAGTTTAAAATTAAGAACCCTATTTAATAAACAATTTACTTGAATTCTAATTATAATAGTTGTATCTCCATCAATCCTTAGTTTTAACTTTTAATTTTAACAAGTTTTTCTAAACAATAACATTAAAAGCATTATTATACATTATTTTGAACATACTATGTTGGAAGTGATCCAGATTTTAATTTCAGAGAATTGAGGTGGGAGGGGGTTCTAACATTTCTGTTCTTTCAAAAAGTTATTTTGGTAAAAGTTTGAAAATAAAGCTTTATCTTATATCGTAGCAATTTGTTGTGAGAAATATGCAATTAGCAACTACTACCCATATTAAAAATGTAAGCTGACTAATGTTTGAGGCAAATATCATTAATTAATTCCTCAGCTCTGATAGTTAAGATTTTCTCAGTGATAGCAATAATGGTCAAACAGGTGGTGACATGTACTGTATACTATATGATTATAGCATTAGTGTTCAAACTGTTAGTTTGATACACTCATGGGATCAAATTTGATATAAACCGCCTACTATTAATTCAGTTGAACATTTTGTTTTTGTCAGACTTTGTAGAACAGCAAACAAAAGTCAAATTGTTCTGTGATTTTTTTAGCCTTTTGTTATCCTTTAAATTATTTGTAAGGTTTGCATTTTATTTTATTTTATTTTTTATTTATTTATTTTCTATCCCGCCTTTATTATTTTTATAAATAACACAAGGTGGCGAACATACCTAATACTCTTTCCTCCTCCTATTTTCCCCACAACAACCCTGTGAGGTGAGTTGGGCTGAGAGAGTGTGACTGGCCCAAGTTCACCTAGCCGGCTTTCATGCCTAAGGCGGGACTAGAACTCACAGCCTCCTGGTTTCTAGCCCATTGCCTTAACCACTAGACCAAACTGGCTCTCTCATTTTATGTATATTATTTTCACTATAATATAAAATGTTCATGAATCATATAAAAAATGAATGTTTGCACTGTAGTTCAGACTCTGACATTTTAATTTCCATATGCATTTGCCCTGATCATATATTTCAAATCAGAGTTTTTTGAATTTGCAAAATTAATAATCTATTCTGGGGAGGGGGAACCTAAAGAGCCTGAATTTAGCCCCCCCTCCCCTTCCTGAAAAGAGTAATTAATACATAACTTTTGATGCTGCAAAATGTAATATTGTCCCTGATCCTAGATGAAGCATTGCAAAAGAAAACCTTTTCTTTGTAATTTCCTTTTATGAATTAGCCAATTAAATAAAATGAGGTCTACAACTCAAGTATATCTCAGTAGAATATATGTATGCATGTTTGTGTGTGTGTTTGGGATTACTGTCCAGATAAGTTTTGAAATACTCTGTTTAAACATTTATAAATTGCAAACTACCAAATGTCTCAAGGTGGTTTCTAAAATATATGAATAATACCAAACTATACAACAATCCTGATTAAAAAGCATATTTTTAAAGTTTATTTGAAAAGCTTTGTTAAAGGCTTAAAGAACTATTAATTGTCATGCTTCTGAAGGAAAGCTGATTCTGAGCTTAGAAGTAGCAACTGAAATTACAGGATTCCAACCTGTCTCCATATAAGCCTCCAGCAACCAAACACAGGTCTGGAGTACTAATAAATAGTAGGGATACAAATTAAATAGATATGTTTGTATTCAGGTAGCTCAGATATAAAATGTGTATACTGTCACCAGGATTTTGTATGTCACTAGAATGTTTAACAGATGTTAAAGTTGGCATGGTATACCTTTTTAGGGTGCTATGTTATGCTGATATTATTATACATAAACCATTCTTGTGTACAGTGTATTGCAATATGCAGATCTAGAGAGTATTAGCTTGTTAAATGCTTAGTAAATCTGAGCATTTACTCAGATTTAACCATTTTGCATATAAAATATGGTGAGATACAACTTAAAGTCCACATTACTGAAAAAAAAATTCACTGAACATATTGAGAGGAGTAAATAAGCAGAAAAAGATGATTATTGATTTTTCTATCAAAACACAACTTCTGATATCCATTCCATTATATTAACTGTGCGCTGTTTCACCTTTTGTATTGTATTAGCTAAGACTTTAGGGTTTTAATGGCCAAATATGTGTAAGCTATACATGGGGATAGTTGTGGAAAATACCTCAGAAATTCTTTTTCAAATGCAAAATAGAGCTTGCTGCTCAGCATTGCATCTGTCTAATAAGGCATGCCAACTCCCCTCACCCCAATTTCTTTGATTTTTGCCCAGTCACTACAAACACACACACATATACAGTATGTGTGGATAGTGTAGCAGTTAGAGTGCCACCCTTTGACACACGAAACGGGGGTTCAAATCCTGGCTGGTACCTACCTTTCCAATAGGGGTCCTTAGGCGAAGACCCCCTAACTTTGTTTGTTTAGAATGTATTTTATTGGTCAATGACCAAAATAAAGTTTCTATCACTAGCAAAGCAGAGGCCAAAAAGATAAATGCCATGCTCTCCAAAGAACCATCCAAGGTGTACTCCCAACTGCAGTGTAACAACACAGTAACAGCAGAGCCACCAATAGCAGAAACTGAACAGTACTGGAAGAACATATGGGAGAAAGAGAAGACACATAACACCAGTGCAAAGTGGCTGCAGGACCTGAGAGCAGACCACAGAAATCTCCCAGAACAGCAACCAGTCACCATCACAATAGCAGACATCCAACCGTGGGTCAAGAACATGAAGAACTGGACAGCACCTGGCCCGGACATGATCCACACCTACTGGCTAAAGAAACTAACAGCAGTGCATGAACGCCTAGCAGCAAAGTTGAAACAGCTGCTAGCAGCAGGCTCCCACCCAGACTGGCTAACACAAGGTAGGACAGTGCTGATCATGAAAGACCCCAACAAGGGAACAACACCGTCCAACTACCGGCCAATAACCTGCCTCCCCACAACATAGAAAGTCCTATCAGGCATCATAACCACTAAGCTGCAGGACCATATGGGCCAGTACATGAGCACAGCTCAGAAGGGCATTGGGAGCAACACCAGTGGCTCCAAACACCAGTTGCTTATAGATAGAGCAGTCGCCAGAGACTCAAGGTCTAGACCAGAGCTTTCCAAACTGTGTGTCGCAACACAAAAGTGTGTCACCACACACAGCGTGGTGTGTCGCCACACCACCCGGAAGTGGCGCGTGCGTGCATGGCGGCAGCGGTGCGGGATCAGTGCTTCCGCGTTTTAGCGGAGGCTGCTGCTGCCGCCGCCGTGCACGCGCGCTGCCGCATGCCCCCCCGCGCTGCTGCCATGCGCGCCCGCCGCCGCACACCCCTCCGTGCCGCCGCCATGCGCGCATGCGCTGCCGCCGCCAGTGTGTCGCCAGCGGCGGCACTTTGGAGAGCCCTGGTCTAGACAGACCAATCTGAGCACAGCCTGGATTGACTACAGGAAAGCCTATGACTCAGTGACACACACATGGATCTGTGAATGCCTGGTGCTATACAAAGTCAACAGGAGATTAAGGACCTTCCTCAAGAACTCAATGGGACTGTGGAAGACAACTTTGGAAGTTTACTGAAGACAACTCGCAAAAGTGGCCATCAAGTGCAGCATATACCAAGATAATTCACTGTCCCTGCTGCTGTTCTGCATAGGCTTGAACCCCCTCAGCCAGATAATCACAAGGACTGGATATGGATACAAGTTCAAGAGTGGAACTACCATCAGCCACCTCCTCTACATGGATGACATCAAGCTGTATGCTAAGAGTGAATGAGACATCAACTTGTTGATCCACCTGACACGGATCTACAGTGAGGACATTGGGATGTCATTTGGACTAGAGAAGTGTGACTGGATGGTAGTAAAGAGAGGGAAGATAGTCAAAACTGATGGGATGGAACTACCAGCAGGCCACATAGCAGACATACAGAGCAGCTACAAGTATCTTGGTATCCCACAGTCACATGGGAAGCACGATGAGGAGGCAAGGAAGACAGCAACATCCATGTACCACCAAAGGATAAGACAGCCAGCTCAATGGGAAGAAAAGATCCATGCCATCAACACTTACGCCCTGCCAGTCATCAGATACCCTGCAGGTATAGTGAGCTGGCCAAAGGAGGACATGGAGGCTGCCGATGTGAAGATCTTGAAGCTCCTTACAATGTACAGAGGTTTCCACCCCAAGTCCAATGCCCAGAGACTGTACACCAGGTGGAAAGAGGGCAGGCGGGGTCTGGTGAGTGTCAAAGCCACTGTCCTGAATGAAACCCAGAGCATCCAGGAGTACATCAGTAAGATGGCACCCAAAGATGAGCTGCTGAGAGAATGCCTGAAGCAGCAGCAGACATGGAAGGAAGATCAAGCAGAGGAAGTCCCATGGCAGGACAAGACCCTGCATGGGATGTACCATCGACAGATAGCTGATGTGGATGACCTTGGGAAATCCTACCAGTGGCTGGAAAGAGCTGGACTAAAAGACAGCACTGAGGCCCTGATCGTAGCAGCACAAGAACAGGCACTAAGCACCCAATCCATAGAAGCAGGGGTCTACCACACTAGGCAGGACTCAAGGTACTGACTGTGCAGAGAGGCCTCAGAGACATCCCAACACATACTGGCAGGGTGTAAGATACAGGCAGGAACAGCATACACTGAACAGCACAACCAAGTAGCTGGCATTGTGTACAGGAACATCTGCACAGTGTATGAACTAGACCCTCCCAAGTCCAGATGGGAGATTCCACAGAAGGTTGTGGAGAATAACACGGCTAAGATCCTGTGGGACTTCCAGATCCAGATGGACAGGCAGATACTGGCCAATCAACCAGACATTGTGGTAGACAAGGACCAGAAGACAGCGGTGATGATATATGTAGCAGTGCCAAGTGACAGCATCATCAGGAAGGAGTATGAGAAGCTGGAGAAGTACCAGGGCCTCAAAGAGGAACTAGAGAGGATGTGGAAAGTAAAGGTCAAAGTGGTCCCCAGTGGTGGTAGGAGCACTCCTAAGCTGGGAGAGTGGCTCCAACAGATCCCAGGAACAACATCGGAGCTCTCTGTCCAGAAGAGTGCAGTGCTAGGAACAGCTGAGATACTGCGCAGAACCCTCAAACTCCCAGGCCTCTGGTAGAGGACCTGATATTGAGGAAGACACACACTACCCATAGGGGTGAAGAGGGAATTTTTTAAATATATGTATAAAATTCTTTCTGTTTTAGTGAAAGGGTGGGGAAAGAATAATGGTACCATTAAAAGTATTAAGGTTTTTTTCCCCCGGTGTGCATGAAATCTGCATGAAATTAACTTGGCAAACATTTTGTATTCAGCCAATACAAGCAAAACTGATCCTTCATGATCTCATAGACTAATTACCCAAAACATTTAAAAAGAGTTACAGGAGTTATATGCACTGTTTGTTTATTGTTAGATTTATATCCTCCTTTTCCTCCAAAAGGTCACCATGGTATATGTATAGGTAGTCCTCGTTTAGCGATCACAGTTGGGACCAGTAACTTGGTCATTAAGCGAAGTGATCTTACTTCAGCTTTCCTTTGCTTTACAGACCTGCGAAGGTTGTAAATGCGAGGATTGGTCAGAAAGTTACTTTTTCATTACCGTCATCAGTGCAGACGGTCGCTAAATGAGGCAATAGCTAAATGAGGACTACCTGTAGTATTCCACCTTTCATTTTTTCCCCACAACAATAAAGATACAAAGTATCTTAGCCTGGGAAGTAGTGACTTTCCACTACATCTTGAAGTAGTCTGTTTTACTGTTGAAGATTTCTTACCAATAGGGCATTTATGCTGATATCTATCTGAAATCTAATTCTTAATTTAAGACCATTGTTTCTTGTCTTGCTTGAACAACTCTGAACAATTCTGCCCCCTCTTGTATTTGAGAGCTCTTCAGATATTTGAAGGTAGCTATACTTTAGTTGAGAGCCAGTTTGGTGTAGTGGTTAAGGCACTGGGCTAGAAACCGGGAGACTGTGAGTTCTAGTCCTGCCTTAGGCACGAAGCTAGCTGGGTGACCTTGGGCCAGTCACTCTCTCTCAGCCCTAGGAAGCAGGCAATGGCAAACCACTTCCAAAAAACCTTGCCAAGAAAACTGCAGGGACTTGTCCAGGCAGTCTCTGAGAATCGGACACGATTGAACAGATAAAAAAAAATTTTTAGTTAATGCAGAATTTTATTCCCATAGAATTTTAAGAATCAGCCTGATAGTTCTTATGGCAGTGGAGTAGTTTTGCTTCTGACATATAAGATGTACAATATGAGCTGGGCAGTCTAACTGGAGATACGATTCTGTTCTTTAATGCCCACCAGGAAAAAAAAATGTATATGCTGATGCATGATGGTAAGAAAGGATAAATGTCCACACTTCGACTATGCAAACTGCAGTATTGGCCATGTATATAAAATCTGATTTTAGGATACCCCCTAAAAAAAGATGTGTAGTTGTTGAGGGACTAATTTTACAGACTTGGAAATTTGGTCTTTATGCAGGTGCTAGAACTAGCAACCTGAGAGAAAATGATCTACATAAAGGAATTGCATGCACAAATAAATGGTATATAATTTGTCTTTCTGAAGTGCTTTTATTATAATAATACTGTATTTAAATAAGCTGTGTCACCTACTTGTTTAGACAGTATATGAATATTAACCATCCTCCTTTTTCTTCCCCGTTTTATTCTCACAGTACCTTCCCGTTTAATCAGCTGAACATTAGATTCAGTAGTTTTTTAGCGTTCCGAGATCATAATGGCAACATAGCTTATCAAAACCCTCTTGTTTCCAGAAATATACCACTAAAAGGGTCAATGTATCTGTTCAAGAGCTTTTCTTCTAATATAAATTGTGACATAAATGTTATAATATTTATATTAATTTTTGTAATATTTATATTACATAGAAATTCTCATATCTATATTATTATGGCCATCATTTTTATAGAAAATTGTTTTGAATTTAAAATATTTTTAAAGTGGTTCATGTTTTGGAATTGCATTTTTAATAATGTATTAGATTTATTACCCATTGCATTCACAAGACACTTTATAGTGAAGAAGCAAACAAACGAAATAAAATAAAGCATTGTAAAACCCAAAAGCTATAAACAGTCATCTATCTTTTCTGTGCATAAAATTGGAGTGCATAATACATTTTTTGTGTGTGACACATTTGCACATATGGGCAAAACATGTCAATGCCCATTCACTTCACTAAATTCATGCATTCACTTAACTGTCAATATATTTTTCTTGATTAATGCAGAAATTCTAATACAGTCACCTTTACCTGAAGAAACCATGGAGTTAGTGCTTTCATTGATATTTACCTGCTCTTCGAGCTACTTTTATATTTATTGCCACTTAAGAATATGATAAAAAATCAATTATTGCTCTCTTACTTCTAACATTAAAAATACACAATCTTACTGTTTTGCTTCTGTTGTGCAACCCCTGAACTAGAATGTTAGTGTAGCTGATTAAAAGCAGTAAGATGAATGTGGACATATAGGTATTAAATCTGAAAGGTTATGAATTAATCAATTTCATATTCATGTGCTGCAAGAGATAAAGTGGGATTTCTGTAAGTGGCTTACTGACTGACTGACTGACTGACTGACTGACTATAGTGGCTTTTCAGAAATTTGTCAATATTTCCAAGTTTTCCAGGAGAATATGAATAATTGCAGAGCCTTCATAAATGCTTGTAAAAGACTGAGGAGCATTTGGGAGTGTTATAGGGGACCTCAACTTTAATTTTGAGGGGAAAGCCCTTCAGGACAACCTCTCTTCTCACAATAAATAAGAGGAGACATACAACAGCTGCAGAATGCTCCAGTGAAAGATAAGACACCCTTCTGGCTTGAAGGTAAACAGGTAAGAATAGCCATTACTGTCAACACGTTATGGAAAGCAATTTGAGATATTCTTGGTAGAAAAGGATTTGGGAAAGAGACAGTAAGGTACATATTTCTTGGAAAACCTATCCACAGACAGCCAACATCAGCAATCTTAACTCTAAAGACTGAACATGGTGTAAGCAGTTACACCATCCTTACAAACATGAAGGATCCAGGTAAAGCTTATTACAGTATACAAAGGTAAAGGTTCCCCCCGCACATTTGTGCAATCGTGTCTGACTCTAGGGGCCGGTGCTCATCTCCGTTTGTTAGCTGAAGAGCCAGCGTTGTCCGAAGATGCTTCCACAGTCATGTGGCCGGCATGACGCACGCCGAACGTTGTTACTATCCCACCGAAGTGGTACCTATTAATCTACTTGCATTTGCATGCTTTCAAATTGCTAGGTTGGCAAGAGCTGGAGCTAGTGCGGGAGCTCACTCCGTCATGCGGGACTAGGGATTCGAACCTCTGAACTTGCAATCTTCCGATTGACAAGCCTGGCATCTTACCCGCTGAGCCACCATGCCCCTTACAGTATACATACATACATACATACATACATACTGTCATTGGCGATCACTCGTAGCCGAGTAAGATTGTCTTCCAAAGGTAAAATTTTAACAGTGGATCCGTAAGTGGCTATAAAGGCCATACTGTACATACATACCAATAAGGCTATTTTTTTCTGGATAAGCAGATGTTGAGCAAAGCATTAAAAAGGCATAAAGAAATGAAAGGCATGAGATAAGAAAAAAAAAAACAGATCTAGTTTACACTACATGTAGCCCTCGTTTAGTGACCACATTTGGGACCAGCAACTCGGTTGTTAAGCAAAGTGGTTGCTAAATGAAACTGCAACTGCGCTTATGATCTTACTTCAGCTTTCCTTTGCTTTACAGACTTGTGAAGGTTGTAAATGGAAGGATTGGTTGTAAAGTTACTTTTTTATCACCACTGTAACAGCAAACGGTTGCTAAAGGAGGCAGTTGCTAAACAAGGACTACCTGTAATAGCATTTATCATGTCTCTCCATTCCTTTTATCCTTGCAAACCATCCTTGCCTCCACTATATCCATAAACTATTTCATACATTGCAATTCCTTCTTGAAACTGCTTACCTCTCCTTTTTGAAGATCTCAACAACTCCATCCACCCATGGCTAACTTGTTCTGCCCCATTCTTTTTTTATTTCACTTTTTTGCTTAGAGATTTGATCTTTATTCATTCTCTTATGACCAAACCACCAAAAATAATTCTTTCATACGTATTGCTTTCTTTTGTATTCAGTTCACATTCATTTGGCTTCCATTCATTCTGAACTGTCTCCCTTGTTATTTTTATTCTACACACTTCTCAAATACCCCATTCCACTGCCTTTAACTTCTGTTTCTCCTGACATACCCAATTCTCACTTCCATTTGATAAAATGGGCACAAGTTCAAGGCACAGCCATTTTACTTATACATAGCTATTTTCACTTTCTTCAAAAGTTTGCTGCAACAGCCCTCATTATCCACTAGCTTTCTGCCAGCATTTTTAAGTCTTAAAATTCATTTTTCTGCCTTTAGTAAATATTCTATCAATTTATACAAATTCGTCTACTTGCTCTATTTTTTACCATTTAAGAATAATTTTTAATTGTTCACTCTTCTTCCTATCAAACACAACTATTTTAGCATTTTATTATTTTTCAGAGCTATGTTCCTTGCTGCATCATACAGTCTACAGCAAATCACTCAGAATCTTCTCCAATACTACTGTATGTAGGAAAGTGAATGTCCAACCCACACACTTTGAATATGCAGTCTATGCACTTCTGTGACACTGTTATAAAATACTATGTTATATACACTATATACTGTATAAAAGACTATATTATAAAAGACTCTGTTATAAAAGACTATAAAAGACTATGACCCTTGAGCACATCAACATGCTGACTACTACCATCAAGACCATATCATTGAGACAAGCAGAAAAAAGGAAAGCTAAACTCCAAACTAAACTACTTAAGTTAAACCCCAGAAACAAAGAAGTACTGGAACTGGAATGTGTGGTCAACATGTCCAGCCACCCATTATTCACTGCAGAACACAATATCCTACAGAGAGGCCTCAATTATAACATAGAGGATGCAAATACAGTGGGGCAAAAAAGTATTTAGTCAGCCACCAATTGTGCAAGTTCTCCCACTTAAAAAGATGAGAGAGGCCTGAAATTGACATCATAGGTAGACCTCAACTATGAGAGACAAAATGAGAAAACAAATCCAGACAATCATATTGTCTGATTCGGAAAGAATTTATTTGCAAATTATGGTGGAAAATAAGTATTTGGTCACCTACAAACAAGCAAGATTTCTGGCTCTCACAGACCTGTAACTTCTTCTTTAAGAGGCTCCTCTGTCCTCCACTCATTACCTGTAGTAATGGCACCTGTTTGAACTTGTTATCAGTATAAAAGACACCTGTCCACAACCTCAAGCAGTCACACTCCAAACTCCACTATGGTGAAGACCAAAGAGCTGTCGAAGGACACCAGAAACAAAATTGTAGACCTGTACCAGGCTGGGAAGACTGAATCTGCAATAGGCAAGCAGCTTGGTGTGAAGAAATAAACTGTGGGAGCAATAATTAGAAAATGGAAGACATACAAGACCACTGATCTGGGTGGTCATACATACAATCTCCCTCGATCTGGGGCTCCACGCAAGATCTCACCCCGTGGGGTCAAAATGATCACAAGAACGGTGAGCAAAAATCCCAGAACCACATGGGGGGACCTAGTGAATGACCTGCAGAGAGCTGGGACCAATGTAACAAAGGCTACCATCAGTAACACACTACGCCGCCAGGGACTCAGATCCTGCAGTGCCAGACGTGTCCCCCTGCTTAAGCCAGTACATGTCCGGGCCCGTCTGAAGTTTGCTAGAGAGCATTTGGATGATTCAGAAGAGGATTGGGAGAATGTCATATGGTCAGATGAAACCAAAGTAGAACTGTTTGGTAGAAACACAACTCGTCGTGTTTGGAGGAGAGAGAATGCTGAGTTGCATCCAAAGAACACCATACCTACTGTGAAGCATGGGGGTGGCAACATCATGCTTTGGGGCTGTTTCTCTGCAAAGGGACCAGGACGACTGTTCCGTGTACAGGAAAGAATGAATGGGGCCATGTATCGTGAGATTTTGAGTGCAAACCTCCTTCCATCAGCAATGGCATTGAAGATGAAACATGGCTAGGTCTTTCAGCATGACAATGATCCCAAACACACCGCCCGGGCAACGAAGGAGTGGCTTCGTAAGAAGCATTTCAAGGTCCTGGAGTGGCCTAGCCAGTCTCCAGATCTCAACCCCATAGAAAACCTTTGGAGGGAGTTGAAAGTCCGTGTTGCCCAGCGACAGCCCCAAAACATCACTGCTCTAGAGGAGATCTGCATGGAGGAATGGCCCAACATACCAGCAACAGTGTGTGCCAACCTTGTGAAGACTTACAGAAAATGTTTGACCTCTGTCATTGCCAACAAAGGATATATAACAAAGTATTGAGATGAACTTTTGATATTGACCAAATACTTATTTTCCACCATAATTTGCAAATAAATTCTTTCCGAATCAGACAATGTGATTATCTGGATTTGTTTTCTCATTTTGTCTCTCATAGTTGAGGTCCACCTATGATGTCAATTACAGGCCTCTCTCATCTTTTTAAATGGGAGAACTTGCACAATTGGTGGCTGACTAAATACTTTTTTGCCCCACTGTAAATTAGAATTCTTTGCAGCTTTAGAAGCAGCATTGAAAACTACAAGACTTACCACAGAAACCCAAGAGAGTGTAAGACAGATAATCATACCACAAACCAGAAGGACATAGAAACAGAACCAACTGAAAGCACAGGACAGAGCAGCCCTCAAAAACCTAAAGATGGACCAAACTATCATCCTCCCAGGAGACAAAGGCCCCATGACCGTCATTATGGACATATCACAATATATACAAAAGACTAAAGAATTACTTGAGGACAAAGAAATCTACACCCTAATAAACACCAATCCCATACTGAAACTGGACAACAAGGTAAAAAGAACTCTTAACAATCTCACCAAGAAAGGTCAAATCACAAAAGAAAAACAGAGGTGGATGAAAAGCAGTGGACCCATCCTCCCACGCTTCTACGGATGCCCCAAAATACACAAACCTGGCATACCGCTTTGGCCAATTGTATCGTTACCAGGGACTCCCACTTACAACATAGCTAAAGAGCTCACAAAAAAAAACTTACAGAGGAGAGCGAATATTCTATCAACTTCCCACTACAGTGCCTCCAGAAAATCAAAGACTTAAAAATAGAAGATGAAACTATGGTGTCATTTGATGTCATTGCACTCTTTACATCCATAGACCCAGCACTAGCAAAAGAATCCATGGCAGCAGTTCTACGAATCACACCCGACCTAGTCAAATATACTAAGATAGAAATACCCAGAATCATGGATCTCATCGACCTCTGCCTCACTATCTCCTTTCAGTTTGATGGACAAATATACCAACAAATCAAAGGAACACCCACGGGATCACCACTTTCAGGACTCATAGTAGAGATCGTAATGCAGTGTCTAGAAATGATAGCACTCCCACGTATACAACCCAAAGTATGGATCCGGTATGTAGATGACACCTTCGTCATAATAAAAAAGAAACAACTGGAGGAAACACATGAAACTATCAACAACATCTTCAATGGAATAAAATTCAGAAAGGAAGAAGAAAACAACAACACACTACCCTTCTTGGACATCCTCATCAGTAGAGGAAATGATGGCATTCTAGACACACAAGTCTACAGGAAATCTACCCACACTAACCAAGTGCTCCATTACCAAAGCAACAACCCAACCTCCCACAAGAGAAGCTGTGTAAGAACATTATTCAGACAAGCACTAACACACTGCAGCAACCCAGAACACCAGAAAAATGAAACAGATCATCTATACAGCATTTTCCAGCAAAATGGATACCCACTCAACTTTATCAAAAAGTGCCTGACCACCCAACCCAAACAACACAACGAACAGAAGCTATGAAAAGGTTAACACTGCCATACATCAGAAATATCTCAGAAACTACCAATAGACTGTTACAACTACATGGCATCACCATAGCACATAAACCAACCAAAACCCTTCAGGACATCTTAAGTAACCCAAAAGACCCAGTAGCCCAAGAAGAAAAAACAGGAGTTATCTACAACTTACAGTGTAAGGACTGTAGCAGCCACTATGTAGGACAGACAGGCAGAAGACTAGCAGAGCGTATCCACGAACACCAACTAGCAGTCAGAAGACACGATGAAAACTCCTTAATCTCACAACACATGGACAGACTCAACCATACTTTCAACTGGGAAACTGTGAGCATCTTAAACCAAGCCAAATCCAAAAATGCTAGAGAATTCCTGGAAGCTTGGCACTCAGACAAAGGAGCCATCAATAGACACATAGAGGTAAACAACGTTTACATACCATTCATAAGAGACAATAGAAAAGCCAAAAGGCCAGAACACCTCCTTGCCAGCAATCATCACCCAGATATGCAAAGATTAACACCAGGATTAGCACCAGAGGAACAATCAAACAGCACAATATACCCTAATCAAGGAACTATTAACTCAGTCAATCAACCAAGCAGCAAACAACAACCCAATCAAGGAACTCTACCTAAGGAGAGAACAACACCCCCACCAACAGAAGCAGGACAAGCCAGGGTATATAAACAGAGAGCAAGTCCCACTCCCTTTTCGCACTGAAGATGTTGCCTAGTCTGGCAATGAAACGTCTGCAAGAAAACAACAAGGCTAAGAGAGCACCAAGGACTCCACAGTTCAACCCTGAGCTACAAATATTCTCTTTGATTGGTACTCTGTTATATATTAATTGGACTAAATAAACTGGGATTAGAAAAATGGAACTAAAACATAGAATATCCAATTTCAAGAAATTTGAAGAAGCCATGTGTTATTGATTATATCAACAGTTGTGATACTCAATTTTTCATTACTTTTAAAGAACAAAATAATCAAAATATACTTCAGTTCACTGTATTCCTTTGTGAACTTTCTTTTTCTCCCCGATGGTCAAAGAGATGGGAGGGTACTTATTTTTTATGAGTTTAGAAAATATTTGTTAATATTTGCCATAGTTAAACTTGTGTTTTTGCTAGATTTGTTCTTATAAGCACACTCCAGTGAAATTAGGCATATGCATTCCACCCTTAGCTACCATAGATAGCATGTGTTTAAAAGGACTATGTTTTACCTTTCGAAATAAATTTGCGTGGTAGAAACAGTGAAAGTCCTGGGTCATATGTTGCAGCTGGTATACCCAGGAAGTTACTAACAAGGATCTAAGAATATGAGTACTAGCAAAATGTTGTCTGTATTATGTGGAGAGGAAGTTTTTGTCATCTTAGAATGAACTTGCGTTTATATAATAATTCAGGTTTTCGGTGCTAAGTTGTTTCACTATGTTTCTGAACTGTCTGTTCTGAACCTGATGGAAAAACATGGTGAAAAAACTTAGCATTGAAAAACAGGATTGTATGAAGTCAAATGAACAAGTGTAGATGAGAATTTTGTATACAAAATTTTGTATATACAAAATATATACAAATTATTCTCATGCTTTTTCATGTTTTTTTCATGCTTCCCGCCCTCCCTTTTCTCCCCCCCCTTTTTTTTTTTAAATGAAGGAACTTCACAAAATTCAGAGAAATATTCCAAATCAGTTTGGAAAGTACAAATTAGGTCATTTCATAGGAAGAAATGAACTAAATGAATTTTGCACGCATTTACTGTAACAAGTTGCCAGTATTTTTGTCTCTTGAAAGCTACTGCTACATGTAATCTAATTGTTCGTCATTAAAATGAATAGAATGCTTCATGCCCTCATTTGAGTTACACAGAATGGGCTTGGGCCTGAGCTTCTAGAGTGGCACCTTCTCTAGGTTCCACCATGCTTCTGCATCAGATGATGATGATATACTGCAAAACAGGCCTTAAATATGATCAACAGTATCTTTGGAACCCTGCTGCCTATGAATTGCTTAGAAAATAAAACGGTCAGGGCAGATAAACTGAAATGATATGTAACATCAAGCGAAGCCAGTAAGGGTGGTAGAGGGTAATCTCACTAATTTACCCTAGGGTAAATGATTGTTCAGCTTCTAGATTGGCCCACTTTGACAAATGTGGCTATAGAGCGCATATAATGCTCTCAATAAGTTGGAGCACAGAACCTGGCCAGTTTGATGGGGGGGGGGGTGAGGAGAATCTGGCAAAAGAAAGATTGAGTGTGAAAATGGGCCAAATCAGGTTGCACATTAAAAAATCCAGAAATGTTTCCCCAGTATATCCCAGTGGTAGAGGCAGCTGAGCTGAGGATGTTGCTGACTCCTCCATGCTTAGTCTCTGTTCTTACAGTGTTGGAAAGATTTCTAGAAGCTGACCTCTGTTTGCTTGATTTGTTTTGTTTATCTTGTTTTGTTTTGCTTTATTTTTAATGCAAGCTTGTTCAAACTTATGGGACTGTAGAGTGAAACAAATTTAGAATTCCATCAAGTCAGATGGGATTTATGATTACATTCCACCTATAAGCTTGTTGCCTGAAGGTTTAATAAGTCTAAATTCTTGAGTGAAATATCAAATATCAACCCAGTCTTATCTGCTGCAGATGAAATATTTCATTGTCATACTCTTTATGCACAATATTTGCTCTTCTCTTACTCTCGGGGGTGATAAATTTTGGGTCCACTAATTCTGACTATATGATTGTCTTTATGGCCAATCAGTGGATATAAACACAAAACAAATGTATATTGAGTTTTCATACAAGAGACATTGTTCATTCAAAACTTTATTTGAAATGGAAGATATATAGATTCAGCAGTAGCATTCAATTTTCCTTTCCTATAGTATTCCTTTTAGCACACACTATACTGCATAAAAGAAAAAAACATACTTGTTTTTAATGTTAGATTTTTACAGCTATATACTTTAATATTTATTTATATTTAATTTTAGGAGATACAGGACATTCATTATTGATTACCACTGAATAGATTACATACATCTAGATGCCAGTCAAAAACTGGAGGCTAGGAGAATATTGGCATTGATTGATGGACATGCCATGAGAGTACATAGATTTTGATTATTTGGGCATGAATCCAATGCAACACGGCTCCAAAGATTAGACAATAATTCTTTGCCTGAGTTATCCAAGCATACATAAAATTTGCCTGAAGCCAGAAGTTTATAAAACCATTGTCATCCATTAACAAAAATGTTTACCTTACCTTGTAAATACAATCAAACATGATAAGATGAGAATCCAGACAGAAAATGTAATAACTCTGTGTTACTGACATGCTACCTTACAATGTTATTTTCATACTCATACATACTCATAAAAAACAGACTGAAATAGGGTAATATAGATGTGCAGAGAATATATTTGATTTTGTCTTTCAATTTTACTTTTTAAACCGCAGATATGATCACCTACCAAGTACATTTCTTTCTGGCACAGACTTTGGAAAGAGTGCAGTCTACAGGCACTGTGCTGTCATCATGGAACTTTCCTTTCTTTATTATATTATTATAGTTGGCATTGGGCATTTTAACCTATCAATTAAGGATCTCTGTGGATCAATTAATTATGACTTGAAAGAACTTGCACCTCTTGAGACAGCCTCTTATTGCTGTGCTTTGGGGCTAATCACCCTGTGAACATCGGTAGAAATCATCCAGTGACAATCTGCAGCTGGCCATTCAGTTGCATGGTCATCAGATGCTTTCAGTTATTGGGCATGGTCCACAGAACCTCTCTTGAACTCCTCAGGGACTGATTTTCCTCTGCCACAGGTTCCTAATTTAGGAGCATTGCTTTGCAGGTTAGGCCAAGGACTATATTTCAAACGTTTTAAGAATTTATAATCTGTTTTATTTATATTCCTGTGTGTATAAGTGACTGCAATAGCTGTCTAAATGGCCTAGATATCTTTTCCCTTCCCCGTTAGATTATTCCATTGTATTGAGCAATGTAAATAGAACAAGGTGCTGGTGTTACTGTGTTACTTATTAATTTGACTACCTGGCAGTATTAGTGGAATATATGAGGAGTTTTTCCTTTGGAGTTTGTCCCCCAATGTATAATTTTACCAAGCAGTCAAACCATTTTTTTTTTCTATCAGCACTGTAAATTTCTTGGAATGTACTGGTAATACTTAATTTACCATTTCAGAATTGTGTTAATGCTTAAGAAGGTATGTAATAGTAGTCCTATAATGTCACAGTTTTCTCATAATTTAGATTGTTTGCTCTGCTAAAGGGCAAGGAAACAAATACAACTTCAATTCCAAGAGTCTCAGTTTACACACAGTTTATTTATTTACATATGGTCTGGGATCTAAAATAGCACAATAGTCTTGGGTAAACAACCTGAATGTTGGGGAACAGCTTATATAAAATGATATATTACAGTCTCCCTCTTCTCCTCGTGCCCCCCCCCCACCTCCAAAAACTAGATTGGCACGCCACATGGAAAACTGCTGTTGAAAGTTTCCTTTGAGTCACAAAAATATTTTTTTTTGTATTTTGGATCCTGATTCTGGGCCTCATCTTTATCTTGATAAGCTATAACACGAATGTGCACATATGTAGGTTGTACTTGATAAGAAATTATTACGATCAAGCCTTCTATTTCATCTGTTGCAATCTACTGTAAGCAGTAGATTTGTCTAAAGGGTCCAGTTTTTTCTAGTCTTTCTATAGAAAATCTTTCATGTAATCATATCACATCTGATTCTAGGTCTTTACATTCCACGACAAAAATGATATTTGACTTTTCCGAGTCAGCAATGCTAATGAATTACATGCCTGCATTGTACTGCTTGTGTTATTAATACAAATGATTATTTTCTAGTTTAAAAGGGAGTCAGTACATTTATAATAATTATCTATTAGTTGGGATAAAAGTAAAAACACAATCTTGCAAATTTTTCTTAAACAAAATCTTAAATAAATTGAAATAACATTAGTTTTTAAAAGTTTTAGTATTTAAAAGTTACCCTAGAGATTTTTGTAGGCTATATGTTTGATATTGTATTTTTTTTCCTTAAATGGATTAAACAAGAGATACAAACACACATACACACAGAGAGGAGAGAGAAGCTATATGTTAAATTGTATTTACATTTTATTTGTGGCGGCTAAAGTGCATGTAGTTTGAGAGACAACTTCTCCTCTGATTTAGTTAGAACAAGAGCTTGATTTGCCAATGGATATATTTTTCTACAATAAATATTTTAGTCTACCATTTTTAAGGCGTTCATATGTAGTGTGGTGCATTAACATAAGTCCTAATAAACAATGACTCCTATTAGGCAAACATGCAGAAAATGATGCTGTTTGGGAAGAAATGAGGAGGAGATTGAGGCCTAAGTGATGACAGGGAAAAGAAATGGAGGCCTAGAGATTAGAATGGGGGTTGGATCCTATCACATACTGCTCCTGTCTCTGGAGACAAAATGAACTGTTACTCAGTTTTTTCATTGACGGCAATGGCATGGCTTATTAGAATCTAATTCAAATTGAGCCAGTGAAAAGTCACTCATCATCATGTTACATACATTGTGCCTCTTCAGCTAATTCCAATTCTGTAGTTACACAAAAATGTTTGTCATCAGAACTACATTGCCATCACATCTTTAAATGGTGACTGGGTGGCTTGGGATATTTGCTAAATAGAAAGGCTGAGGACAAATACCTGTGTTATTATAGTACATTAGGGTGACCATACGTCCCGTTTTGAACGGGACAGTCCCGTTATTTTAGCATTTTTCCACCGTCCCGTCGTTTTGATCAAAATCTCAATTTTGTCCCTTTTTTAAACCTGGCGGGAAGGAGGACAGGAAGACAGGAAGGAGGACTGGAGCCGGACTTGCCATTGGAGGCAGCCCGGAAGAGGCCCTATCAGCGCGGCAACTGGAAGCCCAGTTGCCACGTGCGATCCCAGCAGCAGAAGCAGCACCACAGTCCAGGTTCCTGCCTCCTTACCTGATCCTGAGATTGTCTGCCCAGCAGTGGTGAGGCCAGGGGAAGGTTGTGGAAAGAGGGTGCATGTGTGTGTGTGTGCGCGTGCGCAGATTACTTGCTCAGCGTAATCGCACGCACACACACACACACGCACCCCACAACCTCTTTCTCCAGCCTCCCTGCAACAGGTCCGGGTGCATTTGGTCATGGGGAGGCTGGAGAAAGAGGGTATGGGGTGCGTGTGTGTGTATGTGTGCGCATCTGATCGGGCTTGGCCGAGGGAGGAGAGTTGGCGGGCTGCTGAGCAGGAGAATCCGGCTGCGCTCGGCTGCTTCAGCCACACCACTCCGCCCCTTGCTGCCTGCTGAAGCTCCCCAGGGTGGCCGCTCCTGCTTCTCACATACACACACACACACACTCACAGGACAGACTGCCCTCGGCAGGAGCCAGCCGCACTGAGGGGCTTCAGCCACACCACTCCGCCCCTTGCTGCCCACTGAAGCTCCCCAGGGTGGCCGCTCCTGCTTCTCACATACACACACTCACACACACACAGGACAGACTGCCCTGGCAGGAGCTGACTATGCTGGGGGGCTTCAGCGGGTGGCGAGGGGCGGAGTGGTGTGGCTGAAGCCCCTCAGCGCGGCCGGCTCCTGCCGAGGGCAGTCTGTCCTGTGAGTGTGTGAGTGTGTGTGTGTGTGTGTGCATCTGATCGGGGTTGGCCGAGGGAGTAGAGTTGTTGCCGCTACACATAACAATAACTACATTTATGTATTCTTTCTTCTTCCTCTAACCCTTTCTAACTACTTTATTTATATATATCTATTTCTAACCTTATCACTATTTTCTTTTTCTTCTCTTATGTTATATTACTGATTTATTAAGTATTTATTTCAAATTCAATTTTTGACTTATACATCTTTACCATACAATACTTACGTACATTTCATTAAAATACCTCCAGTTTTCTTAACAAAAAATTGTGTAAATACTTGATTTACATTTTTCTTCTTCTATATATATTCTATATATATTCAAAAAGAATATAATATTAAGTAGAGATTAATAAACTATAAAAATAAAAATACAAACATGGGGGGGGGCTGGGGAAAAAAAGAGATATAAGAAGAAAAATGTGTGTATGTGCATCTGATCGGGCTTGGCCGGGCCACCGAGCAGGAGAAGCAGGAGCCGGCCACCCTGGGGAGCTTCAGCGGGCAGCAAGGGGCGGAGTGGTGTGGTTGAAGCAGCCGAGCGCAGCCGACTCCTCCTGCTTCTCCTGCTCTGCGGCGGTGGCAGCAGCAGTGACTCTCCTCCCTCCTTCGGCCAAGCCCGAGGGGGATGGAGCAGTGGTGGGCCTCCATCCCCTCCATCCCCGCCCCTTGTTCCCCGGCCGATGATGGTGCTATGTGCACAGTGTGTGTACTCCGGCATCCCCCAAACACACCAGCTCTGACGCACCATTTACTGCTAGAAGAAAAAAAAACCCTTTAAAAATAAAGAAAAATTAAAATCCGAGCCAATCACGCTGATGGGGGCGGGGTTTGCAGGCGGGAGCCAATTGTGTGGGGCGGGGGCAGGGTTTGCAGGTGGGAGCCAATTGCGTGGACTGGGGGGCGGGGTTTGGAGGCCGGCATGGTGGCATAAGACCCTGTCCTGTTTTGCCATCCCAAATGTCCCATTTTTGTCTGAAGGAAATATGGTCAGCCTATAGTACATGTTACAGTGAAAATGCTCATTGCCCACACATGGCAACGAAGGATTGTAGTTTATTTAGCTATGGAAGTGATTTAAGTGTATTTATGTATTTATGACAAGCAGAAATAAGTATTTTCATCCAGTTTCATATTATTTTGCTTTGTTCTAGTTTGCTCCATGGATTCATCTACTGTATCTTCATTGTTTCTATGATTATAGTGAGTGAAAGGATTATTTTGTGGTGGTGGCTTTCACACTTCATGTCTCTTTTACAAGGTAGAAGCTTCTTTTTTATCATTGGGCAAGTGAGGTACAGCAGCAATAATAACAATAAAACATCTGGTTTATCTTTTAATCTGTTTCATGTAGGACCTATTCACTTCCTACAGTAGCCCAGCATGTTCCTGATACAGAACAGGAGGAAAAGCCTAGTGCTTCCTGAGCTAGTCCCAATGATCAAGCCTCCAAATCTTCCTTCCTTCCTTCCTTCCTTCCTTCCTTCCTTCCTTCCTTCCTTCCTTCCATCCATCCATCCATCCATCCATCCATTTTCTATCCCGCCTTTATTATTTTTTATAGCAAAAGAAATCTGATTTAGCTGCTTAGAAATTGTCAAAAAGTAAATAAATTTGACATATAGGGTCAACAGAACAACCACAAACCAAAGATTTTCTAATTTGGCATAAGACCCTGTCCTGTTTTGCCATCCCAAATGTCCCGTTTTTGTCTGAAGGAAATATGGTCAGCCTATAGTACATGTTACAGTGAAAATGCTCATTGCCCATATAGTACACATGGCAACGAAGGATTGTAGTTTATTTAGCTATGGAAGTGATTTAAGTGTATTTATGTATTTATGACAAGCAGAAATAAGTATTTTCATCCAGTTTCATATTATTTTGCTTTGTTCTAGACTTCAGTTTCATTTTGTCATATTCACATAATTATTCATCATATAGATGTTTGACTCCAGCTTACAATTTCTGTTTTATCATAGTTACGGTCCTTTACTGAATTAAAAACTAGGTCAGAGTGTTTAATATGACTCTAGTTTTCTTTGAATGTAGAATTGCTCCTTTGTGTAACTAAGACTACAACTGATAACCTGAACTTTCTTACTTCTTAATTGGTTTTCAGGTGAGTTTGGTGGCATTATTTTTTTAAAAATAGGGCAGGGGGGGGTGGTCTTCCTTTTTTGTAATTGACAAGCATAGCAGAATTTTGGTGGGGTTTGTTGGTGTGTGTGTTTTCTTGCATATGCAGAGTTTCAGAAAGCTCTTGGCATTAGAGACCAATAAATGACACCAGTCATTGTAGTAAATCAGTTGCAGTTGTATTAGTTACTCATACAATCAGATAATATTTACAGTTCTCTTCCAGATCCCTGGAAGTGTTACAAATCCACACACCAGAAAAGATAAGAAGTAGTAGGAAGCAAGCAGGTGCAGGTGCTTAACTAACAAGGTTTTATTGCTGTGACTTACTCCTCAAGGAATAATGCACCAACAATGTTATCTCTGATATCAAAGCTTATTGTAGGAAACTCAGTTTTAAGCGCAGCTAAGAAGGAGATGAACTACAAATGGGTTAAATTCTGCAGTCATGCCACATATCAGTTTCTTCAAAATGCCATTGGGAAACTGAGATAAATACTGCAGCATTTTCTGTGTTGACATGGTGTTCGCCAGTCTGACTGCATCCTTCCCAACAGACATCACTGAAGCAATTACAAAATAAAAAGACATCTGTGCCAAGGCTTGGCTAGTCAAAGAAGGACAAACTCTTGTGTTTAAGGGTATAGAATCCAATCGATGAAAATGTCTGGACCTGTTAGTACCTAAAAATCTGACGGCCACTGGGAAACTCAGAGAGGGTCTTTTGTTGTAGAGATAGAAAAGAGGCCCAAACAGTGACACTTAGGAGGAAAGGGGTCAGCCAGTAGGATCATCCATCTTCCTCAGTGGCAGCTTTCTGTCAGCTTCTAACCCCACTCAGCAGAGGATCTAAACCTCTATTGTTGACACCAGCCAATTCTCAGCCAAGTGTAAATGAAGTTAATATTCACTGACCTTATGCATACCCAATGAAGGCCCTCAGTGTCATCTTGGAAATAATGTTATCTGACACTTCAAAAGCAAGTGCTGGCAGTTTGTGTATTTTTGTGTGTGTGCTGTGCAAGTAAGCAGAACTGTGTTGTTCAGCTATCAAATTGTTTCTCTCCCTTGATATACGTATATTATCGCTAAGAAAATATTTTTACTCTATATCAACATAAGTATAATTTGAGGGGTTTCTTTTGTTGGTTGGTTGGTTGCTTTTATAATGCTGTACATATAATATGCTGCACTAATATATAAAATGATTGGTTTGGATGTAATTCTTAGTAATGAGTATGTGCTAATAGTATTAAGTATATGTAGCAGTGGCAAAACTTAAATAGATGTTTTATAAAATTCTGCAGTGCAGTACAAGATACATTTGACCATTTTTTTTCCTCTGAAAGGAAGCATGCTGAAACCACCTAGCAAGTGTTGCTCTTATTTCTGTTCATTTTTCTTCTGCTGTTTGTGTAAAATCTTATTTTCAAAAAAGAATTATTAGAAATTAGCTTAAAAATTGAGAGACCTTTGAATGAAAAACACATCGTCAAAAGTGATTTTATTAAAAATACCACTTCTTTTTCATACAAATAGAAACTTTGTAACTAATTCCTCTTATGTTTTGAATAAAATAAAAATTCAGGATGTGTTAATCTGGATGGCCTTTTTTGGATTTTTCTACCAGTGAGAATGAATGAAATATATAATGATTGGATATAAAACTTTGTCAGTGGTACTCTTTAGCTTTGAAGTTATTTCCTGAGTAAGATTGGTCTAGCATTAACTTGGAATGATTCAAGTATTTCTTGCATGCCTTTTATATCCTTTGTTTTAACTTTGGGCTAACTTTGCCTTTCCTTGTTTGCTCTTTTTTGGAAAAATAAATGTTGATTAGCCAGCTGGATGATTACTATTTACATTTAAAAAAACCCTAAATAATGGAAACATCCAATCCGTTGATTTTTATTGCCTTTGCATGATAGTATTTATGTGATCTAAATTGCAAGATGCTCTTGGAATACTAGATAAAGTTGAATTACTTTATTATTTTAACCTACTGCTTAAAAGGACATCGAATTAAGTCACTGAGACAGAGATTAAAACTGCATCACTTCTTTTATTCATTTTCCATAAATATTTATTACTAGCTACGTTCCTGTGTCAGAGTAATTTTATGATCAGCTGTAAATCACTGTGTATAGAACTACACAGTTCAATCTCATTTATCTGAGTGGTCAGAATTAATTGATTGAAGATTGCCAGAAAATTTTCACGTTTGCCACTTGAGTTCCTTGGTAAAAAGGAAGCTTATAAATATAATAAATAGAGAAAAGCTTTAAGATATACTTAAGAACTAATTTCATAGTATCTCTTAACACTAAATTATATAGAAACAGTTAAAAGTCTGGTATATTGGAGAGTTGTTTATGTAATAGAAACTGGTTTACTTTCAAATTGTCCTGCCACTAAAATTATTCTGATTTTATCACTTGTTAAATGTAAGTCCATAAACAGTGTTTTTTCTCCTAAGGGATTGTTTGATCAAAGGCAAGTAGCTAAAGTAAGTGCCAGTTGTAAAGTAATCTCAATGGCAGAATTTTCCTTAATTATCAGCCAAAGCCTTGCACCATTTTAAAAGCTAACAAATGTATTATGACATAAATTTCTATTAGGGAGTTCATTTGATAATATTTTTGAGTTAAAGTGTGCAGTTTGAACAATAAATTAATTCCATTCCATGCATTAGCCTATAAACAACATATCAGGTTAGTGCATTAAAAATGTGGGCTCAAAACAAAACAAAACATAACAACAACCCTCCTATGAAGTTAATATTACAGGACACTATATTTGGAAATTAGGTGTCAGATTAAAGTCTTATAAGACTTGTTTTCTTTCCTGTATGAATACACATTGTTCTGTACATTAGTGGTACCACATAACATTTAAAAAAACATATACATAATGCGGATGCTTCTTCATTCTAGGCTTAACTAGATAACAGTTCCAATAGAATCTATATAGACAGAAATAATGTTATTACTTTATTCTGCTTAGATTAAGTCTTCACATGGAATACTGTGCTAAATTCTTGATGCCACATTTTAAAAGAGTATTGATCATCAGAAATGTGCCCAGAAGGACAGAAGGACTCTGAAAAAGATTAAAATATTATTTAATAATAATATTGATGTTTTATTATGGAATGACTTTTAATGTTTATTTCTTTTTATGGTTTATTTTTATTGTACACTGCCCAGAGTCACATTTGTGAGATGGGAGGCTGTATAAATGTGATGAATGAAAGAATGAAAGTTGGATATTTTTAGATTACAGCATAAACAGTAGATGATACAATCACTAGCTTCAAATACTTGACAAACTTTATCATAGCCAGAGCAAATCTAGTCTCTTGTTTACTAATCTAGAAAGGAGGGAGATAGATATTTTGGCAATGAAACTTGCTGGTAAATCATCAAACAGAATTGGAAAATACCAATTTGGCCTGCTGTGTTTTCCAAATTTTTGAAATATTGCTTTCATAATGAAGTAGCCGACTAGGAGATTATGGTACAGGGTAAACACACACAACACAGTTTTATATCTGAAGATTGAACTGTTTTATTTTATTTTTTATTTTTGAAAAAGGAAAAAAAAACTACTGGACGCAATCACAGTGTTTGTTGTTTTCAATATTGAATAGGTATTTTGCTTTTTTGATCAGGTTTACAAAATGTTACAGCCTTCATAGGCCAGAAACCAAACAAGTGATCCTCAAATAATGCAAATGGAAAGTGTTTGGTTAAAGGAACACTTCTGTTTGTTTTTCCTGTAAAGAAAAGAAATAAAGATTCTTTGTACTAAATGTCAGCAGAAGATTCATTACAACAATAGTGACATCTCTAGCTGTGAATTGTGAATTTTTGAGGAAGTGGCAGTTTTTTCTTTCTAGCTGTCTAAGGGAAAGATAAACTAGTATTACCAATAACTGTTTCAATATTGCCACTCTGGCCAGCTTTAATTTGCCACTGTGTCCAGTACTTCCTACCAAGAGATTTAAGCAAAGCATCACATAGGGAATGTGAAGATAACATATCCTGAAGAGTTAGCATTATTTTTATCCTGATTAATCTCATTGGCAGTGGGGCAAGGTTCTAAGAGGCAAACTTTGACCCATTTCTGTAATTCAGAATAATAGGTAATTTTCACCTTTTCTTTCTCTGGGTCTCTGTAGGAAAGGTCTTTATGGATTGGAGTTCAACGTGTATTGCGTTGTCAGCACAGCTGTGATTTCTCTGACAGTTACATCAGGAGAAAAAGGGAAAGGAGAAAAATGGAATTAAAGCATGAAAAATTGCTTTGTTCTCTAGAGTTCTAGGAAATGGGTTTTTGAAGCTCCATACAACCTTTAGCACCTCTGAAGATAATTAAATTCACAAAGAATAAACATCAAAATTGCATTTGAAAAATTTTATATTGTAGGAGAAAAGACAAAATAAAATCAATTGCAAATGTAGGTAGAATATTTTATAGCAAGTAGTCTGCATTATTCAATTAAAAAAATACATGTCTAATAAAAAAATCACCTTGAAGCCAGCAATTAAGTACATTCTACTATGTTAAAATGGGTTAAACTAAATAAATGATATTGGATGAATATTCTTTTATTTTATTTTCACATTATGCATACCTATTCTGAGTCTATGTAGACCAATTGTTGGAACATTCTAGAGCTGAGCTTTCACCAGGAATATATTCTCCATCCCATGTGTGAGTCCAAGCAAATATTTTCTTCATTTCTCTCAGTTCCTTAAAAAAAAACTACTTCAGCAATAATATATTCTGGAATATTCACTTTTTTTGGATAGATTTTTATTATGCTAGATTTTTCTAATAAGCATTCTCAAATTTATTATATTCAGATTATTAATAAGGAACGTGTGAAGACCATTTTCTTGTGTTGTGCATGCTTTATCTTGTAAGATCTTTATTGGTTTAAAATCACCATCAGATGGACATTCTCTTTGTGTTTTGTTCCTCTGGGAAGGATATTTGGTGAGTTCTTGCTCATGCCATTACAACTTTACTTTAAAAAAAATCCCCTTAGCATTATTGCTGGAACAAGCCTTTAGTCTTCTAACAGAACTACATTTCGTCCAGAGAAGCTTCCCTAAAATTCACAATTGGCTATGCAATTCTAAAACTACTTTTGCTGGGTCAGTGACACCTACTTGGAAGCAATTGTATACCCTTACATCTATCAAGATTGTGTCTATTGTGTTTTTATGGTTTTTAATTCTGTAAGCCGCACGGAGTCACCCTGTGTGAGTTGGGCAGCCTTATAAATCTGTTATTTATAAGAAAGAAAGAAAGAAAGAAAGAAAGAAAGAAAGAAAGAAAGAGAGGGAGGGAGGGAGGGAGGGAGGGAGGGAGGGAGGGAGGGAGGGAGGGAGGGAGGGAAGGAAGGAAGGAAGGAAGGAAGGAAGGAAGGAAGGAAGGAAGGAAGGAAGGAAGGAAGGAAGGAAGGAAGAAAGAAAGAAAGAAAGAAAGAAAGAAAGAAAGAAAGAAAGAAAGAAAGAAAGAAAGAAAGAAAGAAAGAAAGAAAGAAAGAAAGAAAGAAAGAGATAGATCAAACTCTGGCATTGTCATAACTATCTCTAACATCCCATCTGCATCTCAGAAGCACAGAATCAAAGAACATGGAGACTTGGTCCTGAAATAGGATTGAATTGAGGGAGGAGGAGGAATAAGCTCAAATGTCTGTCCTAAGTACTTTCTGTTGTAGCTTCTGGAGTGACCTGCTTTTACCGCTAATGCCAGGCTCGCCTCAGTTAGTACCTGTACAATATTTCAAACAGTTTTCTAGAAAAGGAACTACCACTCCCTGATTCTGAAAGTGAGATACGAGAGATGCCTCTTCAATTTGTTCACTCACATATGAACTTAAATCAAGATAATGGTGGACCATATTGTGATCATTTATTCAATTATGAAAAAAATTCATGCCATGTACTCAAAAGGCTCTGGGCAATATACAATAGAACATAGATATAAAAGAAATATCCAACAAGAGTAATCATACACAATAAATCATCATCATAAATCAAACCCTAATCCTAATCCCAACAGCCACAAAAACGAAAAACTAATAGCCTAAAACTAGATTATTATATAAGAATTTTTGTAGATTTCTGAACAGTTGTGAAACTTACAAAGCCGTCTTATGTGTAGATACATGCCCCCCAAATTTAATAATACCTTATTGATAAAATTCTCATTGATTGTCTATGTCACCTACTATTGTATCTTTCATGATGTGACAGGCAACGTTTGTGTGGCTGAGGGGGAAGGTCAACAAATTTTTAAGCATTGTTTCTGAGGGCCACATAATTTGAAGTAGTGACTATGATTATTGGGTGGTGGAACTTTGAATTAAGGCATGGCAATGCAGGCCACCCTTCTCAGCTTATATTTCAGAAGGAGGAAGAAACTGGAGGAAAGAGATTTGGGATGCATACATGTAGGTAGGAGTCTAATAAACGTAGCCTAAGAAAAGCCTCTATCGGGGGGGGGGGGAGGGTTAGAAATATATTGAGTACCTGAAGAGACAAGTATCAACTACTGTAGCTATAGATAAATTGTAGAATCACATGAACCTATTTATAAACAGGTTTTTTTATTAAAGGTTTTATAAGGTGACTTAATGGACATCACCAGATGGTCAATACCGAAATCAGATTGATTATATACTTTGCAGCCAAAGATGGAGAAGCTCTATACAATCAGCAAAAACAAGACCTGGAGCTGACTGTGGCTCAGATCATGAGCTTCTTATTGCAAAATTTAGGCTTAAATTGAAGAACGTAGAGAAAACCACTAGACCAATCAGGTATGACCTAAATCATATTCCTTATGAATATACAGTGGAGGTGAGGAATAGATTTAAAGGATTAGATCTGGTAGACAGAGTGCCTGAAGAACTATGGATGGAGGTTCGTAACATTGTACAGGAGGCAGCAGCTAAAACCATCCCAAAGAAAAAGAAATGCAAGAAAGCAAAGTGGCTGACTGATGAGGCTTTACAAATAGCTGAGGAAAGAAGGGAAGCAAAAGGCAAAGGAGAAAGGGAAAGATATAAACAACTGAATGCAGAATTCCAGAGAATAGCAAGGAGAGATAAGAAGGCCTTCTTAAATGAACAATGCAAAGAAATTGAGGAAAACAATAGAATGGGGAAGACTAGAGATCTCTTCAAGAAAATCGGAGATATCAAGGGAACGTTTTGTGCAAAGATGGGCATGATAAAGGACAAAAAAGGCAGGGACCTAACAGAAGCAGAAGAGATTAAGAAGAGGTGGCAAGAATACACAGAAGAACTATACAAGAAAGATCTTAATATCCCTGATAAATATGATGGTGTGGTCACTGACCTTGAGCCGGACATCCTAGAGAGTGAAGTCAAGTGGGCCTTAGGAAGCATTACTAACAACAAAGCTAGCGGAGAAGACAGTATCCCAGCTGAGCTATTTAAAATCCTAAAAGATGATGCTGTTAAAGTGCTGCACTCAATATGCCAACAAATTTGGAAAACTCAACAGTGGCCACAGGATTGGAAAAGGTCAGTTTACGTTCCAATTCCAAAGAAAGGCAATGCCAAAGAATGTTCAAACTACCGTACAATTGCGCTCATTTCACATGCCAGCAAGGTTATGCTCAAAATCCTACAAGCTAGGCTTCAGCAGCATGTGAACCGAGAACTACCAGAAGTGCAAGCTGGGTTTCGAAGAGGCAGAGGAACTAGAGATCAGATTGCCAACATTCGCTGGATCATGGAAAAAGCAAGAGAGTTCCAGAAAAACATCTACTTCTGCTTCATTGACTACGCTAAAGCCTTTGATTGTGTGGATCACAACAAACTGTGGCAAAGTCTTAAAGAGATGGGAGTACCAGACCACCTTACCTGTCTCCTGAGAAACCTGTATGTGGGTCAAGAAGCAACAGTTAGAACCGGACATGGAACAACCGACTGGTTCAAAATTGGGAAAGGAGTACGACAAGGCTGTATATTATCACCCTGCTTATTTAACTTATATGCAGAGTACATCATGAGAAATGCCGGGCTGGATGAATCACAAGCCGGAGTTAAGATTGCCGGGAAAAATATCAACAACCTCAGATATGCAGACGATACCACCCTAATGGCAGAAAGTGAAGAGGAACTAAAGAGCCTCTTGATGAGGGTGAAAGAGGAGAGTGCAAAAGCTGGCTTGAAACTCAACATTAAAAAAACCCAGATCATGGCATCTGGTCCCATCACTTCCTGGCAAATAGAAGGGGAAGAAATGGAAGCAGTGACAGATTTTATTTTCTTGGGCTCCAAGATCACCGCAGACGGTGACTGCAGCCATGAAATTAAAAGACGCTTGCTCCTTGGAAGGAAAGCTATGGCAAACCTAGACAGCATATTAAAAAGCAGAGACATCACCTTGCCGACAAAGGTCCGTATAGTTAAAGCTATGGTTTTTCCAGTAGCAATGTATGGCTGTGAGAGTTGGACCATAAGGAAGGCTGAGCGCCGAAGAATTGATGCTTTCGAGCTGTGGTGCTGGAGAAGACTCTTGAGAGTCCCTTGGACTGCAAGGAGGTCAAACCAGTCAATCCTGAAGGAAATCAACCCTGACTGCTCATTGGAAGGACAGATGCTGAAGCTGAAGCTCAAATACTTTGGCCACCTAATGAGAAGAGAGGACTCACTGGAAAAGACCCTGATGCTGGGAAAGACTGAGGGCAAAAGGAGAAGGGGACGGCAGAGGATGAGATGGTTAGATAGCATCACCGATGTAATGAACATGAATTTGAGTAAACTCCGAGAGACAGTGGAGGACAGGAAGGCCTGGCGTGCTATGGTCCATGAGGTCACGAAGAGTCGGACACGACTGAACGACTGAACAACAACAAGGTGACTTAATAAATGTCAACTTGTTTCTTTGTTTAAATCATAGCTTTCCAAACTCTGTGTCGCGACAAAACCCGGAAGTGCTGATGGCGTGTCGCCACGGCAGCGGCGTGCGCAGCGACGGTGGCGTGCGCGGTGGTGGCGTGGACAGAGATGGCGGCGTGTGCGGCGGCATGCGCAACGACAGTGGTGGTGTGCACAGCGACGGTGATGTGTGCGCCGGCGGCTGCAGCAGCGGTGCACCATCAGCGCTCCCGGGTTTTGCCGTGAAACACGAGGCTGCTGCCGTGCACACTGCTTCCACCACACCACCACCATGCACACTGCCGCTGCACGCACCCCCGCACCACTGCCGTTGGTGTGTTGCCAATGGTGGGACTTTGGAAAGCACTGGTTTAAATATTAACCCAGTGACTCTGTTGTCCTACATCTTCTCTATCTTTCACCTACTCATGTTACAGAGACATAAAGAAATAAAGGAGAAAAAATTTAAACCAGAAAAGAGTATAGTGACAGATAAATAGATCCTGTAAAGATTTATCTTATGGAATTTCACTTAATTTTAAATAATACAACAATAATAAGAAAAAGAGATTCACCAGGAATGTATGTAATAATGACATAATTGTATTATTGGAATAGGAGGACCTAGAATATTTTTGACTTTTTGGGGTATCTGGCTGCTGTTATTTTTAATTAGTTAATTTAAATAGTTAAGAGACCTAACCAACTATTTCAGTAATTGCTTTCCAAAAGAGTAAAAAATAGTATCAATTGATGTGGCAGAATACCATTAATGTAATTTCAGGGGATTTTGGAGGCCACCCAAAAGTGCTATGGTTTTATGTGGCTCAAAGGCTGTAAATTGCCCATTCTTGTATTCGATAGTTTGCTACTCCCCATCCATATATAATGCATTTTCTTTTCTTTTTGTGGTATGTTATTTAGAGGAAAATAGTTTAATATCCAGTTAATTTCTATTATGGAGGACAACACAGATATCTGAAACTAAACTATTACAATAATGCAGACTCATGCCATGCTAATAATATTGACGCACCAAAAATGTACAGTATATGGAAACCTATAAACATATACATTCCTCATCTAAATTACTTTAGTAGATTTAGATTATTGTACGTAAGAACATCTCCGGGAAAAATTGCACTAATGTGGCTTTTATCCATGTAGCACATAATGTGCACCGTATAGCTTGACTTAATAAACCATATTCCCATCTGTTTTCTTTAACAGTATAAAATAATAGCAATAAGATCAAAATAATAATTTTAAAAATCTTGTCCATTTCTTTTTCTTTTTTTAAACATTCTATAAATGTATGTTACAATGCATCAGAGTCATTTAAGTTTTATTAATAGTTCACAGCAATGCATACCCTGTACAAACAGTTGTAATAATTAGGAGTTAAAGGTTTGGTATTTTTGAAAATAGTAGGGTTATTAGTTTGTAGTAAAAGAATAGAATTTCTTGGAGAAATTACTCTCTTAGTCATAATGCACAAAATTATGGTCTTCATATGAATGCAGTATCTGCAGAATAATAATTTTCAGATAACAGACTATATTGGCTCCGATTCTTGCCATTTTTCAAAAATAATTAAAGGTCCAACTATAATATAATACCAACAATACAATTAGCATACACTGCTAGCACTAGAATACGCAGGAAATGAAGGTGTAAGCATATGAAGCATTAGTGACAGTTGAAGAATTTTACAAAGATAAGCATTGATAATTTAAAGAAATTTAGTATGAAAAATTGGAATATCCAATTCTAAAAAGTCAGTGGACTCAGATTAAAAACAAAGTTAAATGTATTCATAGAATCTTGAGTCTAATTCATAAAAAAAAATCTTTTGGGGGTCTACTATTCTCTTCTGCAGATGTTTTAAAAGGGTTAGCAAACTACTTTCTATGTTGGTGATGCCAAAAATCCAGAGGTATATTACTAGATATGATTTGGTCATGATGACTGGTTTTTCCATGTTGTCTAAATACCTTCAGTATGTTCAATAATATTTTATTATGGGGCATTAGATTCCCCAAATTTGGAGAAGGTGGATTGTGAGCAAATCTTACAAGTGAGTTTTCACTAATTTAATGCATTTCATTTTTATATTTGTGTCTATTTTTCTTGAGTGTGTTTTAACTACATCACAAAAATCTGAAGAGTTCTGGTGTTTGCATGCAATTTCTAGAAGAGTGAAATGAACAATTTTATATTAAATTTGGACCAAATGTACTTTTCATTCATTCTTATTCTATATATTTTGTTTCTGAAAACAAAGCTAAAGTGATCTGACTCCTGTTTGAGTCACAGTTTTAGAGAGAAATACATTTTATTAGTGTGTAAAAGGATACTGAGGGGCGTGGTGGCTCAGCGGGTAAGATGCCAGGCTTGTCGATCAGAAGATCGCAAGTTCGGAGGTTCGAATCCCTAGCCCCACGTGACGGAGTGAGCTCCCGCACTAGCTCCAGCTCTTGCCAACCTAGCAATTCAAAAGCATGCAAATGCAAGTAGATTAATAGGTACCACTTCGGTGGGTAGGTAACAGCGTTCCACGTGCGTCATGCGGCCACATGACCGTGGATGCGTCTTCGGACAGCGCTGGCTCTTCGGCTAAGAAACTGAGATGAGCACCGGCCCCTAGAGTCGGACACGACTGCACAAATGTGCGGGGGGAACCTTTACCTTACCTAAAAGGATACTGAAAAGTCAGATTGATAGGAAAAAATATTAGTAGAATTTCTTAAAAAATCTAAAATGAAATAATACTAATACTAATAATGTGTAAGGAGAAAAAAAGGCCTTTAATATAGCTACCTGTGGATAAATCCATGATAAAAAGAAGAAAGTGGTAGAAATACAGAGCCACATTTTAACCATTGTGACTGCACACAAATAGGAGGAATTATGGCATTAAGAGAAATATGAGATTTTAGCACATTTAAGAGTATTTTTTTATGTTTCTGCATGCTAAGTCAAAGTACTAGTCACAAAGTGCAAGACTGAGTGAAAATAAATCAGAATATAATATTGGCAGAAATTTCAAGAGATGTTTATGCACTTGGGAAAAATGTTTAGGTTTTATGCAATTTGGGGATGGAGAATATTATTCTTTACATGTTTTCTTTATCTGTAACCAAAAAGAAGACACTGAATATATGAAAGTCCTGCACCACAAAACAGAAGAATAGACAAAATACATAAACAAAAATTCTGGCCAGGACCTAGCTTCCCAACTCGAAACCAGTTCTGGAGATGCCTCCTTCCTCTGTCCATGTGTGTGATTGCTATGTGTATGTATGTATGTATGTATGTATGTATGTATGTATGTATGTATGTATGTATTTATTTTTCTATGTTGCTCCATTCCAGATTGGTTCTGAGCTGTACAGTATATATGTATCTCTGCATACTTGCTGGAAGCCACCTTCCAAAACAGGACAGAATTGAAATAGTTATGGATGATTATTAACTAATTGTAAAATAATTTATCCCAATTCCTAATTGATCCCCTATCTGCATTTGTGATTAATTATGACACTGCAGCATGTTGAATTTGAAAGGAAAAGTGTGCTTCCTGGCACACATCAGAACAATGTAGCTCCTGTCTGCAGCTCCTTAAACCAAAAGTATGTTTTCCAAGGATCTTGCAGCAGTTAACAGCTGTGCAATCCTGGAAGAAAGAAGTGTCTACTTTAATGAGTTGCAGACAAATACTGTACATGGGCTCTGAAGCACCTTCTGGCCTGTGACTCCAAAGTGCTGAACAGCCTTCCATCCATTATCTTTCTCTTACACACAAAAAGCAGTTCTACCCACAGTAATATACAGTTTCACTCACATATGCTCCCCTGTCTTCCTTTGACATGAACAGCCAAAAAGTGGGGGGGGGGGGGGAAATCAGGAAGGATTTTGGGTAAGGGAAACAGATAGTAGCACTAGAAAGGAAAGGGAGAAAAAACTGAATGGAGATGAGAGGAAGGGAAGAGGTTATTGGACAGGGAAAGAAAGAAGTGTCTTAGGCTTCGTAAAAAGCAAACCGCTCCTATCAAGCAGCAGTGGTATCTGGACTCATTGGCACCTCTTGCTCAGCAGCATCTTTTGGTCTTATAAAATGATCTGCTCACCTTCCAGTTTAAATCCTTGTCTTCCTATATGGTAAATGGATTTCATTTTTTCATGCTTCCTAACCAAGAAATGAGGCCTAGGAGCAATATTTCTCATTGTTAGTGTTAAAAAGAACATAGGAAGTTTTTAATGTGCACTGTATGTCTGAAAGTTAAGAACATTCCTGATGCTGCAGAAAAGTAACCCATTTTAAACTCATTAAAAACACATTGTATGTTTATTCTCACTGCAATGTGTTAATAACACTTGGAGCTATTAGTGAGTATCTGTTGTGCGTTTGCAATAAGCTATATTGCTAGGTCAGCATACATGTTACTATCTTGTGATAAATGAGTGGTATTAACATACTAGGGCATAAGTAGATTAAAAATAGCTTAGGATATCAGCTTTTTATTGTATATTTCAGCTATTTCCTTCTTTTGCTAAAATTATGAGTCCAGTGTTAAATAATTTATGACTTCACATTTACAAATAGGATTACATTGTATTGATCTAGTTGCAGTCTGGACTATTAATATGGATATATAATATTCATTACCACTTTAAGTTTGTTGTTTATGTAGGTGTGAAATAGTAATGACTTAGCTGAAAGTCAGATTTCCTATCTGTTATGTAGGTATGACACAGACAGAGGGAGGTGTATAATGGATCTAAGACCCTTGTCTTCCAGGCCTGTGTAAAATGGTTGAAAAATGAAGATCATCATCAGCCATAAACTTTGCATCATCATCAACTAATTTTGTTTCATATCTGATTTCAAATAAGATTTTTTTTACATAGACATTTCAGATAAAGTATAAAAATGGTAATTTTACTGATGAAATACTTGTTGGAGTATATAAATAAATGATTGAACAAGCAGTAGTGTTGGAAAAGTTGGAAAATATTTTAATAGATACTAAGTGCAATATATCTTCAGGCATTTTCAGATTGTAGTTAAGAGTCTTCTAAGTATATTCTCTCTTTAGCATGGTGAAAAATTCTTAATACAGTAGAGTATTTGGAGGAAGGGGTGCCTCAGATTCTTTTAACTTCCAAATCAAAGTATTAGATAAATGTTTGAAAATACACACACATATAGAAAAAGGGGGATGAGGCAGGGGGGAGAACAAAGGAAAGCACATAAGAAGTGCTCTATGATTGTTCTATTTCAAAGTATCTGAAACTCAGAAAAAAGATCCAAATTATTATATTTATACTTACTTTGATAAATATGAGTTTTAATCATACTGGTTTTGTTTTCAAAGGTATATTACTAGTATGAAACACAAAATAAATAAAAAAATTGGTTTTTACCTTGATCAAATAACTAGGCTGTTCTTTAGTATAGGTAAAAAAAAGAGCCAGTTTGGTCTAGTGATTAAGGTACCAGGCTAGAGACTGTGAGTTCTAGTCCCGCCTTAGGCATGAAAGCTAGCTGGGTGACCTTGGGCCAGTCACTCTCTCTCCGCCCAACTCACCTCACAGGGTTTTTGTTGTGGGGAAAATAGAAGGAGGAAGGAGTATTAGGTATGTTCCCCACCTTGAGTTAATTATAAAAATAAGAAAGGTGGGATAAAAAAATCTTTTTAAAAATGTGTACATTGTTGCTACTCCTTAATTATATTCATTTTTAACTTCAATTTTTGGTAGTGCTAAATTTTATATATTATTTATAAGTTCAGATAATTAATTATAAGCCTAGATTGTTAAATCTTTATTTTGTTTTATGGTGATGTTCATTTTTTTTGGGGGGGGTGCCTTGTAAGCAAACACACCTACTTAGAAATAAGTCTGCTTAAATTAAATGGTGCTTATTTCCATACAGGTTGATATAATATTGAGGTTCTATACTATAGCATAAACAGGTGGGTTGGAAGACCTCAGTTACAACCTGGCTATCAGAATGGAGCAGTATATTATTGAGTATATTGCTCAAAACATCTCTGGAAATCTCTGGTCCATCTCTTTACCTCTAAATAAAACTCAGTTTTCTTTGAAAAGGCAATCATGAGTTGGGGCAAAACCAGATATGATGAAAACAACAACCATTATTGAGATGCCAATCAAAAATCTGGCAACAGGATAATTCTTGCATTTTCTCAGTTCTGTTAGACTTGGAATTCACAATACCTTCTTTCCTGTTTTCACAATACTGATCCACAGCAGAGAGATTAATATTTAATTTAATTTATATTTAATTACACTGTACAAAAAGGGCACACAAAGTCTCTCTCTCTCTCTCTCTTTTTATATATGGCAGTAAAATAATTTAAGTTAAAAGAAAATACTAAAATGTAAAATCACCCAAGATGTTTGAAAAGTTATGTTTAAGGTTTGTTAATTAAGTTTACATGTTTTAGAATTGAGGCAATTATGTTTAATTATATTTTGTTTAAATAGTGTATACATTTTTGGTTTGTATGATGTTGGAACAAAGTTTTAGTTTGGCTGTTGTGGGTCTTCCGGGCTGTGTGGCCGTGTTCTGGAAGTTGTGGTTCCTAAAGTTTCGCCAGCATCTGTGGCCAGCATCTTCAGAGGGCAGGAGCACAGACAGAAGCGAAATCTCTCTGCCCAGGTAGAGTGGCAATGTTTTGTTTGTTTTCTATTTATAGAGCTAAGTTATAGGAGATTAGGTGGAGTTTTTTGTTGTGTTGAAATGTTAACGAGTGGCTGATGAGCGTGATTAGCATGTTCATTGTGAGAAGTATTCCCATGTCCTGGTGGTTGGACTGACACAACAGCCATCGAACTCCGGCCGTGAAAGCCTTCGACAATACAAAGTTTTAGTTTGTTGTTGTGGAGAAAATAGGAGGCAGGAGTATTATTTATGTTCGCCACCTTGAGTTGACAGTACATACACATACACACATGGATAAAATCTAATAATAATTTAATTACCAAATAGCTATATTTGATTCCATCCATCCATCCATCCATCCATCCATCCATCCATCCATTCATCCAAGAAAAGAGAGATTATGTTTTTTGTTTCACAGTTAGTTGGGATATTTATCTTATAAATTCATAAAATTATCAAATAATAAATTGTGATGCCAGAAGGAGATTGTGACAAGGTAAAAATTAACAGCAGGGAACAATCTTTATTCTATTCCTCATCCTTTTTATGCATGTTTTAAAATGGGGAAAAATGCGGAGAGAATTTTATGTGGGAGGCATGTCAAAGCCAGCAGCTTTTTTTTTTTAAAAAAAAGTCAAGATTTTATATTTCTGTCATTAGCAAACTAATCTGTAAAAGAAATCATTATATGCATTGTCTAATTTTCCATGTCAGGTTTTCAAGACATGAACAGTGCATAATGATTTTGGTAGTACATTAATAAGCTAATCTTTTTTTTTAACATCCAAAGTGTTTTTCTAAAGAAATGGAAGTAAATCCCACCCCCCCAAAAAAGGAGAGTATAACTTTGTTTTTATGCTGTGAAGAAACTGGAGAATTTTTGAATAAAACACTGCTTCAACCTTCCATGTAACAGCTGAATTTGTTGCTGGTTGGAAGAACTCGTCAATATTTGGGCGGGGGGGGGATTTAAGAGAATTTTTTCTTTCTCTTCATTTTAACTTAACTTTAATCCTAACCCTAACCCTGATGCTATGCTTCTTAAAGTTCACAATACCTGTCTAGTCTTAGCAGTTGTGATTTCAGCCTACCATTTCTTTTGGCCGAAGTGTAAATACTGAAATGCTAGTATATAAAAATTATATTTACAAAAGATGATTCTAGGAAAATGCTGTTTAACTAGCAACACAAGATGCTTTCAAATCTTCATCAAACCTTGTGCTTTTTAAGAATTACAATATCTAACAGTACAAGACATTTAGAGAAATTGTTTCTATTTCATTATGATGAATGTTTTACTAAATGAGTGGAAAAGATACTTCTTTCAGAGTTTCTGACTCTTAAAATTGGAAGTTGTTTATTTTAGGCATTAAACAAATACCAGTACTGAAGAATTATAATTTATAATAATGAATATAATAGGTTATAATAAGAATAATCTGTTCAAGCCTTTTTTAAGAACAGAGGAAAGACTGAAACTTAATGGTAATGCAAATGCCAGTCAATAAAATAAACACGGAACACCATCCCTGAAGTCTACTGAATAACCTTGGAATGTTTTAGAGGTTTTTATTGAACAAAGAGAAAAATGCTGATTTGTATCTGTGAGGACGCCCTTTTTTTGTTTCACACATCAAGATTTATAGGTATAATAAAAAACTTGAAGCAGAACTATTCTTGTGATAATTAGGGTTTGCTGAGATTCTGTTTTTCATGCTTTCAGTTGACACTGGGACTGTGAAATCTCCAGCTTTATATATTGATATGCGAGTACAGTCTAGAAAAGAATTTATACTGATCATTTCACTCTTTATATAAAGTTTAAGACAGGATTTCAGAATAATAGAATGAAATGATGATGGGACAGTTTTTTTAAAAGTCAGGCTGGCTTAAAAGCAGTAAGGCTGGCTTTTCCCTCATATTTTACACAAGAATTTTCTGTAATAATTTGAATATGTCTGTCTGTGTTTATATGTGTGTATGCATTCACTCATAAAGACTGAAGAAGCTTCTTGGATAAGGAGCAAAACGTTTCCACTGAGAAAATAGAAATCCAGTTGACATGATTCAAGCTACAGACAATTTCACCTGGATGACTGAGAACCTTCATCGACATACACTCATAAAGAGTTTAGCTAAAAGATAAAATTTTAGCTTAGTTTGATTATTTAGTGCTGCTTTTCCTTTTCACTCTGCCCAGCCTGGTGGAATGTTGGAAAAAGAATATGTGAAGGGGCTCAAGACACTGTCCGTCAGCTCTGTAACTCTTCAAAAACTGAGCTGAACTGGGCCAAATTCGGTGTGGGGAAAAGGTTGGCAAAACAAAGACTAAAAAATGGGCTGGATCACAGCGGGACCTGGAGAGAAAAAAAATTATTGAAAAAAATTCCCTAATGCTTCCCTAACAACTGATATGAAACGCATCCATTCTAATTTCTTCTGCCTTCTCCTTCCCGCTCACAAAACTCAGAGCAGAGCATATGCATTCCATCTGATTGCTTCCTAGTACATACAAACCTATGGCCACTGCTAGTAAAGGGGTAGGAAAGAATTCCAGAAACCATCCTTTGCTTTGAACTAATTGCTTTAGCTTAGCCATCATATTCCTACATTTAAAATAAAATTTCTTAGTTGCTGGCTGATACTTAAGCCTTATCATTTTTTCTGAAAAACACTGTCTAGATTAGGATAGAACTTGCTGGGTATGCATGTCTCTCTATCAGTGTTACACATAACACTGTTCCGCATGCGTCATGCCAGCCACATGACCGTGGAAGCGTCTTCGGACAACGCTGGCTCTTCGGCTAACAAACGGAGATGAGCACCGGCCCCTAGAGTCAGACACGACTGCACAAATGTGTGGGGGAACCTTTACCTTTACTATATAACATACATGGCAGTCCTGTTTGCCTGTTCTGCCTCTGAAGTTAATTTTGATTTCAGCTTGTTCTCTTTAATGGCAGATACCATATTAGTGCTTATTGGTCACTGAGATGAAGGGTACTTATTAGATTATTAGATTAGATATTGAGAACATCACTTGTTAGAGCATGAACTGAAGCTACATTGTCTTTCGGGGGCAGAAGCTGTTCCTAGATTGTGTTTAGTCTGTCTGGATTAAATGGCTGGTAGTGTAATCCCATAAATACATAGGTGGTATTCATGTTTATTTTTGTTAAGCATAAATGTAAGTTATTTTCATGCAGCATAAGAATTGAAATTATGGTCTTACATTTTTTGCTGCCTCTCTGTGATCCACAAAGGTTGTAGGATAGAGCAGTGATTTAATTTAGTAGTTGAATTATAATTTTTGTATGCTCTCATTTCATGTTATCGTGTTCCCCTGTAAATAGGCATAGATTGATAAAACATTCTACTTCCATTCTTTCTTGGATCATCTGTCTTCCCTCCACCCATACATATTATTCATTATTAAGAATACTTAATGAAATATCACAGAAGCTACTATCAACCAGAAGTGATGCCTCTAAGTCTCCGATAACTTAAACTTTATGTGAGAACCTGGATTATAAGGAACGTGGATATCAGAAATACAGTATATGAAATTTGGTCAAGCATTACAAAATATTGGGGAATCTAAAATAATTGGAATGTCATTGAACAAAAATCTAGAAAGTTTAATTTTCTACAAATTTAAAGTTAAATCAGAAACTTTAAATTTTATGATTGTCATTGATCAGAGATCCAGTATAATGAATACAATGTAAAACATCTTAAGACATTTAACAAATCTGGCTACAGGTGGTCATTCTCTACTGTGATGGTGATCTCACAGTGTACCTTGTATCTAGGTAGCAAAATTTTGCCACAGAATATATGACTTTAGCATATCTGTGAACTATAATTTACATTAAATTCCTCAGGAAACTTCCCAGGGAAGTTCTTTAATAATGGTGGAAGTAGCCATCCTTTCAAGTCAGAGTAAAAAGTACATCTTTAAAAATGTGCTCCATAAATTCAGTCACTCACACCTGATCTACACAGGCATTGCATTTTTGATCCTGGAATTTTTTTAAGCCTGTCCTCCAAGATGATAGAAGGGAGAGTGTTAAAACAAGTCCTGGTAGAAGCCCATCTGTAATTGGAGTAAGTAAGCGAATACAAATATTTTGGAGGTGTGAGCCTCTATTTCCCTCAATGATCAGGGAATATGATTTGTAATATGGCTCAGCTCATCTTGTAACTCTTTGTCTCCAATCTGTCAGCTAATTAATTCCTTGGCCTTATCCAAACCCTAATTTAACAGAAACTCACAGGACAGACCAATTAGGCTAATTTTACTTATCACATGCATCCACTTTCTAGATTTACATTTATTCCTTTTAATTAGGAAAATCAACCCATTTGGAGCCAGGGTGATTTTTAGCCATATAAGTAGAATTAATTGCCAAATTCTGGCCTCCATCTTGGTGAGTCCTGACTCCAGCCTGAATCCTGTAGTGGGCACACATCTGGGTGTCATAAACAAGATTTTCAGAAACCCAGACTCCGCTTTTTCATAAGATGCAAAACTAGAATCAGATCCCAGCTATGTCCCATAACATACTTGAATTTATAAAGCATAAATTACTTGAACCTTGTTTCTAGAGGCTTGGAATACAACACCTCAATGTTTAAAATATTTGATTTGTTTGCTTTTATTTATTATTTTATTTATTTATTACATTTATATCCCGCCCATCTCCCCCACAAGGAGGGACCCTGGGCGGTTTTTATGATTATCCATGTGCCAATTATACATTTTAGTGTTATATGAAAGTATTATGATTTTTGGTCAACTCCTTATAATACTGATCTGAGGCCTTCAGTGCTGTTCTAAGGTCAACCTGTGTCAGGAATAAGATTGTGTCATCATCTGCATAAAATAAAGATGGTAGCTGTTTGTTTGCTCTCATTGGAGTATAAAAAATTGGGCCTTGTAGATAACTAACCAAATAATTTATATAAATATTAAACAGAAAAAGGATGAAGATACAGTCTTGCTTCATACCTTTCTCAGCTGCTGGGCAGCACAATTGCATTTGACTCTGAGGCTGGTCCTTCCATACATTTTTACATTAACAGTACAACACATTGTTAATGGTGGAATTTTTAAGCTCATCTCATAGTCTTATTCTAGAGATTGACTTGAAAGCAGCATGGAAATCAACAAAGCCTATGTATAATTTTGTGTGGGTGCCTCATGAATATTTATCTGCTAAATGCTGTAGAATTAGACAATGAATTACTGTAGATGTACATCCCCTAAAACCAGCTAGAATAATAGTTAAAGAGTTTCCCCTATTTTAGGTAATCTATTAACTATTTTACTTCAGTGACTTGTTTCCCAGGGGCCAGCTTTGTAGATCTTTGGGTGATATATTTAGGAATGGCCTGTGAGGATCAAATGAGCCATATTGTTGAATATGTCATCCCTGTCCATCAAATTCTTTTTTTCATGATACAGAATAGAAGAGTGATCACCTGGTATCCGACTTTCCTTCTCTAGTCTGCTGCTTTTATGTAACGTGGCGATAACTCTATTTCCAATAGCTCTTCGAAGTTCTGTGCTTTTGATAAACAAGATATAGATAAGTTAGATTGTTGTTAAAGCCTCTTTCCTTTTTATATTTTGCCCATTGCACCTCTCTCTCTGCACCTCACCCCCTCCCTGATTTTGCTTGCCTTTTGTCCCATGTTGCCAGTTAACTGTTTTTGATGTTTGCTCAAACTTACCTTGTGCTAGCTAACCTGAGTGGCTCGTGTGTTTTCTCTGATCTGGTTATAAGGAGTGGGCTAGGTCATATGAGACTTGAAATGGGATTCCCAATTATCCATAGGTATACACAGACAAACCTTGAGTTTTCTTGGTAACATTATGGAGGTGGTTTTTAACTACAGCCTTTCGTGGTGATTTTCAACCTCCCAATGTATGCTACAGTTGTGATTTTCCTCGATGGTCTCCTATCCAAGAACTAATCCAGCCTGATCCTATCTAGCTTTGAAGCTTGGGCAAAGTCATCAAGTTTGATATAAAAATTATTCTGCAAGGCTGACCGGTGCCTGAATTTTGCTACTTGTCAAGCTAGTCTCTTCCTGCTGCTTCTTTCAAGGAAGTCCCACTGCCTCCTGAGCTGCTGGACTCAGGAGGTAATGAGCCTGCAAACACCCCCTTTTCAATATAAATACCCTTTCTATTTCTGCTGACAATGTAATTAACCCTTTTCTTTCCTTGGTCACATAACTAGCTTCTGGTCCCCATTGATAGATTTTATTGCATGCAGCTTTGGGAGCAGCAAGTACCCCATGTTACCATATACATGCTTTTACTGATAGGAATAGACAAATGTCAGTCTCGTGATCAATCTCCCTGGCACCATTTCCTGGCACCAGATGGGAGGGGGGAGCCCAGGATTATAAACCTGGATGCTAAAGAACCCATAGGAACTGACACGTCATGAAGAATTTCCTCTTCCGCGACTATCTCTGATGGCTGAATGGGACAAGATTTCCCCTGTGTAAGTGTATTGCTTCTATTACTTAACAAACTTTGTATTTTCCTGTAATCCTGACATCCGTTGTTCATTACATCTCTGGGATCTTCCCCATGGCAGCTGTTGCCCTCTGCAACAGAGGGCCTGCCACCCACGGCCATACTTCCCCCCCCCCCCCAACAATTCAGCAACCAGATTTTGAGCATAGCCTGGTACTCTTAGAATATTACACGGTAGATCTTTGAGCTGTTCCACCAGGACTTTTAAAAGGCATGAAAAGTAGCCAAACTTATAGAAACACTTTATACACTATAAAAAATTACAAACTGTTTTTCCAGTTAGAGTAGATATACCTGGTTTTCAAACTAAATGTTGAATGCAACCTATTAGATAAATATCCTAAATATGAAAAGTAATAGAGGAATTGTGAAAAAAATGATGCAGGATATACTGTGTATGTGTGGTATATGTATGTGTGTGTGTGTGTGTGTGTGTTTATGTGTATGATTATATTATATTAATGGGGCTGGTGAGTAGCTTAAGCTTCTGAACACTTCTGACTTCTCACCTTATCTTTTCCTTTTGGGGGGGAGGGGACAAGGGTGCAGTAATTTTTTTTCAGCCTACCACTAAGAGTTTCTTCCCGCATGATTTAGGTTCAAGTTACTTACCCAAAATCAACTGGAAGCATATTCAGTAGAGAAGATACTCACTAGAAATAACTGTTTAGATCTTCTGGATTTGTTTTAAAACACTATCCAAACTACTTTGCATCTGTTCCACTAATCTGCCTCCAGTTGCTCTGTTGTAACTATTTCCTGATTTTGTACCATTATTAAAAAAAAAAAGATGAGCTCCTATTCCCTCCCTCCCTTCCTTCGTCTGTCTGTCATATTTCTTCACCGCCCATCTCATATAGCAAAGACTCTGGGTGGTTTACAAGTGAATAAAAGAATAAAAACTTCATTATAAAATATAAATATACATAAATATAAGAATATAAAATAAGAAATAAGAAATATAAAATCCAAGACGATCTTAGTAAAATTTTCAGGGTCACATCAAGGCACCAACCACCCCCATGATCAACTATCCCCCCCTCACCCCAAGCGAGGTGACATAGCCAGGTCTTAACTCCCTTTCTGAAGGCCGGGAGAGTGGGGGCCTGCCTCACCTCTGGGGGTAAGTTATTGGAAAGGGTGGGGGCCATGGCAGAGAAGGCCCTCTTCCTGGACCCTGCCAATCAACAATCTCTCATGGACAGGGTCCATAACATGCCCTCTCTGCCTGACCGGGTGGGATGGGTCGATGTAATGGGGGTGAGGCGGTCCCTCAGGTAACCTGGATCCATGCCATGTAGGGCTTCAAAGGTAATAACTAACACCTTGAATTGGACCCGGAAACAGACTGGCACCCAATGCAGCTCACGCAGCAAAGGTGTTATATGTGCCCTCTTTGGGGCTCCTAAAAGTGCTTGCGTAGCCGCATTCTGGACCAGCTGTAGCTTCCAGGTACTCTTGAAGGGTAGCCCCATGTACAGCGCATTGCAGCAGTCTATGTGGGAGATGACTAGGGCATGAGTGACTGATCGGAGGTTCTCCTGATCCAGGAAAGGGCGTAGCTGGTGCACAACACGAGTCGTGAGTCCAGGAGAACCCCCAGGTTCCGCACCAGGTCTGTCTGGGGCAGTGCAACCCCATCCAGAACCAAAGATGGTAAATTCCTGGATGCTATTTTTAGTTAATAGGACTTTGTAGATCCTTCTGGAATGGTATTCAGGAACGCATATGAACCATTTCTTTTCTGTTAAAGCAGCCATGTTTTCTTCTAGGATTATAGAACTGCTTCAGAAGCTGCTCTCAGAAATCTCTGTGAAGCCCCCCTCACTTCATTTTTTTTTAATAATTTCAATAAAGCAAAGTGGTTTTGTGCATGTACATACTTACAGAGACAACCAGGAGCAGTTTCTAAGGCAGCCATTTGAATCTGGAAAATGATACAGCTATTCAAAAAATGATGCTTCATAATGTGCTCCTGTGCATTCCACAGCACCTCTTTCTGTGATTTTCCATAGCCTGTTACCTAATGTGAGGAAATCTAAATGCCTAATAGTGATCATAATTTTATTTTTATCAGAATGGAATAAATTTGCGGAAACATTAGGACACTGTGAACATTTTAGTAGCTGCTACAAGTACTTCAATTCTATGTTAATAGAATATGTCTATGAAGGTTCTCAGTCATCCAGGTGGAATTGTCTGTAGCTTGAATCATGTCAACTGGATTTCTATTTTCTCAGTGGAAACGTTTCGCTCCTTATCCAAGGAGCTTCTTCAGTCTGAGCAAAGTTGGTAAGGGAATCCTAAATATGTTTCTAGGTAGCTGTGTGACCTTACACCTGGGGCTAGGTCATGGTTATATTGAGATGTAGGACTTAAAATAACATCTCAATATAACCATGACCTAGCCCCAGGTGTAAGGTCACACAGCTACCTAGAAACATATTTAGGATTCCCTTACCAACTTTGCTCAGACTGAAGAAGCTCCTTGGATAAGGAGCGAAACGTTTCCACTGAGAAAATAGAAATCCAGTTGACATGATTCAAGCTACAGATATGTTAATAGAATGTTTTATTAATACATTGCAAAGTTTTGGGCTGTATTTTTTTTATAAGCACACATTACATTTTTGTTATTTATGGAGGACTGTTTCTTGAGTATAAAAAGTTTTGCCTTTTCACACAGATTACAAGTACATTTTCTTATTGGATTCTCTGTATGCTAGGGCACTGTTTATGAAAGCTAAAGAAAATGTGAACATTGCATTTAACCTGTTCCACCTGGACTCCACCTGTGATTCTCCTGTCTTCACAATCTGTCATCTGTATTTCCTCTGAGATCTTTTTTCATTTCAGATGGGTGCTTCTGTTGTGTCCCCCCCCAGTGTTATACTTAGTGGAAAGTGACATTGCCAAATCCTCAAGTTCAGCCAGGCAGGTTTGATAAACTATCAGCTGAGCTGAGACACAGTTCTGATGATCAGGGTATGCAATTAACAGAGACAGCTTCATTTCACAGTGCTGTGACTCTTGCTTTACTACTTGGAACCTTAGAGTTATGGATTTCTGTGAGTAGCCCCTCCAAGAAAAAGATTCCAGCAAATAAACCTGTCATACAGATATCAAAATTTTGTTTAACTCAACCGTAAAGAATCTCCTTCTGTCTAAGTTTGATTTAACCTCTGTCCTATAGTACTATATAGTTATTTCATTTCAGAATGTCTTTAAACAGAGGCTAAATCTCTTTCTCTCTCTTTACACACACACTTGTATTCACTCTTTCTCATACACACTAGTATTATTATTTTTTTACAACACATTATGTGATTTCTTTCATATTTTTACATTTATACTCAGTTCACATTCTTTTTTTTTAAAGAATAATATAGGTTATTTTCCCCATAGGTAATAACCTTTGATAGTCTAGATGTTGGCATAGTTGCCTTTCAAAGCAATTGCCCATTACCAGCCAGACCTATTCAAACACATTGCAACAAAGTCTTTTAAAGTACAATGTTACTTTATTGCTTTCCATATTTGGTGATTTATAGCAGATGTCAACATTTTACAACTTAGCTATATTATTTCCAATAGTATATGTACTCTATTTAATCTTTTAGGGATGACATTTGAGTTCATTTATTTGTTCGTTTTGTGTGCTGTCTTGTTCCTGGCGGTTAACAACAAAAATATCAACGTAACAATGAATAACAAACATCAGTTGAACATGCAAACTGTGAAATATTGCTATTTCAGTTTCCCCGAATGTTTTTTTGGAAAAGTTCCATCTTTTCCAATTGGTTCCCCATTCAGGTATAGAATTAAACTATGATTTGACTATTGGCATTTGAACTGAGCTGGCCAGATTCCAAAATCACATCTGTCGTACATGTAATACTTCACTGTCTACTTTATGCTCAATGGTGTATGGAACTAATAGCACCCATTATTAGAGCGTTCACTTGTTTGCAGGACCAGGAGGTTGTGGCCATACTACTTACATATTTATTGAATTTATATGGCCTCTCATCTGAAGTACATGTCTCTGAGCAGCTGGCAGTACTTAAAAAGAGAATAAAAACGATGTTACAAAATTATAAATAACATAAATAGGAGCCAGGAAAAACATATAGAAGAGCAACAAGTAATAATTTGCAAGCGTTAATAGAACCAAGAAACCTACAATGTCAGGGCCCCAGGCTTGAGGACAAAACTAGGTCTTCAAGGCCTTACAAAAGGCCAGTAGGGTTGGGGTGAGTCTGATCTCGGGGGGGGGGGAAGATGTTCTACAGGGTGGCTACCATGACAGAAAAGGCTGTGTTCCTGGATCCTGCCAAGTGACAATTCTTAATGGATGGGACATAGAGCATGCCTCTCCTGCCAGATCTAACAGGATGGGTAGATAAACCGGGTAGATCTTTTAACAATTAATCCATCAGTTTCTCTAATACAGTGGCAAAATATCTGTCACTGTCAATGGCTCTTAGAAGCCATCTAATTCCCAAGTGACATAGACTATTGTCTGGGTATTTTTGTTGTCTCTGTTTCCTAAATGTGTAAACTGTTGCTTGGCCTTGGGTTATAAAAATAATGAAGTTAAGAATTGAACTGAATGAGCCAGTCGTAAGCAATCAAATGCTAGCTGAATTCCTGACCTAGTTGAATTTATTCTAGCCTCAGACATTTCAGGATAGACAGGATTTAGATTAGTAAACAGTGTTTTTAAATTATTTTTCCATTTTGTTTCTGAGCTCCTATTAGATTAAAAGTGTTGAGAATCGGTAAGGCCGCCTCTTCCTGGTTTAATATTGTGATGGCTTTGTGAATGGCAGCTTGGATGAGATATAATTTGACTCCTCATTTACCCTCCCCTTCTGCTCTTTTTGATTCCTTGACTGGCATATTTTGAACAATAGACCATTTTGCGGACACATTTCTGGAGTCATAAGCGCTTTCTTTCAGTAGATGTGACTTAACATTTATTCTCATTCTAAGCCTTTCAGCCATCATGTCTTTAAATTAAAATTGCATTGTTAATCTGCTTACTTAGAAGTAAGAACCAGTGAATGTAATAGGCCTTCTGAATTGACATCTATAGGATTGTGCTGCCAATTTAATTTAGTTAAACCATAGGCTTTTGTGAGCTGTTTGCCCTGCTGGAGATTTGCATATATATTAACTTTGTCATCACTTGATGATTTGAATGTACCTATGATGATTTGATGTGTTTGCGCAAAAAGGTAATAGTAAAATTGAATGGCGATGGGAGAGGCACATATACATTGAGGAATAATGAAAGAATTGCTGTATTAAGCTATGATATTTACGAGTCATCATTCTAAAATTTAAAACTAAAGCAAGACCTTTTTCAGGCAGAGACATTTCTCTATTGGGTGAACAATACTGAATGAGTCAATCTTGATAGACATTATGAGAAATAAATATATATAAATATATAAATATATATATAAATATATACCTCACAGGCAACAGCAAACATTTTGCTGGTATGCAGCCAGAGGATAGTCCTGTTTGAAGATGTCATTCACACTATTGCTGAGGAACCATTAAAAGTCCTGTGTTTACTTTTGCTAAGTATACAGTGTAATTCTTTGATGGAAGCATACATAGACTTTAGACACCATTGTCATGTAAAAGAAACACATGGAAGATTAAGTAGACATTTTAAGGTGAGGTATTTATCACTGTAAGGGGCATGGTGGCTCAGCGGGTAAGATGCCAGGCTTGTCAATTGGAAGATCACAAGTTCGGAGGTTCGAATCCCTAGCCCTGCGTGCGGAGTGAGCTCCCGCACTAGCTCCAGTTCTTGCCAACCTAGCAATTCGAAAGCATGCAAATGCAAGTAGATGAATAGGTACCACTTCGGTGGGTAGGTAACAGCGTTCTGCGCACGTCATGCGGCCACATGACCGTGGAAGTGTCTTCGGACAACGCTGGCTCTTCGGCTAACAAACGGAGATGAGCACCGGCCCCTAGAGTCGGACACGACTGCACAAATGTGCGGGGGGTACCTTTACCTTTTATTTATCACTGTATAGTAGCTAGTCATATATCCTGCAGCCTGGGACACATACCACATACCACATACACACCTACAAACACGTAACTGTATATTAAGTGCCACAGAAAACATACTGAGTATATCTAGCTCAGTCACATTGACTAAGAATTATTTATTTATTATTTATTTAAGTTATTTATACCCCGCCCATCTCGTATTACGACGACTCTGGGTGGTTTACAAACAGTTAAAAATCAAAAATTAAAATATCAATAGAATAAATACAATATAAATATAAATATAAATCCATAGATATAAAAATGCAAGATATAAAATGTATAGTCCAAGATGGTGAATAAGGTGTTATAATTGGCCCCATCAGGGTGCCAAGCACCCCCATGTGTTCAATGATGTGATGATTACCATCAACTCTGTAATTAATATCATTGGTAAATTGTCCTATAAAACTATCCTTTTAAAAATAATTATTTATTAAATCTGCAAATTAAAAATCGTACCTTTCATTAAAACAATGTAAAAAACAATATTATAAAATAGCAATAAAATAACAGAAGTCAAGTAGGAATAATCAAAAGAGATAATAAAATTTTAGAAACAAAATTATATAACTGGTCCTGTATTATATATTATCTATATTTATGCATCTTAGAGTCCAGGTTCAAGGAACATAGAAGATCTCATTTGTTTGTTTGTTTGTTCGTTGCATTTATAACCTGCCACAATAAAAATGATTGTTGTAGCTATGTAAAAGAGTGAACATTGAAAACATCTCGAGTAGTTGATACAGTAGTAGGTATTAAGAGGTAAGAAAACTGTTAAATTGTTTCTGTATAGAACTAAAGTAGACAAGGTAAAGCGATATCTTCTCTTGCTGAAAATTGTCTGGAGTAACAGTTTTTTTATCCATTTAGACAAATATGCTCCAAGCATGAAGTATTGGAGCAAAAATAACTAATAAATGAAAGCAAACTTTACAAATCTGAAATATAGATAAGAATGATCCAACTTATGAATTGTTTTTAGAATAACGCTATACACTGAGGCTGTAACTGGTTACATTTATTATTTATTCCCATTCAATCCAATGTTTAGATTTAGGAACGGGTAAGAAGAAAAATAATTGGGTAAGGGTAGGATATGTGATTGATGTATGACAGGTCAGGGCAGACAATCTATGTATAATTTTAGGATCAATAAGTACTGGTTTTGGTGTACAGTACTGCAGTAATGAAAATGATTTAATTTGGCAATTAGGAACTCAAACATCAGAATCCTAGCCTGTATCAATTTTTCATTTGATTATTAACATCTGGTATTTTTTCATGTAAAGTAGTCAGCTGAAATAGAGACTACAGCAGGCTAAAGACTGGAACCGTCAATGCATTTCTCTTGCACTTTCCTCCTAATTTGAAAATAATTGTTTTGTTGATGACCTGTTTTAATCGATTCAGCTTAAGTATGAATCCATTACTTTGACAAGTTAGTTGGCCATTCAAACATTCCCTGTGAACAAAGAGTTGCTCTGAACCCGCTGCCTGGAGTGTTGTTTAAGTAGAATCTCAGTGGGATTGTCTTTTGTGCATGCTCAGAATACTGGGGAAGATTCCTCCAAGCGGCCAGGCTGAGTCTTCAGAGGACTGATCCCTTGCAACATGCCCCTCCAAATATTTTGCCCAGCACAGTTGTTTATCCTTGTTGACTTTTTTCAGATAACTGAACAGCCATTAACTATGATTCAGTTACACATGTTTATAAAATGCATTTTTTTTACTATGCGAGAGGAGATGAGATATAAAGTGATAATATACTCTTGTTACTGGTATAACGATAATATGAGAAGAATGATTACAGGAATTCAATCTTTTTAAAAAAAGCATATTTTTGTGCTTGCTGAATTTTAGGTTCATATGATAGCAAAGAATTGATATTAAAACTCATGTTGTCCCAGTTTAGATATACTCAGGTTAATAGAAAATAATTTTTAAATAATAAAATAATTTCTGAATAATTTTATGTCTTTTTAAAATTGCATAAGGTCTTCAAAAACAATGTTTTGGAAATCCTTACAACAAGTCTAAAAATAACTGGAATTATTACTCTGTATTATATGGAAACAGGTTTTTGATGAAAAAATATTGTTTGCTTACGAAAAACTGTAGTCCATTTATGAACTGGCATTAGAACCAGTAAGGCGACAGATCTGGGCTGCAAAAGTCTGGATGAGCACTAGAAGATAGCAAAGTGATTAAAAACACCCTACCATTTTAGTGCCATCTCGTGGCATCCAGATTTTTACGGCGTGATAGCTCTAAAACCATAGACTTCCATTTTCAGACAAGAATGTGAAAGTTTTGAATGTGCATATTGACAGCATGTATCATATGTTTTCTATACACCTGATACCAAGGTCTCTTTAAACAAAGACATATTTAAAATAATACCTGTTTGTTTCATTTTCTCTTAGCCTGTGGACGTGGATTCTATAAGTCATCTTCACAAGATCTACAGTGTTCCCGCTGCCCAATGCACAGTTTTTCAGACAGGGAAGGATCTTCGCGATGTGATTGTGAAGACAGTTATTATAGAGCACCTACTGACCCACCATATGTTGCATGCACAAGTGAGTTATTCATGAATATTGGCTGTTGCTAAGCCAGTCACAATCATTGATCCCCCCCTTTCGTTCTCTATAGCACGCAAAGTAACAGAGTAGAAGTATTTTCAAATGCATTTTGCAAAATAGCAGAATGGAGAAAGTGAAAAAAAACATAATGTACAATCCAATAAATTTAATGGCTGTGTTTTTCAGCATAACCTAGAGAAGATGCTGAATAAACACATAACTGAAGGAATAAGAATGTGATTATCTTATAGATATTTTCATCATGATATATCTAATGTGGCACAGCATCAAATTAATAATTTCTGGGAAGAAAAGTAACCCATTGGTGGTTCAACTAATGAATGTTTGCAAGTCCCTCAAAACCAAAGCTGTACCCCAATATATCTGTAAATCATATTACAACAGATTAAGAAATACCTAAATTTATTCTGATTCATGCATTTCAAAAGGAGCAAAAAATCAGTTTGAGGAATTCTCTTTGAGTCACCTTCAGAGGCACATTAACTTATTCCTTTAATTGCAGACAAGAAAAGCTGCAGAAAGTCTGCAGTAAATACACCGAAATGGCTTTTTTTGTTTCCTCAGTGGAAAATAAATACAGCTTCTTGTCAGCTGAATTGAAGTAGGGTCTTTTGGTAGTGTGTACTAAATATAAGGGAAAGTTTAAATCCTGGCAAGCTTTGGCATGGGTAATTAAAACATGAGCTAAATTTTCCCTGCTGATTTTTTCTTTCCATCTCCACCCCCCTACCCCACCCCCACCCGTTTTGTGTTTGTATTTAACAAAGGACCGCCATCTGCACCACAGAACCTTATATTCAATATTAACCAAACTACTGTGAGTTTGGAGTGGAGCCCTCCTGCTGATAATGGAGGAAGAAATGACGTGACCTACAGGGTATTGTGCAAGAGGTGCAGCTGGGAACAGGGTGAATGTGTTCCCTGTGGGAGCAATGTTGGATATATGCCCCAGCAAACTGGATTAGCAGACAACTATGTCACCGTCATGGACCTGTTAGCTCACGCTAACTATACTTTTGAAGTTGAAGCTTTAAATGGTGTCTCTGACTTAAGCCATTCCCAGAGGCTTTTTGCAGCTGTTACTGTTACCACTGGTCAAGCAGGTAAGTCATCATATTTTAGAGCACATAGAACATAGAGAACGACCTTTGTTAGCAGCTAAAAAGAGGCATAACTCATTGCACACAAAGCCATCAATCTCTACAGTGCCGATAGCACATTATTGGGGTGACGCTAGTTGCACAGGTAGCTTTATGTCAGAGCATTTGGGTTACTGATGGCCTGAAGTTTTCCAATTCTGAGTGGCTGCCAGCCTGGATTTTGATGCAAGTAGGCTGGCCTCCTAGACTACTGTCAGCAAAAAGGCAAGAACTAGATCCTGTCACCAGTCATTTTGGTCAATGACTTCAAATCAAATCAGATAAATAAAACATTTGTTTCTGCTGTGCGGAATAAGATAGAACTGTTAGATTTACTGTATATATACAGGGTAATAGCTGAGTACTTTGCAGCTCCATTAATTTAAATAGATAAGTTAAAGGTTTGCTTAAATTTTCCTCAGTGGGGCTTCTGTGTGCTTAATGTTGGTTGAATTGTTCCTTATGAGTTTAACTTATTTCTGTATGTGTTCTTAATGCATTACGGGATGTCTAAAACAGAGAAACAGTTTGATTTACTAATTTTTTCAAGCAACCATTTGCCTGTTTCTTATAGTACCACCATCTAGTATTTTCAGAGTTATATTTAATTTTGAAACAACTTAAAGCCTTCATTAGATTACTGATTTACTTAGTACATTCAGTATTCATAGTCTTCTTCCAAGATTATGCTTCCAGTTTATTTTGTAGCTTCAGCTGTTTTATGATAAAATTCAGTGAGAATATAACAATTATTCTTTGTGGCTTATATTTATGATAATCTGACAGGTGAAATGTCACGGAAAATAACATCAAACTAGAATGTCCCCAAAGGGGAAAATGTGTTTTAGTGATTTTGCATATTGAAGTAGAAAATTTACTATTCAGGTATGTGAAATGAAAAATTGCTTGTTGATAAAATGGTGGTCTGAGAAAGCTGTGCTATGCATGGCTTTGTATTGTTGGTGCAAAAGAGATTGGTAAGTGCAGCTGCTCCCTGAGATTTCAGTAAAATTCTTCTGTGAAGTATGTTTTTTTTTCAAGGTTCAGATGAATAACTTTAGACTACAGGGTTATTTTGGGAATATTGGATATTAGGTAATGCTTACAGTAGGCAAACTTTATTCAGAGAATAAGACAGGATCTGCATAATAGATTAGATGAGTTCTTTTTCTTTTCTTTTATTCTTTTTTTCCCATCAGTCCTCAGCCAGGCATATGTGCAGCCACATCATTCCAAATGTTACTGGCTAGGAACATCTCATATGCAATTCCCATGTAGCCCACTCTTTCAATGTGCTCATTTTCACATTGTGTTGTAATTCTTGGAATTTTAATTTTTTTGGAATTAATTTTAATTTTAATTATTTGCTTATTTTATTAAGCAAAAATGTTCACACACACATGTGACCTGTCAGTAAATAGTTAATATTTAGCTAATAGCATGTGTCAATTATTCACATTTATTTGTTTATTATAGCTTCCCCTTGCTCTAGTGTAAAAAATAATCAGAATAAATAAGAAAGAAAATTAACGTGCCACATCTAAATTAAGTATTGAACTAAGGGCCTTTTCCCACTGTTGAGTTAGAGTGCCATTTGCCCATCATTGAGTTGCCATAAAACTATTGAATTGAATTATCCATTCAGTCGTATCCGACCCTTGGCGATTCCATAAGCCAGCTCTCTCCACGATTTCCAATCTTCTACAGCTTCTTTCAGTTGTTTTAAATTTTGGCCTGTGTCTCCTTTGATTACATCCAACCAGTGTGTTCTTTGGCGTCCTCATCGTCTTTTGCCACTGACCGTTCCTAGCATAACATCTTTCTCCAACGATGTTGATCTCATGACATGACCGAAGTAACTAAGTCTAAGTTTTGTTATTTTTCCTTCTAGTGACATGTCTGGTTTTATGCGCTTCAACACTTCTTTATTTATTTATTCTTTATTGCTGTACGACCCAGCAATGTTTACTAGCATGATATTTGCTGTCACGATTGGAAGATTGCAAGTTCGGAGGTTCGAATCCCTAGCCCCGCATGACGGAGTGAGCTCCCACACTTGCCCCAGCTCTTGCCAACCTAGCAATTCGAAAGTATGCAAATGCAAGTAGATGAATAGGTACCACTTCGGTGGGAAGGTAACAGCGTTCTGCACGCGTCATGCCGGCCACATGACCGTGGAAGCGTCTTCGGACAACGCTGGCTCTTTGGCTAACAAACGGAGATGAGCACCGGCCCCTAGAGTTGGACACAACTGCATGACTGTGTGTGGGGGGGGACCTTTATATTTACCTTACACTATTGCTGTACGACCCAGCAATGTTTACTAGCATGATATTTGCTGTCACCATTGCCAATCCCTATCATGTTTTATTGCCTCTGTTTCAAGTCACTGCAGTCACCTGATTTTCCTCCAAGGAAATACATGAGGAAGTAAATAGGATAAGGCCAATAAGGGAATAGCATAAAGGTGGGGGACTGGGGGGGGGACTTGCTGTCACTTGTACAGCTAAGAATGGTTCTATCATATCCATGGGATGGGGACAAAATAAAGGCAACATCATGGGGACACACACAAAAAGAGATGTTGGGAGAAAGAATCTGACCATCAACTGTCATTCTTCAGCAAGATACCGTTGCTTAGCCTCTACTTTTTGGGAAATAGGAATAGCGACATTGCAACATTGTGATTGTGAAGAATAAGATCTAACTTCCTTCAGTAGAGAGTTTTATAATTGGGATTCTACCACACAAAAGATCTTGTATATTTTTGTCTTCTGCTATAATGCCCTGTCCTATTCCATGATAAATGTAATATTAAAATTTAAATATTAGAAATATGCAGTGTGTTTAGAATGCAAGCCACAGAAGCTGAAATACACAGTTTCAAACCAAAAAGAGGTGTTCTAGGTTGTAATGAGCCACTTTGGTCAGCATGGAAGAGTTTTGAGCTTGGAACTGTTCTCTCTTGATCCTTAAAAGACTTTAACACTTATAGAATTGACAGAAACAGGGCTTCCGGTGGGAATGGCGGACTGAATGGCTGTGCCCGCTGGTTCAGCAGGCGGAACTGACAATGCGGTAATTTTTTTTGGGCTCAGGCAGGTTTTCCTGAAGCCCAGAAACGTTCTCCGGATCAAGGAGAATACTTGGAATCATCCCATCTGTCCTCCGGATGGCTGCTTGCAGCCAGAAGATCGCAAACAACGTTTTGCTTTCGACTGGTAAGAGCCAGCTGGGAGGTGGGCATTTAATCATTTTCCAAGCTGTAGCCTTAAAGGGACACTAAGACTGGCCACCCCATTTCTAAATCACCAATTTGTATTTTTTTAAAGTATATGTACCCCAAGAGAGGCTTTCTACAATGAGGAGAAGCTGGTTCTCTTGGTGCTTAACCTTATTTTTCAGATTACTTTAAAAAAAAAATTATTTTAAGTTTTGGATTTCATTTTCCTTCCAAAGGAAATTCCAAAGATTGAGAGTAAACAATTGTCTTCCTGTTATTATTTTTGTACTCAATTTGAAGATATTAGTATTTTCCTACACATTGAATCGGCTGTTTTGAACTTTCATTTTTCTGCTTCTACTTTCCCTGGGGAACTGTCTGCATATCTCACTTTCGCTTACGTAAACACATTCCAGAATCCTTTCATATCTTCAACTTTCACTCGTTAAACTCCTAGGGTGCACCATAATCTACTGCGTGAGACATGGAGGATTTCAAACAGATTCTTTCTGACTTTCACCAGGACTACTGCAATGCACTCTACATGGGCTACCCTTGAAGAGTATCCGGAAGCTACAGCTGGTTCAGAATGCGGCCGTGCGGGCAGTCTTGGGCACCCCAAGGACAGTGCACGTAACACCTTTGCTGCGAGAGCTGCATTGGGTGCCAGTTTGCTTCTGGGTCCAATTCAAGGTGTTGGTTATCACCTTTAAAGCCCTACATGGCATGGTTCCAGGTTACCTGAGGGATCGTCTCATCCCCATTACATCGACCCATCCCACCCGGTCATGCAGAGAAGGCATGTTACGGACCCCGTCCATGAGAGAATGTTGATTGGTGGGGTCCAGGAAGTGGGCCTACTCTGCCATGGCCCCCGGTCTTTGGAACACTCTTCCCCCAGAGGTGAGGCAAGCCCCCTCTCTCCTGGCCTTCCGGAAGAAATTAAAGACCTGGCTCTGCCATCTCACTTGGGGAGGGAAGGGGTTTAGTCAATCCTGGGGGTGGCTAGCGCCTTAAAGTTGTCCCCATGTACTGTGTTTATGACTCTGAATCAGAACTTTTAATTGCCATCTTGGAATCTATTTTATATTTTATATTTGTATTTATACGTGATGTAATATACCTTGTTTTTATTGTATTTCAATCTTTTTAGCTTTATTGTAAACCACCCAGAGTCCCTCTTTTGGGGAGATGGGTGGTGATGAAATTTGATAGATAAATAAATAAATAAAATTTTAAACAGATTTCTTCTGACTTCTATCAAACTTTTATGCAAGATATCCAGGACATTGTGGAAAATATGAGATCTAAAATGTGCCATCAGGTTGGGGATGTGGTGGATGAAATTGAGGAATTTAAGAGCGACAGAAATGTCTCTTCTAAGAGTGAGATTGGGACTTCTGTTGAAATGCTGGATGAAGATTGGATAGTCGAGTTGAAGAAATTAAAGGGTGAGATTGAGTTGCAAGCTCGATCTTCTGATGGAACGCCATGGAAAAGAAGGGGTTATTATGTATGGGAGGTCTCCTGAAGAGAAGTCGGAGTTTTTGAGGGGGGGAATTGGGCTGTTTGGTTTTTTTTAAGAAAAAAGCTTTTTTTAAGACAGATTGGGATTTTTATCGAGATGCTGGATGAAGATTGGATAATGGAGTTGGAGAAATCTAAAGGAGAGAGTGATCTGCAAGCCATAAGTAAAATCGATCTCCTGGTGGAATGCCATGAAAAGAACCTGGAATCTTTGAGTGGGGCAGTTGGGCTGTTTGATTCTTTCAAGAGGGAAGCTCTGTGCACATTGTGGGGATATTTTATTTTTATTTCTTTATTTATCATTTATATCCCGCCCATCTCCTTCACAAGGAGGGACTCTGGGTGGTTCACAATAAAATAGTTTAAAATCAATAAAAAACATAACACCAATAATCAGCAAAAATACATAATTACAGTCAGATCCAAACAATGGTAGGTCTGTCTTATCCCATGAGCTGGTAAGGCTGGTCGAGGCAGATCTAAGAAACCAGTGAAGTGGGATAAGGTTTGAAGAATGTTCCTCTGGTTTGCTTTAAGGATTTGATTGATGCTATTTTCCTTTAAAAATTTGGATTTACCGTTTTGAATTGGCTTTGTTTTTTGGGTTTATTAAGATGAAAATTATTAAAACTGTTGTATTAGGGTTAAAGAATGTTTATCTGGTTTGCTTTAAGGATTTAAGATATGGAATTACTGTTTTGAATTGTCTTTGTTTTTTGGGTTTATTAAGATTGGGATTATTAAAATTGTTGTACTATTAAGTAAAAAAGCAGACAACTTACGGGCTTTTTAATTTGATTCTTACTATAGTAGACAGAAATGTATAGAATAGTGGTAGGAAGGGAATAATTAAATATGTTTTATCTTTTGGAGGGGAGAAAGATGTTTAGGAGGTTTATATGAACCTTTTTTCTTTATTTTAATATAAGGGGGAGGAGTAACTGAGTGATTTTTATTATGCGTTAAAGTGGAATGACTTGGAAATAATGTGGTGCTTTGGTTTAATATAGAGTAAGAGATTGATTATGGAAATTTTTGTATATCCTTGCTATTAGAAGTCGGAAGCCACATCTTTTTGTAAATTTTAAAAAAAATTCCCTTGTCTTTCCTAACTTTTTTAGTTTTTTTTCCTTTCTTTGTAGTTTTTTGTTTTTTTGTAGTTTTTATTCTTCTCTTGAAACCTAATAAAATTTACTATAAAAAAAAGATTTGACAGAAACAGACCATTTCATCTTGAAACAGCTGTTTCAAGCTCGAAATAGATTATTTCAGATTTGGGATAGTTCAGTAAGAAAATATTTTAGACAGCCCTATTTAATATCATTGTATAATATAATAATATGGCTTCTTAAGGATATATTTATATGGCCTTGATTAGAGGTCAGATAATCAGCTGTATTAACAATTATGATTGTGAATACAGTATACATTTGACAATCAGTCTTTACTCTTATACATTATTTCCTTATATATTATTACAGCTAAGCCATCAGTGATGGATAGATAGATATAGATATAGATGATATAGATGATATAGATGATATAGATGATATAGATATAGATATAGATATAGATATAGATATAGATATAGATAATCATTGTTGAGATGAAGTAATAAGAATGGAATCAGAGGTGAAGATGATCTATAGCAGCGGTCCCCAACCTTTCTGACACCAGGGACCAGTCGTGGAATAAACTTTTTCCACGGACCGGTGGGGCGGGGTTTCCAGGCGGGAGCCAATCGCACGCACCGGGGACGGGTAATCCCGTGCACTGGGGGGAGGGGTTTGCAGGAGGGAGCCCCGCGGCCCACTTCCTAACAGGCTGCGGCCCACTAGTGGGCCACGGCCCACAGGTTGGGGACCCCTGATCTATAGAGAACGGTCATTCACAATATAATGTGGCAAGTTGTAGTGAGCCTATTTAGTACATGGACTGTGTTAAAATGTTTTGTCTCTGTTTTATTAATGGGTAATGGAATTTAATCCTTTAATAAGGTAGCTCAGCTATTAAAGGGAACAATTTCAAAGAAGAAAGAAGTGGTTGAGAAATGTATACAGTTCTGCTTCTGACACAAAGTGGTAACAGTCATGATGAAGAATAATTATTAATAGTCTTATCTTCCATTCATTTGTTTAATTCTTCTTTAAAGCAGTCCAACTAAGTGGTAATTTGTTGGTTGTGGTAACAACTTCTCAGTTTAATTATGTGCACATTTACTGTTATCAGGTATCATTCGTTCATTTCATTTATATATTGCCAAACTAATATAACTCACTATCATATGATTATGAGGGGGGGGGAGAAACTTTTTTCATTTCTCCAGCATTATGTTATTCACTTATGTCATGGTCCCACTTCACTGGCCATTTCTCCTCTTGTATTAAGTCAAGACATTGTTTATTCATTGCAGAGTTGCTTTAGACCAGTGCTTCTCAAACGTAGCAACTTTAAGATGTGTAGACTTTAACTCCCAGTGGCTGGGGAGTTTGAGAGTTGCCAAGTTTGAGAAACATTGCTTGATCAGTTTGGTTGCTCTCCTGTGCAACTTAGCCTTGTTCTCATCAGTCCTCTTTGGATGCCAAGGGATACCCCTGTGGACCACTACTTATGCCCATGTGGGGATGACTCAGTAGAGTCTCTGAGACATACAGTATGCTCCTTTGTTGTTCCATTTACAATGATAACTCTCAACTACCCCATCCTGAAGAAATTTCTGGGCAGAGAGCACAACTTCCATTTCTTGTACCTCCTGTCTGATAAGAACTGAAGTATATCCTCCCAGCGTGCCCAGTTCTGTGCCTCTGTTTGTTCTGTTCACCTTACTCGTAGATGAGGATTTTGACTTGTATCTATTCACTTGTATTGCATGTTATTCTAATTCACCATTATTGCACTCCTTACCTTGTGTTCTTATATTTTTATTCTTTGCTACATATCTTATATTTATATTTACTTAGTGTAGACTAATATAATAACACACTATATAAGTGGTGGCTCAGCGGGTAAGACGCCAGGCTTGTCGATTGGAAGATTGCAAGTTGGGAGGTTCAAATCCCTAGTCCCGTGTGACGGAGTAAGCTCCTGCACTCACCCCAGCTCTTGCCAACCTAGCAATTCGAAAGTATGCAAATGCAAGTAGATGAATAGGTACCACTTCCGTAGCAATTCGAAAGCATGCAAATGCAAGTAGATGAATAGGTACCACTTCGGTGGGTAGGTAACAGCGTTCCGCGTGCGTCATGCCGGCCACATGACCGCAGAAGCGTCTTCGGACAACGCTGGCTCTTCGGCTAACAAACGGAGATGAGCACCGGCCCCTAGAGTCAGACACGACTGCACAAATGTGTGGGGGGAACCTTTACCTTTTTAGTGTAGACTGAGATGTAGATAGATGGATAGACAGAGATATTCACATTCACTTTGTAGGATTTATCTTGTTTTCTGGACATTTGTCTGTAATAAATGATTTGATTTGATTTGATATCAGCAGCTATGGAAAATTCAAGAGAATATATCAAAGTTTGTATAAATTGCTGTATTCATACAGCTCCACCCAAACATAGAATTGTATAGGTCTTTGTGTTTGTATAATTTTATACAATTAAAAAAAAAATCTTGATGGTATAGGTATTTTAATTGAAAGGAATATGAGGAGAGGTAGACTGGGCCTATGATTTTAGGTTAGGGTTAGGGTTAACCCTAACCCTAACCCTTTCAGTCACTTATGTCCTCCTAGACAGGAAGACAACCTGACAACAAATATTAAATTTATTTCAAGCAAGCAAGGAGTTACTTTATTTTTCAAAAAAATAAATCTCCTCTTAGATTTAAAAGGTGGGATTTATTTTAAAATGTTTCTTAAAGCAACCTTTTACTCGACTCACTATAATTAATTCATCAGTTATGTTGTTTAGGCCCAAACCTAACATAGCAGACAGTCAGGAACAAGCTGTCTGCATCAACTGCAGTATTTAAAGCTTCATTTGTGGATTTACCATTTTTTTCCCTGGCTGGCTATGAAAAGACACAAGAAAAATGACTTACAATGTGCAGAAGAATAAAACAACCAATCAAAGAAATCCATTAACTTAGCACATTGGGGAAAAAGGATATTATCTGATGATGACTCACTGAATTTAAATGTGCATATGTATTTTGTGCATGCTTTTGTCCTGTTGATTGCCAGATTTTCAGAGTGCCTGTTGATGTTGATTTTCAATACATAAACATCCTGAATCTCAACATCAACAGGAACTAAGGGCTTGCACACAGTAAGCATTGGGCACTATGTTCAAAACAAAAAAAAATCCACTTTATACATGGATTATTTTCTGTTCTATGCATGGAACAATTTGTACATCCTTACTTAGGATCAATCATTCAGTCAATCAATGAATAAGGCTTTTTACTCCCGTGTATATCAGTTTAATTCTTCTGAATTGTACATGTCCCTTGTACTGTGTATCTGTTTAATTTTGCTGAACTATATGTGTTATGGTAATTCCTCCTTTTCTCTCTGTTTTGCATCTTTCATTGTATTTTATTGCTTTGACAAGCCTCAATAATTTAATATAATCAGCAAAATGATCATATTACTGCTTTTCCCTAATTCTGGATCATGTAAGAACAAGTTAAATGCACTCTCATTATACAAATCCTTGGCAGGGCCACTATATACATCTACGATTGTCAAATTTTCCCATTTACTCCTACTCTCTGCTTTCTTTGTTTTAACCAGTTACTGGTTAAAAGAAGAGGACCTCTTCTTTTATTCTGCGACTTAAGACTTTGCTCAGGACTCTGATGGCTTTGATGAACTTCGTCAAAAGTTGTCAGTCCAAATAAACGATCCAATCTGTCTGCAAGTCTTCATTTTGAGACGTTTTGAGATTCACAATTTTTGTTTTGAAAAGTTAGTGAAACTGAGCATACTTTTTTAGAAGCCACTTTGATTCTTCTTCTGGGAGTTCTGCCTTTACATGTGCTTGATAATTTTAATAAAGCATCTTTAATGACTACTATGTAATCCTCACTCAATTTAGACATCATGGTGCGCTAACCACAGTAAGAACACTAGGCTTTCCATTGTACCTCCAAACCATTTTTTAGAGCTGTTTCTTTATATTTGTTTCATATCTGCTCAGCTTTCTAATCATTAAGACTTTAGAGGCAATGGATTGGACACAAGGATAGTATTTTATTTCAAGCACAGTGCTTAACTATAGTTAAGACAAACCATGGCTTTTACTATCTGATTTGGTAGCTGAGTTATAAAGTACTGATAATGTTATGCTTAGCTTGATGGCTGAAGAGAGTCTTTTCTCGCTCTGCAATTAGACAACACTGACAAATTGAATAGGTGACGGAAAAGTAGGAAACACTATCATATATAAAGCTGTTCTACCATTGGAAAGCAGTGGGATTTCACTCTACTGTTTCCAATCTGATGTTGCTGAAACATCCGTACTTGGCACTTTGTGGACCTTATACCGGTGGTGGTAATTTTTCCTTTATAAATTTCTTGTAAATGAAACCAGCTCGTTAGAACAAAGAGAGTCAACCTTTACACACATATGGTACCTCTATTACCTATGAAATCTGGGAGTTAAGGGGAAATTTGAGGTGTATTTTACTTTATTTATTTTGACTCCTTGACTTAATGTTTGTATTTAGGAGGAAAAACCAATACATTTAAGAACAGATGTAAGGTAATGTAGTTTCATTACTTAGTACGAAACCATAGACCAGCCTTTCTCAACCTTCTGACCCTGGAGAAATCCTTGAAATATTTTTCAGGCCTCGGGGAACCCCTGCACATTCAGGCTCAAATATAGTTCAGAAGTTACAAAATTATTATATTCATTATATTCAAGTGGAGGATTTTTCAGTCAATTAATTATCTATGAAAACTTCTCTTTATTCTTCAAGAACAAAGTTCATAAAAATTAAAATTATCTTACATTTTATATTTCTCAATTTTCTAATATTTGCTACTTGTCTATGGAAAAAAATGAACAATTCTGCTTATTTGATTTATAAATATGTTTTGCACCTTTGTTTAAAAACAAGATTTGTATTGAAAGAATGTTATTAAGACCCAAAGAATGAAACCTATTTATTTTACTTTATTGTTTTGAGTACAAAACAGTTTGCTATATAAATTGTGGCCTCTACAGTTATGGGAAGAGGAAATATTTTAGGGAGAATGATTGATGACTATAATTATGTCTAAGAAAGCTTGGAACTCACTGGAGAGACTTGCTTCTATTCATGTGTGTGCAGTTACACATAACTGCAACACACACATATACATTTACTATGGAGAAAAAAATAGCCTTAGTTATAGCTGTGTTAACTGGAATTCATACCATTCTTATTTAAGACTGTGATTGGCTGTACTATGTGAAGCAGTAGTTACTTTATGTAGTGAGACTTTCTTTGTGTATATGTGAGTAAGCCTGTGCCCTGTGCAATCAAATTAGGTGGTTATATTCATAATGGATCACTGATTCTGCTGTCATGTTTTTATGATTGTTGTTTGAGTTTATTTACTTTTCAAGGTTTTATTCACAAAACACAAATCATTGTGCAAAGATAGTATTCAATTTATTTAGAGAAGAATGGAAAATGACATAGAGTATATACAATTCATTACTCCTTTTTTGTTCTGCGGATGCAACATCAAATTTTAAGGAAACAAAGAAACCATGTAATAAAAGGGGAAAGTTAATGCCAAATCAGACGAGAATAACTGTGCAGATTATTACAATCAAATACTTCGTCATTTGGAATAATATGGAGGAGGTTATGTGACAGATTTCATGACACAGCTGAGGTCATGTTGTGCAGGATTCATAATGTAATTATTTCATGTTGTATAATTAAAAATTAAATTGGGATATAATTTTATAGATTGTAGCAGAAGGTCACAACAGTTCGGTCTAGTGGTTAAGGCAACGGGCTAGAAACCAGGAGACTGTGAGTTCTAGTCCCGCCTTAGGCATGAAAGCCGGCTGGGTGACCTTGGGCCAGTCACTGTCTCTCAGCCCAACTCACCTCACCTCAATGATCCATTTGTTTCTTTTCTTGGCTGTCTTTGGTGTCTTCTCCAACATCAAAGTTCAAAAGTGTCAATACTCTTCCTATCCAGTTGCTTCAATGTCCACCTTTCGCTTCCAGAAAGTATCACAGGGAATACCATTGCCTGCACTATTCTGATCTTTGTAGGTATAAAAATATCATGGCATCTGAATATCATTTCTAAGGCCTGCCAAGTGCTAGTCTGTGGCATGTGTCTTGACTGTTTGCTCCTTTACTGTTGGTGGTCAATCCTAAAAGACAGAAGCTATCTACAACTTCCATATTTTAATTGCCAATTTTAAGGCTGGTTATTCTACCTGTTGTCATTAGTTTGGTCGTCTTTATATTTAATTGACTTTTAGTACTAGGGCTTGCAGATCCTTTGCATCTTAGGCTATCAGGGTAGTGTCATCAGCATAGCATAGGTGTTTGATTTTTTTACCTCCAATTTTAAAACCATGCTCATCCTCAAATCCAGTTTCCTTTAATGTATATTCATAGGCTGACCATACGGCCTGTTTTCAATGGGACAGTCCCATTTTCCCCCCTTTTCTCAACCGTCCCGTTGTTTTAACATAAATGCCAGTTTTGTCCCATTTTTCAGGAACAGGCGGAGGCGGAGCAGCGGACCGGAGGGAACCCGGAGGAGGAATTGCCCCCGCCCACCAGCGCGCAGCAAAGGAGGTGGGAGAGGCGGGCCCAGCACCGCGACAGGTGGAGGTGATTCCCCTTCTGGGTTCCCTCCAATCAGCTGCTCCTCCCCCGCCCATCGCGCTGCCCTCCCCTCCCCTCCTGCATGCTGATAGGCAGAGGCGAACCCTCCGGGCCCCCCCAACCAGTCCCTCTGCCCCCCACGCCGCCTGGCCCACCCCCTCGTGTGCTGACAGGTGGAGGCAACCCCCCCAACCAGCCACTCCGCCCTCACCCATTCCTCTTGTCCCGTTTTTGTCTCAAGGAAATATGGTCAGTCTATATATTCAGCATATAGGTTGAATAAATAAGGGGAGAATATGCAGCCTTGTCATACTCTATATGATAGCATCAGGTTATTGAAAAGTAGATGGCCAGGTACCTGATGTTTTTCACCTCTGTTTTAATAGCAGATTGAGCAAAAATGGGTAATTGCCCTAGATCAGGGGTCGGCAAACTTTTTTTGCCGGGAGCCATTTTGATATGCTCGTGCACATTTTGAAGTGCTCGAGAGCCAGGGGGCGGGGTTTGCGGGTGGGGACCAATCGCGGGGAAGGGGGCGGGGTTTGCAGGCGGGGACCAATCACGTGGAAGGGGGCGGGGTTTGCGGGCGGGGACCAATCGCGCACACTTAGCGCCTGCTGCCGCCATGCCCGCCACCCCCACTGCATTGCCCGCCGCAGCCACGCACACCATGCCCGCTGCCACGCCTGCCCCGCCACGTCCGCCACTGCACCTCCCCCGGGGTCCGAGTAAGCCACGACGGGCGGGCGGCGAGCGAAGCGTCACCCCGCCTCCTCCCCCGGGGTCCTTCGTGAAGACCTTCTCCTCCATCCTCGCTGCTCCCACCGCCGTTCCTTACTGCCTTCCTTCTTCTCTCCCTCGCCGGCACCCACCACCCCTGCCCCACCTCTGCCCCTTCTCCTCCCTCCCCCTCACAGAGATTTCGTCTCTGTCTCCTTCTTATGTCTTCTGTCTGCCTGTCTCTTTCGAAGCAAGCGCGCGCGCAAGCGAGGAAGAAGCCGCTTTCTTTTTTCATACGTCCTATGCCTTTCCCTCCACCGTTTGGCGTATTTTCCCGCCCCCCTCGAGACTGGCGCGGCCTGAGGTGGCGGCTATGCCCCCTACAGTGGGCGAAGGCGTGCGCAAGTGCGTGGGGGCAGGGGGAGCAAGCAAGCGCGCAAGCTAGGGAGAAGCCGCTCTTTCTCTACTCTGTGAAGTAGATGCACGGGGTGCCTGTCGGGATCGAGACTCTTCGTCCCACATTAGCACTTCACTTCCACTCACGGGGCTGCTTCTCCGGAGGCGTGCACGGAGGAAACAAAGCTGAGCCGGGCAGAGGCGGCCGGGGCGGAGAGGAGCGCCCGTTTAAAACCAGGCTCCAAAGGCTGCGGGTGGAGACGTTGGTGGCCGGCGCTGGAGGAGGGCGATTGATTCTTCCTCCTCCCGCCCTCGGGAGCCTTCCAACTTTCGCCCGAGTCGGGCAGCGTTTCCAAAGCGGCCCTTCGGATCCTATCCAACGGGACGCACACAACCCCCCTCCTTTCGTTTAAAATCGCGATCAAAACACGCGGCAATAAGCAGGCAGACAATGGTGGCCTGAAGCAGTTACTTGAACCGTCCAACTTTGAGAGAGCCATCTCCAGTGACAGCAGAAACGCCAGAACTCAACTCCAGAGGAAAACATGGGGGGGGGGTGTCATGACGGTAATTTTAGCAAAAGGACCACATAGGGAAAGGAGGAGACACTTTAGAGGGTAAGTTAGTACCCCAACTTCATATCCCCTCCCCGGAGAAAAAAGTGCGACCCTTTCCTTGGGGGAATTTCTGTTGGAAGAGTGGAATACGGTCACTTCGGGGGCAGATGTTGCAGCTAGCACCTTAACTGCCCCCCACGCCCCCCCCACGCGCCCGCACGCTTCTCTAACCTACCTGCTGCAGGGGCATTTCCAAGCCTAACAATGCCTCCCCACCCCACAGCTCCAAGAGTTGAGAATCGGGAAGGGCCAGATCTGGCCGGCCCTCTCACGCATTCACACGCACACGCTGTGAGCCACCCCCAATTCTTAGTTCTCCCATGCCTGCGCGCTGCTTGCAACTCCGGCCTCTTCTCTCTCACACACAGACACGTGGCCCTTCCCGATTCTCAACTCTTGGAGCTGGGGGGGGGAGGCATTGTTAGGCTTGGAAATGCCCCTGCAGCAGGTAGGTTAGAGAAGCGAGACGCCCCCCCTTCCCTCTCTCTCCCTCCGCCCGGCTCCCAGTCTCAAACGCTGCCAAACCTCACCGCCGAGTCCTGGGGTGAAGCGAAAAAGCGACCAGCCGGACAGAGAGCCTTCCTCTTCCCCACAGCCATGCTGCCTGTTCAGACCCTGAACCCCATCGGGGAGGAAAGGCTCGGATCTGGCCGGCCCTCTCACGCATTCACACGCACACGCTGTGAGCCACCCCCAATTCTTAGTTCTCCCATGCCTGCGCGCTGCTTGCAACTCCGGCCTCTTCTCTCACACACACAGACACGTGGCCCTTCCCGATTCTCAACTCTTGGAGCTGGGGGGGGAGGCATTGTTAGGCTTGGAAATGCCCCTGCAGCAGGTAGGTTAGAGAAGCGAGACGCCCCCCCTTCCCTCTCTCTCCCTCCGCCCTGCTCCCAGTCTCAAACGCTGCCAAACCTCACCGCCGAGTCCGGGGGTGAAGCGAAAAAGCGACCAGCCGGACAGAGAGCCTTCCTCTTCCCCACAGCCATGCTGCCTGTTCAGACCCTGAACCCCATCGGGGAGGAAAGGCTCGGATCTGGCCGGCCCTCTCACACATTCACACGCACACGCTGTGAGCCACCCCCAATTCTTAGTTCTCCCATGCCTGCGCGCTGCTTGCAACGCCGGCCTCTTTGTTCCTGTCTTCAGAAATTAAGGAGAGGGAAATAAACTGTCCCCCCAGTAGCCCCCCCATAATCGGTGGACAACTACCACCCCCAAGATTTACTTCAATCAGCTGGGGATGCCTTACTCGCCCCATCCCCTGATCCTCCCATTGCCGGGACAAAGTGGCTTCCCGCCAGAGGCAAAGGAAAGAAAGGGTAGAAAAGTTTGTGGCACTGGGAGCAACATCACATACAAAAGCCTCCACGGCGCCCCTCTTTCAGGGAGCACCCCCGTCCCGCAGCGCAGAAAGGAAACTCAGCCCACGAGACCTACACAGACGGGGAAGGAGGCCAGGGATCGGCCTCCGCTTTCACCGGCGGTATGCCCCGGAACTGCTGTGGAGCTGAATGAAGGCTCTGGCAGCGGCAGGAGCGAAACGAGCCGGGAGGCTGACGGCGACTGTACGTGCGCGCGCGCGCGCCCGCACGTGGTATTTTGTAAAAGAGCCACACTCAAGGGGCCAAAGAGCCGCATCTGGCTCGCGAGCCGCCATTTCCGACCCTTGCCCTAGATGATAGAGAAGCTTGCCTAGACAAAGTGTTTCCCAATACTCATGGTTTGATGACTGGTTTTCCTTCCTGAAGGCATCATGTCATCCCTCCCCCCCAAAAAAAAATTCTCTGAAACAAGACAGAGCCAAAAAGTTGCACAGATAATCCTTTAGAGGTCGAGTAATATTAATTTATTAATAGTTTTAAAAGCACCAGCACAGAAGTGAATCCTGAGTGTCTGTGCAAATCATTTTGTGGGGAATATACTGGTGTAGGCTTTTGTCTGTGAGCTGCTCAGAGGTACACCACAAAAGCAGCTCACTCTGCCTCTGAAGATTCCAGTGACAGCTATTGGTAAAATATCAGACCAAAAGAAAACTAGACCATGGGCATTCAACCCCAAAGCTCATCATTGCTTCATTTTGAGGGGAAATCCACAAAGCATTAAGGCAAGTAGCATTCACCCATAGGTTTGATGTGACTTTCTCTTATCACCAAAGATGCTCCCCAGGACTATTGCTCAAGCAAATTGGCAGCATGTTTTAACTGCCAATACCAATGAAAGTATGGTGAAGTTTTGGGAGGACTCAACAGCCCAGATGCTTTGAAGAATGTCATTTTGCTCGTAAGAGTAACATAATTAAAACATGCTTCTGAATGATTTGCACAGTTCTAACAGCTGCCCAATTCTTAAGAATGCATTATTTTTCCCACCATCATATTCCTTACAAAAGCACATATTCTTCAACAAACATACACACAGAGCAAGCAAGCGAGATTAGTAGAATATTTTATTATATTTGAAATTACTCAGGGAGGTTTTGCCTATATTTCATTGCATGATGCTATGGATCTGTATACACTATACCAGTGCTTTCCAAAGTGCCGCTGTTGGCAACATACCAATGGTGGTGGGGGCGCGTGCGGCGGTGGGGGCGTGCACGCTGGCGGGGGCATGCACAGCGGAGGCGCAGGGGGTGCGTGGCAGCAGCGGTGGCGGCCTTGTGTTTTCCGCTAAAACACAGAAGCGCTGATGGCGCGTCACCGCTATGCACGCCGCTGCGTGCACCCCCACACCACTGCCGTGCACGCCCACTTCCGGGTTGTGTCGCGACACACTAAACTGTGTTGCGACACACTAAAGTGTCGCAACACACAGTTTGGAAAGCTATGCACTATACCATATTAATCACCTATGGATGAAGTCACTAACTATATCAATATTGTGTTCTTCTACAAAAGATAGGTCTTTAACACTGAAGAAATGAGAATACCTAATTTTGTTGGTAATTTGCTGAGATAGCAGTAAATTGCTAGTATTATTTGATATTCTTTTCCTATCTTTAATACTAATATAATATATAATATTTTTTAAATTTGTTTCATTAATGATGAAAGAGATCAAATCTTATACAGACAAGCAGTCTGATGGAATGATGTAAAAACATCTATGAAAACATCTGCACAGGTCTACCAATGCAGTAAATTAAAGCTACAAGCAAAACACATTTATCCAAGAGGATCATTAAAAGCTTTAGTCAGTATAAGGGTAAAGGAAGGAATATAATCATGATATAAACTTTTAAAAACTTTTGGTTATATCTGTTAATCATTGTCACTCTTTTATATTCATATATTAGAATATTTATTACATACAGTAATATTTCTTTTATTGTGAGAATAAAATAAAGTAACTAAATGATATAATCTACAGGGGGAAAAAATGCAGCCATAATGCATCCCACTTAAGAGAAAGTCAGTCAAAAAAGGGAGAGAGAATTATTGCAATGCCGCAAAATTAATTTAGTATGACCAAGAAAGAATTATATATGTCATGTAACAAAGTACATGCTGCAGATACACATACAAATCCATATATCCTCCTTTTGGAGAGGATACAAGAACAAGACAAGGTGATGGGTGAAAAACAATTAGTATGGATTTTGATTAAGCAGTTCTTAATTATCCATAACGTGTCGACATGAGATAATTACTATTCCAATTTTAACAATATTTGTGATTTACAGCAGTAGAACATGGAAGAACCAAGATAAAATAATTTGTTTGGTGTAAGAGTTACATAATAGGATCCGTATTTTAACACGAATCCGCAAGCTCACATCAATCACATGATATTATTGATTGGGGGGGCGGGGTCCAGGTTGCTATTATTTTCCTTTGTAATGTGTAGAACTGAAGCTCTTATAAATACTCAGTAAATACCCAAAGATAGATAGAGATTGCATTCTTGCACCCATTGAGAAGTGTGTGCATGTATCTGGTGTTGAAGGAGGGTAGGATTTGTGCTTCATGAAATTCTAGAAATGTACCCCAACCTTTCAGTATGTGGGGGTCTGCTTTCATTAGAAGAGAAAGTAATGCCCAATATCCACATAACTTACTGACTTCTGGACAGTGTAATCTTTAAGTATCCATCAAGATTAAATATGTTGTGAGGCAGAGAAAAATTATAATTTAGTGCTTCTAAATCAAAGTATACAAAGACCAACTGCACTGTAAGAATTAAGTTAAATGGATTTTTGAAATATACCATTGATAGATGATTCCTTTTCTGTGAAGTCCTAGGAAAATTGTCAGAAACTTATAGAGGCATTTTATGTATAAATATTGATTTATGCAACAATCCAGTTATATAAGAAACATACCACCTATTGTTATAAGTAGACTTGAATTCTGCATTATGATATATAGTAAGAATGCTGGCCTATTGGTTGGCTTTTACTGACAAATTTTCCACTGTTACTGTTAATGTAAAAATCTTTGATCTGTATCAGAGATATAGTGTAAAGGATTTTATTTTATTTATTTATTTATTTATTATTGTATTTATACCCCGCCTATCCCCTCCCTAAGCGGAGGGCTCTAGGCGGCTTACAATCATCATACATATTATATTATTTATATAGTCATATTATAATTACCCGCGCGGTTAGGGAGGGGGTGAGGGAACCGGCTCTTCAATTGCAGGTCGGACTACATGTCCCAGGAACCTTTGCTTCTGAGCCGGCTGCTGACGTCCAGGAAGTTGTCGTTTTTTTGTTTTGTTTTTCGGGATCCGCCGTCCTCTGCCGTCCGCCGCTATCCACGGGGACCAGCTTTCTTCTTGGTCCGAGGGCGACCCTCCGAGAAGGACGCCAGCAAATTGGCCCACGTGAGTGGTCCCCATTCATCTACTTGCCGGTGGCTTTCGATCAGGGTGAGCTGGAGCTGGGGCTAGTGACGGGAGCTCACCCCGCCACGCGGATTCGAATTGCCGACCTTATGGTCGGCAGACTAACGGCTCAGCGGCTTAACCCGCTGAGCCACCGCGCCCCAATATAATTTTGATATATTATCATATCTTTTTCGGACAAACACCTGAAACACTAAATATAATTGTGCACCACTGGCTGTGGGGCAATACAACTGAACAAATTAGGTATAAAATTCAGTGGCACACATGAATTTATACAGAAATGTTCATTGTCCCATTTTTTCAACATTATGTTTTTTGTAATCTTTCCAGTGTACAGTAAATAGCATCCAAGTATGTGCCCGGTTTGTTCACAAGACTAGCATTATCCTGGTTTATTTCAAGCTTGACTATAATTTTTGAATAGGCAACTATCCAGGCAGGGCAAAACAGTGTTGGTATCTCAGTAAAACTAAAGTTTAGAAACTGATGATGGAGTTAAGAGCATAACCTAGCCATAATATCTTATTTCTTCATAAATTACCTTTCTAATCTTAAATATAATTATGGTTTATGCCAATGCAGGTTTTGGCAATCCCTATTTCCTGACATTCACTGTCTCTTCTTGAAATTCTACAACTATCTATACAAGGTTTTGGGACAACAACCCATTCTTTGCACAGCTGCTTCATAATCAGGCAACTGAAGAATGTTTAAGAACAGCATGACTGCTTGCTAATCCCTTTCCTTGGTTATGGTAGTTTGGTAGTTTTGTTGGTGCTGTGGCATCTTATTTCAGCATATGAATATGTAATATTTATATGTATATACAGTAAATGTGATAAATAAACCCAGAAATAATGCAATGGCAATGGCTAACTAGCTGCTGAATAATCTTTCTGGTTCTGCCTTTCTCCTTCACCTTGTGTCAACTCCTGGAAAGGAGGGGGAATATTGTTCTCATCTTTCAGTATCCAGTGGTTGCCTACTGACTGGAATTGCTAGGGAAAATGGCTTGTACTCTCTGGTTTTATCATACAGTATCTTAGTAAGTTGTAAAAACATGCAATTGGAGATATGCTGAGGCCAGTCTGCTAACCACACCTGTATTTCAGTTCAGAAAACTATTTGGCATAATGAGTAATGCTTGGGAATTCCTGGCTTGCAGTTTCTTTTTTGAATATATTGACATTTGGAACTGGGTGAATCAAAGTTTAAAACTGGCAGGAGAGGTTTAGAAGAAACCCTGACATCTATTTACTTTGTTTATTCAAATTACTTTTTTGCTGCTTAAAGTTTGACAGACACCTTGCTGATATGAAATTGTTTAAAAGTGCCTTGTGGTTTTCCCCCCCCTTTTAAGCATACCTGAATATTACATACCTGAACAGTATGCTGTTGTTATTACTGTGACAGTTTTATTTCTATATGAAATTATTTGTATTAACAGGTAAAAACAAGACTTCCATCAAGTGAACCACAACCAGAAATTACTCATTGTCTCAGTTTTTATACTAAGTTGTTTTATATTGTATGGTACAAGGAGACTAACGGGGGTGTGGTGGCTCAGCGGGTAAGACGCCAGGCTTGTTGATTGGGAGATCGCAAGTTTGGAGGTTCGAATCCCTAGCCCCACGTGACGGAGTGAGCTCCCGCACTCGCCCCAGCTCTTGCCAACCTAGCAATTCGAAAGCATGCAAATGCGAGTAGATGAATAGGTACCACTTCGGTGGGTAGGTAACAGCGTTCCGTGTGCGTCATGCTGGCCACATGACCGCGGAAGCATCCTTGGACAACATTGGGTCTTCGGCTAACAAACAGATGAGCACCGGCCCCTAGAGTCGGACACGACTGCACAAATGTGCGGGGGGAACCTTTACCTTTACCTTTGCAAGGAGTCCCCTCCTATCGATATTTTAAAGATACTGTCTTGTACCCTATCAGTATCAAATTATGAAACTTAATAGGTGTTACTGATGCAAAATAGGTCATTTACCTGAGTTTCATAATTTTTCTTCTTTGTCACCTTTTTTTTTAAATGCTAACTTTGCATGTCAGTACGTACATGATTCACATAATCTAGTGTCTGCAATATGCTCCTACTGCCTAGCATTGTGCAAAAGTTCTGAATCGGTGTATGATTTCAATCAATCAATCAAATCTTTATTATGGTCATAGACCAGCATAAGTATTATTTCATTATTGCCCTTGCCAAAATAAAATTAAATACTGACTTGTTATTGTTACTTCAATTCTTGAAGGAGACATTTGTTTTGTTACCAACAAGAGACCATAGTTAGTGCTTCTAACATTGTTTTTTAAAAAATGGGTGCAGATACAATATTATTCTGCAACCGCTCCCGCATTCTGTATCACTTCATACATTTATTAATTTATAATGTTTTATATGCCATATTAAATAGCTTGCTTTCTGTGAAACTGATGTTATATTGTTGTAGCAAATGTTAGTTGATATAATAATTTCATATTTGTCCTCACACCTATTAATTATTTATCTACTTATTCATTAGCTTTACATCCTGCCTCTTCTCTAAGAACTCAAAGCAGCATATATGGTACTGTCTCCTCCAATTTTATCTTCTTAAGACCCTCTCTGTAATTTGGACTGGGCTGAGAGAAAGTAAATATTCTGAAGTCACTCAGTGATTTTTCCATAGCTGACTGTGAACTTCAACCTGGGTATTTCTGATCCTAATTTAGCACCTTAAACAGTGTTACACCATCTCTTTAACTTTTACATAGTTTGAGGTTTTGGAGTTTAGCTAGTTGGTGATCAAATAGCTCTGAAAAGTTTAGAAACATGAGATGAGAACAGTCATCTTTCCTAGTTGCTTGACTCCGCACTAAGTATTCTAAGTTAATAGTGGTGATAGGCTCACCTCTGGCTTTATAGTTTTTATAAACAATTTGAATTGAAAAGGTTCAAGGAAATCCATGTCAATAACAGCATTTGCATCCCCCAAAAAACTGTAATCATGAGTTTTCTTGCCAAAGCCTGGGATTTGAATTTTCCCCCCACAGGTGACGATTTGTAATTATATTCCATGGGCTGATGCTTCATTTCTTAAGGTCATAATGCCGTGAAGAAATTCCCCACCTTCATTCTTGTTGAGTGACAACAAATGCTGGCAAATGTCAATTCTCAGCTTTCACCTCTGCTTTCAGCATGCAAGGAACACATCATGCACAAACCTTCCACTATTGAAGAACATCCATAATGCAATGGTCCACATGTAACTGAAATTCCAAGCTAGACAGTTATTTCCCTTTGAGTGATTTGTCAATTGCCCTTAATCAGTTCATCAACTTTTCTCATGTGAAGTTGCTCAGTTGCTGTCACAGGTTGTCTACTTCATTCTTGATAACATACAGTACATCAGCTCTTCCTGATGTTCACCATCTCTACTTTTTTTGGCCCAGCAATGCACAGTACTCACACCAAGACAGTCATCATAAAGTGCATTCACTGCGAATTTCAATTGGAGGGAATCCTTCGGCTATCAAAAATGCAATCTCAGCATGTTTCTTAAAGTGCAGAGATGAGTACTCACTGCTGGCTTCCATTTCATGAACAATAAGCACACAACCTTTTCTCACAGCACCTTCCCTCCAATGGAAGTTAAATAACTGATGGTAAAGGACATATCACGGCTTCTAGCACGTCAGTACTGCCATCTGTTGCTGACATAGAACGTTAGAGACATTACTTTTCATTCAACCTCATACATTTCTGAACATGAGGGAACCATTTAGCTACGTCTGCTTATTTCTATTAATAGAATATATTTACATGGACTCACCTAAAATACAGTTGATAGTATGAACTTTCAGTGCAACCTATGGAAAGTGTGACAGTAACAATGGCTCAGCAACTATGATATTGACTTGGTGTGCGTAAAGATTTATGCTAAATTCAGGAAGATTCATTTTATAAGGATATAAACTTTTGTCTTTTTCAATTTAGTATATGATTCTTCTAAATTTTCACAACCTTGTGTAAGAATGTCATTTTTGACATTACGTAGTTTATTAATTTATCATGTTGCCTTTTTATAACATATGCATATAATAACTTATTTAAAAAAATGAAAACACAGGATATCACTGCTGTTCGTTCCATCTTAGATGTCTTTATGTTTTGCAGTCTCTTTTTGTTGGAAATAAAATTCAATCTTACACTTTGAAGAAAGAATAAAATAAAAATGCATTCAGTAACTACAGTTACTATAGACTCTAAAGAGGCAAGGGTCTGCCTGAAGTTAATCTGTACTTTTTAATTTTTTTAAGTCTTTTGATTTATCTGTCACCTGATCTATCAGCAATGAATAATTTTCATGGAAGGTGCACTTTAATTACATTCCCATTTGACTTGCATTATCACGGCCTATCTAGGTAATTAATCTCACCAAGTATCCAATTTCAGCCTTTATTGCTGGCAGGCAGGCCTCTTGAATTATGTGTGCTTGAATGGGTATTTGGTCTGTTTTAAGCTAGCCACATCATGAGACAATTTTAGGGATTCTACTCACCTCCTCTTAAAATGTGACCTGAACTTTGGAGTGATTTGGTTGATTCGTTTATTTTGCTTCATTACCCAGCTTCAGTTCACAAAAACAGAAAAATTGCTAAAGTAGCAAAGATTCTGACTGTGTGTTGATGAAATAGTTGGAAAAAAGATAATGCCTGCATTTACTGGGTCATGCTGCTCCATTATTCCTTTTTGGTAAGACTCCTGTGACTGGTTTATCCTACCATGTGAAATGGGATCAATGAAGGGAAAGAATGGTTTCTGATCCTGGTTTAAGGGTGAAAAAATAATTCACCCATTGTTCCTGATTCACTTTATATTGCAAACAGACCATGGAAGGAATAAGATGCTTCTTTAATTTTTTAGGTACACTAATTGCCAGGAGGAGCCAAGCAAGAACAGTGATATGCAGACTACATCAGTGATATGGAAGGATTAGGAGACTAGTATTTTTTGTTTCATGAATGAAGTTAACAGTTTGTTATTGATGAGAAACATACTCCCTGCCACTCCCCACCCCCAAGTTCAAACAGTTGAATTTTTCACTAGAGTATATTTTACTGTGATCCAAGTTCTACTGTCCTTCCTGATGTAATGCTAAAGTAAAATGTTGCAAATAAGTTAAATTCAGAATTCCACTTATTCTGAGGGGAATAAGTGGAATTTAAAATGCTTTGAGTTGAACCTACATATTAACACCCATAGTCTGGTGGAGAAGATTATTCTTAATTCTTATTATGTAATACTTTAATAGGATTCCAGCTAAGATCTGCTGTAATTATGTTTATAAAATAGGCCAAGCCGTGGAATATTTAAAAAACTGTATAAAAGAAAAAATAGAAACAGGAACATAATTAGATCCTTTATACCAGGGTTTTTCTCTTTTTTTAATAAGAATTTTATTAAGTTTCAAGCAAAGATAAAAGCTACAGAAAAACAAAAAACTACAAAGAAAAGTATAGAAATGAGAATTTTTTTCAAAATGACAAAAAGAGGTGACTTCCAAGTTTTAACAGCAAGGATATACAACAATTTTCCATAATCAATCCCTTACTCTATATTAAACCAAAATCACATTATTTCTATAAATCATTCCATTGGCACATTATAAAAATCACTAAATACAGTTGCTCCCTCCCCTTATATTAAAAGAAAAAAAAAACTCCTAATCAACTTCCCCCCAAAAGATAACATTTATATAATTGTTTCCTTTCTACTATAATAAAGATCAAACTAAAAAACATATAAATTATCTGCCATTGTACTTGATAATACAACAATTTTGTATTATAACCGAGTCCCCTGGTGGGGGGAGATGTGCGGTAATCTAAATTTAAATAATAAATAAATAAAGTTTAATAATCTTAATCATATTAAGCCCAAAACCGGACATTTATTATTTTTATTATACCTTAATAATCTTAATCCAAATCTTCAAAGATAAATGAAATCAGCCAAACCCTAAAAGCAATCAGATAAATATTCTTAAACCCTTATCCAACTTCAAAAGAAACCAGAGCATTTATATATCCCCACAATGCGCAGAGAGCTTCTTTCTTAAAAAAATCAAACAGCCCAACTGCCCCCCTCAAAAACTCCGACTTCTTTTCAGGAGACCTCCCATACATAAAAACCCCTTCTTTTCCATGGCGTTCCATCAGAAGATCAATTTCACTTATGGTTTGCAACTCGATGTCGCCCTTTAATTTCTTCAACTCGACTATCCGATCTTCATCCAGCATTTCAACAGAAGTCCCGATCTCACTCTTAGAAGAGACATTTCTGTCACTGTTAAATTCCTCAGTTTCCTCCACAACATCCCCAACCAGATGACACATTTTAGACCTCATATTTTCCACAATGTCCTGAATGCCTTGCATAAAACCTTTGTAGGAATCAGAAAGAATCTGTTTAAAATCTTGTTGGAAGTCAGAGAAAGTCAGTTTAAAATCCTCCATGTCTCAAGCAGTAGATTATGGTGCGCCCTAGGAGCTTAACCAGCGAAAGTCGAAAATATGAAAGAATTCTGAAATGTGTTTACATAAGCAAAAGTGAGATATGCAGACAGTTCCCCAGGGAAAGTAGAAGCAGAAAATTGAAAGTTCAAAACAGCTGAATCAGCGTGTAGGAAAATGCTAATATCTTCAAATTTAGTACAAAAATAATAACAGGGGGACAATTATTTACTCTGAATCCTCCTTAATATTTGGATGGAAAACAAAATCCAAAACTTAAAAAGAATTTTTTAAAAAATTGATCCCAAAAATAACGATAAGCACCAAGGGAACCCGCTTCTCCTTACTGTAGAAAGCCTCTCTTAGGGTACGCGTACTTAAATATAAATTGGGTGATTTAGAAATGGGGTGGCCGGTCTTGGAGTCCCTTCCTAAAATCCAGATGACCACTAGATGGTGATAAAGAGATACATAAAACTCTGAGGCCATCTATTGGTCCTGGATTTCTGCATCTTTTCTCTAGTAACCCTGGTTTCTCCTGGCATTGTTGCTAAACTGGTTAATTTGGTAACCTGTAAACATAATGTAGTGAGCGTGGTGGCTTAGCGGGTAAGACGCCAGGCTTGTCGATCGGAAGATCGCAAGTTCAGAGGTTTGAATCCCTAGCCCCAAGTGACGGAGTGAGCTCCTGCACTAGCCCCAGCTCTTGCCAACCTAGCAATTCTAAAGCATGGAAATGCAAGTAGATTAATAGGTACCACTTCGGTGGGTAGGTAACAGCGTTCCGTGTGCGTCATGCCAGCCACATGACCGTGGAAGTGTCTTTGGACAATGCTGGCTCTTCAGCTAACAAACAGAGATGAGCACCGGCCCCTAGAGTCGGACACGACTGCACAAATGTGCGGGGGGAACCTTTACCTTTACCTAAACATAATATAATATATATTTTAGGGACAGAAAAAGATGACTGAATTCAGTTTATTTTTTTTAACAACATTCATAGTTTCATAAATTCTGTCATGCTTCTCTCTTAAGCTTGCTTTTCAGCTAAAAATCTCAAAATACTTTAGTCCTTCCTCAAAAAAAATATGCTTCAAAAGTCCTAAAGGCTTCTCTATCAGATGACCCCGACTCTGTTGGCCTTTCATAAGGCATTGAAGACCTGGTTGTTCCCTCAGGCATTTGGGTCAGGGTGTTAAGTGAGCCTTGTTGGTTGGTTAGTTTGTAATTTGTTGTTTCTTATTGATTGTATTGATTGTAAAATGCAATGATCTATTTGGACTCTAGCACATAATATGTAGATAGATTGTTCTATTGATTGTAAAATTGAATGATCTCTTTGAACCTCTAGCACATACAGTCATATGTAGGTGGTTCTTGTAATTTTTTAAAATTAATTTAAATTATTAGCTTCGTTGTTTTGGTTTTAATTTGTTGTTGGCTACCTAGAAGCACAGTAGTGAGATGGGCAGCCTATTTTTTTTTTTTAATAAATACATAAATGAAGTTTGTTATTTGGAAACAGTGTTGCAGAACCTTCTTAAAATAAGTTTTTGTAGCTCCAATGGATTTGCATTTTACATATGATCAGTCATATACTTGTTTATGTCACATATACATACATACAATTTGTATATGGATGTTTTGGAAAGGCAAGATATGGCCATCAAGTTTCTTACAGAAACATTTCAAGAGCCCTACCTAAAAGTACCTCAGGTTTATAAATTCTGACATTTAAGCATGCGCTTCATATTTGTGCAACCTTATTGTGAGGTGGATTGATGATGGATGATATTCTGGAGGTGACGGTCTCAACCGTGGGGGAGCTGGGGATGGTGACGGCCAACAGGAAGCTCTGGCGTGGGCTGGTCCATGAAGTCACGAAGAGTCGGAAGGGACTGAACGAATAAACAACAAATTGTGAGTTAGTTGCCACTTTACTGTGAGCTAATCATCAATTATATAATATAGTTTAATGTTTTGTGCTGAGTGTGGGTTATTCTAGAAAAATATAGTGTATCTTTAGGATTCGGGGCATTTGCTTTAGAGCAGTCAGCTTTATTATTATTATTATTTGTTTTAATGAATAATTGTACATCATCCTCGATGCAATGACCCACCAATATTTCAGGCCTTTCTTCTGCCTGTGATGTAAAAGATAGTGATGATGTGGCTAAGGAGTGATAAACTTTTTAGCCATAGCATAGGGATATATGATCCTGACTAGAGTTTCAGAGTCTTTGTTCAGTAACACTGGAGTTCTAAAGAGAACTTCAGTTGTTGCTTCAGTGAGATAGCACAGATGTGGAAACTTCACAGCTTTGTAGCTGTTGTTTTTGTATTATATGCCAACGTATAAAACTGCCATTAAAAAAACTGCAAAATTTTATTTCAATTATGTGAGCATTTTATTATAGGTGGAGACACCATCAAAGACCACAGCAATGCCACTAACAGATGCTGGGAAAAATCAAGACTAAACAGCAGTGGGGTTAAAAAAATGTATATGGTTTGCTCAACAATTCAGTGAAACATATGTTAATGCAGCTAGCCCTAAATGTAATGATGTAGAAAGCAGCAGCAACTACTACCAAAACTTCACAACATACCATATGTTGTTATAGGCTCGGTGGATGGTGGAGAGCCAGATAAAACTAGAAATTCAGCTGAGTTAGGGAATAAACCATATCTGAACAAAATGCAGTGATGGGTGCTAAGGAGTGTGATGCTTTGCTTCTTCTAGTGGATGATAAGGAAAAACACTGGTGTCGCAAGTAGCAGTTTCCAGACCTGTCATTCTAAAAGGTTTCCGTAATATTTATAGTGCTCATTGGAAACTTATGAAAGAAATACCTCCATACTTAATGATGATACAGTATATACCTACTTGCATTATTTAATTTTCTTGAAAACTCAAGGGATACAGTCTGTAGCTTGAATCATGTCAACTGGATTTCTATTTTCTCAGTGGAAACGTTTCGCTCCTTATCCAAGAAGCTTCTTCAGTCTGAGCAAAGTTTGTAAGGGAATCCTTAAATATGAAAGAATAAGGCAAGTCCACTTCACCATTGATGCCCTGCAATACAATTTTGAAAACCTTCACCAGGAACTCACAGCCACCCTTCCTGACCCAGTCCTGGATAGAGTTATTCAGCTTAGCAATAAAGTACAGCTGGCCCAGCATCACAAGGCAAAGGAGAGGCAAACTAAGAAATTTGACATTCTTCTTTCTCGCAGCAAGCAAAAACAAGGAACTGGAGAAACCGCTGGGAGGAACAACAACAACAAGACCACAGAGGACAAAAAGAACATGTGGGTGAAAAATCTCTCAGACAGAGAACTCACCCAACCAGAGAGAGATGTCCTAGCCAAATGTCTTAATTTTGCCATCACTCCCAAGCAAGTTCCGGTTGTGGAGCTCATTACAGCCACAGAATCTGCCATCCACAACAACCACCTACCTTTTGAGGAAGCAGAACAACTCCGGCTTAAAATATCTGCAGCTCTGTCCAGTGCTCAACCTCCTCCCCCCAACCTTACCGTCCAAGAGAGGAGAGCCCTGACAGCCCTCAGCAAAGATGAAACCATCACCATTTTACCTGCTGACAAAGGAAGATGTACAGTGGTTCTAAACACTGCAGACTACCACAATAAAATTACCTCACTTTTGGAGGATCACCATACATATGAAAAACTGAAAAAGACCCCACCAGCAATTACAAGAAAAAGGTAATAGACAGTTTGAAACAATTGGAACATGATGGCTCCATCGATAGGATTACCTACCACCGTCTGTATCCTGGAGAAGCCATCCCCTGCATTTACGGACTCCCTAAGATCCACAAGGAAGGAACACCCCTTCGACCCATAGTCAACAGCATTAATTTGGTAACATACAACATTGCCAAACACCTCTCTACCATACTAGCACCTCTGGTTGGACACTCTGAACACCACATCCATAATTCGGAGAAATTTGTTTCCAAAGCAAAGATAAACTGGATACAGATGAAACTATGGTCTCCTTCGATGTGTCCTCCCTTTTCACCAGCATCCCCACCACTCATGCTCTATCCGCGGTCAGGAAGAGACTAGAAGAGGACAGCACCCTTGAAAGGAGAAACCATCTCAACCCAAACCAGATCTGCCATCTTCTGGACCTGTGTCTCAACACCACTTATTTCTCATACAGAGGTGACTTTTACAGACAAAAACACGGCTGTTCCATGGGTTCTCCTGTGTCACCCATTGTGGCCAATTTATACATGGAAGAAGTGGAGAAGAAAGCACTCAACACATTCCAGGGAAAAACGCCCACCCACTGGTTCAGGTATGTGGATGACACCTGGGTTAAAATCAAGGCCCAGGAAGTACAGGCCTTCATGGACCATATAAACACCATAGATGCCAACATTAGGTTCACCAGAGAAGACACCAAGGATGACAGACTGGCATTCCTAGACTGTGAAGTCCTCATTGGGACTGGTGGCAAGCTAGAAATAGGGATCTACAGGAAACCCACACACACAGATCAATATCTGATGTTTGACTCCCACCATCCACTACAGCACAAACTAGGGGTCATCAGGACATTGTCACACAGAGCAGAAACCATCCCCACCTCCATGGATTCCAAAAAGAATGAAAATCAGCACCTGAGAACAGCTCTGAAGGCCTGTGGATATCCAAATTGGGCCTTCACTAAATCTAAGTCTACCAGACCTAAAACAGCGACAGACAGGGCTGAGACTCAGAGTAAACGGAAGAACCTGGTCATTCCTTACATGGCTGGCGTGTCTGAAAAGATAAAAAGGATATTTGGCAAACACCACATACCTGTATATTTCAAACCCACCAACACACTGAGACAGAGGCTTGTACACCCCAAAGATCAAACTCCAAAACACAAGAAAAGCAATGTAGTGTATGCAATCCAGTGCAGTGAGGAGTGCTCTGAGCTCTACATTGGAGAAACCAAACAACCTTTGTACAGGAGGATGGCCCAACACAGGAGGAGCAACACCACAGGACCAGAGTCAGCAGTTTACCTTCATCTAAAGGAAAAAGGACACTCATTTGAGGACATTAATGTTCACATTTTAGACAGGGAAGATAAGTGGTTTGAAAGAGAGGTCAAGGAATCCATTTATGCCAACTTGGAAAATCCTTCTTTGAATAGAGGTGGGGGCCTCAGGCACAATCTTTCCCCTATTTTCCTTCCTGCTCTGTCTTCTGTGCCTAGGAAGATTAAGACCATTTCGCAGTCTCAACAACAGCAAGGTAATCTTAACGATCCTCCTTTGGATGATAAAGGGACTTAGAAATAACATCTCAAAATAACCATGACCTAGCCTCAGGTGCAAGGTCACACAGCCACCCTAGAAACATATTTAAGGATTCCCTTACAAACTTTGCTCAGACTGAAGAAGCTTCTTGGATAAGGAGCGAAACTTTTCCACTGAGAAAATAGAAATCCAGTTGACATGATTCAAGCTACAGACAATTCCACCTGGATGACTGAGAACCTTCATCGTCAAGGGATACAGAAATAAAAATTGAAAAGAAACAATTTTTTACAAAGACATATCTGTTAAATATGGTTTCTGCTTATCTATCTATCTATCTATCTATCTATCTATCTATCTATCTATCTATCTATCTATCTATCATCACCTGCCTGCCTGCCTGCCTGCCTGCCTGATTTTTAAAAAACAGTTTGAACTCCAAACTTCTTTTAACATAGGACCAAATGGATTTTCATCCTGAAGAATGTTAGTGTTTGGCTGTTTCAGGTTCATTACCTTCATCATTGTAGTCATATTACATACTTCGTACAGTTAGGAAACAAATATTCTTCCATTAAATTAGGTACATTATCACAGCATTCAGCTCTTCTTGTCATGTTTTAATTAGATGGTATCTTGGTCATTTATAATATACTCCTACCTAACAGCTAATGTTTTCTTTGCATGTCTATAATGCTAATATTATTTTGTGGCAAGAAGTAAAAACTAAAGATTTTTACATTACTAAATGCGCAGAACTATAACACATTTTTTCCACTGTGCTAACCATAGTGATTTACACATGTGAACTATTTTATATGAAATGTTTATATTAATTTTACTTTGTATTATATTATGGATAAAAATTGCTTCATTGTATCATACATAGTACAATAATAATTTGCAGTATGTAACACTATGAAGCTTTGTTAATAGTTTTTTAATTTCAAGTCATATATTATGTACAAATGTAATCACTTTGTACCAATAAAGTGATTACTAATGAAAGTAGTAAGTAGAAATGTTTGGCAACATAGAAAACTTAAGGGATAAAATAAGCAATAATCATCTGTTTACTTTGGACAAAAGTATCCATTAAATTAACTACCTTCAGAAGAAAATACATTTGTGTTTGTGTGTGTTTATTGAAGAGATAGATACCTCCTCAAATGGACTCTAAGAAGATACCATATGTATTTGAAATTAGCTTATTTCTCTGCGATCAAATGTGATAAGTATAAAAAAGTATAGTATAATTAATAATTTTAATTTATTATTAGCTGTCACTAATGTTGATGCTTGTATTACATAATTTTTGCAGACATTGTTCCCATTCAGATGCAGGTTAAATAAATCTAACTAACCCTCCATCATGATTTTAAGCCACAACTGCATTTGATCATTCATAGGAGAGTTTTCCCAGTGATTTATTTGTAGGTCTTTATTCAAGAAGGAATAAACCCTAAGCCATTCTGTACACTTCAGCCTTCATTTTAGCTTTAACAGGCCAGTTAATTTTATTTCTTTTTTCTTAAAATTAAGACTTCAGGAGAGAATGTGAATGTGAAAGAAGATAGTTCCACAGTTACAATATGTTTTATGGAGCTGTGATACGTTGGAGTTATTATATTATATTATATTATCTTCTCTTCCATCAAGCATGTGTGCTCTACAGTTTTATAGTCCAGCTGTTGACCAACTACTACTTTTAGCTTGAATTAAATCTGCTAAGCCATGCATCAGCAAGATTGCCAAGTGCACTATTTGCTTCCTTCTGCTGCACAATCCAATCCCTATTTATTCTTCTGTTTTGAGTTCTTGGCTGTGTTATGGAGAAGTACTTAAAATGTGTGTCTTTCTGGTTCAGTAGTTATGATGTACTGTATGTCCAGTTTGATAGAACTTCATTGTAGCTTAAAAGTTCATGCCGTTTGAATGACTAGTCACATTAAAACAGATTCTAGACATTTGACAGATTTGATTGAAGGCTTTCTGAATAAAAAAAGATAAAAATACATATGCATACAGTTTTTGAATGGAGTATGATAGCTTAGTTCACACAGATACAAAAAAAGTGACAAAAGTTTAATGCAAAATCAAATGCCCTTCTCTCCAGCCTCTGTGGTTGAATTAATAAAAGGTAATAATAATATAAAGGGGCTAGGATGCTTCTGGACCCCTGGTCAAATCTTTTTTTAGTGTTATTGATGCAGTTTTGTTTGTGCAGTCATTTTCTTAAATTATACAGTATAAATATTGTAAGCCACCCATAGTCGGGCGGCCTCAAAATCCAATAACTTAAATTAATTTAGTTAAAGGCAATATAAGGCAATTCATAATCAAAATCAAAGTTATATATTCAAATATTATACTGTACATGGAAATAAAAATAATAACTTCATTTGCATCTTTAAGTTATTTATATTTTCCTTATTTCATGTTTGGTAATGGATTTTTACCATTTAATATGTGAACTTCAACCGCAAGAATTCCCCAGCCACCATGCTGGGAGTTGAAGTCCACACATCTTAAATTGGCCAAGTTTGAAAAACACTGCCCTAAAGTCTGGCAGTAGAATATGTGAACAGACTTATTAAAGAGTTATGGGAAAGTTGGGTAACATGACATACGCCTTTCTGTTTCACCTGCTTTTAATTACTGTTCTTCTCTGTTATTTATTTCCATTGCTATTCACATGTTTTTAGGACATCCCTTCTAAAGGTACATGCTATTGTTCTTTCATTCTTTTTATTCTTTTTTATACACTGAAACTACAACTGAAAAGAAAACACATTATTATTATTATTAATTATTATTATTATTATTATTATTATTATATTAACAACCATGTGAAATCACAGCTGCCAGTTCTTTAGCTGCTGTTGTCCTTCATTTGCATGACGTTCTTCCCAAGAACCTAGGATGTCATAATGTATTGGCATAGTATATGTGCGGATCCAAGCAGTGTGGCCTTTTGCAATTGACAGATGGAAATTTTGTCAATGCACAGATTTTCTAAGTGCTGTCCAAGGTTTTTTGGTATGGCACCCAGTGTGCTGGGACCACCACGGCTGGTTTATGCCATAATCTTTCAACTTCGATTTTCAGATCTTGATACTTTTGTGATCTTCTCCAATTCTTTGTCTTCTACTATCCCGTGGTATTGCCACATTGATGATGATGATGATGATGATGATGATGATGATGATGCATGGAAAACTAAAACAGCAGAATATACATGCACATAGGTAAAGGCTCCTCCCGCACATTTGTGCAGTCGTGTCTAACTCTAGGGGATGGTGCTCATCTCCATTTATTAGCCGAAGAGCCAGCGTTGTCCGAAGATGCTTCCATGGTCATGTGGCCGGCATGATGCACACGGAACTCTGTTACATACATGCACATACTCTTATGCAAACACACAAAAACTTTGAGTTAAATTGTTTTATTATCTACACTATCTCCTTCTCTTCCCTTTAAATTTTAAAATATAGTGAAGTGAGCTATTTCTAGGCAAAATTATGCCACGTTGCCAGACTTTTTTCAAATATTTTACATTTGCCAATTTCCTTAGTTCTCCTTTGAGTTCAGTAGTCTCATATATTATTCCTGTGACTGGAATTGTTCAATTACTGTGTGGCTTATCATCTTTAAGCAAATGCCACAATTACGATAGTAAACTCTCTCCAACCTTTAGGCATGCTTTGTGCCTTATTTTATTTATTTTATTTTATTTTATTTTATTTTATTTTATTTTATTTTATTTTATTTTATTTATTTTATTTTATTATTTATTTTACTTTATTATTTTATTTTATTATTTTATTTTATTTTATTTTATTTATTATTTTATTTTATTTTATTTTATTTATTATTTTATTATTTTATTTTATTTTATTTTATTTATTATTTTATTTTACTTTATTATTTTATTTTATTATTTTATTTTATTTTATTTTATTTTATTTATTATTTTATTTATTTTATTTTATTTTATTTATTTTATTTTATTTTATTATTTTATTTTATTTTATTATTTTATTATTTATTTTATTTTATTATATTATATTTTATTTATTTTATTTATTTTATTTTATTATTTTATTTTGTTTTGTTCTATTCTATTCTATTTATTTTATTTTATTTTATTTTATTTTATTTTATTTTATTTTATTTTATTTTATTTTATTTATTTTATTTTATTTATTTTATTATTTTATTTTATTTTTATTTTATTTATTTTATTTATTATTTTATTTTATTTTATTTATTATTTTATTTTATTTTTTTATTTTATTTTATTTTATTTTATTTATTTTTATTTTTTTTATTTATTATTTTTTATTTTATTATTTTATTTTATTTTATTGTTTTATTTTATTTTATTTTATTATTTATTTTATTTTTATTTTAATCATATTTATAAAGCTGCCCATCTCACATAAAAGTGACTCTGGGTGGCATACAACACTTACTGGTGTCAGTAAGGGGCCTGTAGTAGTCTCTTGCCCACAGTGTAAAGACTATAAAATAACCTCACTGTAAGCACCCTTCTTGCCTTTGCACATAGGGTATTAATGTTATGGACTCTGCAATCATACTGATCCTGAAAACATCTTCCTGGCCTATTGTCCTATGACTAGCCCACCCCTAGATCTTCACCAAGTCTGATCTGTTCTGTGGCTTCCTGCTCCATTCCGGTACCAGAAAGATACTTTCCACAGGGATGAACAGTGACCCTGTAATTTGTAATTTGTGCTTCTGTCATCAATACTAATCTCCATCTTACTATTGTCTGGCTTTCCATCCTTATTTTTCCTGAGGTGGTGGTTATTCTGGAGTCTTCACAGCCTTATGAGGCATTTTCTTTCATTGTGGTTGTTATAGCCCTACTGGACATGTCCTTTGATGAGGAGGATGGGGAGAAAGTGGAGTCGGGCACCTAGGAACAATAATTTTCGCATGAGTGTTTTCAGTAGTGCTGGAGCCAATGGCTCCACTCTGGTTGAGGCAAATTCAGCAAACCCCGAGGACACCTTGCCTGCACCCACTGATAGCCACTCCAATTCTGAAGCCAGCTACCCAGTCCTACACAGTATGTGATAAAAACATTCAACAAAAGAGGGCAGAACTCCATAGATCGGAGAGACTTGCCAAGAAGCAAGCCTGCAGAAGAGCCAATGCTGAGGAGTTAAAGGTCTCAGCTTTGTATTGGGTGGAGGCTCAGTATGGCCAATTTATGGGCCTTACTCCCTGGGAGCAGACACTGAGAATAACTTTTCAAGCCTCAGCTCTGTCATGTTTACTTTGCTATGCTTTGAACTCTGGATTTCACTTCATTGTGTCTCTTGTCTTGGATTTGTCACTTGTTTATCAGATTCCTGGTCTCGACCTTAGCCAAGCCTTTGAGTGCATTACAGTTGCCATCTTTAGATATAGGTAAAAAGGACTCCTTTCTTCTTAAAGTTCTGTCTTAGCTTGCATATCACAGGACTGTGGCAGGCATCCAGCTTGCTAGCTTGTTGGCTGGCAGCCAGCAGTGCTGTCCTGAAAAATGGAAGGCAAATATCCCTTAAACTAAGCTGCTCATTGCGCCACACTCCCTTTACTTCTGCTTAAAAGGGAGATAGTAATAAGTGGAGCATTCAATGCTATCTGCTTCTACTGAGTATCTTGAGCTTTATTTTATCAACATAGGAGGAGGAGAGAAGCTCAACTACTCTGCCTTCTTTACCCTGCTTTTAAGCTCACATGTTTTCTTAACTTGCTAGTTTACTTAACTCTTGTCTTGTTATTTTGGCTGTAAACCCAAATTGATGTCAGCCCTTTGAGGTAGTCCAAACAGGAAACCAGAACTATGAGTACTGGTACTACCTTTATTGTACGGTTACAGTAACAGAATCTTGCAAGTCTGAAAGCACGTCCCCCCTCCCATGCCTTTACTTTCCAGAGAACTAGGGAGGTTCCTTTCTAAGACACTTTCTCCACCCCCATCTCTCCTTTGGACCCAAATTTCATTTATCAAACTGTTGTCTAGGCTGTAGCTCTTCCTCCTGTCTCCCAAGGTTATTCTTACAGCCCATTATGCTTCTCCTATGGCCATTGCTGGTAAAGGGTTGGGAAAAAAATTCAGAAGCCACGCTTTCCCTACATCGTTTTAGTATGCAAATTTGAACATATTTTACTCCAAGGGCTGCCTTTAATAATGTAAAGGTTTTGTTTGTTTCTTTGCTTAATATGTCTCTCCATTATATACTAAAGACTTTGGAACCCTTTACATATTCTTAGAAATTGTAACAAAAACTTCAGCAACAATTCTGAAGAATAGAGGCCGGAGAAACAATAAGAATCTCAATATATATAATATCTATCTTTGGTTTACAAGGGAGACTTATGAAATAACCAAGTAATACCCACAGCCGCTTAGGGTTTATATAGACTATGAAAAAATGAAGATGAAAGCTGAGAAGATTATCTGTATATCAGAAGTGCTATCTAATAATTAACTATTGCACATTTATTGTGATAAAAATTATTATCTGGTAAAGCCCCATGTCAATTTCTACAACTTTCATTGGTAAAGATACCTTCCATACGAATATATGCCAGCATAATTCATTTTATTGTAAAAATCTAGAGATTATCTTCTTAACCACAGTTACCCAGATATGTTTTTTTCTTTACTGAAATTGTATATCATAAAAGCAATCTACAATGAGCTGCTTTATTTAAAAAAAGATCCCCAAAATACAGACCAGTACTTTTTGCCACTAGTTTCATTGGCGATCACTCGTAGCCAAGTAAGATTGTCTTCCAAAGGTAAAATTTTAACAGTGGATCCGTAAGTGGCTATAAAGGCCAATTCTGGATCCGCACAACCTCCCACAGTGAGGGCATAGGTTTCCAGGTGGGAGACGGTCATGATGAGGGTTTGCCTGACGTGCCTTCCTTTTAGCTCTTTTCTCCCTTTCGCCCTGTACTCGTGCTTCTTCAAAGTCCATAGCGCCATTAATAAAGGCTGACCTCCAATTGAAACGCTCATGAGTTAGGGCTTCCCAGTTCTCAATGCTGATATTACATTTTTTAAAATTAGCTTTGAGAGTGTCTTTGAATCTCTTTTGCTGTCCACCAATATTCCGTTTTCCATTCTTAAGTTGGGAGTAAAGTAGCTGCTTTGGAAGACGATGGTCAGGCACTCGAACAACATGACCGGTCCAACGAAGTTGATGTTGGATGATCATTGTTTCGATGCTGGTGGTTTTCGCTTCTTCTAATATGCTAACATTAGTCTGCCTATCTTCCCAAGTAATTTGCAGAATTTTTCGGAGGCAGCGTTGATGGAATCTTTCAAGAAGTTGGAGGTGGCGTTTGTAGAGGGTCCATGTTTCACAGGCATACGGAAGGGTTGGTAGTACAATGGCTTTGTAAACAAGCATTTTGGTCTCCCTGCGAATGTCCCGATGCTCAAACACTCTATGCTTCATTTGGGAGAAAGCTACACTCGCAGAGCTCAGGCGATGCTGAATTTCAGCGTCGATGTTGGCTTTTGTAGATAGATGGCTGCCGAGATAAGAAAAGTGGTCGACATTTTCTAGTGACACACCTTTAAGCTGGATTGATGGCGCTGCGGAGGGATTGGTTCGAACTTGCTGGTAAAGCACTTTGGTTTTTTTAATGTTAATCGAGAGGCCGAGCTTTTCATATGCTTCTGCAAAGATGTTTAGGATAGTTTGAAGATCTTCCTCGGAGTGTGCACAGACTACGTTATCATCAGCATATTGAAGTTCTATAACAAAAGTTGTAATTACCTTATTTTTTGCTTCAGCCTACTTAGATTAAAAAGCTTTCCATCTGTTGGATATATAATTTCTACACCAGTAGGAAGTTTCTCTTCAACAAGGTGTATCATCATAGCAATGAAGATACCGAATAAGGTTGGAGCAATAATACATCCCTGTTTAACGCCGGATTCCACTTTAAATGGATCGCTTTGAGAGCCATTGTTATTTAGGATTGTTGCCGTCATGGAGTAGCCGCAAGATGTTCACAAATTTATCAGGGCATCCGATTTTCAGAAGGATGGTCTAGAGAGCAGTACGATTTACAGTATCAAAAGCTTTAGTCAGATCAATAAACGCCATGTACAGAGGGCGGTTTTGCTCCTTGCATTTTTCTTGAAGCTGTCGTGCAGTGAAGATCATATCCACTGTTCCCCTGGAAGGGTGGAAGCCATTTTGCGTTTCAGGGAGGATGTCTTCTGATACAGATAGGAGACGGTTTGCGATGATCTTTGCCAGGATTTTGCCTGCTGTGGCTAGAAGGGAGATGCCTCGATAGTTTCCACAGTCTGTTCTATCACCCTTTTAAAAGAGAGTGATAATTATGGCATCCCTAAAGTCTGCTGGAATCTCCTCCCTCATCCAGATTTTTTCGATGAGCTTATGAAGTTGTTGTGTAAGTTCAGGCCCGCCTTCTTTAAAGACTTCAGCAGGAATCCCATCAGGTCCACTAGCTTTGTTATTTTTCATTTGTTTAGTGGCTTTACTGACTTCCTCCAAACTAGGGGGTACTGCAAGCTCATATTTTATTTGTTTTTGCGGGATTTGCAAGAAGACTTCATCAGCCACAGTAGAGTGATGATTAAGGAGATTGTAGTAATGCTCTTTCCAGCGCAGTGCAATAGGCTCTTTGTCCTTTAGAAGTTTAGCACCATCTACTGAGCGTAAGGGATTTGTACCATGGTTTGTTGGTCCATAGATGGTCTTTATGGCATTAAAAAAGCCCCGTGCATCATGAGCATCTGCAAAATGTTGGGTTTCTTGGGCTTTTTTTATCCACCATATGTTCTTAAGTTCTGTAGTTCTTCTTTGGACTTCTGCCTTTGCACTGGCGTAGAATTTTTTTCTTAATGGCACAGTTAATATCTTTTTGCCATATCCGGAAGGCTTTCCTTTTCTTGTCAATAATATGTTCAATCTCACTATCGTTCTCATCAAACCAGTCCTGATGTCTCTTTGTTTGGTATCCGATAGTTTGTTCACAGGCTGAAATAATAGAAGTCTTCAATTTAACCCAGTGTTCCTCAACATTTTCAGGAAGTTCCATAGGTAGATGTTCCTTGAGAGTTGATTGAAAGCAAGCTCGTTTAATAGAATCTTGAAGGGCCAGTGTATTCATTTTACGCCTTGGTTTTCTTCCTTGGAGCCTATGATGAGGGACAATCTTTATGGCCATTGTGGATCGAATTAATCGATGGTCTGTCCAGCAGTCATCGACGCTCATCATGGCTCTGGTGAGAAGTACATCACGGCGATGTCTAGCACTGACAATTACATAATCTAAAAGATGCCAGTGCTTCGACCGTGGGTGCTTCCATGATGTTTTAAATTTATTTTTCTGGCGAAAGAGTGTGTTAGTAATGACAAGGTTATGCTCTGCACATTTAGTCAGAAGTAAGATTCCATTCATGTTGCTGTTGTCAACTCCTTCTTTCCCAATGATCCCTGGCCGCAAATCAAAGTCACGCCCAACTCTTGCATTGAAATCGCCCAGGAGGATAATTTTATCCTCCTTTGGTATCTCTGATAAGATGGTGTCCAGCTGGGTATAAAATTTTTCCTTGATATCCTCATCTGCATCTAGTGTTGGTGCGTAAGCACTTAGGATAGTTGCCTGTTGGTTTTTGGCGTGTTTTATTCGGAGAGTTGAGAGTCGTTCGTTAATCCCAGTGGTAACTTCTGACAAGAGCTTCACAAGGTTGTTTTTGATAGCAAAGCCTACCCCATGTATTCGTCGTTCTTGTTCAGGCAGTCCTTTCCAAAAGAAGGTATAACCTCATTTTTCTTCCTTCAGCTGTCCTTCTCCTGCTCTTCGAGTTTCTTGGAGTGCTGCTATATCAATATTAAAACGTCTCAGCTCCCTTGCAATAATGGAAGTCCTACATTCAGGTCGTTCACTATCCATATTGTCTTGCAGTGTCCGTATATTCCATGTTCCAAAATTCATGTGTTTTTTACGACCGCTAGATGGTGATCCCACTGGTCGCGGTAATCCAGTCAGGGAGAAAATGAGGCAGACTATGTTTAGGGCACCTTTTCTAGCCCCCTCCCCATATGGGGTGAGCAGAGTGGATCCTAAATAGGGCTGCTCAGTCGTAGATACAGCTGCCGAACTACTGAACTGCCTCAATCCTTGAGTTAGAGCGACTGAATCCGTATCCACCACCCATCTGCTGGTCCATGACTAGGAGCTTCCGGATTTCACAGTCCTGCCCCCATTGCCATTCGTCAATCGTCATGGGACTTTTGGTTGTTTTGGGTTTGGTGTGGTTGGAAGACGCCTGTGCGTGAATTTGTTTTATGTGTGGAGATCGGTGCACAACGATCAGCACACAACCTTCACAGAAAAAGGCTCTTATCCAATGGCATGGATACCATGACGATTGGTGACCTTTTGTCTGCTGCAGCCTTCATCCGCCTTCGCAGCCGTTGTAACAATACACCTTGTTATCTTCCGCCTGTTCTGCCGTTGAGGACTTTCTTGGATCGTTCTTTGTCTGGTTCCTCCCCCTGGACCTTACCGCCATGGGTGACCCTACCAGGAGTACATGACTCCCGACGGCTTCGCTCACAGGGTTCATTGGGAACACACAAGCCCACTCACCACAACAAGGTGACGATCCAGCGAGTGAGGCCACTAGTACAAATGATTCTCTGAGTACTTAAAGAAGAAATCTTGTGAATGACTGTTTGTAAGTCAGATATATCTCATGAAGTTTGAAGACCAAGCAGCCTATTTTTCATTTAGATACTATGGATCCTGTGACGGTACAGTACAGTACATGGTAAAGTACATTGAGATTATCATGGATAATTAAAGTACATCTTTCTTATGCTCCCTATGAATACAAAAGTTATACAAAATATTCACTAAAGGTTTGAAGTACTACAAGAAGAAATAATTAACCTGAACCCTTTTAAAACTATCCACGTAAGACTTGAGTGTAGAGACCTGGATGCAGAACTTCATTTGCAGGTGTTTTTCTTGTAACTGTTTATTTTTTAGTGTTTCATATTTATTATATCTCTATCTGAAACAGAGAGCCAGTTTGGTCTAGTGGTTAAGGCACCAGGCTAGAAACCAGGAGACTGAGAGGTCTAGTCCCGCCTTAGGCATGAAAGCTGTCTGGGTGACCTTGGGCCAGTCACTCACTCTCAGCCCAACTCACCTCACAGGGTTGTTGTGGACAAAATAGGAGGAAGGAGTATTAGGTATGTTCGCCACCTTGCGTTATTATAAAAATAATAAAGGCAGGATAAAAATTAAATATTTATAGTATTTTTAGGTTCACTCTAATAACATACCATAGATTCTGTTGAGATATGGTGACATCTGTTCCCACCCAGTGAGCTTAAATATATATGTAGTGATTAGAAGAACATAGGATCTCTAATATCCAAGTTCAGTGGTGTAGATACAATATTACCCTGGCTTTTGAATGTATCAGGGTTCTTCATTTCCTTGAATAATAAAATGATTTTTACAGTTTAGTCCAACCATGTACTGTTTCTCCAGAAGTATAATCTTGTTTATCTAAGAAACCTTATTGTATCCTGAAAGATTCTATTGGCATAAAGCTTCATCTAGCAGTTTTCCCAACTATGTAGCACATTCACTCATCTTCCTGTACCTCTTGAAGGATAAGAAGTCATAGTCTAGGCACGATTGTTTTTGGTTCAGAAGGTTAACAGACTATACATCCTATATGCTCCCTTGAATATCATTACCCTGCTAAATTCACCTTTTAGGCTGGGTCAATAATGAGTGCCATTGATTTTACAGTAAAATTGCTGGTGGAAATTTGCTCCAATTTGTAGACTGCCTTGATGTCATCTCCCAATTTAACAGTGATTCTTTACTGATTTCTCTATACCTAATCCCACAGTCCCATGCCAAGACTCAGATTCTACCAGCAAGAAGGGTCCAGGCAGGGTCTTCCTAGGTAGAGAAGATAATAGAAACAATAACTTAAACATAAGAAAGGGGTGCCATGAAATATGGTACCTGGTCATATTTTATCCAAACAGTCAGAACTAATGACTCAGCCCAATCCTGGTGCATAACCATAGATCATCCCAGCTGTGGTCTGGCACATTTGGATAGCTGCATCCACCAGAAGTTTTGGAAAGGAAGTTCAAGGAACTGAAAAAGCTATGTATAAGAGATATCCTTGGTATGATGTTAGAGGGTCTACCCATCAGTGATCCCTTAAGAGGTCAAAGATCTGATTTCTCAGCTCAGGCCTTGGAAGCTTCTGGTGATGATTTAATCCTTACTAAGCTATTCAAAAACAATTCACCATGGTGGGCTTCTGTCCTGGCCTCAGTATTTACATTCATATATCTTACTGTCTTGTTGATGAGAACAAGTACCAGTTGATATAAATATGGGGCATCTACAAATGACCATAGTTTAAGATATTTCAAATCCACCATTATGAATGTTGTTTAGAAATAAACATACAAACTTGTAGAAAGATCTAGCTAAAATGTAAGTCATAGGCAAGCTACTCTCATTATGTTTCCCAATCCAAGTAGCACATACAGTATTCTTTAAAGGGAGGAGCAAAGGAATGGTTGAACAGGGATGGAAAGATCATTCCAGTTACTTAATCTTTGGAGAATATAGACAATTTTAGATGGCACTGAATCTATTCTTGTATATAACAAAATATTTTTTTGGAAAAGGATCTCCACATACATTATCCTGTATTTGTTTTTCTTTATACCTAGTCTTAAAGCAAGCACTGTTTCCTGAACCATGTATGTGCTTTGCTTTGAAATAAGCAACTGAAAATCTGTTGTTGTTGCTGTTGTTTTGAAAGCTGACATTTAATACCATAATTTTCTTTCACTGATAATTTAAAATAATTATTTGTCTTTTTTCCCCTTCCATTTGTTGTCATATTTCTGTAGCAAAGGGCATGAAAAAAGCAAGAGTATGTTATATATAAAAAAACTATCACTATATCCAAAGCAACAATTTTCCCATATCAGTATAGTAACAGAAGATTATTTATTCTGATATTTCTACTTGTTTCCAGCTGGAATTTAGAATAAGGTATCAGAAGGTTTTATTATGTTTACTATAAGACTGAAGGCAAAAGGAGAAGGGGACGGCAGCGGATGAGATGGTTAGATAGCATCACCGATGCAATGAACATGAATTTGAGTAAACTCCGAGAGACAGTGGAGGACAGGAAGGCCTGGAGTGCTATGGTCCATGAGGTCACGAAGAGTCGGACATGACTAAACGACTGAACAACAACAACAACAAATATTACAGAGAGATATAGTTGTACACTTTCCTTTGTCTGTGGTATAATTTTGAGACAAACATTATAATAATCACTTCCCTGTCAATTATATATAATGCAAGCCAAGCAGTTGCAGACTTACAGTACATATGAATGTCTGAAAAATCAATTTTGTGCTTATAGCTTAAATATGTTTCCTTTTATGGTATTGTTTGCAATTGTTTGCATTTACGACCAGTTTGCCATGGATTTCCTGAAGCATGCATTTCTAAAGTTCTGTCTTGCTTTCTATATTTGAAAAGCAAATGGTCAAAAGTTTTACAAAATACCATAGTTGTGTTGTGACTCTGTTTCGATTTCTGTTAAAATTACAGCACATTAGTGAAAGGAATACAATAATCATGCATGACAGATTCAAAATGCCAAAAACTTCTTGTCCCGGTTGTATGCAGTTGACTCGCAAAGTAAATACTGTATCTTTGTGGCAAAGTAACATGGAATGGAAATAGAAGTCAAAACACAAGCTCTGATCATGATTGGGTGTTCAGTTTTGCATGAAAAAAAATGTTTGAGAAAATAATATTTCATCAACGCTTCTAGCTTCATGGGGAGGTATGAAGTCAGTTTCAAAATTGTTGTGGGTTCAAGTATATTCCATGAATAACTAGTGACACAGATTAAAGGACTCATATGAGTTATGAAACTTTCCATTTTAATGTAGGCTGTAACTTCCTTAGAGGGTAATTAACTAATTGTCCTTAAACTGGTTCTTTAGAAGACAATAATTGCATAAATCAGGCATGAGAAATCAGTATCCTTCCAGATATTATTGAACCACAGCTCCCAGTTAGCATAGCCCAGAATGAGGAATTCTTAGAATTGTAGTTCAGCTACAGCCAGAGGGCCATAGGTTCTTCACTCCTGATACAAATAAATATTGTATGTTCTGTTTTTATCAGCTGTTTTAATTCTGAGAGATGTGTGATTGGAAACGAGTGGGAATATGTTAGGGCCAGGATGAAATTACCATTTTGTACATCTTTTATTTCCCATGAAAGGCATTGATAGAATTTATGGGGTTTTGTGTGTTTTTTGATGGGGATTTTCCCCCATTTTTACATTGTGTTCTCATGAGTTTCTCTTGCCATAGAAATATTTTGGAAAATGTTGGTAGGATTACTAGCCATTCTGAACTGTACCACTGGTTCTCAAACAATAAAGAGAAGCTTGGTTTAAGAAATCTTCAGCCATTATTTAAAAAGTAAAATAAGCTTTCCCCCAAACATTTAAATTGGAGATGGGGAATTCACCTAGTCTTTGTAGGCATTTTATTTCCCCCGCCCCCCAGGAGATGCTGAAGAAATCTAATTCCATCCCTAACCCTTTTAAAAAAAAAGTATGACAATTGTAATTGTTCATTTGGGAAATACTTTGTTGTTTTCTAAATATTTTAGAAAAAAATATAAAATAATTGATGGATTTAGCTAATTCAACCATTATTTTATTATTAAAATCTATATTTATTGATGATCTTTAGTAAGTTGACAGCCATGATAGTATTGTTTTTTTAACAATCAGTTGATTATTTATTTATGAAATTTGTTTATCCTCTGAAACCAAAAATACTATGTATATAGAGTGTCAAAGTCACCATCCTGAACAGAACCCAGAGCATCCAGGAGTACATCAGTGGGACTTCCAGATCTAGGCAGGTACTGGCCAATCAACCAGGCATCGTGGTAGTAGACAAGGACCAGAAGACAGCAATGGTGATAGATGTAGCAGTGCCAAGTGACAGCAGCATCAGGAAGGAGGAGTATGAGAAGCTGGAGAAGTACCAGCACCTGAAGGATGAACTAGAGAGGATGTGGAAAGTGAAGGCCAAAGTGGTCCCAGTGGTGGTAGGAGCACTCGGGGCTGTGACTCCCAAGCTAGGAGAGTGGCTCCAACAGATCCCAGGAGCAACATCAGAGCTCTCTGTCCAGAAGAGTGCAGTGCTAGAAACAGCTAAGGTACTGCGCAGAACCCTCAAACTCCCAGGCCTCTGGTAGAGGATCCAAGGTGGAGGAAGACACATACCACCCATGGGGGTGAGAAGGAAATTTTGTGTGTGTGTGTGTTAAAGTTGTACTGGTCCCCTCAAGTAAATAGGCATGATTAATTTTAAGTGTAACAGTATTAACTTTTGACTATGTGAGCAAAGAATAACAGCAAATACATATTCTAGGTATTAATTTTCTTTAATGTTTTTAACAGACTTTTTAAAGTACATTGTACAGTACTTTTTATTTTCAGTTTTTAAACTGATTGCTTACAACTGTTTGTAACATGTTGAATTTTCACTTATAAAAGGCTTTTCCCTTGGTTAGTTAACTTAGCATTCAGTAAATTTTCTCAGCTTGCATTTTGCTGAGTATATTTTCATGGACCTCTGTGCCATTTGATCTGTGCATCAGTTCATGTTACAATTATATATCTCCCTGCCAGCCTGTGTGATTGCAAGTGGAGAAAAAATGTAATGTATTCTAATCTCTGTGTAGGCAGCTACAAAGTATGAATTGCCCATGGCTCATTATGGCAATTTAACCTTCAAATTTTACAGATCAGAGAAATAAATATATGGCAGATTATTTTACTTAGGTTATATGATACCATAAATGTAGACTGGAAGATCTCTTTACTTTTGTGGCAGACCAGATGTATGTATGTGTGTCTCTAAAGGATAGTGAAGTCGATAGCATAAGGAGAAAAACACAACTCACACCGTTTTCAGGAAGGTGATTTGGAAGTGTCAGGGCAGCAGTGAAATAGTAATTCCTTTCACCACTATAGTTGTCAACTGAGAACTAGGAAAGTATATGTGGCAGAACAAGATGAAGCAGAATGAATATCACAGGCTGATTAAATGCAACTAAATGTAAGAGAGCTAGTTTTAGTTGGGAAAGTTAAATACTTAGTAATTATTCTAGTAATCAGAGCTGACGTGCATAACAGGCCACAATAGCGATCCGCATCAGAACTAGAATATTCAATCACCTTATTGGTGCATGTTGTTTTCAAAACCCTTTTCATAATCTTATAAGCTAGTATTTAACCCTACAGACCAGTTTTCAGCATTAGCAGGTTTCTCTGCACTATATTTTGTATTGGCTAATATGAATTGGTTTGAAGTCGCACTCTAGTTTCTGCAACTGTGCATCTTAACAAGCCTTTAATGGTTTGAATAGTTCATTAGAGTCAATAACATATAATCTTCCTGATTATGTAGCTCATAAAATACACTAGGATGCTTGGAATTTGAAGTAATAAGTATTTGAATATAGATAGAACATTAATTTTGGTGCCATTTTAGAAAATCACTTCTATTCAGAAAGCACAGAAGTATTTGCTTAACATGAAGTGTTTTCCTTCTCCATAGGGAATAGATTAAGCACAGGCATAAGTGATTTGCTGAACTGGCACATTTAATTTCAAATTGGTCATTGAAATCAGTGGGGTAACACATGGACACACACACACACACACACACACACACACACCAGATAACCAGTGTGGTAATTAAATATACCTTGTTTCCTTTCTTTTTTTCGATGCCTTTATGGAACATTGCATTCATATTTTCATAGTACTATAAATGCTGGAAAACAACCTACTTGATTTACCAATTCTGATCAAATCAAAGTTTTTAAGCATAAGAACATCATAAATATTTTCTAGTGAAGAATCATCATGTGTGTAGAATCCACTCCCCCCACAAATCATGGCCAGAAATAGATCTCAGTCCCTTCTATCCAGAGCTCACCTGGTCTACCCCTCTGATCCTTTTATTCCTCCTTGTTTTTGAATTCTGCAGGCCATTTTTGATAGTTTTAGCTCTATTACAAGGATGTAACAAAGAAGGGACAGATATATTACAAAAGATGTTGGATACCCTTCCAGTAGCCGAGGAGCCAGCTGGAGCTCAGCTGGCTGTGCTTCCTGAATGAATGAATGAGTCCTCAGCCCCTACTACTGGTGCTGCCCTTTTCAATCTGCCTCATTCTTGTCTGTGAATGTTCATCTTTTCCTGCTAACTGACAATCATTGCATCCATTTGCCCTCTTCTTGTTTACATGGAACATAGCAGGGTGGCTGACCAAATGCTTAGACCATAGCTTTCCAAAGTGTGTGTCGCGACACTTTAGTGTGTCGCAACACACAGTTTAATGTGTCACAACACAACCCGGAAGTGGCGGCGGGGGCGTGCATAGTGGGGGGGGGCGCGGCGGTGGCGGCGTGCACGGCAGCAGCGGCATCACTGCTTCCACGTTTTAGTGGAGGCCGCCGCTGCCACCACCATGCACAACACCGCCACCGCCGCCATTGGTGTATCACCAACGGTGGCAGTTTGGAAAGCACTGGCTTAGACTCTTCCTTTGTCAAATGTTTATCCAAACATTCAATATTATATTTATTTATTTATTTTTCAAATTTTGCCACCGCCCATCTCCCCCAAAAAGAGGGACTCTATGCAAGAAACTTCGCCAGATTGATAATGATGATTCGATTCTCACTGCACAAGTCTGTTCCAAGTGAAAGGAGAGGTAGAGCCAAAGGAGGTTTTGCCATCCTAATTTCTACAGGTATGGGTGAACATTATCCCTCTTTCCCTTTTTGCTCACTGTGGGACAGCAGTTCTATTACAATTCAACCAGATTGAAATGTTCTTGATTAATATCTATTCAGCCCCACTTCGCTCTTAAAAGCAGATTAAACATCTCTGGGACCAATTTGCAAATTATATTAAGAAATCTATGGACCTTCATCCCCAAGCTCATATCTTAGTGGGGGAGGGGCAATTTTAATACACAAATGGATCCAGATGACCAAACTGTGTGCCCATTACTAAGGCTATCTTAAGGAGGCCAATGAGGGCTACCCCTCCCCATGCTCCTCGCTAAAGTTAGAATCAGTAATCTTGCAAGTTATTGCCTGACCACATAAGCCAACCAACTTCACTTGCATATCTTGAATGGTAGGATTTTGGACGACCAACCTGCAGAATTTACCTATTGTTTGGGACTCTGAATGTCAGTAGTTGACTACTGACATATTTCCTGTGATTTACTTGAGAACATTAATCAAATGATAGTTGAACAGTCAGTGACCATCTTCCATTAACCCTCAGCATTAAACTAATAACACAGTTATGCAAAATTCAGAATGCTCCCCCATTGGAAATTGCTGCAGGGTCAGTTCACAATAGATAGAACTAAAATCAAGCCCTTATGGCTGCTAAAGTGTTATACTTCCCTAGATTGCTGGGACTTCAAGAAGAAATAGTAGCTGTAGGGTTGAATATTTTGATATTTACCTACTATTTGTCTCTTGTCCAAATTCAAATAACAGATTGGATGAACTAGACATATTACCATATTAATATTAGGTCCAAAGACTGGTTTGATCAGGATTGTGTCATAGCCAAGCATGTATATTTGGCACATTTTGGTTTATATCAAAAAGACCGCCCCCCCTCAATTGTCCCTTGCTAAATTAGTGGAAATGAAGAAATGATAGAAGGTCCTTGTGAGACCTAAGAAGTGGGATGCTTTAAAGGCACCCTGGCAGCTAGCCAGTTAGTTAGCTGTTACTCAGCGGGTAAGTCACCAGGCTTGTCGATCGGAAGATCCCAGGTTCGGAGGTTCGAATCCTTAGCCCCGCGTGATGGAGTGAGCTCCCGCACTAGCCCCAGCTCTTGCCAACCTAGGAATTTGAAAGCATGCAAATGCAAGTAGATGAATAGGTACCACTTTGGTGGGTAAGTAACAGCGTTCCGTGTGCGTCATGCCAGCCACATGACTGTGGAAGCATCTTCAGACGATGCTGGCTCTTCGGCTAACAAATGGAGATGGGCACCGGCCCCTAGAGTTGGACACAACTGCACAAATATGGGGGGGGAACCTTTACCTTTACCTTGTGAGACCTAAGAAGTGGGATGCTTTAAACGCAGCCTGGCAGCTGTTAGTTCTGGCAGCCAAGGATAAGAATTCCACTGCCTTCTAGTGAATCATAGCAGGCCATCAGAGGAATGATTTACCCTCTCCAATTAGCAAGTACCTATGGGGACTTGGGAAACATACTTTACAGTTTCTGTTGGAATTTTAGCATTCATGCACAAAATGGATTCCTTTTTATTTATTAAGATCTCTAACTACTATTTTATCCATAGATCTTACAGTGGGCTACCATGAATAAAACAAATTATGTTAAAATCTGTAAAAGCTGCTCTTTGATAAATAACCAGGCTCTAATGGATTCTGAAAAGTTTTTTTTGACAGTGCGTCTAATTATGTACATTTTCTGAAATTGCTCAAATCACAAATATAGTCACTTTTTATTTCTGATATGAAATTGCAAATTAAATATTGTATTTATTTCTGCCATATCTGCCAGAATTTGATACAAATCATATAAATCCATAGGTAATTCATCCTTCAGGAAGTCAATCTTTAATTATACAATCACGTGATCCAAAATACAATTTTCCTGGTATTTGTATAAAATACTACCTAATTAATTCTCAAGCACATATCTGCAAACTATAAATGCAGTGTGTTTTTATTTTTAATAATACATTTTAAAGCAGGTAGCAAAGATTGATTTGAACTCTAAAATGATAATGATGATTTTTAAAGAGTATTTTTTTTAAAGAATGGGCAGCTGAAGAATTTGGACCCTTATGAAGTAGTCAGGCAAATATCAACCCGTATACTTAAAGTATTTCAATTTATAGAGGAACTGTAATGCTCTTTCATGCTGTTCAGGAACATATCTAAGGACAATATAAACCTCTAAACTTCTTTTTGTCAGATGGATTAAGTCAGTGCTTTCCAAAGTCCTGCCGTTGGTGACAAAGGAACGGCAGCGGAGGTGCACACGGTGGCCTTGTGTTTCACGCTAAAACCCGGAAGCGCTGATGGTGCACCGCTGCCGTCGCCGTCGCCACACACACCGCCGCAAGGGTGGCGGCAATGCACCATCAGCACTTCCAGGTTTTGTCGCGACACACTGTCGTGACACACAGTTTGGAAAGCTATGGATTAAGTAATAACCTCATCCTCCTCCTCTTCAGAAGCAAGGCAAGAGAAGTTTCCTTTTCCACTTTGGAAAATATTCAGAAGGCATAGCTAGCCAGGAAGTGGTTGCTTTAATTATTTGAAAGGAGGCGTTTTGTATTCTGATGGATCTTTCTTGAAAGATTTGAATAGTGGTAAACTTTGGTATGGAAAAATTACACACACTCTATTTTTTTGTAGGCACATGTTTATAGGAAGAAAGTCATTGTCTTCTCATAGGTATTGAATTGGTAGAGATCAGGATTGCTTCACAGCGATTTTCATGCCTTGAGATTCATGGAATTTATAGGACAAAAAGTATTCTTTATTTCCACATTTGAAGTGAAATGGTCTTTTATAAATCCTTTTTTCCCTCATTTTTTAAAGCAGTTAGGATTATAGTGAACATTAAGTAGTCAGTTTAATGCAGAAAATAATGTTTTGAAAAATGATATAGGAGAAACTACCTCTTTCTCCACTTACTCATCCCTTTAAACTTTCTCTTATATATCTATTAAATTAAAGCTGCTTTCCTCACTGTAATTTACAGAAGGAAAAGGGGAAACACCCTGTCAAATGTTAATCTTGTGAAAGGAGTTTTAAAGCTACATTCAAACCGATGACATTGATGAGTTTGGAGCGGATCGCATTCTTACAATATTGTGGATTAGCCTTGATTAATCCTTACTGTATTCTATCCGCTGTAAGCTTTGTGATGTTCTTTTTTCTTAGAGGCAGATTAGTTTGATTTAGTTTGGATCAGGATGGAAGTCGCCTTTTTCTTCCTAAAGTACACCATTAATAAATGGCACTCTTTTGACAGGTCTTTTGCTGGGTTTATTATAGTTGCTTGCACTTCTTAGAGTAGGTGATAGAGCCCTTTGGCTGCAATTCTGAAAGCCTTTGAGATGGTGCTTTTTTGGTGCAATAAACACTTGTTTGGATTAGAACCCAAGGTGAAGCTTCATGTTATCAGATAGCACATCACTCGATAATTATTAATCCTTAAAAGATTTTAACATAGTGGCATTTTCATGCAGAATAAAGAATACTTTGTACAGAGTCCTCCAACTTTGTGTGTGAGTTATAAACTTGTTTTCCCCTCAGACCACTAAAAGAGTGCAATTAGATTCTGATCTCTTTTTCAAATTACAAATTAAAATAGGAAACATAAAGTGTTCATCCAGATTTATAAGATTTACAAATATGGCATTCATGTTATAAAAAAGAAAATCACATTGGTTAATGTATATGAATCAGTATACACTTTCTACTAGTACAACAGAGAAAAAATAGAGATTGGGGAAGTTAGTGTTTGCCAGAAAATAAACAGAAGGATATATTACGGAAATGACAAAGCAAATTTATGCCACCTTGAACTCCAGAGAGAAAGAGAGAGAGAGAGAGAGAGAGAGAGAGAGAGAATATATAAGCAAATTGTCCTGTTCTGATTAAGACTTGACACAGGAAGTGATGGTAATGTTCTTTATTTAACAAGAAGGGATACAGGAAAGGTTAAGTGGTTAAAAACGCACAAATGCACGGTGGCAAGGCAAGGCTCTGAGGCAAGAGTTGGTGCAGCAGCGAGGTAAGGCTCTGAGGCAGGGTTTGGCGCAACAGTAAGTCCAGGCTCTGAGGAAAGTTTTGGCGTGGCAGCAAGGCAAGGCTCTGAGTCTCGATTCACTCCAGCAGAAGGCGTTTGTGTCGGGTATTGTGAACGGTTGTCTCTGACAACTGGCTCTGCCTTCTGGCCCATTTTATATCTTCGGCTTTCCCGCCTTTTATGCGCAGGAGCCAATCGCCTCTCTCACTGCTCAGCCTGCCTTTCCAGCCTCCTTTCTCATGCACCAATAGGTGGCGGTGAATCTGCCTCCTGTCTGTCTTCAATCGGTGGCTCTGGATCTTGCTGCTCATGGCTCTCTGGTTTTTTCTGCAATTGGCTGGTCCTGCTCAGACTCAGACTCAGACTCAGACTCCATCCTGACACTATCCTCCCCCGCAGGACCCACACACCCCTCCCGCATTTGTGGTCTGGGCTTGTGCAGGTATTGCTGATGAAATTGCCATACTCAGTGGCACGTGTACGTCTGCAGAGTCTTCCCATGAGTATTCATACGGTCTGTACCCCCTCCAGTCAATTAAGTATTGGGGACGGCCCTGGCATAGATGGGAGTCCAGAATGAGGGTGAGTTTGTACTCGGTCTCACCATTAATGATGACTGGGGGAGGCAGTTGTTTCATTGTCGTGAGTGGAGTGGGCACTGAGGCTGCGATTAACAGACCTGTGGAAGACGGGATGTACATGAATGTGAGGTGGGAGGGTTAGGCAGAAGGCAACAGGGTTAATAATGGTCTCTACTGGAAATGGTCCCAGGAAGCAATGATACAACTTTCGGGAGGGCGTGAGGAAGCCAAATGCTTCGTAGACAACCATACCAGATTGCCAACCATTAGCGATGGTCCTGCTTTCCTGTACCGATCGACAAACCGTTTGTAGTACTCCTTAGCCTTTTTCAACTGTTTGCGGAGGACCTGGTGACTGGCCTGAAGTTCTTGGAGGAATCGGTCGGCGGCCCCCACAAAAGTGTCTGGGGATGCTAAGGAAAATAGACGTGGGTGGAAACCGTAGTTGGCTAGAAACAGGGACAGTAGAGGTATGCTGGGCGTTGTTATACATGAATTCGGCCATTGCTAGCAGATCTGCCCAATTGTCTTGTTGGAAGGTGACATAACAGCGCAGATACTGTTCCACAATGGTGTTCACTCATTCTGTACCCCCATCCTATTCTGGATGATAAGCTGACGACAGATGGCCATGAATGTTTAAACTCCTAAGTAGCGCCCTCCAGAACCGAACAGTAAACTATGAACCATGATCAGATACCACATTTTTCGCTAATCCATGAAGCATAAATATGCTGGATGTACAGGCGTGCCATCTCTTGTGCGGTCGGCAACCCCTCGCAGCCAATGAAGTGTGCCATTTTTGTCATGGAGTTCACCGCTACCAAAGTGGTTGTGACGCTTCAGGATTTTGGAGGGTCCGTGATGAAATCCATAGATGTGGCCTCCCATGGTTGTCCCGGTGTGGGTAGCAGCATTAACAGGCCAGGAGGTTTCCCCGTTTGGTTCTTGACTCTGCAACACTCTGGACAGTATATTACATACTATTTTACATCGTCCCGGATACGCAGCCACCAGAAATCCCAGGAGATCAAATTCAGAGTTTTGAAAAACCTGAAATGGCCCTCAGCGGGGTTGTCATGGCAGAGCTGCAGAGCTAATTCTCGCAGACTTCCCAGAGGCACATAATAGTGTCCTTGGAAACATAGTGCATTGTTCCAGGTGCAGGGAGTCACTTGATCTGCGGGGATTTGTACAATTTCCTGTCTTCGTTTCATCATGAACGGGTCCTTCTGTTGATGTTCTCGGATTTGCTGTAGTAGATCACTTGGTGTGTTGGTGGTTGTGAATCTTTCGGGCGGAATGATTGGTTGAGGTGGTAGGGGCTCTCCCAGCTAGTCGTATTCAGGCTTCTGCAATAGAGCATTGGCTTGCTGGTTCTGACCTTGGGGGATGTATGTTACCCGGAAGTTGAACCGCAAGAAAAAGAGACCAGCACATTTGCTGATGATTCAGATTTTTCGCAGTTTTCAAGTGCTCCAAGTTCCGATGGTCTGTCCTAACCTCTATTGGGTGTCGGCCCCCCTATAGGTGATGCCTCCACACATCAAATGCCACCTTGATGGCCAGAAGCTCCTTTTCCCAAATAGTGTATGCTTTTTCGACGGGTGCCAGCTTCCAGGAATGGTAGGCACAAGGACAGAGAATACCGGTTCTAGGGTCAGTTGGAAGTAATATGGCTCCAATGGCCACGTCAGATGTGTCTGTCTCCATCACGAATGTTCGAGCAGGATCCGGGTGCCAAAGAATGGTCTCCGAGGTAAAGACGAACTTCAACTCCTTGAAGGCTTGTTGCTTGGTGTCCCCCAACTGAACCTGGTACTTTTCCGCAATAGGTTGGACAGTGGTGAGAGCTCGGCGAAATGCGGGATGAAATTATGGTAATAGTTGGCGAATCCGAGCAGCTGTTGCACATCCTTGGGTCGACAGGTTTGCCAAGACTGTAAAGCCTCTACCTTGTTGGGCTTCATGGCAATGCCGGTGGCAGAGATTCGGTGCCCCATGAAATCGATGGGAGACTGGGCGAACTGACATTTTTCCAGCTTGGCACACAAGCGGTTTTCACGTAATTGCTGTAGTACTGTACACACATGCTGAGCATGCTAACTCGAAGAGGTGGAGAATATTAGGATGTTGTCAAGGTAGATGATCACGAACCGGTCCAGGAGGTCTCTGAACACATCATGCATAAAATGCATGAATACCCCCAGCGGGTTGGACAGTCCGAATGGCATCACTGTATACACAAAGTGGTCATAGCTAGTGCGGAAGGCCGTCTTCCACTCATCCCCCTTCCGGATTCGCACTAGATTGTACACCACCCGCAAATCTAGATTCGTCAATAGCCGAGCCCCGCAGAGGCATTCCAACAGTTCCAAAATCAACGGAAGGGGGTAGCGGTTCTTGATGGTGATGTAATTCACCCTCCGGTAATCGCAGCACAGACATAACTCAGCCGACTTCTTTTTCACGAACAGTACTGGGGCGGCAACTTGTGAGGTAGGGGACCTAATAAAGCCACTTTTTCGGTTGGTGTCCAGGAAGTCTCTGAGGGCCACCCTCTCCAGCTCCAACAGGGAATAAAGGCGCCCCACAGGAGTTTAGCTCCGGGAACCAGGTCAATAGAGCAATCGTAGGGCCGGTGAGGCAGAGGTCGGTCGGCTTCCTTTTCGTCAAAAACATCAGCGTAGTCCCGGAACTGCAGGGGAATCTGCTGGTCCGAACCAACTAGCTGTCTGGTGGCAAGGGTTTCTGACAGTTGGGGAGACATTGTGGGCTGGGCAATTCAATTTCACCGGTTGTCCATGCGATCCGTAGATCTTGCGCCATGAGCCATTCTAGACTTAGTACCAAGGAATGCAGTGTATCAGCTACGTAAAACTCCACCAACTTGGAGTGATCTATCTTCATGGTCTGGTCTTGGGTGGCAGAAACCACAGGACAGGATTGAAGCTACAGTCCATCAATGGTTTTGACAACCAGAGGGAGCTTTACCTCCTGTCAAGGAAAGTTCCATTTTTGGGCAAATCCAGCATCCCTAAATTGGCTGTGGCCCCCGAGTCAATCATGGCTTGGGCCACTAACGCGGAAGTCCCCGGGATCTGTAGGTGGACAGTTACTCACAGGTGTATGAGGGTCATCAGGCGGGGCAATTGGGTTTTGCTGGCTGCCAATCTAACCCAGCCTAATTGCCTTTTAGGGCAATTAGAGTCCGTTTCCCAATGCTTATGCGAGTTTACTCTTGGCAGGGCAGTTCGCAGCGAGGTGTCCTGAACTGGCACAGTATAAGCAGAGGCCCTCTCGTCGGCATCAATCTATCTTTGCCTGTGTGAGGCGAGGTTCTGCCCCTCCCAACTGCATGGGCTCCTCTTCTGAAGATTCTTGAGTCGTCGGGGTGTGCGGAGCGATGGATGGGGGCATGGATGTGCATCGCCTGGCCCTTCGCTGCTACAGGTGTCCATCAATATAGAGGCAGAGGTGCATCAGGGCTTAAAGGGTCTGCAGACAATGTCTTGGCCAACTCGTCCAAGATGTCTGAAGCCAGCCCCTCCTGAAACTGGTCCAGCAAGGCTTACTCATTCCACTTCAAGTCCTGTGCGATTAGCCTAAAATCGCTAATGTACTGCGCCACTGGTCGGCGTCCTTGCCATAGTTCTCGCAGACACCAGCTGGCAGACTGTGCCTTAACCGGGTCTTCATACATTAACTGTAGTTGCCAGCAGAATTTATCAAAATCGTCCAAGAGTGGACTTCGCTGAATAATCAGAGGCGAGGCCCATCGAGTGGCGGTTCCTGACAATAGGCTTATCAATATGCCCGCCTTATGCCGGTTAGATGGGAAATCCGAAGACTTAGGTAAAGCTTGCATTACGTGATAAAGGCTGTAGATTGAGCCTAAGTTAGGCTGACCATACGTCCTGTTTTCAACGGGACAGTCCTGTCTTTTGAGCATTTTTCCACCGTCCTGTCGTTTTCATAAACATCTCAATTTTGTCCCATTTTTCAAACCCGGTAGGAATGGCGCATAAGGAGGATCCAAGCTGGAGTGCGGACCGGGGGGCGGGGTTTGCAGGCAGGAGCCAATCATGCGGACCAGCGGGTGGGGTTTTCAGGTGGGAGCCAATCGCACTAATCGGGGTGGGGTTTTCAGGCGGGAGCCAATCGCACAGACTGAGGCGGGGTTTGCAGGTGGGAACCAATCGTGTGGACGGGGAGTGGGGTTTGCAGGCGGGAGCAATCACGCAGACCGGGGGCAGCGTTTGCAGGCAGTAGCGAATTGCGTGGGCTGGGGGGCGGGATTTGCAGGCAATTGCGCAGACCAGTGGGTGGGGACCCCTGTCGTTTTCATGAATAGAGAATATTACATAAGACCCCATCCCATTTTGCCATCCTGAAATATGGTCAGCCTAGCCTAAATCCCATCAAACTTTGGGGTCAGTACAGGGCATTTGTGCCGGGAGGTGGTCAGGATTGACACAGAGGCCTGTTGATCCTGGAGTTGTGCCAACTGACTGGTTAAAATGGTGACCTGCTGAGTGAGCTGCGCATTCTCCATCACAAATTGCTCTACAATGCCTTTTTCTGAGGCTACAACAGGTTTTTTCCCCCTCCCCTTGGGGATTTTAGGTCGGAGACAATCTGTCCTATTCTGACTAAGACTTGACACAGGAAGTGATGGTAACGTTCTTTATTTAACAATAAGGGATATACTGTAGGAAAGGTTAAGTGGTTGATAACTCACAAATGCATTGTGACAAGGCAAGGCTCTGAGGCAAGAGTTGGTGCTGTAGCAATGCAAGACTCTGAGGCAAGGTTTGGTGCGGTAGCGAGGTAAGGCTCTGAGGCAAGGTTTGGCATGGCAGCAAGGTAAGGGCTCTGAGTCTCGATTCACTCCAGTGGCAGAAGAAGTCATTCGTGTCAGGTATTGTGAACAGTTGTCTCTGACAACCAGCTCTGGCTTCTGGCCCTTTTTATATCTTCGGCTTTCCTGCCTTTTACGCACAGGAGCCAATCTCCTCTCTCACTGCTCAGTGAATCTGCCTCCTGTCTCTCTTCAATCGGTGTCTCTGGATCTTGCTGCTCATGGCTCTCTCTGGTTTTTTCTGCGATCGGCTGGTCCTCCTCAGACTCCGCCTCCATCCTGACACAAATAAAATATGTGTTCTTCAGATAAGGGAGTACAAATATTTCATTTATACATTCGCCATTAAGAATTAAAAAAAAAACATTTTGGATGCAGTTTAGTCTTCCAGTTTATGAGTTTAAATTAGGCATTCGGTTAATGCTTCATATCCCAAACAGCTCTGTAACTTTCCCTGGAAGGAAAAAATATGCTGTACAAAATTGGAAACTAGACATAATTTGAGGCTCCAAGCTGAACCATTTGTTCCAAATTGTCAAAATAAACATAAAAAAAAATATTCTTGAAGTAGTTATGGATTCATAACACTTCTAATTCAGTTATTTACATATAATTTTCTATAATTGCTTATAAGTTTGGTTGCATGGATTTACATACTGAAATATTCCCTGTAACAAAATTTCAAATCTGGAACATTTAGCAATCTCTTTTCAGAGAAATCTAAGAAAGTAGTTTGCAACATATGTTATTTCAGATAAAGATATCAAATATTCTAGCAATGAATTAGCAGAATTATATGGGCTGGATTGAAAATTAGAACTTGGAAAAATAATGATCCAAGTGCCCAAGCTTAATAGGTTCAGTCTCCTTCAGTCTTGTAAATCCTGGTAAAGTCCCTGAAGCAGCCTATCTTATTTTCGTAATAATAGTTGATCTGTCTTAACTATAAGGTTGAAGTTGAAGGCTATGTTGTTCCTATACAGTGTGGTTAATGGGAATAAGTTCTGATGTAATCTATTCTCTCATAAATATTTAATAAAGAAGATCTCATAACTAGAAGGCATGAAACAGTGTCATTGGCGAACAATCAATGTTAGGTAGTATTGGAAGAAATTATTATTTTGTAGGGTCAATATACTGTATATGTAGAGAGGGAGGATGAGGGCAGCTTTGTTTCTTGTTTAAATAAAATGAAAGTATTTAAAACCAGAGTTAATAATGGTAGTATTTATTGATTAATTTTATTTACACTTCTGTGGATATATGATTTCTGGAGAAGAAACGCATTTGATTATGCTTGGCATAAGAATGCTAATGGTAATTGATTTTCATTTCTCTCAGGCTTGGACATTATTACAAAAGTTGTAATAGCTGTCAGGATGGGACAGAGATGTTGATGCTCTATATTGTATGCCCCCAGTGACATTGTTACCACTTAGCTAATTTAAATAAATTCAAGTCTCAAAGTCAGACGAATTGTTTCCTGGGGTACAAAGAAACTAGTAGAGGTGATTGGAGAACCGCTACATGTAGAATTTGAGAACTCCTGGAGAACTGGTGAGGTTTCAGAAGACTAGAAAACAAACAAACAGAAAATATCCTTATCTTCAAAAAGAGAAGGAGGAGGACCCAGGAAATTACAGATCTGTCAGCCTGACATCTATATTGACCAATCTCCTTGAAGAGATTATTAAATAGGGTATTTTGAGCACTTGGATCACAATGCAACAATTAACAGCCAGGAGGCGGTTGCAGTAAAAACTAACCTTATCTCCCTTTTCAACAGTTACTAGTTGGTATGATTGGAGAATGCCATAAATATATCGTACCTTGATCTCAGCAAAGCTTTTAACAAAGATTCCCATGATATCTTCATTTATAAAATAGTAAAATATGGGCTAGATGGTAAGTAAATTGGAAACCATGTCCTATGAGGAACATTCAAAGGAATGGGGTACGTTTAACTTATAGAAGACTGAAGGGAGATAGTATAACAGTATTCAGATATCTGAAAGGTTATCATAAAAAGGAATGAGTAGATTAGTAATCTGTTGCACCAGAAGGCAGGGGCAGAAGCAACTGATTGAAACTAAAGATTAAATATAAGAAAGAAGTTCCTGGTGGTAAGAGCTGTCAACCAGTGGAATAAGCTGCTTTATGAAGCAGTATGTTCCTCTTCAGTGGAGGACTTCAAATAGCCATCTGTCAACTGCTTTAGCAGATCCTGCATTGAGCTAGATCACTTCTGAGATCCCTTCAAAGTCTATGATTCTATTTCAATAGCACATATAGAAGGCTTTGATAATGTGCCATCCATTATGATGTCTTCAATCTGCTCCAACACCAGATAGCTGATGATGGCCATTGCAATTCCTTCTAGTCCCCCATCCTAGTTCTCTACCGTTTTTGCCATCCTAAAGAATTATGTGTAGCTAGTCTTAATTCAATATTGCATAGGTTGATCCCCAACTTAAATTAAGAAACAGAATTGTGCTGTTATTAGAACTATATTTCTTTATGAAAAGAAGGTGCAAAATTTTAAAGGGAATATCATAAGTTTCTATGACATTAGGATTAAAACTCAAAATTTGATGGACACATAATAATTGTTAGTTGCTTATTATTTGCTTTGGGGAAAAAATCTATAACAATTTACATTTGAAGACTATATAATAATTATACTATATAAATGTCTTGCTTCATTCAGAGTAAAATGTATTGTGCATGATTTCATGAATATATTTAAAAATTACAACCCCCTGTAGTTTGATAAGTTGTGTTGAGAACATTAAAATATCAGTCCTGGTGCTAGAATACAGGATGATAGTCTGTGAGGGTTGCATTGGTGCCAGTATACAAGTTATTCTAAATCTTACATCTTTATAATTCTGAAATAATTTATATTAGACAAAGTTGCTTGTAACAGTGTGTTTATTAGTGAAAAGTGGGTGCAAAAATGCATTTGTTAAGAAAATATGCATAAAAAAGTCTATTAGTGTAATTATGGGGATTAAAAAAATACAAAATCATGTGAAAACCAAATATACAGTAATTAAAGACTGGAAAAATTAGCAATTAAAAAAAATAGGGCACTTGGGAGATTTTACTATCCCTAGATAATGAACAGATCCATACTGTTTCACAGCCATTTCCTTTATTGCTAGTTGGGATGAAAAGTGGGGAGAAATTGGTTTCATAATATGTCTAGTGTGGAATCTAATCCTCGGGGGTTTAAAAGTTCTACCTTTATAATTCCATATGTGAGATTTTCATTATGGTAACATGTATGTATGTATGTATGCATGCATGCATTCGTTCATTCGTTCATTCATTCATTCATTCATTCAGAAAGGGAAATGAAAACTGCAGGCATGGTAAGGGTAGGGGCAATCTAAATTATCTGCAGAGAGTTCAAGTTTTTATTGTTCTGCTGTGATCCCAATGCTTTTTGGGGACCCACAAGCAAGTTATACACAAAAGAAAACAGATCCTGCATTCAGGACAAGAAAGTAAACAGCAAAGAAAATACAGTGAAACGTTGATTTTATGGATCACAGTGCAACAGACTTCATATGCAATGGACTACGTTTTGTTGCAATTTATGTCATTTGTGTAATGATGTCATTACGCAAATGACACAAATGATATAATTTGCATAATGACATCATTACACATTGTAATTTGCATCAGTTTATGTTATTACTTAAATTGTGTAATTTGTGTCATTTTCATTATCACGATAAAGTATTCTTCAATTGATCAAACTTTGGGGAATAACATACATCCTTCTCCCTCTCCCAGTTAGTCCATTAAAACAAAGCGTTATCTTGCATGTTACAATTGGAATGCTAACTTTCCTGCTGCTATTGCTTAGGCCGTGTGGGTGCAGTGATGGAAGAGGAAAGCGAAGCAGCAGCCATTAAGGAGCACTTGGGGTACTCATTCATCCTTACTAACCAAAGGTTAAAGGGAACCATTGTCCATCATTACAGCTTTCCCCGCTAGGGACAAGTCCTGCTTGTGGAAGTCACCTGGATGGAGGAGAGCAGCCAGTGGACCCCACAGCAGCAAAAGGAATCAGGCCTCTGGTTCCCGCATAGGTTTTTCTTTTTTGGGAAAGCATTGCCTGGCAGAAGAGAGGGGGTAGGTGTCAATAGATTTAGCCAAGATATGTTCAGTGGTACCTCAGTGAGGCAGAGGAACACACTCCAACTTTGGGCAGTCAGTGCCAGTCTCTGGTCAGATCTGGCAACCATTGTCCAGTGGTATGACTCTTGCCCATTAACCAGCATCCCCATAAGACAATATTCTTCCAGGCAGGTGATGTAGTGGTACCCTATCATCTTCCCCTGGTCACTGACTTGGTGGAGCATTTGGAAATTCCTCGCATCATCTAGCCAACATTTTACCATGCTTCCACTGTGAGGATTATTAACTCATTCCTACTCCCTTTTTTCTATGTTTATTCCCAGTCTCCTTTTTAACCAGTCATTACTCTATAAACAATCTATTATCCTGTATTTATCACATAATATTGATAGGAGCCTTTCCTGAGAAACTTTGTTAAAAAGCCTTTTAAAAGTTCAAATGAAATGCACATGGCCAGAACCTCCTCTAGGTTCTTACAGACATTCCAAGGAACAATAAATGGGATTGTATGCTAATTCTTCTTTAATAATGCTAGACCTACTATAATCTTATAACTTTTTCTTTAATAATCCATTTAGCGAAACTAATGTTAAACTAACTGCCCTATAATTTCTGTAATCTCTCTCACCTACCCATTGCTCCCCAAATGTCTTTTTAATAGTTTTCACTGGCCACTTTCCAGTGTTTTGAGACAATAGCTGATCTTTACACATTGTTAGAAGATCAGTGCTCTTTATTATTTTATTACTTGTCTTTATCTAAAACCCTGAACCCCCGTTTGGTCCAAATGTCTTCTCACATGAATTTGGGCTTTTCAGAAATCTTTTTATCATCAGTATCTCTTTAATTCTCTTGTGATCCAACTGATAAATCAATTTTATTGAGGTACATTTTTTAAAAAAAATTAGGCAGCATTTCCAATTCTTTTTTTTTATTTTATTAACTATGCTAACAATTGTAGCACTTTTTCTGATCTGCAGTCCACTTTCTACCTGAACTTACCCTATTGTGGTTTTGACTGTTCCTCCTCAATATTTTGAACACATCTGACCCTTTTATCATTCAAATCGTATTTAAACAAATATACTCATTTTATGACAGCCTTTTCTTTGTATGTCAAATATGTCTATGTTGGATTTCCTTGGCAAAATTCAAATTAACATACAAATTAACCTTGATAATGCAGTGATGTAATACAAAGGCCTAGCTCTCTGGAGAAAGCTCAAAGGTTGGGAAAGGAATGGAAGGAAGAGAAGAAGAACAAGGTGGATGCACTCAGTTACAGTGTCAATGAGTGCACTGTTGGAAGAGCTGAAAGACCAGGTTAGGGACAGATCGTCATGGAGAAAATGTATCTATGGTTGCTAAGAGAGAACAGCAACTTGATGACATGTAATCATCAACATCAACATCATCATCGCAGTGATCTCTTTACATTCAGTTCAGCAAGAGTCACAGTGTGCATTACAAACTTGATAACATTTAGGATTAAATTCAGGATCATTTTCCATCTGCCAAGTATTCAGATTTTCAACTTTTTTATTGTGACCAAAATACACATTTCTTCAGACTCTCTAGGATTAATTGAAACTACACTACTACAGCACTTTCTTTTTTTGATGCCTTCCTGTTTTCATTCTCCATTTTAAGAAGTCCCTGACTATTTTGTTCTGGGGGTTTATAGCATATCTTACTAGTAAATTATTTTTGAAGCAATTCTGTTGACTCTCCCTCTTTGGGGTTCCTACTCACTTGACACTGTCCTTTTTAATATAACCAAGAACAACTTCCTCAGGTTATCCTCTCCCTCTCTCTCTCCTTCACCTCATAATTATCATGTGTCCAATGATAATTCTATCCCATCATTTCTTTTGGTTCCATGACATTTCAGTTATTCCCATTGTATCTATGCCTTTAAAATTAAGCACTAAACTTTGCTATTTGTGGCTTGGAGACTTCTAGCATTCCTGCTTATCACCCTTAATGGTGGTTCAATATCAGCCTTTGTGATTTCCGTGAGTATTTTAGCCATTTCAACTTCTGCTTTGTTGGCTTAGACATTTTTTTGTGATGCCTTATTACCATCTATCAGTCTATACCAGCCTCTGGAAAGTTCATATATCTAGAGTGAACTAACTCAGTATGTGTTATTGAAGTAGCATATCTAAAGCAACATGCACTGTTTTTACTTATTTAATAGTACTGCATCTGATTGGTTCAATTATTCCATTGTTTCCACAAGATACTAAATCTTTGTCTTCATTGTGATGCACTCATGAATGTTAATATTGATCTTTCATCTGCAAAACTTGTCATTTTTCCCCTTAGCAATTATCATACAATGTTGGATTCCCTTCCTGAATGTTTACTATGTGAAATTATTCATTTATAATCTTACAGCTAGTTATTCTGTCCTTGTAAGGTTGTGCTGGTAAGATTGGAAATAGGTTAATCCTACTAAGATTAAAATGTATTCTTAATTCCTCTAGGTCTCATTTCAAAAATTTATTCCATTAATGAGAATTACGGAACTTTTAACTTGTAAACAGCATGAAGAAATAAAAAAATGTTTCAGCCTGTTATTCTCCTAAACTTCCACTTTCAATCTGCAAAAATAGAATATCTAAGTAAACTATTTATTGTAAAATCTGCAGCCAAATCCCTCCCAAATAATTATCTAGTAAATCATATTTTGCTTTTCTAAATTAATACCTGAAATATTCTGCTATATGGAACTAAAATGTGCTAAAAACAACATTAAGAGATAATTAGATGAATAGAAAATTAAACTAAAAATGCAAGCTGCATTTGCTAAAATGATTTATACAATAAAATATACGTATTTCAAAATAAATAATAGAGCAGTTTTATGTTCCAGCTCTGTGGGCATGGGTATGGCTGGCACTATGCTGGCACAAAGTCCACAATAAAACATTTTTGCCCAGAACAGGATGAGAAAAATACACACAAAGAAACATAATGGAAAGACAAGGATAGCCTGCAACATGGCAGCATTATGGTCTTATGCTAGATATTAATCATGGCATGATATATAATGTGGAGTCCATTGTGCTCTCTCAGCCTTGTTGTTTTCTTGCAGACATTTCATTGCCAGGCTAGGCAACATCTTCAGTGTGAAAAGGGAGTGGAACTTGCAAGTTCCACTCCCTTTTCGCACTGAAGATGTTGCCTAGCCTGGCAATGAAACGTCAGCAAGAAAACAACAAGGCTCAGAGAGCACCATGGATCCACAGTTCAACCCTGAGCTACAAATATTCTCTTTGAATGATATATAATGAATATAATGTGTGAATTATGTCAGTGTCCTGCAAGTGATATGACAATTATATGCAAGTAAGGGAATACTGTATTTTAAGTGATAAGGATATGCCTCTAGGTAGCTTCCTTTAAGATACACATTCTTACCTAGAAACATCTTATAGAAAAATAAGAAGGAAATACACTGATCAAAATAACCTGCTCAGAAGTTTCCTACCCATTAAGTTTCAGCAGAGGACAGAAGACAGACATCATGCAGACCCAGCCATATTTCCAAGGTCACAGTAATTGCTGAAAGTACCTAAGGCAATCGAGAGATTGGGTTGTCCAATACAAATAGATTGGCAGCATAGAGAAAAACATCTGGAAGAGATCTAGTCAAATGATTTGTGCGGAACTGGATGCTAACACAGATTTGTTTACTGTATCAGTTGCTGAGCTATCTGTGGAATTGGAGAAACCACAAAACTCTTGGTCCTGGATCCTCATCAGGTTCTTACAAGTGAGAAAGATTTACCACCAAATCCTATGATACCTTAAAAATTAATACACTTCTTATTCTATAAGTTTAAACCAGAAACAGTATGAGTATTGACACACAATTTTTTTGCTTCTGTTCATATCTCAGCTTTCTCCACAATTGGCAGAGAAATTGCATTGACTAAGACAATATTTACTATTTCCCTTATAAAAATTGTAGTGAAACTATGTATAGTGTCTGTATGTGAAGAAAATCTAAGCTATATGTCAAAAGTGCCCATAAGATCCTATAAGTCAACTGATAGTATTAGAGTGCCATGTCTAACCTTGAATTCTTACAGTATATGGAGAAAAACTATTGCGGGGCACAGTAGTTTACAAATACATAATTGTGTATTGTAAGGCCCCTGCTTACACTGTTTTACCCAAGTTCCTGAAGTTACCAATAACAGTCCTTGAGTTGATGCTTGGAGATTTAAAGTAACAGCATTTATTTTGGCCAAGACAAAGCTGGGTGAGGTCTCCACAGACATCATGACAGTAAAATGTCTGGGAAGATCCACACACACACATCGCAAGCATAGTACTTATATAGGGTTTGCAAAGCCCAGTAAGAAAGCATCGTGAACTCTCCTTCTAGTAACAGGGCAAGGTTCCTGAATCTGCATTGCTAGCAGTAAGCATCCTAGAGACCTCCAGGGGCAGTCTGCATGTCTCCTGGTATTCTAAACAATCCTCGCTGAGCATTATCTCCCTAGAGACAGCAGCAAGGTCCCTGCGTCTCCTCTCACCTAGTTTCTAACAGCAAGCAGTTTCCAAAAGCAAGATGGCGTTAGGTAAGCTAAGCTAACCCTTACATTTCCTCCCTTTATTTTACCAGCGAAATGCTTTTCGCTAGGGGCCAAAGGGGTGTACTCATAAGGAACACACCTGAGAACCATCACTTTGGAAGGCTGGGTTTCAGTGTTAACAGGCAAGGTGAGGCAATAACAGTTATCCCATCAATGGAAGACATTTGGAAGACAACCCTTTTGACAAGGGGTATGAAACAAAAAAGAAAAGAAAAGAAGGTTCCCCAGAGCAAGGAAAACCAGAAAAACAATGCATTTCCAATCAGTGAAAGTATTACTGAACCAGTCCAAATAGCTTGCAGTCTAATAATGCATTTAAGCGTGTTACAGAAGCAAAAAAAAATAGCTCAGGGTATGCTAAATCCCGTCAACCCCCTCCCTTTACTTTAGGGGGAGCGAAATGCTTTTCACTCGACCAGTAATTTCCAACATAGCCTATCTCAGGCCCATTGTGGGGACTGGGCACATATAGTCTGTAAGTGTATTAAGTTACATTGTATGTTACATTCTGTTGTATTTCTCCTTCAGCACTGGGACCTTAGGTCCCTAGTAACTGCACAAATATATCTTGTTACATTAATTCACTAACTGTTGATATCATAAACAACAGTAGGTACCTAAATTCTTTCTAACATCAGCAATCCACATAGAGTTTCCAACATAACATAGCCACTAAAGTCATTACAATATTATTATCTTGCTATAAAAGCTTCTAATCAGTCATATCTCTAGCATCTACACAAAAGCCTAGCATGAAACATAACCCATAATATGCTCTAAACATGTATCACTAACTATTTTCAAAAACACATTCCATAGCCTTTATCCACACCCTTTATCTCCTTCCCTGTGCATAAGTTGCAAGCATAGGCACAGAGAGTTCAACCCTTTCCAGTGACTTTATCAACTTAACACATGTCAAAGTGACATCTACATAACAATAGGGCATTTAACATCACTATCTCTAGTTCAATTTCAAATTTAATTCAAAGGCCTATTCAACACACAATTATCACATTGGCACTTTTCAATCAAATTCAGATTTCCTCTCCTGTTGTCATCATTTCCTCCATTTGAGTTTTGAAGATTTGAACTCAGATCCTAAAGAAAAACCTTTAACATAACACACTTGGGGAAAAGCTGGATAAAACCATCTGGCAATAAAATGTGGCCTTTACAGCTTAGTGACTAAACAAACAAAAAAAACAATAAACAGGGCAATAGCAGCAAAAAGAAACAAACAAAATTAGGTAACTAAGTAGTTAACCAGTCAAAGATGCCATCATTCCATTCCTAAACTGGGTTGTGGGCAAGGTCACAAATGTCTTCGGTAATAGTTTCAATTGCTTTTCCATTATCAGCGATGAGGAGGCAGCAGGTGGAGGTGTTCCCCAGTCAATTACAAAACCCTCCTTCTCTGCAGCCAACAGACAATTCAAAAGCAATGTATGTCATAACAGTAAGGTGGGCATTTGGGTAATCTATGTGGCTACCAAATCTAAAGCATGTGCAGTTATATTGGTAATTATTTCCAAAACTATCAGAAGCCTAATAATTCTGTTTGTCAAAGATGGGGATGGTTGGGTGACAAAAATTTGGCTTCTAGGTGACGGGCCCCACCCATTTGATGACGTGTTCAGGCGGCAGTCTTTTATAGGCCCACTCTCCACAGACCCACCAAGGAGTCTGTTCACCCTCCAAAGTAGTGACCCAACTTGAAACTTTGCTAGAACTAATGAAGAGAGATTAAGAACCTGTTGTCTGGGTGTTCCATCCATCCCTCTGATGTAAACAATTTAATCCCCACAGTTCCTTCCAGGCTTGCCCCAAGAGACAAGAACAGTTCTCAGGAGGAACATTGATTAGAATACCACAATTTCATCTGGCCAAATTAAAAAGGCTAAGGGTGTGAGGGGAGTCCACGTTTGTCCATACTCTCCCAAGCGTGGACCCAATCCCTACTAGCACAGACAAAGCACCCCATTCACTCTATATATCCAGACTATGGTGGTCCCATTATAGATGGTGGCACCCAAAGTCTTAAAGTCAGGGGTTACCATGGAAGTCATACTGAAAAGAATGGGGAGAAAATGAATTCCCTCATCCATGGAAGGAGGGGTTAGAAAGCAAATTACATAGACCAGTTGACCAACACTGCCACTGAGGCTTTTAACAGGTCAATCCAATGGTTTACTAGCAACCTGGTGGGGGGCGGGGCGCCCTGCAGTTGCAGGAGGTATTGTATAAACAAATTGTATCCCCTGGAAGCACTCTCCAGGGATCCTCATAGGTACTTGGACTGACAAGTTTCTACACCACAAAGTCTCCCAGTACATGTTTCCCTTCCCCCACGCATGCACTCACCACACCAGCAACTTCAGATGTGTGAGATGGAACATGCATTAAAAAAAACACTATTAAGACTTGGCACTGCCACTAACAGGCAAGAAATTTGAAAACCATGCTAAATATTCCAATTAAAAAAATAAAAAATTGAAAGTCAATTAAACAGTGACATTTGTCTCTGTGGCCAAGTAGCACAGCCATGTTGAGCAAAAAGCATGGGCACATTATACTATAAAATTCCCAATGAATTTCCAAAAGCAAGCCTAGAGGGCTAGAAAATAAAACTGAGCATTGGCATAATGTATTTTAATGAATAGACTGCTTTTGCAGTAAAAAATTTATTCAAAAAGAAACAACATAAAGTCATCAGATAGATCATGCCAGTCCATGGAGGCTCTATTACAACCAAAATTTATCAAAAAATTTTTTTTTCTTTTCTACCTGCTAATTATGTGTTACACAATTAAACAAACTGAAGACACACACACAAACACACATTCACATTCCCTTGTTCCTTTGTTGAAAGGATCAGCATCAGCATAAAAACAATTGAGCAAGGCAGCAAGAGGGTGGCCCCCCTTTCCTGCCTGAAAAAATGCAACCTCTGTTCTCTAATAACAGCCAAAAAAAGTTTTATAAAAAGTTGAAACTCAGATAAGATTCCAATGAAGGGGCTCAAAGTTTAGCTCATTCATTATAAACCCCTTGTACATTAAGGAGGAAACAGATCTCTCCCCACCCCGCACAAGCCAATGTTTTTAAACGGGGCTTTCACACTTCCCATCCTCACAGCAATTTTGTTGCAAGGGCTCGGGGAGCATGGGAGGAAGGTTTCGTTTTTCCTCAGAAGCATTTTTCCCCAGCCGGCTACAGGCACTTCCCTTTGTTCCACCAAATCCTGCACTACGCATTTCTGAAACCCATTTTTTTTTTCCTAGAAACCTTTCTCCTCGCCACCTCTTCCGCAAAACACTTCCCATAACTTCCCATAACTTCCCATCTAGCCTTTACACATACCACAACATTCTGTCTCCTGTCACTTACTTTTTATCACTTACTCAAGCCATTTTAATATCACGATTATTCCAGTTTCTGTCCTATCGGGCCGGCACAGCGAAGAAGCGAAACTAAATCTGCATGTTATCTGTAAACTTTAGCCTTAGTAGTTTCCGCCGCCCCTTTCTAACTGCTCAGATTCTCTAAACTCACAAATAATTTTGGTGGAACAAAGGACAGAAAACAAAGAGAAAAAGTGCAAGAGAATTTCCTCCCTCCTCACTCTTTGACCTTCAGGCAAGCAAGCAAGCAAGCGAGAAGCAGACCAAAGGAGGGAGGGCTTGGGCGAAATGGCAAAGAATTAACAGAAACCTCTCAACTTTTCTTTCATTCAAGTTTCATTTAAAAATCACAATACACAAAACACACTGCACAAAACAGAACCTGCATCCATTCTCAACATAGACAGACAAAACACATAATTTTAAAACTTTCTCTTCACAACTCAAAACAGTTTCTTAACCTTACATGCACACACAAATCCAGACAGGCAAATGTTTACAAACAGAACAGAAAACGCACACAAGTGCCTTAACATTGACAAAACGCAAAAACTCTTCTTTTTAGGAGCTCCCCATCCTCTGATTTTGAAAAGAACTATATTGAGTATTCCCTCCTGCCTTAGGCAGCTTGGTTTAGGGGACAGTATTTCATACACAAAAACAACACAAAAACTTGTTCCTCAGCCCTCCAGCTGTTGAGGATTTTGGATGGTTACTTTAATATTTCTCCTGTTTCTTGATGGTCCCCAAAGCACAATGAAACCTGTACATGCCCTGAATTCTTGGGGGGTCCCATTCTAGCCCTAGCTCTAAAACCTCACTCAATCTAGGGTTAGTGGCCCCACAGGCAGGCAGAGGCTCTGTTGTTATGTGTGTTACTAATAGTGCCTGCCTTATAAATTGCCTAGCTTGTTCAATATCTTATCTTGTTTACCACCTGGAACTTCCCAAAGGAACGAATCACCTGCACTTCCAGAACCTCATCAAATTCTGTTTCCCTGTCAATTTCTAGGAAAGCATCTAAACTGTTCTCTTCCCCTTCACCACATCCTGAAGCTGAGGTACCTGCAGCTAGGAAGTTCGTGAAGGTGTTAATAAAAACATCATTAATGGTGCCCTCTGGCAGCCAAATCCCATTTCTGAGCCAATAAATAGGTAGGCTATAATGCTTACAGAGGGTCTTTAATTTCTTAAAAGAGATTTTTTACTGCCACTTGAAGTTTCAGTGCCTCCCAATGTGTTAAAACTTGCTAAGGGAGTTTACATACTTACTGTTACCCATGGCCTCTAGGGATTTCTCGGGTCTTTCCTTTGACTCGGGGTGTGATCAATCACCCTCCCATCACAGAGAGCCAAAATTACTTTATACTTTACTTTGTTGCCTACAGTGGTTCCCTAGGGATTTCTTGGGTCTTTAACTCGGGGTTAGTTTTCACTACCCTCCCATATTTAGGAACCACTAAACCTCAAATATTCCAACACACACACACTTCCACACGACCAAACACACTCACATTCCAACACACACAAGGCAACACTCCCCTCCTAAGAAAACTATACTCACCAGACTTTCAAGTGCACTTTTCCAATTTCCAAAGGCGCCACACAAAAGTACTCAAAGCCTCTAGCACTGGGCGTTCAGGTTCAGCCAGAACAGAGTCTGCCGACATCTCAGATCCAGTCAAGGTTGCCAGTAAAATTACCAGGAGTGCTCTCAACATTGAAAGATCTGCATCGGTTTCTTCTGTCTGCCATTGCGAAGGCCATAACTCACAAAGGGAGTTACACCGTGGGCAGTTGACCCAAAGGAACAAAGGCGCCTTGTCCCTGTTCCTGTTTCTGTTTTCGGACCATTTCTGGATTCCAAAACTACAGTAATGTATGTGTTGGAGAAAATGATACAAAATTGGTGAATTGTGACATTGTTATGAGTACTGACATTCCCAAATGGATTTTGGGCATGCCTGAATATGTATCTATTATTTTTTTCTTCACAGAGAAGCAAATTATGATAGTTACTTTTAGATAACTATGAATATTAAGTATACCGCAGGTTTTCTGCGATATACACTCTGAATGTTGCATTCATACATACTTATTCATATTAAAACATAAATTAAACATTTGAGTCTTCTCTAAATTTTCTCTCATTACGTTAATACATATGGGAAAGGTCTGTAGTAATTAATTTTAGACCTTTGTTATTCCTTTTTGCATCCTCTGAGCACACTGTATAAGCTGTTATTGGTTTGGGAGTGGGGGTAGATAGAAAAGCAATTTGAACAAAATGGAAAACATTCCACTCATGGCTGAATATCAGACTGGCAAAAGAACAAGGTATAAAACAAATGAGTCACCATATACTGGATAGGACCACATTTCACTATCATAGCCACATAGGATATCTGGATTGAATAGCATGCCGATACTTCTGTAGTTTTGTCAGACAAGGCCAGAGCTATTGAAAACTCAAACACAAAACAGGATGAAACAGAATATTTTAAATGAAAAATGCTGTCTTATGAAATATACCACTGGAATTTAAAGTTTTTAAAGAAGGGAATACGTGTGACAAACAGTGACACCAGATCTTTGAACAATTCCCAAATGAAGTTAAAGGATTAAATAAAAAGGTTTCTCCAAAACAAATGAGGAATGCAGATGCATGGTGTTAAAGTATCATGGGCATGCTCTAGGCAGAATCTCACATTTCAAAGCTTTTCGAATGAAAAATTAAGCAAGTTATGAAACATTTCTAATTAAAATCAGTTAAGTTTAAATTTTGAATAGATCATGCTTTACTAATTTAATCCTGGTATAGATAAAACAGATAGCGATTGATTGGTACATCTCTCAGTTATGTGCAACAAGTAGACAGGTTTCATTCCCCCCCCCCAATCATTTAAGAACAAAAAAAAAGTGAGACTTTGCTTCTAGATTAAGCTACTGATATGGTGAAAGGATAACATGAATAGATTTATATATGAAAGAACAACAATCAGCTTTTGTACTAAATATATTTCTGGCTGAGTATGCACTCAGAGGGGCGTGGTGGCTCAGCGGGTAAGACGCCAGGCTTGTCGGTCGGAAGATCTCAGGTTCGGAGTTTCGAATCCCTAGCCTTGCGTGCGGAGTGAGCTCCCGCACTAGCTCCAGCTCTTGCCAACCTAGCAATTCGAAAGCATGCAAATGCAAGTAGATTAATAGGTACCACTTCGGTGGGTAGGTAACAGCGCTCCGCGCGCATCATGCGACCACATGACCGTGGAAGCGTCTTCAGACAACGCTGGCTCTTTGGCTAACAAACGGAGATGAGCACCGGCCCCTAGAGTCGTACACGACTGCACAAATGTGCGGGGGGAACTTTTACCTTTTTATGCACTCAAACCTTCTTTTATTTAAATCTACATTAATTTTCCCATTCCCATCCTTGATTTTGTTTCTGTTCTGGTTTTTTGTTTCTGATCTGGGTTCTAATTAAATGGTCTAATGTATCTAAAAAGTCTACTTATTCATATTTATTTTAATCTATTTTGATTTAATGAAACTTGAACTACTTCTAAAATGTTCCAAAAATGTAATTAAGTTCAAATGATTTTATTTCTTTTCTTTTAGCATATAGGAATACCTTTAATAATATGTAAAATATGCTGAGCATAAGAAAAGAACATAGTTTTTATAAGACAAACATTCAGTAACAAGCATTCAGACAGCTGTTTTCTTTGGTGGGTTCCTTTTTAGACAACAATATAAGTTGATACTCTGTTATCCCTACTATACATAAATGTCTCAAGTGGACATCAGAGTAAAGTCCTCTGAAAATATTGGACCTATTTTTAAATAAGCATGCACAGAGTCATGCTGCAATTCATTGATTGAACGTTTAACTGTAACTGGAGAATTTGAATCTCCATTTGGAAATACATAGTAAGTAATTGAACCAAAAGTGTAGGGGTTGTTCCTCCTCCCCCCCCACACACACGATTGCACTTACTGTATTTATTTATGCAGATAATTTATATATTACTTTTCAATTTAAGTCTTAAACCAGGCAATATAGTGAATTTCACTCAGTGAAATTTACAAAGCAGGTACTAAAATGTAACATTTCAAGTAAAATGTCTATGGATTTAAAACAACATGAATTCAGCTATGATATTAAATGAAATGTTCAAACTGAGAGCAATAGTCAGATAAAAAAGAGAGAGCAGTCCAGCAGAATCAGCCTGAAAACTTTGGGGAAACAAAAAGTTTTTTCATTGATTACAGCTATGTCATGATTAATGTGAGTTCGAATAATGCTATATTCAATTTAGTGTGAATTCTACAATGATACCAGGTTGCATTTAATGCAAACCAAAGTTCAGTTAATGCGAGGCTAGTGCTTGCGTAGTTGGGCTTACCAGATTACCAATGGGGTTTTGGATGCTTCAATTTCAGTCTGCACTTGTTTACCTTTGCATGTGCAAAATGGACAAAAGGAAGATTCCTTCAGATAAAAACATGAGCACAAAAAAAAGGCTCATTATTACATTACAGGTAGTCCTCGCTTAACAACTATTCATTTAGTGGAGGTTCGGACTTACTACGGTGCTGAAAAAACTGACTTATGACCAGTCCTCACATTTATGACCCTCACAGTGTCCCCACAGTTATGTGATCACGATTTGGACGCTTGGCAACTGGTTCACGTTTATGACCATCACAGCATAATTTTTGCCATTTTCGACCTTCCCAGCCGGCTTCTGGCAAGCAAAATCAATGGGGAAACCATGTGATTCACTTAATGACAATGGGGCTCGCTTAACGGCTGCCACAAAAAAGGTGGAAAAATCAGGTCAGATTCACTTAATGACTGCTTTGCTTAGCAAATTAAATTTTGGTCCCAATTGTTGTTGTTAAGTGAGGACTACTGTAGAGCAAAAATTTGATGTGATTTAACAACATAAATATGGTTATAGCAACTCTAAAATAGGACAAGATCTCAGAATGCCTGAATCTACAGTACATTGTTTTTTGTTTTTATTTTGCTTTCGATACTACTCTGTGACTTTGTTAACAATAAATTTAAATTATAAGTATAATCATAATTTTATCTGTTACTATAATATTTTGTTAATTAACATATAAAAACTTACATTTTAAATTTTTCATTGCCTACTTCCATCGAACTGGAACTAATGACCATAGTTCACATACAAATACAAATAGTGCAAGTTTGAATATTTCAACCACCTCAGGGATTCGTTGTCCATGCTAATCGAGACCTAGCTGTATATAGAGTTGAAGGTGACTGGGAGTGTTACTGAGGAGAAGCATTATTTGCACAAATCCTTGATCAAAAGGATTTGTACCATATGTGTACCATGTACCATAGACAGTTGTAGTCGGGAATTGTAAAACTTGCTTAAAAAACAAATCAGTAACAAATATATTATTTTCATGGTTTTTTTATGTTTTTAATCCTATGCAAGCAGCCCATAGTTGCATGGTGAATAGGCATCCTTAAAAATCAAAGACATTAGAATGAATGAATGAATGAATGAATGAATGAATGAATGAATGAATGTTGTGATGGGCAGTGTAAGACAGACCTCTTTATTACAATATAAAGGTAAAGGTTCCCCCCACACATTTGTGCAGTCGTGTCCGACTCTAGGGGCCGGTGCTCAACTCCGTTTGTTAGCCGAAGAGCCAGCGTTGTCCGAAGACGCTTACGCGGTCATGTGGCTGGCATGACATGCGAGGAACGCTGTTACCATCCCACCGAAGTGGTACCTATTAATCTACTTGCATTTGCATGCTTTTGAATTGCTAGGTTGGCAAGAGCTGGGGCGAGTGCGGGAGCTCACTCCGTCACGCGGGACTAGGGATTCGAACCTCCGAACTTGCGATCTTCCGATCGACAAGCCTGGCGTCTTAACCGCTGCGCCACCATGCCCCCTTTATTACAATATACATATTCATTATTGAGATCAAGTCAAAATCTGGCTAAACTGTAATGAGCTTGATTCTATTGGCCCAGCAGGCATCTTTGACTGGAATTGGAACAGGACAGATTTGTCTCTAATTTTTGTTTCTTAATTTAATTTAATGGCAGAAGCTTTTTCCCAAAATAAGAATCTGTTTTTCTTAGTGTGTTCTCCTGAGTTGTGGACTAAGACTAATGTAGTTGAGTAATGATGCAGTCACAGAATGAACCAATGATCCTATACAAACCACAGGAATTTGTAGGAAAAAGGCAGTTTGAGTTGTTCAGCACCACTCATTTCTTTTAAAGGAAAGGTAAGTTCTGAACAGATTCTTCATCAGCCTTCAAGAAAGACTCCCACTACAGTGCAACCGGATTTAGATCAGACATTTTTCAGGGATGACATTAAAAGGATCGATTGTTTACCCTAGAATGCTCCATCATTATGTTCTATCCCCATTTACTAAGTCTCTGAAAAGAGGAAAGGAGATTTAGTGGTTGGATTAGAAAAAATGGTGCAACTTTAATCGAAAATAGAATTGCTGCCACAGCACGGATAACAAGTGAGACTTTGGCAGTGATGAGCTCTTTCGTTCCTGAGAAATTGCAACCCTTTTGAGGCCCCTTTCAGCTTTGCGATTAATGGACTCATTAGAAGAGTGGTTTGCTCTGTTTCGCTATATGTAAGATTTACAAGGTTATGGTACAGAAGTATCATTAAATAGATTCCTGCTTTTAAAACTGCATTACTTGATTTAAATAATAATAATATAATAATAATAATAATAATAATAAAAATAATAAAAATAGGACTTCTATTTGCTTTGATACTTTTGTGTTCTTGAACTTACAGTCTTTATAGATAAGCTTTAAAACTTATAACTAAGGTGTTAAATACTTTATTGAATTACAAGTTCCTAACATGGGAAAGCAAGCTTGTTTCATAGAAAAGGAGAAAATATCTCATGCGAAGTAAACATTAAAATTTTAATGTGGAATGTTACTATCACATAGTTGCCTATGTGTTTATTTATTTTGCATATAATATCATCAATGTTCATAAGCAGAACAAGCAAATAAAACATGGATTACTTCTCCCAAGGAATTTTTAAAAAATGTAAATAAGTATGAGCAAATCTTTTCATAGACAGAATTAGGATAAGGTTTAGCAGATTAAAGCCTATGATGCTCATACCAGAGCAAGTACGTTTTCCAATGAAATATATTTGATAAGCTATTTGTGTATGTGTATATAATATAAACAATCATCCATCTCTCCGCTACAAGTTTTTGTGGGGGGGGGGGAACTGAAATGTGAATGCCATGAAGTAGGAAAGGCAGTATATTAATCTAACAAATAATAAATAACATAATTTCTTAAAGCTTTAAATCATAACTAAGGATCATTGTCATAGAAGTCAATACATAATTTTAAAATGAATATCAGGTCTTTTATATATGTTACTGCATTGGCATCTTATGTAGCTATTGTGAGGCATACCTTCTGTAGTGTTATGACTCAAAAAGTTCAACCATAGAGTGACTATGTGACAATGGTGATAGTTATATAGACTGATCTTTCTCCAAAACCAAATTATATACTTCGTAGAACTTGGTTTACTAGACATTCCTTCACACACATATTCTAGTTATGTATTTACAAGATTGTCCTGAAATGTCTACATTTGAATATTATGACTCTCTTAGGCTGTGAATTTAGGTGTCATGTCCCTACTTTTCAGGAATTTGTACATTGAAATTTAATGGAGTAATTTCTTCTTATTTTTTGTTTTATTTTATTTAGCTTCTGCCTATATCTACAGTGACAGCTACATAGCTCCACTTTCACTGGTACCATTTTCTTCTCCAAATTTTTAAGACCTAGGTTCCAGTGCATAACAACAAGGAATAAATTGCACATTAGGAATAGAGAGCAATAGGTGGATAAAAAGGATTATTTCTTAGTATTTTTCATTAACAAACTGCCATTGAGAACTCTGAACACTCAGAAGGAAGTGTTCTAAGTTAATCCCTCTTATTCTTTACCTAGATGTCAGATTTTCGATAGTCAGCAGTCTAAAGGAGTTCTGGGTGCTATGCCTGTGTTTACTTCTAGTATTTGTTCAGTCCACGCCTCAGTTGTTCCTCTGAAAGCCGACAGAATCAGCTGTTTTGTTAGCACCAATGCCTTTAATGCGATCTGGTAGCAGAGTTTAGGAGTAGCCTGAAGAATTGTTTCTTAGTTTTGCATTGTGGAAGCCTAATCAGAATGTTTTGAAGGAAGACCTTGCAAGTTCTTTTAACATCCTCACACAAAAGGAGGGCATTGCTGATTAAATTTCTTTTCCGTTTTAAAGTATGAAACTAATTAAAAACAGAATAGCTGGTTAAACACATGGGTAAGCATGACCTGTCCCAAAACAGTCAGAATAGATTTTTATAAAGAATTGTTTGTAAAAGAAATAAATATTAGATTGATCAGTACTGTCTCAGCTTGGAAACTGTGTATTGTTAGTTTCTTAGTACTAAACTGTAGTAGATCGTAAGATTAATAAATAGCATGTTTAAACCAAAACCATTTAATTCATAATTGAATACCACAGAGTTTACTGTATATAAATTAATTCAGAAATTAAAAGTTCTATGCAAGTGTGTTCTATGCAACATACTTTCCATTCTGATCTCTTGTAGGTACATGTCCATAGGATGACTTGAGCAGGCAATTTTTTGAGCTCCAGCATTGCAATTGTTTTTAAATATATACAGTAGTTTTTGACAACTGTAAAGCACAGGGGACATGATAAAGTCACCAGAAGAGACTGCATGGGATCTGTCTGTCTCTCTACCTATCCACCTACTGCATTTGGGGGGAATTAAGGTTAGCAATTGTGTCAGGCCTATTGGAGGGCTTAGTGTACTTACTTACTTTCACTTTTTGCAAAAATTTCTTAGTGGAACAAAAGAGTGGAGGGAAAGGCAGACATTTCTGCCCTAAATATGTAGCAAACACAATTTAGCACCTCTGTATCATGGCTTAAACCAAGCAACATGTCATTTGCAGTTATTCCAGGAGATCTGATCTTATTTATTACGTTTTTCTTTGTTCAAATTCAAATAAAAGCAATTGTATTGATCATTATCATAGTTTATATTGTACTGTACAGAAGATAAATATTGTAATAAAGGGGGCATGGTGGCTCAGCGGGTAAGATACCAGGCTTGTCGATCGGAAGATTGCAAGTTCGGAGGTTCGAATCCCTAGCCTCGCGTGACGGAGTGAGCTCCTGCACTCGCCCCAGCTCTTGCCAACCTAGCAATTCGAAAGCATGCAAATGCAAGTAGATTAATAGGTACCACTTCAGTGGGTAGGTAACAGTGTTCCGCGCGCATCATGCGGCCACATGACCGTGGAAGCGTCTTCGGACAACGCTGGCTCTTCGGCTAACAAACGGAGATGAGCACCGGCCCCTAGAGTTGGACACGACTGCACGAATGTGCGGGGGGAACCTTTACCTTTACTACTTATACAATAAGGAGATTTTTGCAGGTACTGCTGTATTAATCTACATAGCTGCCTGAGTGGTTTCCAAGTAGACTAAATCACTCTGACCATTATTCAGTGAACCACCAGATGTAACTAAGGTTGGAACACTATGCATGCTTATTTTTGAATAATTCTCATTAGGGATAGTGGAACTTGATTTAGAGTAGAAGAACTAAAGTTATTGGAATTAATGATACCTGCAACCCTATTCCAGAATTTTTTTTTCTTTTAGACTAGTATATGAAAATCCATTCCTTTGGTTTGGAGAAAAATGTAGCTATTCCCTCCAGTGCAAGAAGAATACTAATGTTGTATCCAATTCTGTGACCGTACCCTTACTGAACATCTGTCTCTAAGATAAGTAGAGGATGAAGGTCATGGCCATTATATTCTGTTTTATAAGCATTTGGCATTATATTGCTCTTGATGGTTATATTTCGCATTTTTCTTATATAAGCCACATTTGTTCCTTCCTTTATAGAATGGTTGCATACGATCAGCCTGTCGATTTACCTACAAAAGAGATAACAAGATTATGTTAAAAACTTATTTTTAGTCTGTTGGTAGAACTTTTAAGTTGATAAATAACATTAAAACTGATACAGAGGTTTTCATTATAGATAATCATTATATTCAAATATGCACTACATATGAAAAATACAAAGTCACAGGTCCCAATTTATCAGTGGGGTTATAGTGGAGAGCAAGATGCTTCATCCTGTGGTGTGGTTAAACCATGGATAATTGCAAGTCCTTTGTACCTTGGCAGGTCCAACTTACTAGCTAGGCAGCAGACCTTTTTGGAATTAACCAAAGGGCAAAGATTTTCTTTTTTGTCCATTTCTAGGATTTAAATGGATGCCTTGCATATGGAGTAAGCCGTTGTGTTACTGATTTGTACACTCTCTATATATGCTTTATTATTGGAGTCACTTTATTTCTCAATAAATATATGGATTGCTATGGAAATTGCAATGGTTGACAAGAAGGAATTTTTGTATGCATGCTTTTTTTTTTGGCTTCCTGACAATGACTTCACTGATAATTTTCATTTTATTATAAAATGAATTTGTCACAACTCTAAGAGGAGTGTTGTATGGAGTGCTGTAATGGAGATCTCTGTAAGACAAACTTCATACGGTATAGTCCACCAGTAGTGCCCCTTCTGTGGCCTCCAGAACTCCCCCAAATGAATAGTGCTAAAAAATTGGCAAGTCTAGTTTTGCAAGGTGGGAGGATTTTAAGAGTCCAAATGGATACCTGAAGCCTAGAAGAGATATAACGCAACAGTTTCAATGCTTAAAAGCCCTAACATTTTCCCAACCCCCTCATCATTTTGGACTCTTTTATAGCCCAGTGTCATTCTTGGAATTTGCTCACCCTGCCATAAAGGTTGTTTGAGGTAAGGGGTTTGGTACTAAGATAACACAGTATGGTGTACTGGTGGGAGGGATCTTTGTTATCACCTCACACCAAGGCAGGCCAAGTTTCTGCATTATGCTAGGTGGCAGAGGGAGAACGAGGTAGGCTAATTTTTAGAGGGTTCCATAATTTTCATCACTTGAGGCACTCCGAGAGCCACTATTCAAAAGTGAGCAGAGCCGGCACCCATTTAGGGAGGGATTCTAGGAGTTTAAGGGTGAAATGACTTAAGCAGTACAAGATTTAATGCATCTATTTTGCTCCTTAAAAACCTCCAACTGCCCTAGAATAAAATGTTTCACTCAGTACTTTTTAAGGAGGCTCTGGGGATATACAGTAAGAATGGATGCTGGTGCAAACTGCCCCTGAGCTTGTTATTCTGAAGTATTGGATCTTTGTCCCAATTTAATAGATATAGCCCATAAAAGGTTGTGGCTAAAGGTGTGCAGTATTTGGATTCAAAGTGGGCAAAGATGCTTTGGATCCAGCATGGACACCTTCACTGTTCAAGCTGCCAACCTCTTAAAGAAACTGTTCCTTTTCCTGGGTTGACATGGTAGCTGTGTGGTCTCAAGAAAACATGCAATTAGGTTAAGAAGGAAAAAGTTGCCTCTGTAATGCCTCCTCAATTCAAACATTTGTCCTCTTCAGATTTAACTACTTCTCATTTCTAGTTGTGGCCATTTAAAAATTATTTGACTATATGTATAGTGATTTGCCTTTTCTCCTTTTTCTTAGCAAATTACATGCTGTGAAAGAAGCACTACTTTCTTATCCCTTTACATACTATATTTGTATATTATACACTGTAAAATGCATTATTTCATTCATTCATTCATTCGTTCATTTATTTATTTATTTATTTATTTATTGATTGATTGTTTCATACTAGGGGAGAGATGTGAGACAGTCCAGTTAGAATAAACTTTGAACTTATGTTTGGAGAAGCATTCATAGTTTCAACAGGAATTCCCCATGAAACTGTTTCAGGGCACAATAACTTGATTCATCAGCAGAATGAATATGTAGGCCAAGGCTTTCCAAAGTTTTCCTGCGGTGACACACCAACCGCTGTTGGTGTGTCGCCGCGGGAAAACCCGGAAGTGCCGCCATTGCGGCAGCGCGCAAAAACCCGGAAGCGCTGCTGCCGCTTTCAAGTTTTTGCGCGCCGCCATTGGTGTGTCGCCACGGGAAAACCCGGAAGCGCTGATGATGATCAGCGCTTCTGGGTTGTGTGGCGACACACCAGACTGTGTGTGGCGACACACTTTTGTGTCGCGACACACAGTTTGGAAAGCTCTGATGTAGGCCTTGATTCTTAAAACAGGTTTGAGATACAGTGTTAGAGCATATCACTGATTTCTCAGCATGTTTTAGGCATATGCATCTGGCCTATAAGATCTGTGACAAGCATGTTTGCAAAGCCTTGATTAAATTTCACAGGTATTTGGAAACAGTCATTTTAATGATGTTATAGTTCCTGCTACAAATTATATCCTTGAACATAGCAATTTCAATTTCAACAACTCTGCAATGATTGTTTTCTGTTGGCACCTGGATGGACTATTTATACAATTTGCACTTAATATTTGACTGCATATTTGTCTTGTGGTAAATTTGTTTTTCCTTTTACTCAGTTCTAGTTCATTTCAGGCCCGGCCTCCCAGAAGTAAAATAAAAATATTTTGTTAGAAAGGCTGAAATTTATCAAAACTGTTCCTCAGATATCTGTAATAAATATAATCACTACCACATAAGTCTGTAAACACTGGTTCTATTCCTCAAGCATCTTATTTTGTACTACTGATACGTATTGATCATGAAGATAGATACGGTATATTTAAATCAGGATGGTATTGCCAGTAGTAATATAAAATACTGGCCCATATTAAGATATTTTTCCATGGCTAAAATCTTTGAAGATGGCATCTTTTTGTGACTGAGTAGATAGGAACAACAAATTCAATTACAGAAAGCCATTTCTGTCATTACACTTGTCTGCTTCCACAGGAAATGATTTGTAAATTGTGCTTTAACTTTCCCTCCCATAAATCTTGTGGTCATAATTGACACTTGTCATTGATGATGGATGATAAAAGAAAAAAGAAAGAAAGTAAATGAATAACCTCTCTGGGGAAAAATATCTCTATATGAGAAGTTATATTTAGAAACTTTGGCTCCCACACCTAATCTAAATTGGATTCAAACATGGCACTAAAGTTTTGTTTTTGTTTATTTTTTTCATTCCTTGCACATAAGAAATTATACATTTTATGCCTTGCATGTCAGAATTTATTTATTATTCCAGTGCAGGAGCTATGAATGCCACCAGAGTCAAGAGTGTCATTTATGCAATTTAAGGTTGCTTCACTGCTGACTGATACCTATGTTGAATAGTTGGGGGGAAAAGGAAGAGACAGAGCTGGAAGTAATATTTGCATCAAATATTAAGCAAAACAGGACAATGTAAAACAGATATATTAAAGTATCTTTGGGAATGGACCATAACTGAAATATGACGATTTGCATATAGGTTCCTTCTTTATTTGTAATGTTTTCTCAGTATATTTATAATAATGTGTGCAATTGATTCTTGTTCCTACCCGAGGAGTTTTAAATAGAATCTGAACATGATCAGGACAATGGGATAAATAGCATCATTTAAAAAATTCAACACTGAGTGCAGTATTTGTATGCACATTTTAATAAGTTTTATGCAAAAATAATCCAATTAATTAACCAGATGAGATGCATAAATAAAAGTACAGAATTTTTTAAAACATACTTTACAAATCTTCAGCTCTAACCCTGATTTAGAAATGAATTCAAGCAACCATTGTCACCAATGATCTGATAGGAACAGTAGGTAATTTAAGAGATTTTGTATCCATAAAATCAATGATCGAAAGCTGCAGTCAAGTAGAATTAGCTTCTTTCTTTCCATTTTCTGCTGGTTGCTTCTCTAGCTAGATCTTACAGGATGCTGAAGCAGTGTCAGGATTATTACATTGTAGTTCATAAGCATAATGAGCTAACCCAGACCAATAATAATGTACCAGTCTTTCAGCATTGTTTCTCCGTCATGTGGTAAGTTAACAAAAATGGATGTTAGTAAATCACTGAAAAATGTACATTTCTATCCAGTAAAATTAAAATGCTTGATTTTAGAATTTTAGCATTTCTGTCATGTATTGTTGGTAGATGGTTTAAACATTATAGCCTAAATGTTTTAAATGAATTAACAGTGTAAGTTTTAGAGGTGTCATCCTTCATAATGGACTTCTATTTGATGTAAATAACATGTCTGCATTTCTTATAAACATATCCACTGGGAAACCACAAGAGTATTATGGATAATTTGTGGCTGTACCAACAGGCTCACAAAGGTCTCCAAATCCTAGGAATTGCTTGTAGCTTTATGCCACTTTGAAGGCCAAATTAGCATGTTAGCTGTGAGGTAAAGGAAGTCATTCCAGTTTTGCACTTGATTCTGTGTGTCTGTTAATATTCACACTGTTCTTATCTTAAAATTTACTTTTTTATTACAATTTAAGTAACACATATATCTAAAGTAAATCAGTGGCTTTATTATATGTGTGCCTTGGACTTACTGTCACTGCATAATGTATGTTTAATCACTTAAGAATTCTTCTGTCCCATTAAAAAGAGAGAAAGAAAGAAACAATTTGCAAAACATTCCAGAAATTTCCAGGATGGGAAATACATAGATTAATTGGTATGTTGCAGTTTAGATTAAATAATGTAAACAAACAAATCCCCTTTTTTAGAATGGTTATATTAAATAGGTATGCATGTTTCAAAAATGATTTCAAAAGGGTACTTTGGAATGCTGCTTAAAAGTTGTCCTTGCATACCTGAAAATAAACACGGTTGCTTTAAGGAGTTGATTCAATAAACTATCTATATGCGTTACGCAACATATAGAATGCTATTTGATGTACCTGCTACAAAACATGGGTAGAATTAGGTTAAAAAAAAAAAGAATGGACCTAAAAAAAGTGTTAGATTTATATTAATTTTAATAAATCCCATTTCCATAAGTGTAGCCAAATTTTTAATTTTCCATTTTATATGTAAGATGCACAGCAGTTCGTCTGACTAATCTTTTTACCTAATTGGTTAATCAATATCAGTTTTATGTACGTAAAATGTTTTATGGACTGGTCATTGGTCACAATAAAGATTATTCCTCCTCCTCCTCCCCCTCCTCCTCCCCCTCCTCCTCCGCCTCCTCCTCCTCCTCCTCTTCGTCAAAATTATTTTTGATCCCAAACAAGAAACAAGATTAAAAATAAGTAATATGATATCACTTCATGCATTTCATAATTTGGCATTTCTGTCAAAGTAAAATTTATTACTCCACATTTGTAGAGTCTAACAAATATTTATCCAGTGAGCTGCCTTGGCTGAGGGTAGAATTATGTGTGAACATGTCAACACGCCTGAGTGTGTATAACCATTGTGTATTTGTATTTATACCCATTTTTTTAAAAAAAAGTAAGTTTACTTAGAGAATACACATGGGAGAGAAAGCATAATATTATGTTGCTGCTGGTTCTCATTTTGAAATGTTTTGTATTATATGGCAATTATGGAAAGTTTAAGAAAAGCTTGTTCGTAGTTAAATAAATGTAGCATACTGCAAGACCAAAGTAGCTGATTCAATTACAAACCCTTCTTGATCACTTTCTCTTTAACAGCAGATAACAAACAGCTAACATTCCAATGTGTCTAGAACTCCTTTGTATTCACATAGAATAAGACCCACAACCACTGAAAAGGCTTGGAGGAAGTCACAGAAAAGGGCAATACTTGGGGCTATTTTCTTTTATTAAATTAAAACTTTGTTTTACCCATCCAAAAGCAGTGAGCTTTGCCCTCCATTCCTGATGGTACAGCCACATTTTAGTCATGTTTTGCTTATTGGAAATGGCAGACATTTATTTAATTCAAAAGGAATGAAATCTATGGTTTTTTATTTTTATTTGAAAATAATTATTGATTAAATATTTGAAAAGAAATTGGAGGAAATAATTGCCAAAAGTATAAAAAAACAAAACTGTCACCAAAGAGTTTTGGATTCCCATCACATAAGTTCTCCCCTGTTTTCTAAGTTTGCAATATTTAGATGATTCTGGTTCTGTAACTACAGCTGGCTCCAGCAAAGGAGATTGTTACCTTCTCATGGTGCTGGAGCTTGAGCACCTCAATGACACCATGAGCTAAATCATGAAGGGACACCCAAGACGGGAAGGTCATGGCAGAGAGGTCAGACTAAATATGATCCCTGGGGAAAGTAACGGCAACCCACCCCATTATTCTTGCCGTGAAAACTAAATGGATCAGTACAACAAGAGATATGTCGGTATACCATTGGAAGACAGGACTCCCAGGTCGGAAGATGGTCAAAATGCTACTCGGGAGGAACAGAGGATAAGTTCAACTAGCCCCAGATGTGATGACGCAGCTAGCTCAAAGCCGAAAGGACGGCTAGCGACCGACGGTGCTGGTGGTGAACGATGAATCTGATGTTCTAAAGATCAACACACCATAGGAACCTGGAATATAAGATCTATGAGCCAGGGCAAATTGGATGTGTTATTGGTGAGATGTGAAAATAGATAGATAGATAGATAGATAGATAGATAGATAGATAGATAGATAGACAGACAGACAGACAGACAGACAGACAGACAGACAGACAGACAGACAGACATGTTGGGTGTCAAGTAAACTGAAATGGACTGGAATGGGCCACTTCACATCAGATGACCACCAGATCTACTACTGTGGACAAGAGGACCACAGAAGAAATGGAGTAGCCTTCATAATTAATAATAAAGAGGCTAAAGCAGTGCTTGGATACAATCCAAAAAATGATAGAATGATCTCAATTCGAATTCAGGGTAAGCCATTGAACATCACAGTAATCCAAATATACGCCCCAACCTCAGATGCTGAAGAAGCAGAAGTAGATAAGTTCTATGAGGATCTGCAGCACCTACTGGATAATATGCCAAAAAGAGATGTTATTTTCATTACAGAAGACTGTAATGCTAAGGTGGGTAGTCAGATGACACCTGGAATTACAGGTAAGCATGGTCTGGGAGAACAAAATGAAGCGGGACATAGGCTGATAGAATTTTGCCAAGACAATTCACTGTGCTTAACAAACACTCTCTTCCAGCAACCTAAAAGATGACTTTATACATGGACCAGATGGTCGACACCAAAATCAGATTGACTACATCGTTTGTAGCCAAAGGTGGAGGACATCTATACAGTCGGTAAAAACAAGACCTGGAGCTGACTGTAGTTCATATCACAAACTTCTTATTGCACAATTTAGAATCAGACTAAAGAGAATAGGGAAGACCCACAGATCAGTTAGATATGAGCTCACTAATATTCCTAAGGAATATGCAGTGGAGGTGAAGAATAGATTTAAGGGACTAGATTTAGTAGATAGGGTCCCGGAAGAACTATGGACAGAAGTTCGCAACATTGTTCAGGAGGCAGCAACAAAAAACGTCTCAAAGAAAAAACCAAGGAGGCAAGATGGCTGTCTGATGAGACACTGGAAGAAGCCCAAGAAAGAAGGAAAGCAAAAGGCAACAGTGATAGGGGGAGATATACCCAATTAAATGCAAAATTTCAGAGGTTAGCCAGAAGAGATAAGGAATTATTTAGAAAACAAGCAATGCGCAGAAGTGAAAGAAGATAATTGAATAGGAAGGACAAGAGACCTCTTCCAGAAAATTAGAAACATCAGAGGTAAATTCCAGGCAAAAATGGGTATGATCAGAAACAAAGATGGCAAGGACCTAACAGAAGCAGAAGAGATCAAGAAAAGGTGGCAAGAATATATGGAAGATCTGTATAGGAAGGATAATACTGTAATATCGGGGATAGATTTGACGGTGTGGTCAGTAAGTTAGAGCCAGAAATCCTGAAGAGTGAGTTTGGGCTGTAAGAAGCATTGCTAATAACAAGGCAGCAAGAGACGATGGTATCCCAGCTGAACTGTTTAAAATCTTGCAAGATGATGCTGTCAAGGTGATGCATGCCATATGCCAGCAAATTTGGAAAACACAAGAATGGCCATCAGATTGGAAAAAATCAACTTATATTCCCATACCAAAAAAGGGAAAAACTAAAGAATGTTCAAACTATCAAACAGTGGCACTTATTTCACATGCCAGTAAGGTAATGCTCAAGATCCTGCAAGGTAGACTCCAGCAAATCATGGAGCGTGAATTGCCAGATGTACAAGCTGGGTTTAGAAAAGGCAGAGGAACTAGAGACCAAATTGCCAATATCTGCTGGATAATGGAGAAAGCCAGGGAGTTTCAGAAAAACATCTATTCCTGTTTTATTGACTATTCTAAAGCCTTTGACTGTGTGGATCATAACAAATTGTGGCAAGTTCTTGGTGGTATGGGGATACCAAGTCATCTTGTCTGCCTCCTAAGGAATCTGTATAACGACCAAGTAGCAACGGTAAGAACAGACCACGGAACAACAGACTGGTTTAAGATTAGGAAAGAAGTACGGCAGGGTTGTATACTCACCCTACCTATTCAACCTGTACGCAGAACACATCATGCGACATGCTGGGCTTGATGAATCCAAGGCTGGAGTTAAAATTGCTGGAAGAAACATTAACAATCTCAGATATGCAGATGATACCACTTTGATGGCTGAAAGCAAGGAGGATCTGAGGAGCCTTATGACCAAGGTGAAAGAAGAAAGTGCAAAAGCTGGGTTGCAGTTAAACCTCAAAAAAACCAAGATTATGGCAACCAGCTTGATTGATAACTGGCAAATAGAGGGAGGAAATGTGGAGGCAGTGACAGACTTTGTATTTCTGGGCGCAAAGATTACTGGAGATGCTGACTGCAGCCAGGAAATCAGAAGACGTCTACTTCCTGGGAGGAGAGCAATGACAAATCTCAATAAAATAGTTAAGAGCAGAGACATCACATTGACAACAAAGGTCTGCATAGTTAAAGCAATGGTATTCCCCATAGTAACCTATGGCTGCGAGAGCTGGACCATAAGGAAAGCTGAGCGAAGGAAGATAGATGCTTTTGAACTGTGGTGTTGGAGGAGAATTCTGAGAGTGCCTTGGACTGCAAGAAGATCAAACCAGTCCATAGTCCAGGAAATAAAGCCAGACTGCTCACTTGAGGGAATGATATTAAAGGCAAAACTGAAGTACTTTGGCCACATAATGAGAAGACAGGATACCCTGGAGAAGATGCTGATGCTAGGGAAAGTGGAAGGCAAAAGGAAGAGGGGCCGACCAAGGGTAAGATGGATGGATGATATTCTGGAGGTGACGGACTCTACCGTGGGGGAGCTGGGGATGGTGATGGCCGACAGGAAGCTCTGGCGTGAACAGGTTCATGAAGTCACAAAGAGTCGGAAGTGACTGAATGAACTACAGCTGTAATGTCTGGTATTTGCCATCTAAGTTTTGCAAAATGTTGAATATGTTATATGACCTTTTTCATATGTAGATCTGGAGATCAAGTTGAGCCTAACTGTTCAAGATGTTTTGTTTTGTCCTATTTGAACAGAGTCAAGGATTTGGCTGGAATCAAAGGAAATTTCATATAGGGTGACTAATTTTTTATCAGTCCCATACAATATTAAACTGAGATAAGAGCCTGACAAAATGTAAAATACTGAGAAATGAGGGAGAGACAAACTTACAGAAATGCTGAAAATGTACTGCTCTTATACAACACAATATCATTTTATATTTTCTGTAATCTGTGTTGAGGGACTTCAGTTTTATACTGAACAGATGATGCAAAATATAATCAGAATTGTTCCATAAGGTGGTTATGGGTATTTCTAGGAAAAGCCAGTCTTTGTTGATATGTTTTTCTTATGTAGATATTGCTTCTGTTGGGATTGCAATCTTTAACAAATGTACTTAAAACTTTTATTCTTGGAATGAACACCAAATTTAATTGGAATACCAGTGGTATTTCTAATACTATCCATTTATTTGGAAAAATTAGAAAATAAAGTGGGCAGAGAGCATACTTGGCATATAGAATAGTTTGTGTCTATTCTAAAGTACACTCATAAATGGCTCTGGAAGGATCTTTATCTGAAATCTAGGAGGACCACTGGCAGTTAAGTGTATACACAAGGATAAGCCTGCTTTCTGAAAAGAAGGACCCATTTATTTTAACTAAACGAATATGCAAATAAGGTGGTTGTAATTTCTTATATACATTAGATGCATGGGATGTGTTAATTATGATTTCAATTTGAATTTCAGTAATATAGTAATATGGCAAACTATGCAGTGGTTATACTGGTTTCTTCTTTTCTTTATATTGGCAATTATAGGACAGTTTTCTTGTCTACCCTTGTGTGCATACTTGTGTGTATAAGTTGAGAATTGTTATCGTTATGAAGCAGTCTGGCAAGTATCAACCAGTGTAATTATACTAGTCTAATCTGTAGAACCTAGGCAAACCTAGACAGCATATTAAAAAACAGAGACATCACCTTGCCGACAAAGGTCCGTATAGTTAAAGCTATGGTTTTTCCAGTAGTAATGTATGGCCGTGAGAGTTGGACCATAAGGAAGGCTGAGCGCCGAAGAATTGATGCTTTCGAACTGTGGTGCTGGAGAAGACTCTTGAGAGTCCCTTGGACTGCAAGGAGGTCAAACCAGTCAATCCTAAAGGAAATCAACCCTGACTGCTCATTGGAAGGACAGATGCTGAAGCTGAAGCTCAAATACTTTGGCCACCTAATGTGAAGAGAGGACTCACTGGAAAAGACCCTGATGCTGGGAAAGACTGAAGGCAAAAGGAGAAGGGGACGGCAGAGGATGATATGGTTAGATAGCATCACCTATGTAATGAACATGAATTTGAGTAAACTCCGAGGGACAGTGGAGGACAGGAAGGCCTGGCGTGCTATTGTCCATGAGGTCACGAAGAGTCTGATACGACTAAATGACTGAACAACAACAATCTGTAGAAGTGTTGCAACATTTTCTCATGCTGTTTAGCAGTCACACTCAAGGACAGTGTAATCCTCCAACTCACTTTGCCAGATGGATTACATTACTCCATATTTATGTATTTGTAAGGAGACCACTCAAGTGGAAGTTTTCTTAATGGTTTTGAACTCAGTACTAAAATATTGACACACACAGCACTTTGTCAGAGTTATGATTCAAAGAGACAAGGCACAGAAGGTCCAAAGAGGTTACTCCAGGATATTAATGTTACCTGGTAGGAGCTAAATACTGAATGCTCCCAGCATCCACTTGTCAGCTCTGATGATCAGAGCAAGCTGACTTGGTAGCAATAACCTACTTTCAAGTACCGCAGGCCTGCACAACCAGTAGAAAAGAAAGGGCCACATTGCTAAATGAAACATCAGTGCAGACTGCAAAGGAATAGCTGGCACCCAATCAGCTGTTTGGTGGCTAGTGAAGAGGCAGAGTGCTGGAGCTGGTGGTGGCCGTGAGGCTTGGGAGCAGCAGCACATCTTTTGGAGCAGCGGTGGTAAATTTATTACTTTTTTTAAATGCCAGCGGGCCACACAAGACTGCTTAGCAGGCCGCATGTGGCCCATGGTCTGCATGTTGTGCAGGCCTGAAGTACACTCTTCTGGCCCAAGGCACATTCCCACATAATCATGCACTCCTTCACCTATTTGTCCTGTGGTTTTATTCCTCATGTCAGTGAAGTGGGTTGGGCAGTCAGGGCTCTCTCAGAGTCTGATTGTCCAGGAATAGAGTCAGGAATGATGGGGCCAGATTCATTCTACCTCACCATGATGATAGGGCATGGTCGTTCAGTGTGAGATCTACTTGTATCTCATCCTGCTTCCCTTCCTCCTCTGATGATTGCCCATATGTGATAGGCCTCATACATTCATGTCTGCTGCAACATATACTAATGCAATAATTGCTGAATGTGAACACCTGTTTGAAATCATCCAGGTTTGCCCATTGCTCTTCCTAGCACTGTGTGAAGAAGTAACTTGTTTTTTTTTAATCTAAAATTAATTAACCAAGTAACCCTGGTGATTTGATTTGATTTGATTTGATTTTGACTACAGTTAATATGATTATCTCTTTCTTCCAGTTTTCAACTTCTGGTATATTTCTGGAGGCATTCTTAAGTCTGCATGTGGCTTTAGGTCCCCAGTTGGTTTGCCCTTGCCTGCTTCCTAGGGCTGAAAGAGAGTGACTGACCCAAAGTCACCCAGCTGGTTTCTAGTGGGGCTAGAACTCATGGTCTCATGTTTTTTTCTATCCTGGTGCCTTAACCACAACATCAAACTGGCTCCGTTTTTGGTATTATCACATCCCTTTTTTTCACGAGTGGTTACCAGAGATTTACAGTATATCTGCTTCCTTAATATCAGTAACAATTTTGTTTAATACACATTTTGGTAAAAATGTAACTCACTTGCATTTCCAACTACTTGTAAGTGTACATGCTGTGCTCCATGGGATGTATTTTGGCTTTCAAGAGGATTCACTGCAGACCTCCCTTCCCTAATCTTGCCACTGGATTTTGCCACTGTGGATGCACCTTCCCTATGCTTCCCTCTTTCTTTCCTTCCTATTGCTTCCTCTGTTGTCTTTCTGGTGGTCACTGCCATAGAAAGCAAGCTCATCTAATAGTATGCTTTCTTTGGTGCTGTAATTACCTTTTTGGAAATAGAACCCCTCCTAGGGTGAATAACTCGATTCATAAATATATGTAATATAAACTCCATTTATTTATTTTTTATCAGAGTGTTGCTTCTTTTTGGAGAGCAGCCTCTTGCATGCTTCTTAAATCCTAATTCAACTCTTAGCCCATAGGTAAATACCCTAGATGAGGGGCGTGGTGGCTTAGCGGGTAAGACGCCAGGCTTGTCGATCAGAAGATTGCAAGTTCGGAGGTTCAAATCCCTAGCCCGGTGTGACAGAGTGAGCTCCTGCACTTGCCCCAGCTCTTGCCAACCTAGCAATTTGAAAGCATGCAAATGCAAGTAGATAAATAGGTACCACTTCGGTGGGTAGGTCATGCCGGCCACATGACCACGGAAGCATCTTCGGACAGCGCTGGCTCTTCGGCTAAGAAACGGAGATGAGCACTGCCCCCTAGAGTCGGACACGACTGCACAAATGTGCAGGGGGAACCTTTACCTTTTTAAATACCCTAGATATATCTCAATCAGGATGCTAGAATTTCTACTATTTCAAATTATGTGATGCAGTTTGCAACTCTGAAGAGTATGCCTGAAAATGTGTATGTTATGAGCAAATATAAAAAGAAATGTATATGTTAAGGAAAAAAATGTCCAACACTGTATTATAAAGGAGTTTTGCTTAACAAAGTTACGTATTTTTGGACAGCATGCATAAATATGTAGATATGGGGATAAATGTGCTTAAAGGGTTTGCTGTAATGGTGGTGGTGCTGTTGTATCTTCCAGGGCCAGGCAGTGATAATAGTCAGCTGTTAGAAAAGTGAAACATAACAATTCTACATTGATATTTGGTGAATGAAAACTTATGGCTATTTTCTTCCTGACAATTCAGAGTCTTTTCTGTTAAAACCGGCATCACCACAGAGAAATGCTGAGAGTGCAGCAGAGTGGTGCATTTCATAGTCCAAAGTTAAATATCTGTTACTGTTTATTGACAGCTCAGTAGACTTTCCTCATTTTAAAAAAATTGCTCAGAGAAACATGATCCCTCAAAGAAAAATGGTAATGCATTTGCAGCTATGGCAGCTTTCTATACAGCATTGCATGCTTTTTGCTTTCAGACACATTTATAACTGCAAGAACACCATGGGTTTGAACTTGAACTGGAATTATACATGGTGAGGATTTGAAATAGGACTTCATATTTGTATCCTTGTGCCTTCATTTTTATTACAAGTGACATTGAAACATATAGAATATTTGGCTGTTGGTTTACCATTGAAAATTATTCTGGAAGCAAATTTTCCTGGTTAATTAGAATTTTTTTACTTAATTATCAGTCTGATACCATCACTTGCTACTCGGAACTGATTTGAACAATGCTGCCTTTTGTGGTTTATACCTTAATTTGGGTTTCTGTTCTGGTTTATGAACAATAATAAGGCCTTGCTTGAATATTCACTGTCTTTTAAATGTTGAACTGAGGAAGATGCTTTCTCTTCCTTTAATGACAGCAGCACAGCATGGGATTCATCAGTAGTGACATTTGATTGGAGACACCCAGCACATTTGCCTGTTGTTTATTGACGTATTTTCTTCAAACAGCTCCCTCACAAGTTAGTGGTGTAATGAAAGAAAAAGTGCTGCAAAGGAGTGTGGAGCTTTCGTGGCAGGAACCTGAGCATCCCAATGGAGTCATCACAGAATATGAAATCAAGTATTATGAGAAAGTAAGCATTACTCTGAACATGGACCGTTCTTCTATTCATGTCATTACAGTATCTTCTGTTGTGGACTGATGTTTGTTCAGCCAGCATGCAGCCTTCATTTTGGTTGCTATTCTGTATTATTATTATTATTATTATTATTATTATTATTATTATTAATTATTATTAAAGTTAATCTTATCAACTTGATTCTATCTTCTCTAACACACAAAGGGAGAGAGAAGGTAAGATTAATGAACTAAAGTTTAAATTGATTAATTATTGATGGCAAACGTAGTTGATACTGCTGTTAGTTGCTGCACTACAGGTAGTCCTTGAGTTACGGCGGCAGTTGGGACCGGAATTTCTGTTGCTAAGCTATGTGGTTTTAAAGTGCAACATCACGTGACTGCATCATTTAGCAACGACAACCCCTGCAGTCCCTGTTGCCGGTGTTAAGTGAAAATCGCAGGTCGTTAAGCGACCATCTCCTCACAACTTCCTGCCGGCTTCCAACAACCAAAGTCTGTGGGGAAGCCGGCAGGAAGTTGCAAGTCCTAGGTGGCTTGCATGCAGGCTGGCAGGCAGATAAGTGCTACTGCTGGGTGGGAGAGGGAGTGAGGGGGTGCTCAGGTGACCGGGGAGGTGCTGCGGGGCTTGGGGGTTGCTGCTGCAGTGGGGGGGAGTGTTGTAAGGGTGCATGAGTGGTGGGGGAGGCACGGCGTGAGAGCAGCAGAGCTTGGGGTGGCTGCTGCCAGGTGAGGGAGGGTGCGCGAGTGTCAGGGGAGGCAGGGTGCAAGCATGGCAGGGCTGGGGATAGCTGCTGTCAGGTGAGGGAGGATGCGCTAGGAGGGTGCAAGAGTGGCAGGGAGGCGCGAATGCAGCGGGGCTTCGGGTGGCTGCTGCCGGGTGGGAGAGGCTGTGCGAGTGGCTGGGTAGGCATGGTGTGAGCACAGTGAGGCCCAGGGAGGGTGCATGAGCGTGTGCGGGTGGCCAGTGAAGTGCGGCACGAGTGCAGAGGGGCTGGGGGAAGGTGCACGGGTGGAGGAGACTTACCTGAGCAACTTGAGACCTTCCCTGCCCGCTTCCCCATTGACTTTGTTTGTGGGAAGCCGGCAGGGAAGGTTGCAAATTGCGATCACATGACCACGGGAATCTGCAACATAAGTGCGAGCTGGTTGTCAAGCGCCCAGATCGCAATCATGTGACCAAGAGGATGCTGGAATGGTTGGAACTTCAAGGACCTATTGTAACCACCACTCTTTCAGCACCACTGTAACTTCAAACGGTCACTGAACAAGCGGTCGTTAACCAAGGACTACCTGTTTTTACTGTTTACTGTAATGAGGAATGAAGAAAAATATTTTGAAATGCATTTACTTCAAGCTGAAGTATATGCATTTCAAGTATAAGTATACTTCAAGTATGAAGTATAAATTGTTACAACATTTAAAAGGCACATGTTTTGATATAGTTATATACAAATTGTAATGTTAATAGGTTAAAATTAGGACAATTAATACTCTAATATACTTAATTGGTATTAACCATGTTTTTAACCTTTGTACTTTAGAGCACTGGATTGCTCTATAAAAGACTTCATGTGAAATGGTTATAATTTCAAATAATTAACCTGGAAAGAAACCATTGGTAATGTAATGTCAGAAAAAAGATATCTATACTAAAAGGAATTGCAAAGGAAACACACTATTTACACCTTTTCTTCACAAAAGATTCCTCTTTTTCCTGTTTTTGCTTGTATTCACTGACAAAAGCCAAGAGCATTTCACAAGAACTGTTCTTTATATACTTGTTTTCTGTATCATCCTTACAATTTACTCTTGGTAGATTTACTATGGGAAATTTTATCTGAACATTAGCTAACTTCTTGTTTTAAGAACATTCCTTTACAGTTTATTTATTTAGTAACAAAATATTTGCACAAACTCACAATTCTGGGCATTATATGGGAATCATAAAACAGTAGTCTTAAAGTATATCAATAACAAATTTAAAACAAAAACAAATAAAAGTCTCACAACACATGGACAGACTTAACCATACTTTCAACTGGGAAACTGTGAGCATCTTAAACCAAGCCAAATCCAAAAATACTAGAGAATTCCTGGAAGCTTGGCACTCAGACAAAGCAGCCATCAACAGACACATAGAGGTAAACAACATTTACATACCATTCATAAGAGACAATAGAAAAGCCAGAAGACCAGAACACCTCTTGGCCAGCAATCAACAAGAAGATATGCAAAGATTAACAGCAAGATTAGCAGCAGAAGAGCAATCAAACAACACAATAGACCCTAATCAAGGAACTATTAACTCAGTCAATCAACCAAGCAGCACACAACAACCCAATCAAGGTACTACCAAGGAGAGTACAACACCCCCACCAACACAGGCAGGACAAGCCAGGGTATATAAACAGAGAGCAAGTTCCCTTTTAGCACTGAAGATGTTGCGTAGCCTGGCAATGAAACATCTGCAAGAAAACAACAAGGCTCAGAGAGCACCAAGGACTATATATATATGTATGTATGTATGTATGTATGTATGTATATATATATATATATATATATATATATACATATATATACATACATACATACATACATACACACACACACACACACACACACATACATACATACATACACACACACACACATACACACACATACATACATACACACACACACACACATACACACACACACACATGAATATATATATATATATATATATATATCGAAGAGAATATATTTTATATATATATATATATACACACACACATATATATACATATATACACATATATACATATATACACATACATACATACATACATACATACATACTAATTACTATTTTCCCCTTTCTTTGTTTCTGTCTCATTCTGTTCTACTGTGTTTTAGAAACATTAAACATTAAATTGGAAGGAGTAAAATTCATTTTTCTTTAACATTCAATTCTGAAAGTACACATGATGGCTACTATGTATAACATTTTCTGTGAACCAGGCCATTATGGTCATCAGTGGCTTCTTATGAAACTTGAATAAAATGTAACATCAGATGAGATTCAATCCTAGGGCTTGTATTTGTCCACATTTTTCATAATCAGTTGGTCAAGGATGTGGAAGGAATGCTTATCAAATATGCTGATAACTTAAAACTGGGGTGGATCACTAATACAAGCAGTTCCCAAGTTAGGTGAGCCCTTACTTACGTAATTCTGATGTTATGAAGGGGACATGAAAATAACATGGTGTGTGATCCAGAGTGTGAAAATCAGCTTACACAAAGGTTTCTGGAAAAGACCCAGTGAGCCCCACTAATAGGACTCATATTAGCAGGCTTGACCATAACACCACTGAAAGGATTACATTAGATAACACTGCAGCCCCTGTCCCCACAGACTCTGACCTTGAAGTAGATACCAAACCATTAGCCCACAGGAGCATCCCAAGTTTGGGTATAGAGCCAGAAGATAGAAAGTAGGCTGGAGGGGAGAAATTTGTATTATAAGACTGCTTGTAAGTACCGTGTGGCCTTGAAGCACCAAGTTCTGTGATTAGGAGTGATAGATTTTGGCTCTTTACCCAAGCAAAGTTAGGTATTGGCAACAACTCCCTGTTTACAACCCGTTTTCACATAACTCAGATCATGTTGTATTTGACTTCTAGAACTCCTGACTCTGTTTCATCTTGACCAAGGCATCTATCTTACCCTCTGGACCCAGTTAATATGCAATTGTTAAAGTACTACATAGCATGTTGTGTGAACTCAGCCACAGAACATGCTAAACAGGAATGACACAGACTGTTGTGTTTTAAGGATAGATTTCTATCTTACTCCTTTTTAATATTAAAAAAATAAAAATTTACAAATAACAAATTTTGTAACTATTTGTGGTTCAATATTTTGTAAAAGTAAATTGATATTTAAATAGAAAACACTGTTTTAATTCTACCATCAGAAAATGTTCAAGCATTTTCTTCAGATAATTTTTATACTACAGAACTGTAGCAATTCTTCTGCTATAGATTCCCCCCAAACAACATAAGGTCCTATATTTTAAGATGGTTGAGAATTTATCTCTAAACTAGATATAGCTCTATGTATACTATACGATTAATAGCTACCTTTCTTGGGTTTGTTGGATATATGATTAAACCGACATAAAACTATGAATAGATTTACTATAAATTTTTATACAAAATTATGATGTAATTTTGACATATTTTTTTGAAAATCTGAATACAATTTTAGTATTTTAAGTACAAATTCGCTGAAAATTCTTCTGTGCAACCCATTGTCTATGAGTCTTGCACAGGGTTGCTCCCCTGTAGAAAATTATATTTATCCCCCTCCCAATGTATTGGTATGTAAAATAATAAGAATGCATCTACACCAAAATAACTTTTTAAACGTAACAGAATGCATGCATATGCATTTAAATGCACATAGACCTTTCTGGTTTGTTGGCTGCCCTACTGAAAATAAAATAAACATGCTTCTGCTTCAGTTAATTTTAAGCTGTTGATGTCAGATGTTCTTCCACCCATAAATGAAGTCAGGTAGAATGAGCTTTGCAGAGTCTGCAGAGCTGAAATAAATAATTGTTATGATTTTTCTAGGTAGCTGCAAAAGAACATCTTATTTCTTAAGAGCAGGGCGGAACGTGCTAATTCATAAACTGATACATCGCAATATTTGAACTGATTGATGAACAAGCGAAAGTCCACAATCAAACAGAAAAGGCAATGATTTTTTCTCTTCCCTTTTATGAGCAGCACCATGTGCTTCCCATTTACATTTTGTGTTATTTTAAAATCTCCTCAGTGAAATGACATTGTGTTATGCTGCAGCAGAGACTGTGCTAAATTCTTTATGCAGGAGGCAAAAAATTCCTTCTAATAAATTGAAATAGGGTGCCAGAAGCCAGCTATCAATTATTGATACGAAGCAAAATGGAAATCTGAAAGTTAAATACCATTCAATTGTGTATTTATGTTTGCAGGACCAAAGGGAGAGAACTTATTCAACAGTGAAAACCAGAGCCACTTCTGCTTCGGTTAATAATCTGAAACCAGGAACTGTATATGTTTTCCAGATTCGTGCTTTTACTGCTGCTGGCTATGGAAATTATAGCCCTAGACTAGATGTTGCTACACTAGAAGAAGCAACAGGTAACATTTACTTACAATTTTTGGCAATTAATATCATCAATGAAACCCAAAACGTCTAGCAAATTGGTGGAATGGAAGTATTTCAGCCTTTCCCAATTATAGTCTCATTTCTCACTTCTCAATTGAAGTCTCAGGATTTCCTCTAAGTTACCTTGAGGTTTACAAGCAAGACCTAAATCGGTGCTGATTTTTAACTGCAATTACCTGTCTTGGAAAAAAGAATACCTCAAGGTTGTTGCTTTTTGCTAGGAATTCTTCAATAGAAATTTGAGGTTTTCTTTTAAAATCCATAAAGCGACATGTACAGTTACTGTATATAGCAAGAAATGACTCAATGTCTTGAGGCCTTTCATTTTAACATTCCAAACAAATGGATAATGTTTTTTTGTTCATGTTCAGATCACATGATTCATTCTTCTTGAGTTCTTTTCTTCTGATAACAATAATAGTTTCTGGAGTAGAACCTTTGTTGCTGACTCTTAATGTAATATTTTTTTTATTGATACTGGATATATTCAGATATAATTCTCAAATCTTATTTTTATGGTTCCATTGTATCCCATTTTCAGGAGGGAATAAGACTGACCAGAGCAACAACATTTTGCTCCGCATTTTTGTTTTTTAAGTTGCTCTTCTGAGGATTAGAAAAAGCCTATACTATCTTCTATCTTCGGTACTTCTCTTTAAGTACCAGTATTTCAAAACTACTGTTAAATTTATTTAATTAACTGTGGATACTAGCAGGAATGGAAAGTGGGGAATAGCAAAAGTTATCATTTATAGATAACTATAAATAGACATTATCTACAAGGGTAATTCTGAACTTCTGGTACACAGCATTTCTTTAGAATTCTTTAAATATTGAACAATATTCATTATAAAAATAAGATATTTGTCTGTATGCCACTCAGAGGTAAGTCTGTTTGGTGACTTTACATCTAGGCAGTGGTATGTCTAGGTGGAAGGGCCCTGAACAAGATGACTCCTGGGGCCTGAAACAAATTTCACATTGGTATGTTCTCTCCCAAATTCTCATTGACACCCCCCAATTATGATAGCCTGGATCCTACTACTTTGATATATGTACACTTAAACCTCATGTTCCGCTCCCTTTGTAATCTGTCCCCTCCCATACCTCTCTCCCCCTCCCCCTTACTTTTGGAAGAGTCTGGACTTGGTTTGGTCTTGCAATGAAATGATCACTTGAAAGAGGGAAGATGTATTTGGCAGCCATCTCCAGCAATTGAGAAACAGCTGTTTGCCCAGGTTAAGAAAGTGAGGGTGGAGGTGGTGGGGGAGAGAAGTTATGCACTGAGCCAAAGATCTACAGCAGACCTATCGGGGACTGTATATGAGAGAAAGAAAGATGCATCAGATGCTATTCATCTGAGTTCTGAACTTCTGGAGGTGGTGTATCTGCTGTGAGGAGGAGAGGAGAGGAGAAAATGTCCTAAGAAGCAAAGCATTCTAGAAGCATTCTTTCTAGATGGAAAAAATAGTCACCAAGCAAGAAAGTTGGTTCTTCCAAAAAACCAGAATGTGTGGACAGAGGAGATTTTAACTAAAAAAAGGGGAGAAAGGAAATTAGCCCTTTGGGTAATTTATTCCATTTTCATTCCTACATGCCCAACCTCTAAGAAGACCTAGATTTTCCTTTATTGGGGAATTTCTGTTTCTCACCTGACAGCTGCTCTTCTAGCATCTTTCCAAAATCCATTTTTCCCAAGAGTTGGGGCTGCAGAACGAAAACCTTTATATCCGTTCATTTTCCAGAGGGCTTTTACAAAGTACCATGCAGGAATGTGCAGAGATCCAATGAAAAATAAAGCTAATGATGCAACTGCAGTTCTGTTTTACAACACAGCAAACTTTTTTTAACCATCGCAAGAAAAAGTAACAAAATATTTCAGTGTTTGCTTCTGCCAGCCAAATTGAGGGGAAAAAAACAGTGGTGGGGAGGGAGGGCACACATGTGGGCAAGGGGACCAGAACCTCTTTAATTTTATTTTTTATAGAATGGTGCTTAATTTGGGGTTTCCTGGAGCTGTGGGACCCAGACCTATGACAAAAGATCCGGTCTGGGTGGTACCACTGTTTCTAACTGGGTGCATAGATTTGAAGGTTTAGTCTACAGTATATGCCTCGTGAATTTACTTTTTCAAATTATATTCCAGAATTGCTATATTTTCCCACCACAATTTGTGTGCGTGTTTAAGCAATTGTGTTAGCTGGCAAAAATGCAACAGATCCCATTTCCTGATATAAAGCTAAAGTAATGAGAAATCTATATGTGTTGAATGTTTTTGCTTGTCAGGCAAAGAACCTTTCTCAGATTGAAGAATCAAGCTTATTTCTTGCTCACAAATACTGAATACACATTCTGTGTGTTAGATTACAAAAGATGAAATTTCTAAAAACATATATATCTTTATTTTACTTCCTACCTTTGCATGTTTCTTCCCTGGTACAGCCACTGCCGTTTCCAGTGAACAGAATCCTGTAATCATAATAGCTGTGGTAGCTGTGGCAGGCACAATCATCCTGATTTTCATGGTTTTTGGCTTCATCATTGGGCGAAGGTACTACTTTCAAATTTTAAGATGTTTAAGGTAGACAGGAATTGGAAAAACTCAAATGCATATTAATCATTGGTAAACCACTGGTTTATGTAGATACATCTGTAGAGATTCTTGCTTGCCAAAGGGTGAGCAACTGTAGGGATTTTTTAACTGAAAAGCACAAAAATTTTAGATCACAATGCTATTTTGCTAAAAGTATGTGATTCAATTCAATTCATATCCATATTCTTATTTTTAATTATAACTGTATTACGAAAATACTACTTGTTTATATATACATTTAAAATAATTTTGGCTACCTTAAAGGACAAAGACCCTTATCCCAGGAAGAGTTGCTACTTATTGTACTTGAATGGATTTTCTGTTTATGACAAAGGACCCAAAGATATATAATAATCTGCCACTCCATTTTCTAGTGCATCCCTTCGTTTGCCTTTTAAAATAAACTTCTGAGAGATCTTTGGGCAAATACATTAATATATTGCAGGGTGGGTCTGTCTGTCTGTCTGTCTATCTATCATCAAATTTCGCCACCGCCCATCTCCCCCAGATATACAGTATGGCAATCAGCCATTGGTGGTCATTGAATACTTATAGATATATAAACTATCTATCAGCTGCAACAGTCTATGTACTTTGAAATAAATATGTTAAAAACCTAGAAAGAATTATATTTCCTATTATGTTCTTGTTATTATTTCTAACACATTAAAGTGTGACACAGTTTTAGTTAAAACTTGTTTTTTCCCTAGACACTGTGGCTATAGCAAAGCTGACCAAGAAGGGGATGAAGAACTTTACTTTCATTGTAAGTGCTTTGCTGTTATTTCATCCAGGAGTTTCCAGACCAATTACAGTAGATTGGTCCTGGCATTAATAGAACAGTGACATTGTTAAAAGAATGTTTTTGCTGAAGAACATTTTAAAGTTGTGTAAACACCAAATGTAAAGTTAAAATTCTTACCTCTTCCAAAATCACATCATAGATTTTATTACTGGGCTTTGATATACAGGTAGTCCTTGCTTAGTGACCACAATTGGAACCAGCAACTCCATCACTAAGCACCGCAGTTGTTAAGTGGAAAATCATGTGATCGCCACAGGCTTACGACCTCACTTCCCATTTAGTTGCTAAGCAAAGCACCACAGTTGTTAAGCAAAACATCACCTGTTCATGACTTACAATTTTACTCCTGTCTTCTCTATTAACTCTGCTTGTCGCAAGTCAGTTGCAAAGCACACAGATGGCGATCACATGACCACAGGACACTGCGACGGTCATAAATGTGTGCCGTTTGCGAAATGCCTGAATGGCAATTACGTGACCATGGGATGCTGTGATGGTCAAAAATGCAAAGATTGGTTGCAAAACTTTTTTTTTACACCGTCGTAACTTTGGTCGCTAAACGAGGTAGTCAGTAAGTGACGTCTACCTGTATGCTTCTTTCCAATCCACAAACGTTTGGCTGCTTTTGAATGAACATTCCATAGTTTCTTAATCATCCTTCCTGAGCAAACATGATTGATGTAATTAATAGTTGTTGGCCCAGCAAATGTTTGATTATGACATTTATATTTCCTCAGTCGTACCAAAGCTGAAACTGTAATGATGATGAACATTGATGATGATAATGCTACTTTCAAAATTTATTTTCAGTAAATAGCCAGCATGAAATGCAAAAGTATTTTATGTTGAAAATAACCCAGTCAATCAATTAAGATTTAACTGAACCCTTGAACTGTATCAACCAGTATTTTAGTGCATATAGACAGGAAATATATTTGAATTGTTTAAAGACAACATCAAAAATTGTCCATGTGAATGTAATCTTGTATATTAGTGATATGTATTTTATTAATTTCATTAACTCTGTAATCCTCAATATTTCCATAGGAATAATGACTATCTGAATATGTATCCATCAGATTACAAAGTTTTCTAAATTTTGTCATTCAATTTGCTACTCAGAAGCCAAACAAATATTTGATAGTATCAAATTAAATTAATATTTATTTACATTTTGAGTTTGATTTTAATTGTATCAATATTTCTGCTGTTTTACATTTTGTATTCTACTTTATTGTGAGCTGCAGTAAATGCTTATATAAGCAGAAAGATGGAGTAGAAACATATAGGACAAAATTATATATTAGGGGAAATTGCTTACCAAATGTGAAGGCTAAGAAAGTACATAGAAAATATGCATATACTAAGAGAAATGTGCACAATAGTTCATTCAGTAGTTCGTGAAGGTATTTTTCTACATATGTAAAGTGATACAGTTGTGAAAATAAGTACCTGAGCAAAAGTGGAAATAACAGATTCACTCATCATACTTAAGGGATCAATAAGAGAAGAGTTGTACATGCAGATATTTGCAAGATAATAAATATTTAAATCAATGCAAGTTTTTAGTTAAAATCCTGGAATTGCAGAATATGGCAGAAATAATACTAAATATATCCAAGTTCTGTAGTCCAGATGTTCATTCTGCCAAGCTACCTGAATCTAGCTGCTTTCCCTCCCTAAACGTGATAACTACTGATGATGTTAATCATATCTTAATAGAGATATTTGGTATTCATGTCCAAGTAAGGAATAAGAATTCTCCTCACCCTACAGTCATTATCTTGCAGTTACATGATTTAGTACAGACTTGCCCATTTCTCATTTTACGAATGTATACTCAAGTTGAAATATTTATATTCATTTTCTGCTCCCTTATTTTGCAAATCTGTTGACCAATCAAAATATATATACAAAATATACACATATTAAGAAAAGCTCCTAAAATGTATAGAAAGACACATTTCAGTATCCTTATAGCAAATGTTTAAAAGTACCAGCCATAGAAATTTTATTTTAGCAATTCCTTGGTGCTCAGCATTGGTTAGGGTATGCAATTTCTTCAAAAGAGGATTTCAACATGTACAGGAGCACATAAGAAACAACTGTTTTCAAATTGTAAAAGCAGCTGCATCTTTTCTAGGCTTAGGCAGCTGCTTCAGAAATTGTTCCCAATTGTTTCAACATGTGTGTTCAAATAAAACCACTTTGCTTCTCATAAAAATTACGAAAGAGGTGTTTTGTACAGATCCCCACACATTCCAAATTACCTTTTTTGAAGGATTTGGTTTGGTAACCGGAGACTCAGATCCATGTTAAGTCAAGGTTTATATTTTCCTTTTCCTCTTTTCAGAAAATCAGATCAGCCTGTATTTGTTCGGCTCCCCTAGGTTTAGATATGGCAGCATTAAAATCAATGTATAGCATTTTATTGGCTTCCCTCCACTGAAGGAAGACCATCCTTTGATGATGGAACATGGGAGGTAGATTTCTGAGAACCTAACAGCTGCAAGGGAAAGGGGAATTATTGAAATTCTCCTTCTTGACCACTAATGGAAACCTTCCATCGTGAAGGAAAACAGTGGGTTTCACCCTTCACAGAGCACAGGTTGAAAACATCCGGTCTAAATCAAGCCTTACTAAGGAAATAGAAAACAGTAAAGAGGAACAGAATCACTGCATTCTCATTGCTGATTGTTTTAAAAATAATGCAACGGCAAATATCCCACTGGTGAAATGGAACTACGCTAAGGGTGTGAGAGGCTTATTAATAGTGTCTCATTTTAGTTGCTGTGAGAATCTTCACATTTTTAAAATAGTGGGGGTTTTTTTCTTTTAAATATGCCCTGCCAAGTAATGTCTGAAAAGAAAGTGCAATTAATTATGTGTTGGGGGGGTCAACGGGTTTTTTTTTTTTCCATTTATATGTGTCTATAAGGAAAAGTGCTAGCTGAAGAATGCTTTTCCTCAGCATGCACTATTTTTAAATGATATGTTTGGGGGAAATTATAAATAGGTTAACAGCTTAGTCTTAATAGTCAGAAACTGAAAGTGAAAACAACATTTTATTCCTTCATTGTATTCCTTTCTAGCAACCCAGTTATCCAATATCAAGGGAAGTTGAAAATCTGTCTTAACAGGTTATCTACCATAAAGGCTTATTTTTTTTCTTTTTTCATCTGACAATTTATTTAGGAGTCTTCTGAGAGAAAGCATACTATTAAATTTGATATGGTCATTGTTTCCAAGGAAAAATTAAATAATGTGCTGTACTCACTAGTCATTTCAATTTTGCATCCTTTTGTTCCTGTACAATCCAGACAATTTTCTTATATGCTAAAAAAAATAGACTTGATTTTTCATGGTAAACTGTAATAGCAACTGTTTAACTAGCTCGGAGCGCTAGATTGGACAGAATATCCAGTCTTCCCTTTCAGTTTTCCTACCTTTCAGTAATCCCAAATACTACATTTTAAAGGTAGAAACACACAACGGGAAAGTTAAGTTAAGCAATTCCAATTTACATTTTGTTTACTCTTTCTGTTTTCTTTTAGCAATGCCTTTGAATCTGAGGCAACATTACTTCATGTTGATATGCCAAGAAAGCTTTGTCATGTCAAAGTGTTTTATGACAGCTTGAATAAAGTACCATCAAAGACCCATTTGAAATTCACAAGGTTACCTCCAATTCAGGCCCTCAGTATAAGTGCAATGAGATGGTTCATTCTCCACCTGCTTGCCTGAAAGCATAATGTAGATGGTTAACCTATTTTGTTCAGCCAGTTCCTTATTACTTCTAAACATAAATAAGAATGAGCGCTTATCAGCTCCAGAAACTGAGCCATTATCATTAGTACTAATCATAGTTACTGTTTTCACCTACTGAAAAATGCTATGTAGAAAAATTAACATTTGCAGAATATTTGAAATAATTTTTAGAAATAGTCAGAATGCTAGAGATGACTTCTATACTACTAGCATTGCATTTCCATGAGGTTACATGAAAAACACAGCTATGACAATTAACACCTGTAATAACTCAGATGCTGCATTTCATTATCCATTTACCAGAGAGTAAATCTCACTGCATACAAAGGGATCCATTTCTGAGAACATATGTGTAGAATTCCTATGTTAATGTATTGGGCTTGATCATTTCATTAATAGCATTTTGGAAAGTATTGAAACAAGTGTCTTAACATTCCTCCTTAGGTGTCCTCTGTTTTAGTATCATTCCCCCCCCCCCGCTTTTTTTTTTTTGGGGAAGCCAGAACATTTAGTTTAATTTTTTTCCCCACATTCCTTGGCCCCCTTGAGAAGATAGCCTTTGTAGTTCAATAACAGATGTGTTCTGAAGAACAGAGTTCCTTTCCCTTCTGGACAGATTGACTAATATGCAGTTTTGGGGTGACAAATTAAGAAACATTTGATAACGCTGATAAGCCTATTTCATATTCACCATTAGGGAACAGGTTTAGTCCAATTGTCAGAACTAAGGCCAAATGATACTCTTTTTAGAGCTCAGGAATACATACTGTACATACACACATACTGATATGGTATAACTTTTCACAATAATAAAAATGTGATTTGCATTGTTTGGACTAAGTATCATTGAAAAGTAGAAATTAGTACTTGTCAGGACCAAATATAATTTGTGCTTCCAGTTCCCAACTCAGAAGAAATAAAAGTACAGTTCGTGCGATGCCTGGCACAGATGCCTAAACTGGGGAAAAAAGAAACTGAGGTCTTATTTATTAATCCCTCTTCCAATTGACCACTCTGTAAAACTGTTTGCTGGCCATAAACATAAGCAAATCTAAGTGTTTCCGGAGAAATACTTGATTATCTTATATGCCAAACAACTTTTTCTAATGCAATCACCCTGCTTCTTCCTTGTGGGTTTATGAGATCCAGATGAAGAAATCCCATTTATAAAATGTATTTATACCACATGTTGCATATTTTTATTAGAACAGAAAATCTGTTAAGGAGGGAAAATCAGAATGCCTTTACAGCGTTTCTGATTGTTCCAGCTAGGATTCCTCACATGCAGAAGCACTCTTGGTTTGACAAAAGCTTCCCAGTTCTAGGGAATATTTTGCATAATTAAATCTCGGGGTTGGATGCATCATAAATGGTTTGCTTCATCACAGTCATGCTTTCTTACATCATTACAGTTAAATTTCCAGGCACCAAAACCTACATTGACCCTGAAACCTACGAGGATCCCAATAGAGCAGTCCATCAATTCGCCAAGGAGTTAGATGCTTCCTGTATTAAAATAGAGCGTGTGATTGGTGCAGGTAAGGTGACTGGCTTCCATAATACAATTCTTGCATTTAGGCAAATCAAAACTCGTATTTCATGATGACAGGCAAATAATTATATTTACTTATGGAGGGTTTTGCTGGTATCAGGGTAATCAGTGGCAACGAAGCTACACTTGCTCATATATGTAAAACAAATACATGAACAGCCCAGTGGTCCCAAACATTTGGGAAAAGTAAATACTATTACATATTATAAATGCAGATCATTTATTTTGGCTTACACATTATTAAAAGAAGAAATTACACTTGATTTCAAATGCAAATGCCTATACAGTTTGCCAAATACTTCCATTAAATTACAAAGGCAATCTTACATGTGCACGTAAAGGATCTGCCTGTGAAGTTAGATCATATTTGTTCCAACTAGGAATTGGTTTATAGAGCAAGCTTTTCTTCAGGGACTATTTTTGGTGCCACTCTTAACACATTTCATTGCTATAAGAAGTTCTTGTCTTGGCTTTTGTGAGTGATGGTAATTGTGCTGTCATTACATTGCTTTCCTTCTTTTTTTTACATACTTAGGCAATGATGTCCGTGCTCTGGAAACCTGTTTCCATTTGTTTGCATTAATAAGAGATGTGACACTTTCATTACACTAGTTCATGTAGTGAAATTAAGTATCCATGGGCAAGAAAGATGTCAGATACCTAAGACTCCTGGAGGAAACATTCTTTGATTTCCTGTTGTTTTATGGTGTATCTTTAAAGACCTATTTTTCTTTAGATCACCATTGCAGCAGTGTGACAAGAGCTATAATGTATATATTATTTTAAAAGGAGGAAATGGCCCTTTTTTAAAAAAATATGAAAAATAGATCAATCCTATGAATATTTACATAGAAGTAATTTCCAGTCACTTCAGTTATCTATATGTTCTTTTATTTATTCCTAAGGCAGTGATTGTAGGATTGCAGTCACAGAAATGATGGGGTATATGCTGGCTTAAAGGGGAAAAACCCGAGGCTTGAGAATAAACAGACAAGAATGCAGCTTGTTAGGGCTAACAGTGTTTACTGTTTAGCATAGGGCAATAATGCAGATACAATCACATTATCGCAACAATGAAAAAGATGAATATACAGGATACATCATTGTAAAAGGAAAAACAAAAACAAACTTATAAGCAGAGTTCTGTGTATTGATCCCAGGGCCAGAGTTCCTGCCATGGCCTATACCCAAAGCCAGGCATAGCTCACTCTGCCCAGTCCATGGGAAGTGAACACGTGAAGAACTACATAGCTAAAAGACACTAGAAATCAAGAAGACATAGAACACCATTTTGCATGGTTGTATATTCAGTTCTTCTAGCTTTCTGATTGTCTGGAAGTTAGCTGTGACACGCACTAGGCCTCAAAGCACTAGCATTGGGTGGCAGTGCTGCATCTACGCACTGAGTTCCCCCCCCCTCCTTGCTCAGGAGGGGGCCTGGGGAAGGCTTCCCACGGAAGGATTCAGGAGACCTTGTTCCCATTCAATCTAGTCAAAACAATACACACGTGACCGTTGCTATCTTGCACCTGCACTTCACGTCACCATGAGAAGGCTGTGCTTTGTAAAAGATGCAATTTGCCAAAACACTTTTGCTTTGTAGAGAAACCCAATTTCCAATTTCATATAACCCAATAAGAAATCTGACAAGAAAATGATATGGCTTTAATTACAATTATGTTCCAGTGTACACTCTGAATCAGAATCTCTTTTAATATATGGTTTTTCAATTGAACTTCACAAAAGATGCTCCAGAAATACATTTGAATAAGAATTTCTCCTCTGTATTGCCAGTGTAGTATCATGGGTTTTGATACTACTGTATGTTGTATCCACATTTAGAACCCTTATGTGCAGAAACATCAAATAAGTGAACGGTTGAGGTATAAAAGCCAAATGTGAACTTTTAAAGCACTTTAAAACTTTTAAATTCACATATTTACCTAACGTTAGGATCATAATAACTTCGCCATAAGCATTTCCATTCCACAATACAGATAATTGCCCATGGGAACTGGATCCTCCATTCAAACTGTTGTTTAAGAAGGTTCTCTATTGAATGACTACTGCTGAGAAAACTGGGTTCCTGGGAAGAATTGATTTTATTTTTTTCCACCCTTGGCAGATATACAGGGCAGCTCTTCAGAATCTCCAAATGCACACATACTATAGAGATTCACAGAGATGATTTTGGAGACACTAGACAGAGGCCACAGTTGGATAAACATGTGTTAAGCGCAGGAAACAGAGAAAGCTTGAAAAAGAAGCTCAGAGTGACTCACTCTAATTCATTGGGGTAAAAGAGGAAAGGAGTAAAGAAATAAAAAGTCAGGTGATCAAGATTCTGTTACTATAGCCTAAATCTATAAAGTATAGCTCCAGTCAAACTTGTGGAGTCTGTTTCCTGACCTGGCCTACCAAAAAGGGCTGACACATAAACAAATAAATGTCTCTGTTTTGTCTGGGGTTGCAAATCAAAAAGTGCCAGACACTTTAGCATAAGTATTTAAACTGAGCTTCTTTATGGCTTAACTCGGGAGTCATACTTACCAAGGAATATTAAGAGGAAAGTGACTCAGATACAGTACCCTAAATTGACAAATTCAAGAAGGAATATCCACATCACTCATAAAATGAAAAGGTATAGAACTTCTCTATGACAAGTGGCACTGAAATTTCGACACTTTTCTCTGCTATTGTAGTGCAATTGTCCGTGGAATAAAAGCTCTTAGTCTTTCAGTGGTTGATGTGCATGTTTGATTTTGATGACTGCACTGTAATTTTCTGCATTTTATGCTGACAAGTTTATGGTAGACAGCAGTACCTATGTATAATAGGCAATATGTAGTGCACTGCTTTTTCTGTGTATGGCATATGCTTTTTGTAATTTCCAGATTGCTAAAGAATAAGCTGAACTGTTGACATGTAAAGCCATTTAGATGTTGACATCTTACAAGCACTAAGTACATATATTTGTATGCCTTTCCTTCGGTGGGCTTTTCTAATGAAGTAGTATGTTCAAAAATATTTAATTATTTGGATGTGATAAAAGACTGAAATTAAATCCTAGCAAGACCAAGTGGCTGCTGATTTTCCAGTAGCCCCTGTGTTTGCAGTTGCAATCCCCCTGATGGAGCAAGTTTATAAGTTGCGTATGGAGACCCAGGCTTTGGCTAGTGTACCGGTTTGAGCCCTTTTTAGAACAGGAGGCCTGACTGACAGATACTTAAACTCTTACTACTTTGGACTACTAGTTGGGACTGCCCTTGAAGACTGTTCAGAAACTTCAGAAAACTGCTACAGAAGTACTGCACCAGTACTATCAAGTGCTGTAATGGTTGTCAGTTTGTTTCTTAGTAAATTCAAGGTGCTGATTATTACCTATAAATAACAGCTTCATGTAGATATTAAATTGGAGTGGAGAGAGTACCGAACCCTGCAGGACCCTGCATAGCAGAGGTCAAGGGTGGGATCTCTCTCTCCAAATCAACACTGACTGGCCCCGCAGGAAGGAAGAGAACCAGCACAAAACAATGCTGCCCACTCCCATACCCAGGCCTGAAATTTGACTCAAAGGGATCCAGATAATCTGGTTCATCCAGGGTCCACTGAAAGTGCTACACAACCACCTTCTCCACAACCTTCCCTAAAAAAGGAAGGTTGGACACTCGATGAAAATTGTCCGGTATGGTGGGATCCAATGATGGCTTCTTGAGGAGGGTGCAAACCAACACCTCCTTAAGAGGCGGAGGAACAACCCCCTGTCTCAAGGAAGTATCTACCGATAGAGCCCACTCATACGTTACCCCCCACCCCGGGCAGCCTTGGCTAGCCAAGAGAGGCATTGATTTAAGGAGCAGCTTGGAGGAGCTCACAGTCATAAGGACCTTGTCAGGCCCAACAGGTTCAAACCATTCCCAGGTAAAAGGGCAAACTCCTCCTCAGTGAATGTTTAAAACCACTTCAACTTTTTAAGGTGCTGGACTTTGGTTGGATTAGCTTTTGTCCTCTTACTGATTTGATTTTCATTTCCCAGTATATGGGAACATCGTGCCTCGTCTCTTATCAGTGTGAACTAAAATGGTGCTGTTGCAAATAAATATTTCTTTAAATTCAGGAGAGTTTGGCGAAGTATGCAGCGGTCGTCTAAAGCTTCCAGGCAAGAGAGATGTTGCCGTGGCCATTAAAACCTTAAAAGTGGGCTATACTGAAAAGCAAAGGAGGGATTTTCTTTGTGAGGCCAGCATCATGGGACAGTTTGACCACCCCAATGTTGTTCATTTGGAAGGAGTTGTTACCAGAGGTAGGTTGCAACCAGTTCTGAGTTTTGAACAACTTTCCAAATTGTAGCTCATTGTTATAACATTTCCATAGTACATGGTTCAAATCAGGTCCCTGTACTACATAAAGTAATGGACTTTTTTTTTCTTTTGAAGCATGACTAACTAAAGCAATTTTAAATATATCCTAAGATTTAGGGGAAAAAACTTAAGATTTTTGCATGCAGAAGAGATGGTAAAACTTTATAGCATTTTTTTTCCTAAAAACATTTAGCATTAAATAAAATTCTTTATGTCCTTTCATATTAACTGAAGTGTCATTCTTCCAGAGATCAGTTCACACAGCAGGAGACAGGAGAACACACTGACATTTTGATTTGTATGGTTTAATTTTTTGAGTCATCATCATTTTCTGTACACAGACATTTAAGGACTTAGTAGATCACAGGAACTATTTTGGAAGCATTAGGAGCAGTCATGCCTCAGTTATTCATCTTTCAAAGAAACAATGTGTTTTATCGGAATGGGGACATTCTGTTCAGATATAATTTCTTTAAACCAAATATGCCTCCCTTTTTCCTATTTTCTTTCTTTTAGGAAAACCAGTAATGATTGTAATAGAATACATGGAGAATGGAGCACTGGATGCATTTCTCAGGGTGAGTGCCTGAGGGAAACATATATAGTACTTCAAAAATAATATATATATGCTACCAATTTAATATAATAAAACATTTTCAATGTAAAATGAGAACACACTAAATTTTAAGAGATCTCTGAATGGTCTTGGTAAAATCAGATTAGAAATTAGAAGACCAGACAGGATCAAACAACAACATTTTTGGCCATCTAAGTGATCCAATGTGGCACAGATACAGTGGTTTTGATTAGCATCACAGACTAGGACCTGAAGCCATATTGTGGGAACACAGTTATATCTTTTCTCCATTGCCAAAGAGACAGAGTCTTTAAATTAATGCAGAAATAATTCAGAAATCAAGGAAGCACTTTTTAAAAATCCCTACATTAGCATTAGGGAGATTTACAATATTTTATATAAGTTTATTGTTCGTGGCAGACAACTCTAACTCAGCCCACAAGAGCAGTACTTATAAATATTAATAAGATTAATAGAAAAATATGTTCCATGACTTTTGAAGTACAGTGTTGATGTCACTGCCAATCTTTTCTGTACTCACTCAGCAGTTGGTTTCCTATCATATGATCTGTGCTTATGATTTGTGTGTAAATGTGTGTGTTTGTGCATGTGTGAATGTTGTATTTATGTTAATTGACTTGGTTTAGTGGATCTTTTCCATGTGATCAACTTGTTCTTGTGATTAAAATATCCAGCAGCATGAGATAAAACTTGAGAAAGCAATTCTGCTCAGATGTCATTATGTGAATAAATATGTTTGGTTTACAAATATGAGATTGGGTTTTTTTAGCTGCAGTGTAGAAAATTGAAGACACACAAGGTTTTTGATAATCTGTACAAATGTAAAGGTTTTTCATTCAGGATAAAAGGATTTAAAAGGATGGAATTTTCTGCCATACCCACTGTATTTTGCTTATATAGGTTTATCTAGCTACTTTTATACTTCCCTGATTCATTATTTATTATTCATGATTACACAGATGAGTGTATCCATGTACAATCTTTAGTATAAATTTGTATTTCCCCAAATGCTAAAGGCCATAATGTACAGCTTCAAACATGTACAGTATATACTATAGAACTGCACATTTCTTCATTATTTTAGAATATTATTTCTAAATTATTTTAAATTATTATAAATAATTTAAATAAACATACTACCCCCTTCCCTTAAAAAAAAAGTGGTGCTTGGAATGTATGGAATCATATTTGTGAATTGTAATGGTTCTGCATTTTTAAAGCATTTGAACAGCCCTACTATGGATATATATGTACAGTACATGTATATAAGGATTTGCACATATACTTTCAGGACATAAAAGCATACATTTCACTCCTGAAAACACCCCAGTAACAGATCCCAACCTCACTTTTATTCAAAGATAAGCTCTTGAGCCAAATAAAGTTATGCACTCCTGTCCTAGCGCCATCCTGCATTTAGATTCTAAAAGGTAGAGACTGGATGTGTTTACTTTCTTTCCCCTCAACTACTTTAAGAAGCATCTCTCTCTTTCTATCTTCATTTCAGAAACATGATGGACAGTTTACAGTAATTCAGCTGGTTGGGATGTTGAGAGGAATTGCTGCTGGAATGAGATACTTGGCAGATATGGGATATGTACACAGGGACTTAGCAGCACGCAATATTCTGGTCAATAGCAATCTTGTTTGCAAAGTGTCGGACTTTGGCCTATCCAGAGTTATAGAAGATGATCCTGAAGCTGTCTACACTACAACTGTGAGTTGCACACTAAAAAGAAAAAATCCACTCCAATATACTCTCATTTCCATACACAGTGAGACATTATGTTGGGTTTGCTTTGGAAGAGAAGGTACCAGATATTTATTAAGGTTTTGTTTTGTTTTTTTGTAAATTTTCTTATTTAACAAATACTCAAAAAACTGCATGCTACAACATCCTGTTATAAGTAAAGCATAAATGGAGCCACAGAAGATCCCCAGATGTGGCTTCATCCAGTTGTCCTTTCTTCTCTCTCTCTCTCTCTCTCTCTCTCTCTCTCTCTCTCTCTCTCTCTCTCTGTTCTTAATTTCCTGTGAACTATTTATTCACTCACATACATTGTCGTCTGGAGAAATGTTTGTATCTTCTCTAAACACCAGTGGCTTTCTAACTGAAACATCTCTATTTCCCAAATATTAGCTCTGAGGGGAACATCATTTAACTACCCTAGACCATTAACCTAAACTATTAACAAGCCATCTTCCTAACAAAGGAATTAGTTGATAAATTTATAGAATGAATGCTAATACTAATAATAATGTGATAAACCTCTATGCAAATCTCTCATAATTGTTTAAAATAGCTTTATTCTTAAGAAATCTAAATTGCCTTAATACTGCTTGGGAATTCTTGTAATAGGGGAGGCAGCAGCACATTATTTAGAGTCTTGTTTGTGGGGTACATAAGTTCAAATGCTCAGAATTGAAAGTGGGAGAAGCAGCAGGGCAACTCTCCTCATAAACCATCATGAGGGTCCCAACTGGGAAAAAGGGGTTGTTTGTTTGTTTGTTTTCTGCTTTTTTTTTTTTTTTTTTTTGGAAGCCTGCATTCTCTACTCTACAACTCCAAAGTATTTTTCCATTTATAAAAATAGGGTAGTCCTGAGAAGCAACAACATGGAGTAGAATGAAAAATTCAGATGATAATTTGAGATTGGAAAGCTATGCTGCTGTTCCTCCTTAATCAATGGAAAAGCTAAGACTTGAGTAATGTGTGGATATTAGAAGCAAAAGTAAGAGGTTAGGGCCGATAACCCTTGGACTTGTCTACTTCTGACTTAATTAGGGGGCAATGGTAATACTGTCTAAAATGTTTTAAGTACTAATAAATATAATGTGTACCACCCAATTGACATGTTTGTGTATATATGCAGTGAGCTTGTTTCAGAAAATTTCTTTTCCCATAGGGTGGCAAAATTCCGGTAAGATGGACAGGTCCAGAGGCCATACAGTATCGCAAATTTACATCAGCAAGTGATGTATGGAGTTACGGAATAGTCATGTGGGAGGTGATGTCTTACGGAGAGAGGCCTTACTGGGACATGTCAAATCAAGATGTAAGTTGCCAAATTACAATTATATTGCTTATAATATGACAGTTGGATAAGTCAAACTCACAAGTAAAATAGCCAGGGTGTTTTCCCCCCAGGAAGCACATAAGAAGGCCTTAAAGTAATAGCCACACGTATTTTAAAAAATAACAGAAATTTACTTTAGAAAAGAATACACTTACAGTATATGTTGAATTTATTTGTGTTCATTTTTCCTAATCTTAAAGTTAGCCTGATGCAAAGTAACTGATCATCCAACCCACAAAGTATCACAATAACAGTACCTAGGTATTTTGTTTATGATTGCTTAGGTACTGGCTATGATACACAAGCATAAACTATATATATATATATATATATATAGATAGATGAGAGAGAGAGAGAGAGAGAGAGAGAGAGAGAGAGAGAGAGAGAGAACAAAAGATTATCAAGGGTTGTTCAAACACAGTTTCTACGTTTTATTTCCTCTGCTAAAAACACCCGGAAGGAAAGTAAAACTTTTTTTTTTTTTGGTCATTAGGACATTCTATATATACCAAAAATAATTATATTCTATTCTGTGTCAAACTGAAGTCTTTATTTTTAAAAAGTGTATTTAAATACAGATTTATGAACATTCTTTTTCCTCAGAGGATATTTTTCTATTTTTTTTAATCTCTACCTATACTTATATCTCAATATTTCTGAGCCAATAAACTATATTACAAAATTCAAAGAACTATTAAATCCAAAGGCAAATTACATTCTGATGTACATACCAATCCAGGAGTTGATTATGGGGTTACCTGGACTCAGGAGACATACAGATCAAATTCTTCTATTGTTTCTGCTTTGAAGCAAAGTGTATCTCCATAGTTTACAGCTGTGAGAACATTTCTTAAGGTCACATACAGTAATATTTTTATAGTCCTAAGGGCACTTTGGGTCTCAGACATAGAGAAGCACCCAAATTAAGTAAATCAAATAATAGACCTATCTAAAAATTACAAGAGAGGAAAGAAGAAATTAATAATCTTTCAATGTATAGTCGAAAAATAATCTTTCATCCCAAACATTTCATTTTGTGTTCTATAATTCATTGTAGCTGTCTTTCCATTATCTTCAAACAAAATATTATAATCCTCCTGTAAATAGAAGAAAAAAATATTCTAAAATAAAATAAAAGAACCTTGTATACATCATCTTTCTCCCTTTAGTCATAGGGTTGAATCTATCTGTCATTATTATTATTTTTTGCATTACAAAATAAGAAAATGAAAGCATGTAGTCAACTCCACACCCTAAATCTTAGCCTCAGGCCTATTTATGCAGGTGTAGATTGAGGAGTTGTTTTTATGGGACCCAATCTAGGTCTTACAAAAGCATCTTTTGGTTCTTTTCTATGGATATGAACTCCTTGTGACTAATGCTTTTGAAGATACTTACTCCTTACACAAAATAGACTTATGTACAGGTAAGAAATAGTCCTTGAATTTATAAAAACTTTAAGCATAATAGTGACTGGCTTTAAAATCAAGATCAGAAAAAACTTCTAAATTATGACTTAGTTTGGCCTTCCTTACAAATGTATGCATAGACTGTTGCAGTTGGGGTGGGGTTTTTTTATTTTTTTTTAATGATCACTATGACATTAGCCCTTCATGCAATTTTAGTGTTGTCTTCTAAAACACTTCTTCCTACTAAGGTCATACTTAGCACTTGTCAGCAGATTGTTTATTCATGATGGAATTGTAGGAAGTTAACTTTTGTATATATAATTTTCTGATTTTTTATTTCTCTTCTTGAATGTAATAGCTCATTTCCATCAGTGAATATGGAATATAGGGTCATTATTGTTAATAGTGTACTTTGAAATATCCATCAAAGAATAGTCTAAAAGAAACATAATAAAGCACTTCCTTTCTGATTTGAGCAGTTGGTTGTTATAGATGCCAATTGGCAAGAGAGAAGATGAATTATATTACAACTAGAAAAGTATGAAGTATGACCAGGCAGGTAGGAGAATTCATGCTTTCTTACCTGATCCAAGCCAGTCATATACAAACCTTGAGCTAGAAAATGGAATTAGATAATTATACAGTTTGCCTAGCAGTTTTCATACTCTGTATTGAATTGTATTGTATTGTACTGTATTCCATTTCATTTACAATTTTTGAAGCCTACATTAGTCTATAAAATCTAAAATCAGGAATTTAATATATAGATAGCAACTTAGATTACAATCCCCATATTCCCAATTAATATCCTTCAAGGATTATGGGAACTGTAGTCCAAAGAATGTGGAAAGTACTAAGTTACCTACCTCTGATATAAATATAGGTAGTGGCTGAGATGTCAAAGTTGATATTGAGAGATCTAGGCCAGGTTCAGGTCATAATTTGACCATGGATCTCACAAGATGATTAATTTAGCTACTTTCTTTTAGTTTAACTTAATTCACATGTAGGATCAAATGACAGGTAATCCCATATACAGTATGTTGCTTTGAGCTTCTTAGAGAAAAGGTGGAATATAAATGTTATGAATAAATAACAGAAAAACTTAAGGAATAATAAATACATTTAAAACATCTGAAAAACTCAGGATATATATAAGATATCAATGCATGTTTTTCATTTTTATGCATTGGATCATGACCCATCGTTTTATTTATTTATTTATTATTCACATTTCTATCACCGCCCATCTCCCCCAAAATGAAGGACATTAATTAAATTCTGCTTTTCTATGTAGAGAAACAAGCAGAAATCAGAAATAAGTGAAACTTCTGTCCCCAAATCAGCAGTCCATTACAATATTTTTTATTCTACAAAAGGAAAAATATCCTAAAATAACTTAATTATATACAGTATTTATAAAACAAGTAATCAGTACATTACTCAGCATTGGACTATGACATGTGGTATTACTGTTGGGCTGGCAAGCAGGAGCAAGTGATTAAATGTACAAGTATCAAAAGGGAGAGTATATATAATGACATCACACTATACTTTTCATCATTTTATCATCATTATGATTACGTATGGACATCTGTGTATGTGACAATATGAAGAGAAATTAAGTATTCATTTGTTTAATTAATTAATTAATTAAATTTGTTTCACTGGAGCATATATGTGAGTCACTATGACTCATAGTTGTAGCTGAGTTGAATGCAGATTATAATGTAAAGCTTCTGAATAGTGAACAACCTGTAAAATACATCCAGCTTCTCTCTGAGTCCATTAAGCAAGACTGAATTTCTCCCATGAGGATGGGAAACAGTTGCATATTCATTGCATAAATTTGCTGCTGAATAGCCTTCTTCTCCTGCCTGCTGTTTATTTACCAGTTATTTTTTCTTCTCTTAGAGTAGGAGCAGAACATAATGCGGGGGTGGGGAGAAGGGGCTGATTACATGGAAGGAAGGAATTTGTCACTGAAAGTGAAGCCATTGTGGATGTAATATGCGATATGACATCACATATTGCATTAAAATCAATTCTTACCTTATTTGTAATATGTGAGAATCAAATCAGAGTTGCCAAATACAATTTCATTTCATTCTGGAAATATGTCATTTGTAAATAAACACTGCTCTGTATAAATGGAGATATGGAGAGAAGATACTATTTCTCTATAACGATTCTTAAGACTGAGTGATAGAAATCAAAGGTTGGGGTAAGGTTGGATTTTTATTATTATTTTTATATAAAATCTAAATGATGAGTCAGTTTGGCAGAATGAAAGTTATTAATATTTGACAGGTCTCAGTGTCAGAGATTTCATGGACTGTCAAAATATGGGCAAACAAGTCCTTGGGGCAGAGAAAAAGAAGTATTGACATTCCCAAGACACTCAGTAGAGTTTCATTCCTTTTGACACCTTCCTTCTGTACTAGATTCAACATAAAAGGTGTTTGGCAGGAAGATAAGATACTGTAGCTGGAAGGCAAAGCTTACCTATCTTTAAAAAAAAAACTAAGGAAACTCAAAATCAATATTTTCTTTCTTTTGCTGAAATTTTGCATTGGTCTTGTGATATTTGCTTCTCCTGTAAATAGCTAAAGAAAACAAATTGTTTCTCAATTATAAAGAAAAAATAGGTCAGGATTATTTTAATAAGCATATAAATAAAATATTTCCTGCTTGATGAAAAAGAGCTTTAATTATTTTAGGGAAGCAGGGTGTACTGTGTATGTTTTATTTACTCTTGCAGAAGAAAAACCATTTCCATATTAGTGATTCATACTGTCTTAAGAGCATCTCCAAGCCATTGTTGTTCTGATACACCAGTAATGAAGACAGGCTTTATATTGGCAGGATGATAGTGTAAGAGCCTACAGATTAGTAGTGTGGAAATGGCCAAGGTTTCAAAAAGTATAGCAGAAAAGAAACGAAAAACCATTGAACAAAATCAAAAAGAATAAGAAGTAATCCATGTACTTAACTTTCATTGTTCATATTCTGTGAAATTTGTAACAGATAAAATTGACGATTGACCTATTATCTTAGTTTAATTGAAAACTGGAAATGGGTTTCTACTGTTCATTACAGAGGTTTTGAAGAAAATAATTTATTGAAGGGGAAAAACATTTTCCTACTGGCAGATAATTTTGATTCTATAAAGATCCTAAAGATTTCCTGAGCGGTTGATCTTGAAGTATGTGTCCTTATTAATTAACTCCAACTAAAGCTACTTTCATTCAAACTTTGCCTTGATTTAGCAAAATAATATTAGTGGAAGTTTGTCATAGTTATATATAGTTCTGTGAAAAAAGCTTTCATTCCCTTTTGTTTGCATATCTTTACCACTGAATGTTATCACAGCTTCATGGAGGCCCTAGCAATATATAGATGAGTCAACAAGTAAAAAGATATTTTAGTGCTTCTTTCATTTATTTCATAAAGTCATCCAAAATGTGAAGTGCCAGTAAGAAAAAGTAATCATCCCACTCCCATTTAATCAACGCAGTTAAAGGGAGTAACTGAGACCTGTTGTCAGAGTACTTCATTAGACATCCAGGTCTGATTGGGGCCATCCTGTCATAAATTTTGGCTTCCAACATCATATTTGATTTTTTTCCAGACAGATTAAATGTGTTACAAAACCAGATACTGAATCTAAGAGTGTGATTACTTTTTCAGACAGGCACATCACGTTAGATGTATTTATTTTATTAAATAAATGAAACAATCATCCAAGTTTGGTGTTATTTGTTCACTAAAACTGTTTTTATGTTTCAGTAGAATCCACATGAAGCTCTGATCATGTTCAGTAGCAAAGCTGTATAAACATTCAAACACAGCTGTAATAAATGAAGTATTATTTATTTATACATTATATAATTCACATGCTCACATTTTCATAAGTGCAAAAGAGACATTTTGCCACACTGTCCTGATAGAATTATTTTCACAGCTGTTAGAAAATAAGACTGAGATGACATCCTGCCTCACATGTCGAAGCCAAGAGGCCTATTGGATACCTAAGCAGGCTATTTTTCCATTAACCCATCATCTTCCATTAATATTCTATTATCCATGCCCAGTAGCCTGGGTTGCATGCATACTTGCATTTTCTGCCAGAAGCCTGACCTTAGTATTTCCATCTTCCCTTGGACTCCCCAGCCACAAGGTCCTTCTCTCTCTAGCGTGCTGAGCACCTTCACCAATCTCCCAGAGCCTTTTTGTTTTGACAACCACCCGTGATGTTAGTAGGAAATTGGTTGGAAAGCTGAAATATTGGGGGGGTCTTGTTCAGGTGTATCATGGGTCTTGGAGTGTGGGTTGGGACTTATTTACATTATTACTTTTCTGCACAAAAGTTCAGTTTTGTTAATGATTTTAAAGGAGGTTGACCCCTTCTTTCTGTCTGGAGATGCTTAGAATTCTTTCTTGTTGTTTTTGTCTTTTTTTTTCCCCTACTTCACTCAATCTTCATTTCTTAATCTTCTTGTTTTTCTTCAATTTCCTCATGCCACTCATGTGATATCCTGGAGCTTGGCTTTACGTCCTGATTCTCTCCTCCCATACCCAATGTTTCACTAATTTGCTCCTCCAACTCTGCTTAATCTAATCTTATGATTCTGAAGCAGAAACAAAGTTAAGGAAGTTTAATGCCCCGGGTAGAAATCAGGTGAAAGTGAGAGACTCCTGATCCAGGTGAATCTGTTCTAGCTTGACTTCTGCTTCCCTCAGGTTGCTATCTTCTTCCTATTGCAATGGCCTGATGACACTTTAGCTGTATAATGACACTTCAACATTCAGAAATATAGCAGTTTTGCAGGCATTGGGATATAGGACAGTACATTTAGATTTTCTCTGCAAAATGAGAGTTATTTTAGTTTTTATCAAATCCAAAGGTACTCAATTTATTTCTGCTGCAATAAAAATAATGTCTTGCTAAGTCCCAGATGCAGCTATTATATGGCCCATATACTAAGTGAAAGTAAAAATTCCATAGTTGACATTCCTAAAGATTTCCAGATCCAACTCTATATTACAAATACATGACTTCAGTTCAAAGCAAGGATCGTGAGAGTGAAGTAACAACAATGGCTAGTTATTTTCAACGTATGGCTAAAGTTAAAGTTTCTTTCTAATGGTTTAGCACTCCCAAGTACTTTCAGCTAAATTTCCATCTATCTAGAAATGTTCATTGGAGAGGTAGCTGTGTTATTACAGCCTCTCCTAAGATTTCCTTGTTTTAATGGGATATTCAAAAGCCAGGTCAGTGATTAAATAGTGTGTTTGTGATATGGTCTGGCATATAGACTTGGGTTACATAAATAGCTCTTTCACCTCGGGAAATCAAATTTATATGTTTAAGCCAGCAAGATACCTTAGAACGATTATAATACCAAAGTTCCATGGAGCATTTTATTGGCCCACTTTGAGGCATTGCATTCCAGTGGTGTTTGAATAAAAAATTTAAAAGGCATGATACGATGAGCATTATTTCCCTTGCAACTCAGGAAACTTGATAACAGTGGCCCAAATGTTGTTATTTGGTAATTTCTATAAAAGCATCCTCCCTCATTACTTATTGAAAGTCATAAAGGATTATTCAGGAAGCTCAAATAAATTTTGTGTAAATTATCTGTTATCAGATGTATATTACACAGTAATAATAAAGTTGCTAAGTTTTGTCAAAGTGCAAGTAAGGTTCAATAAAAGATTGTTTTATTAGCCAAACAATAAACAAACATGAGAATGGACCTTAAATTCATTGACAGTACTAAAATGGTGTGTTTGTGACCTGCCTTTGTGTATTTTTTATATATGTTTCTGGCCAGTGGCCAAAATAAAATATCAAGACAATGCTGACTGTAAATCATATTTCTACCCTATGTACTTGTAAAATAAGAGGCCACTCATTAATTTAATATTTATAGTTTAAACATTTCACTGCTCGTATAATAATATTTCCAAAATAAAGGTAAGAAAAATAGCAAATAATCATTTGTGAAAGAGAAAGGTGGGGTGTGTGTTTTTGTTTTTGCCATGTAGCCCTTATGGGTGTTCCTCATTATTTGTGGATTTATTGAATACATAAAACTGCCCATTTAAAATGTTGGTCTTATTTGCTCAGAAAACCTGTGTAAAAGTGGTCTAAAGCTCTTTTAAAAAATCGTGTTTGGCTTATATTTGTTGCCTATCACAGCAACTTTGTAGTGTAATTCCAGAGGAAATGTTTTTTCCCATAGACTTTTGCAAAAACCTATAGAACAAGATGTTTTCCTTATCAATGCAATGTTGTTTTGCCCATTGTGTTGGTATTTTTATAAATCCACACTTAAGTTAATCAGTGCTGTGGGAACTTATAAAAGCTTCTTGTGCTCCTCTTCTTCTTTTTTACTTATACTTCAACAGTTTTATGCTGCAAAAAACAATTGTGGCTGTAACTGATCCTAGAGACATTAAGTTGGCCTGCACTATCTTTTAATACTAAACAATTCCCTCAAACATCCTACAGTCAAGCCATGATACTCAGATCAGATTGCATTCAGATCTAGTTTGGACTGTTGTTGAGATGGATATTATGGGAAAGTGGTTTCTTTCTATTGTCCACTAATTTTCATTCATCCATTTCATTTTCATTCATATATAGATAAATAGATACATAAAGAGAGATATACACACACTGTTTAATCATGCTTTGTTTCCCTGCCAAGAAGAGCCTTTTGGACAAATAAATATTGCTTTCAAATAGTATCTCATGTATCAATTCCTCAACTGCACCCATGGTGAATTTAATTGCTATTCCCTCCTGCTGATTTGACTAGGTAATGCAGCTATGTTCTCAGCGTACATAACAAAATACTATAATCTGTGTAATAGGCATAGAAAATAGAAACAAGTTTATTATACAACAACAGAAATTCTTGTGTCAGAACAATAGGTTCTATTTGAAAGATACGTTTCATAAAGCTTTGATTGCTTAATTTGGTGGATTCTTCATGAGCTGTAAACATTTAAAATCATGGGGTGGTTTGTTATTAGGTTATAAAAGCAATTGAAGAAGGGTATCGCTTGCCAGCACCCATGGACTGCCCAGCAGGCCTTCACCAGCTGATGCTAGACTGCTGGCAGAAAGAGCGTGCAGAAAGGCCAAAATTTGAACAGATTGTGGGCATTCTGGATAAAATGATTCGGAATCCAAATAGCTTGAAAACTCCTTTAGGAACCTGTAGTAGGTAAGTTATGGATTATATTCCTAAATTGTAGGATAACATTCTAGGCTGCATTTTCTTTGTTTCAGCTGTTGTTGGCCACCATGGGGTAAGTTCAAGCATTCCATAATCCAGATATTTTACAAGGGTAAACTAGGTGTTAATCTAGGCCATACTGATGTGCTGGTCATAAGCCAAGAGAAAATGACAGGTATATCTGACCAGATTCCATTTTGAAAAAAAGATGACCATTTGGAAGTAAGTTTTATTTTATTTTTTTAGAATTTTCCTATCTCACTGCAATTAGTTGTTGATTTGCTTAATTACCTCCACACTGGATTACCTATGTAGACTGCTATGTAGACTATGTATTACCTATGATATCTATGTAGACTGCTGTTGAAACAGTATAAATACTTGGTGTAAAATGTGGCCATCTGCCTTCTGGGATATTCTAGATCAGAATATATTACGCTTTACCAGCTGCACTAGTAAAATTTATTCTTGGACTCAGTTCAAGGTGCTGCTCTTTAAAGTATTAAAGTCAGGACATACAGTGTGTCTGCAACAGCACTATAATTGGACAGAGCAGTGGTAATTTGAATTTTTTTTTACAGAACATTGTGGAATTTTATTTAAAATAATTGTATTAAGCCTATTAGGTTTAATTTACTTACTTGATGCTTATTATTTCATTTTCCCCCAAAAAACAGATAGACATCACCATTAGAAATAATTTTCAGGTTCTGGAGACTGCAAAAAGAGGTTGGGATTGCATAGGGGGCCAGAATACCTGAAATTGTCTTATGTGAAATTAATCTGTCCAAGAAAGTTGTTTTGCTATAGAGAACCTGCTCTGTGATAGCTGGGTACAAGAGGAAAGGCCTTCTCAGTTGTGGCACCCAAATTGCTTGCTGAAACGGTGCATGTTACTGACTTTCACTGCCATCCTTAACAAAAGACAATTTAATGGCACTTTTGCTTTCTGGGTGATATTTTAATTGATGCATTTTTTGCTATGTTATTATTTCCTTTATACACAACTTTAAAATGCAGCAGTTCGTTGAACATAGTTCAGTGAAAGTGTCAACACAGTGTGCTTCCACTGTAAAAAGGCCAACAGTATGTTAGGGTATTGAAAATACAGATGCCAATATCATAATGCTTTTATATAAGTCAGTGGTGCAACTGCATCTGGAATATTGTGTGCAGTTCTGGTCTCTGCACCTCAAAAATGATATAGCAGAGCTAGAGAAGGTTCAGAAGACAGCAACTAAGATGATCAAGGGGCTGGAGCAGCTTCCATATGAGGAAAGGTTGCAATATTTGGGCCTTTTTAGTCTAGAAAGGAGGCAAATGACGGGACATGACTGAGGTGTACAAAATGCATGGTGTGGACAAAGAGAAGTGGAAAAGGAAAAGCTATTTTCCCCTTCCCAAAATTCTAGAATCAGAGGTCACCCAATGAAATTGAATCCTGGAAGAATCAGGACAAACAAAAGGATATTGTTTATATACAATGCATAGTTAAACTTTGGAATCTGCTACCACAAAATGTGGTGGTGGCTACCAGCTTGGCTGGCTTCAAAAAAGGATTGGACCAATTCATGAAAGTCATGGGGATCTTTGGCTATTCGCCTTGATGGCAGTGTGACAGCCTCTGAAGGCCATCTGCTGGAAGACTAGTGGGCTTCCTTGTGCAATTGGTTGGCCACTGTGAGCACAGGCTGCTGGACTAGATGGGCCAGCGGTCTGATTCAGCAAGGCATTGCTTATGTCCTTAAGGCTTTTTGAATCAGGCCATAGGCCATCTAATCAAGCATTCTGTGTTATGCACTGGCCAGCTGGATCCATTTGGGAAATTCACAACCCTGGACTGAAGAATAATATCCCTTTCCGCTGTTGTTTCCCAAACACCAATATTTAAGGCATGCTACCTATGATTTAGGAGGTAGTAAACAACCATCAGTATTAGTATTCATTGAGAGCCTGATCCTCCATGAACTTGGTCAGCCCCTTTTTAAAACCATCCAAATTGGTTGCTATTATCACAACTGTTGGCATTGAATTCCACTGTTTAATTATGTCCTGTTGAAAAAGCATTGCTTCATTATAGGATTCATACATGTGGGCTGAGTCTGCACACAGCCCTGTTCAGAATCCTGTTTGGCAGGAGCCCTGTCTCCCCATGTAACTAGAAACAGTTACTATACAACCAGTTTCTTTTCAACTGCTGCAATATTAGTACTTTCATCCTTGACTTGATCATCCTTCTCTTTTATAAAAATTATTTATCTTTTTTTCCTTCTTTTTCCCCCTATTTTCTTTCATCTTTTCTCAGCTTTTCTTCAAAACTCACTAAAGTGGTTTGTTACAATACCTTGTTTTCCCATATTGAAGACATCTAGCCTTCAGCCGAACAGCTCTAAAGAGGCTCTATTTCATAAGTTCCAGTTTTTCAGATGTTCAGTGAATAGTCCCATCCTTCCTACTTGTGAGTCACACTCTGGGGTGCAGACTTAGAAGCTATTTTAGCCCCTTTAGTATTCCAATAAAGTAGAATTAGTTCATCTAGTCATGTTTCCTGTCTGGTTTACCTGGAAGGGCTGACAACAATCTTGCAAGTCTGAAAGTACAAATCTCCCGCCTTCCCTACTTATCCCTACTTATCGCTTGAGTGGTCAGGGTGGGTCTTTCCTGAGTTTCTTCTTTAGACAGTTACCCTCTCTCGGACTCCTTTTCCTTTTGTCTGATCATTCCCTAGGCAGCATCTCTTCCCTCTGTTCTCCAAGGTTGCCCTCACATTCCATTACAGATATAGTGAGGTACACCATTACATGTATTGGTCTCCCACTTTGTGTCTTTCTCAAATTCTACTGCTTAATCATACCTTTGACTGACCACATGACAGAAAGCTTTTGCAAATGTTTTCTCACCGTCAAGAATCTTCTGTCCTCCAAGAAGGCAGTCGGAGTCAGGTGGTCAGCCCAGAGTCCATTGGAGTGGGGCAGTGTCTAACTTGAAACAAACAAACAAACAAATAAATCAAGTTCCTTTGAGGCACACTTCATTTCTGAGTTCCAGCTATCAAGCCTGTGATACTGGCAAACTCAGAAAACAGGAACCACTTGGATTTCTGGAAATATCTTTATTGCTAGTAGGGTGGTGTAACAGAATATTGAAAGCCTGTCAAGGCTGTTCTCCTATTTAACTTATACTTATCATAATTAAAGCACAGTTACTCCGAGTCTCTTTCTCACATTTCTCCCTTACCACCCCCAACTCAAGAATCTTTTCTGTAACAGCCCTGCTTCCTCCTGTAATACAGTAGCTGTGCTCCACATTCCCGAGGTCTATTAGACATTTCATCACGCTAGCCCAATATCATCCCTTGTCCAAAGATCATCTTCTTTCTCTCAGCTGAGGCGCACATCACTGCCTGTCACCAGTGCTATTGAGCCCGTGGGGCTTATGCTGATCAGTCCTGCACTAGACTGAAGGCCAGACAAGCAGGAAACAATTAGCACATTTCCAGTGGTTTTATTAGCTCGGCTGTAAATCAGCTAACAGATGCTAGACCAGAGGAGTTGTAAATTAAAGATCTGCAGAGAAAGAATTTCTCACCTGTAAAGAGCAGGCCTATTGTAGTCTGATAGTCTAGAGCCGATGATGTCCACAATATCTAGTCCACGGATCATAAATCAAAAATGTATCCATCAGGTACAAGTCTCCTGCCTAGATGCTTCCACAGCCCTCCAGGATGAGGTAGAGCGGGTTATGATGGCCTCTCAGAAGCAAAGGCCTTCTACAAAGGCTTCCTATGCACCAAAATAGACAAAATACACACAAAGAGAAACGTAATTCCCTGTAGTATGAGGTCCATCATGTTTTGGCCTTTCTCTTGCAGTTGAACTAGTGAAGCTTGACTCTGTCTTCAGTAGAAAAAAAACTCATTTTCATTGATGGGGGTTTGTAGATAGAGAAAAATAGGATGAGCAATCACAAAGATTATCGCTTAATACCTCTTTTTTATATATCCCTTTTCAAAATCTCAACAAGAAAAGGAATCTACCATTAGTGAAGCAGTTATATTTGTACTTCCTACCTAAAGTTGGAAATCAGAAACATGCATTATCCCCATGACTTATTATTTGATTAGATGTAATCATAGATTTTGAATGAATCTTCCATCTTATATGAACAGGTATAGAATTAAGCCCAGTCTTCAAGGAGAACACATAGCACAAGATTTCAAATAAGAAGCAATTATATTTATTGTATTTTAGCAGTATCCTGTTTTTTCATTATTTAAAACAAGGTTTTATTTTGTTCTAAATATTGGAAAATCTCCTAAAACTTTTAGAGGCTTTCTATGATTGTAACTCAGCTGTAGATTCAAATCAAATCCTTTATTACTGTTGATGACCAGATGTAGGTACAATTCAGTGACAATATTACAGGGATGAAAAGGGAGAGGGATAAAGATAGCTGAGCAATTTACACAAAAATGAGGAGAAAGGAGAGGAAAGGTTAAAATAGCAGGTAAGCACGCGAGTACCAGACTATATCTAAAGTATTGATACTCTACTACAGGGCTTTCCAAAGTTTTTCCCGCGGCAACACACCAACCGGCGTTGGTGTGTTGCTGCGGGAAAACCCGGAAGTGTGGCAGCGCGCAAAAACCCGGAAGCGCTGCTGCTGCTTTCGGTTTTTGCGCGCCGCTGTTGGTGTGTCGCCGCGGGAAAACCCGGAAGCGCTGATGATGATCAGCGCTTCCGGGTTGTGTGGCGACACACCAGACTCTGTGTAGCGACACACTTTTGTGTCATGACACACAGTTTGGAAATCTCTGCTCTACTAGACTGTTAGACAGCAATATAGCTTTGTACATACTTAACAATTAAGCATTTCTTGCCATTTTTGCTGCCTTATATATTTTAGATTGATATATTGCTATTAGGTAACATAAATACTGAATAATGTTTTTTTTCCTTCCTGAAATAATATTTTTCACTCAACCTAGACCAATCAGCCCTCTTCTGGACCAGAACACCCCTGATTTCACAACATTTTGCTCTGTAGGAGAATGGTTGCAAGCAATCAAGATGGAAAGATACAAGGATAATTTTTCTGCTGCAGGTTACAATAATCTTGAGACAGTAGCCAGGATGACCATTGAGTAAGTGAACTGTGTGCTTATATTGTGTGCCTATTTCAGCCTGTTTTTGTATAATTGGCAGAAGGGGAGTGTTCGGCCAGATTATATAAAATGTATGTATTAAGCCTCCCCCAGGTTTATTCACCTGGTTAAAGCCTTACCTAGCCTTTTTAAGAGAAAAAAATGCACCACAGAAAATTCTGGTTCCTTGCTAATATCTATTTAACGATGATAAAAGGGGATGTGACTCTGCAGGGTAATAAAAACTGTTTTCATTTTGGGAACTTACTTCTTGCTAGTTAAGAGTGTAAAGCGCTTTAAATATGATTGAGGACAGTATTGACTAAAGGTAGTTCCTTCTAAGCATAACCCAGATTCTCACAACTCTTTCTGTTTCCTTTATGCAAGCAAGTGCTTCTTATTGAGACATTTTCAACCACCTCACTCCTTGTGTGACAGCCACACAAGGAGCAATGAAGCTGCACTTCAGAGCAACTTGACTTGAGGACATTAAATATCACAGAGTGCTATTCTGTAGCTACCGTCAGGAGAGTTTTAAGCCTTATTAAAAGTCGTAAAATTTGGTTTCTCAGCAGACAGTTTTAAGATTGTGCTGCCTGTCTCTCTTCCTTTAAAAAAAGAAAAGCAATAGCTATAGTATCCTAAATGTTATCTGGCCTTTGTGGCAGAGGTCATAGTATCTCCTTGGAACACAGACACTTAAAAAATTATTTTTACTCACCACAGTCTATGTCATCAGAAAGCACCATGCTTGCTTGCTTGCTTGCTTGCTTGCTTGCTTATTTATTTATTTAATCAATCAATCAATCAATCAATCAAATTTATCACCGCCCAACTCCCCCAAGGGGGACTCTTGTATATTATATTGTTATATTGTTATAATATAACTCTTGTTATATTAATTATGTTATATTACGAAGTAGTCACCAGAAAAGCCAGGCATATTCATGGTGCACTAAATGCCATTTTGTTGTATCAGTGTTGCTGTTTCTTTTCTGTTCCGATGTACTGAAAGATTACTAATGCTGAATTTTTCTCCCTCCCATAGTGATATCATGAGCTTAGGTATCACATTGGTTGGCCATCAAAAGAAAATCATGAGCAGCATTCAGACTATGAGAGCACAAATGTTACATTTGCATGGCACTGGCATCCAAGTGTGATAAGACATTTCTCCCTTCCAAGGGAGGTGACAGACTTGAGAGAACAGTGCGAGCCTTCAGTCTCCATGAAGTGCTGCTAGAAGACATGCGATTTTACGGAGCCTTCATGCAGGTAACAGAAGGCCCACCAGAAGCACCTACAGACTTGAACTCCTAAGTGCCACCAGAAAGTTACGTACTTAAAAAGGGAAAACAGATCCAATGGCGGCAACAAAAGAAGTGACAATAAACAAAGTACTACCTGAAACACCTACGAACACCTTGAACTCTCTAACCTCCTTTTTATCTAATGGACTTTTTAAAGTGTATATAAAGGATTTTAAAAGAAAGAATATATTTGTCAGATAAAAATCATGATATTATTGTTAAAGTCAACAAATATTTTCCTTAAAACTATAATTTCAAACTTGTTTTAAGAAATTGGTTGTGTTTCTTCTTCATGTAGATCTTCTTTTAGTGTTGCATTCATCTCTTTGGACCTCCTTAGTGCTAAGCATATGACACATTATTACACTGGGGACTTTCGAAAGATTGTACAAGTTTCTACAGCCACAAGAAGTGTAACAGGGAAATGTGTATCAGGCTAGCTACTGGGTGGGTGAAGCAGGGTTGGCCAGGATTTTTTTCCTTTTTCCTTTTTGGCATCTACTTTTGTCTGTTTATTCCACACCACATTGATGTGGTTTGCTAATTGGCAGGAAATCAGGAAAAAAAAATCATTGCCAAGAGTTCTGATATTTTTGAAAATAATTTTGTATAACTAAATCACACGCTCTCTTTAAACAGGAAATGAATAAAATGGTGAACCTAGCAATAATGTTCCCTAAAAATGCCTAGGCACTTTTAAGAAATGGTTTGAAAGATGATTTTAGTAGGTTGCCTGGGTTAAAGGAAGCTGTACATCTGCAACTTTAAATGGGTTGAAGCCCTTTCACTGAATGATGGATGGTAGGTGTCTAAACAAAACAAGTACAAGTACTATAGTGTTGCTTAGCCTTTTAATCAGAGCACATTGGCCGTTTGTTCTTGCAGGGGATTGGGTGTCTTTTTATTTTTTTATTTTTTTTCTCAACATTGTATATTAGAAGGTCTAGGAGAAATAACAAGCATATGGCTAATATGAGATTAAGATGAATGTAGTCCCTCTTGCAGAAATAAGAGTGTGAGGATGCAATCCAGAGAAGAATAGGCTTTCCTACACTGCATATAAATTCTTAATAATTTGCATTCAGCTTGGTGGATGTACTCTGTTTTTTCAGCTGGGGCTTACTTTCGCTCGATACTTCTACCAATCCAGAACCCAGACTTGTCTGCAGTAATTCACATAATTCTCACCAATGCTGCCACCAGTAATGTACAACCCAGGTATACCCAGGTATCTTTCTCTGGTCCATACTTTGGGACAAGCCCAGTTCAGGATGAGGAAGTTATACATATTGAAATGAATGTGATTTAAAAATGTATTGTCGAAGGCTTTCACGGCCGGAATTCGATGACTGGAAGCCCAGAAGACCCACAACAGCCATCGTGATTTAAAAACTTAATTGTGCTATTAAGTTCCTAGGATTTCATGGCCCCCCAGTCTACCTAACATTCTCTGGATTGCAGTCCTCTTGTGCAAGCTCTCATGAAATGAGTGACAGATGGACAGCAGATACAGGGCTTGCACAGGGCATATTCCTGTCAGATGGTGCCTTTGGATTTTCTATTACAGGTGTAGGAATATAAGGCAAGTGGCACTTCAACATTTCATTGTTTGTGCGTGTGTGATTTTTTTAATGAGCTGCTCTAGGCGCATGCATTCAAAACGTCTGACTGAAAGATGATGGTTGAGTGAGAGAACTCTTTTTTAAAAATACCAGTTTTAATTTAATATATGTGTACTTGAGTTGAGTGAAATATATAATTACCATAAGCAATAACAAGTGTGTCGCAGGATTATATATGAAACAGGTTAATGCTGTCAAAAATATGAAAATCGTGAGCTACCCCAGCAGTGAATAGCTGTACTTCCAAAGAGAACTGGGATGCTTCTATTGGTTTTCATAGAGAAAGATCCCAGGGATCGGTCATATAAATTAAGACTTGTTTGATAATGTGGGCATCCACAAAAAGAAAAAAAAATGAAAAAAATAACCCTGTAAATGTTCCTTTGTAAAACTTGTACATTTTATTTATACTGTCTTGTTTTGTACACACATTTATGTGCAGTGAGCTCTGAATACATTGAAAATGCACTATATTTTTCTATTTTACTTACAGAGCATCACAAAAAGGAACATGTTTTTCAGTGCTATATAATGTGTTTTCCCACGTTTAGGACCAAAGATAGTTACAAAGAACTCAAATAGATAATTTGCCCTTCTTCCCATTTTTTTTCTTTTACAGCACTGTACAATGTTTTGTTCGTTGTTTTATTTATTTATTTTGTTAGAAAAATAATTTTGATTATGCTAATTTTTCTTCTTTCACCCTTTGTTAAAGAAATCTGTAAAAAAGATAAACAAAAATATTTGAATTAACATAATCCCATTACATAGACACTTCCATTTGTAATCTTTGTAATAGACTGTAAATATATTTTTGGAAATATAACTGTGAATAAGGGTTATTTGTCATTGTCTGTCTATATAGCAACTGCAGCATTTTATAGCTATCTCTAGGTGTCATAATTCCTCATTAGGTGTAGGTGGAGCTGATAATTTAGTATTAAACTGGGAGTAGCTGTTGTGTTCTTAATGGACCCATATGAGCATTCTCCAGATTTGTAAAATTGGTTCATTTAAAATAGTACTTACATCATTGATTTCAGTGGGCTTATTCAACAGCCTATGCCTAGATACAAAGAAGCCCAAAGTACATACAGAAATAAGCTTCTGTTTGTGATCTGTGTTGATTCCACACAGAGCATGTGGAAAGAGATGTTTGATGTACATCCCTTAAGGTTGGGAAGAAAAAAAATCTAGGTGACAGCTGCACATAGAGCAGCCAGAGAGATTGCCAACCATCATGCCAGTCTTTTGCTTGGGAGCAGGAATGGGAAATAGGTATGGATTCAAAGGTAGCCTTCCATTCTCTCCATGAATCCCAAAAGGACAATTGACACTATGTTGACAGCTGGACCTATCCTGAAAAGCATTTGTGCAAGAGGAAAATACGCTCAATGGTTTACTGCTCTGCCCATGGATAGCTGGATCAGGGCCTAAGGCTATAGTTCTAATCTCACTGAATTTGATTGCAACAGTTTCATTGCCTTTAATTGCTTTAGCTTGTGCCATTAGCTTGCAAATTTACGCCTCTAGTTATCTTCCTGTATCCTCATATATAGATTCAGTAGCTAATAATGTTTCTGTTCTGTGTGATTGTGAAAAAAGAAATCACATGAGTGCAGTGCAGCTTGGTGAAAATTGTCATATTTACCTGAAAAGAACATATACAGTATTTTTCTTTATGTTTGACTGTTATGAATGTAACCATGCTTCATCTTTCTGATCTAATGAGACTATACACAAATGGGAACAAGCTTTTGCCTGCACATCCCTATTTGAATGGGGACCCTAGAACTGACTTGATATAGGACCTAATTTCTCTTAAATAGACACCTAGCCATTTGTGGTACAATCAGCATGCTTAACATAATACTCAGGACATGGAGTAATCAGAAATGTGTAGTGAGTTGTTAATGCAAATCCCACCCTTCTGTTCTTGCATCCTGATGTTTGTCAGAAGTATGGAAGTCACAGTATTGCAGTATTTGTGTCAGGATGTTACAGCACACTTCATCACCGCTACCACCCCAACGTCCCGGACACGCATGCTCTCAGTCAGAAATCATTTAAACTCATGGACATTGTACATTGGAGACTCTGCAACAGTAGGCTACTCAATTAGCTTTGCCTTAGACTAACATCTAATCTCCCCGTTTGGGGGAGATGGGCGGTCATATAAATTTAAATAATTAGAGCATGAAACTATATCCCAGACATCTAAGAAAACCAACATGCAGAAGCAGGAACCTGAGTGCTCCAGTGTGACAAAGTTACTAAGGGGCAGCATCTGTGTCAGAACTCTAAATACAACAAAATATAGCCCCAATCAGTCTTCTAGGGTCTTAATGTCTGAAAGATGTCATCATTTACAAGCTTGACTGCTAGACAATGTAATTGGATGCAGAAAGGAAAGAAAAAATAGATTGTTTATGGCAAAACCTTCAATATCTTTCAGGATTTTTTTAAAAGGAAAAATAAGTATCACTGACAAAGTAGTGCAGCTTTCAGTGCTTCAGCAACATCCGATGCACTCCAAAGGAAGCTAAGCATGTTTTTTATTGATGAAGATCAGTCACCAAAGTCCCATCAGGTTTGGGGGGATTGAAAAGTACTTAGTGCTCTCTGGACTGCACCCACGTTCATTGCCCAATGGTGGCACTTTCCAATGTCACACAGCAAATATAATCAAAATGACAAATTTAGAGAGGCTGGAGTGCCTGGTAGCTATCAAATTATTCACATACTCTAAAGGTAGTATTAAGCATTACTTCAGTTTTTCCATAGAAGAGGAACAAAAATGAACGAACTTGGCAGCCAGCCATAAGAAATAACCATCAAGCTCATTTGTTTTCCTATTTTAAAGGGTTTTTTTCATGATTCGTTCAAGCCAAGCCATTCAATATTATTGGGTGTTTATTTTATCTTTTTTTTAAAATGTTTCCTCCCCCATCTTGGCTCATTTTTTTCATTTATTAAATCTGCATTTGATTTCCTATACATTTCCCATAGGCATTTACACTCATTCCTGTAACATAAATAATAAATACCTTCACAATGTGTCCAATGAACCTACTGTAGAAGTGGTTCCGATTATATAAATACCGCTTAATGCAGGCATAAACCAGCATTGACTCAATTTGTTGCACTCCAAACAAGCAGTACCTAAATCTTATTTGCAATGTATCAAAGGCTGCAGTCCTATGAAATTGGGCTAGAAGTATGCTCCCATCACAAAATTTATTTCAAGGTACAATTCAACAATTCAGAACATCATCTGCTTCAACTTGGACTAAATCAGAGGAAAACACTTTGATTCGGAACCCAATTTCTTTCTCTCATTAATTAGTATTTTCCTTTCCTTTTTCTTAAAAACCATTAGATAAAATTTACCTAAACCTTAATCCAGGATTGCAAAAACCTGAGGGTATATAAAGTTTCCAAACTCTTGGGTGACTCCATCCCAGAGTCTCATCAAAAGTTGCCACTCAATTGTAAGTTTTAATATAACATAAATGGGGGGAATGTTAAAGACATGGGGAAAATTGCATTAATCTATCTAATTAATATAATTGAATTCAATCAAAAGTATTTTTTCTTATTTCCATTCATTCCATTATCCTAGTCTCAGCAATATTTGGGATATGGTCCTTGAATTACAAAATGTTGTACATTTCTGTAGGCCATAGCTTTCCAAACTGTGTGTCGCAACACATTAGTGCAGTGCTTTCCAAACTGCCGCCGTTGGCAACAAACCAATGGCGGCAGTGGCGGTAGCGCGGGGGCGCGTGCAGGGGTGGTGTGCATGGCGGTGGTGGCGGCCTCGCTAAAACAGAAGCGCTGATGGCGCGCCGCTGCCACCGCCGCCATTCACACCGCTGCTGCTGCACACACCCCCGCGCCGCCGCTTCGCAACACACTAAACTCTGTGTTGCAACACACTAAAGTGTCGCGACACACAGTTTGGAAAGCTATGCATTAGTGTGTCACAACAAAACCCGGAAGTGCTGATGGCACATCGCTGCCGCCCCTGCGGCGGTGCGTGCGGCAGTGGTGTGTGCAGCGGTGGCAGCGGCGCGCCATCAGTGCTTCCGGGTTTTAGTGCAACACATGAGGCTGCCACCGCCGCACGCGCCGCCGCTGTTGGTGTGTCGCCAACAGCGGGACTTTGGAAAGCACTGCTATAGGCATTGCTGATAAAGGTCTTAACACTGGCCAATTTCAGAGGAATGGATTTAAAGCTAAAATCCTTTAATTTATTTTTTTAAGTGCAGTTCAACAAAGTTAAATTACATTTGCAGGTATCGTTGACCCTCGAGCGAAGATAAATCCTACAAATTTAAGATAATAGATTATTTTGCATGCAGAGAATCTTACAAATTGGAGTTGATTAAAAAAAAGTTTAATTAATCTCTCCAGTGGATGATATTGATGAATGACTTGGGAGGAATAGATTGTAGTAGCTACCCTTCCAATTATGCTGCCCTAAATTTTCATTTACTTCTCTTCTGGAATGTTCCCTTCTGGAATCCTGGAATCTAAATACAGGATTGTTGGGAGCAAGAGCTTCTTCTAGCAATGAGGAATGAACTAATGATGCTCATCAGTGTCCTTTTTACTATATCCTGACCTTTTATAACTTAAGGGCTCCTCCAAAGTATCATAATTTAAAATCTCCTGGCCAACTCATCATATTCTTCTTAATGTGGATTAAGAGCAGCTAGGTTCCTGACCAGTATCCTACCCACTGCCATGGTGGCTTACAATGCAGTGTGATACCAGTTACGCCATCCTCAATATGCTATGGTCTATCAGGCATCACATTTTTCTTTTCTCACCCACTTAGTGTGATTGACTGTGTTTGTGACTAACTGCTCTAAGCAGGTTTTGAAAAGAAGGTCAGGTGTCTTTTTCTGTACTAGTAGGAAGTGCTGAACCACTCAAGAAGTATACCAGGTTATTTTGTAAGGATTCGGCCCATTTTGGAGTTACTTAGTTCTGGTCATATATTTTTCAATAATGACAATGGTAATTTCTATTCTTAAACTCTTTTCACAATCTCACCACCAATTCAGATCCAAAGAGTCCATCTATGTCGGTAGCAACTGTACCTATAAAAACATGTGGATCTGAGAACAAATCCAGTACTGAAATTAATCAAATATCTCGAAACAAAACAATATATGGAAATACACAGGAATAGAAGACTGTATTATGATCAGGAGATGCCCTAGAGTTGGCTACAGATAGTGCCACTTTTAGAATACAACTTTAGCAGCTAAAACGTAAAATATATCCTGCCTATGAAAACATGTCTCTACCTTAGTGTACTGCAAGATCTTCTTCCCTCTGTGATTTTATCCCTCACCACACAACACAAATAGTTACAGAATCCTCACACAATCAGAAAACAAACATATACAGTGAGAAACCACTAAGCTGATTCTCACAGATCAGCATATATTATGTGCCGAGTTTTCCTTGCTGATTACTTGCAGAGGGAATATTCACAGAAAGAGGAACAGAGCCCTTGTCTCTCCCTAGATGTGTGTTCAGTAAGACTTCTGAATGCACTCAAGTGGGGACCCTGTTTTCCTCAGGATCTGCAGACTTACATGCTGAGGCACAGATGATGCATTGACCATTGAGAAGCCATAGTAAATGTGTATACTATGAACAAGATTTGGTCAGATGCTGCTATCCCACTGCCTTGCTCAAATTTAGCAGATTATAATTTGTGCATAGTCCTCAAACAGTTGTCCACTGGATTGTGCAGTTTATCCATAGAAAAGAATTGTGTCTGAACTGGCATTTGGTGATAAGAAAAAAGTGGTGATTAATCTTTGAAGATTTTTTTTCCACATATGGAAGTCATTACTTGATACTATAATTGATTCTTGATAACCATTACCCATGAGGACCGACTCTACACTGCAAATAAATGCAGAATAAACTTGGGTGGGAATCTAGTTAATTCAAGAAGACTGAACTACATTACTTTAAAAAAATTGCATTGGATTGCATTGCATCCATTGATGAAATAGTTACATGTAGCATTTGAACATCTGGCCTAAATTAATACAGTAAGGCATAGAAAACCAGAATAAATAACAGAAGCACTTCAAAAAATCAATTGATTTCTTAACACAGTAAGATCAGAATTAAATCTGAATTTAAATGACCCAAACCAAAACAAACTTAAAAGAAAATCATTTTTAGAACTGGTCATTTACAATTCATTATGCCAAAGGTCTGCTATTAGTTCCATGTGCTGAATAATTTAATGTACTTTCTTTTAATGTCCTCTTGCATGATTAGGCAGTCATAGATACTGTCATACATACAAGCAAAGGTTTGTAACCCAATAGTTTTCCTCTTATTAGTTCAAAATGGGAAACAATCCCTGCAGCTTTCACTGTATTGCATTCTATGCCAGTGCATTGGGATCCAGTTTATCATGCCAGAACAGAAGTATGAAATGACAGACCTGTCAACACTGCTCTTGTCAGGTTTTTCCCCAAACCTTCTGCACAAACAGTGGCAACATTTAATCATTGCTTTTCAAATGTCAGGCTTCTAAAAAGGATGGACTTGTCCCATCTTACCAAAAATCAAATGCCACATCCATCCCCACAAACTACTCCAGATCCATCACAAGAGTCAATGACAGGCTATGAACACAGCTGACCACATGTCTGGAAACCTATCAAGGGAAAGCTGGCAAGCAGGAAAGGGTGAAGAGCTTGAGACAATATGCTTGAGGATCCTTTCAGTCAGCGTTCCCTAAACCCCAGCCCACTTAGCTTCAGTAAGATTGCCATGATATCTGCCTTCCAACCACATCTCGAACTGGGTATAGGGTGCTGGTGGTGTGGGGACTGAATGATAAAAGAGATGGAAAGAACATATTTCTGCAGAATCTTGAATCCCATGATAAGTATATGCCACAAGTCAAGTCTCAACCAGTGACCATACTGGCAAGAACAATTGTAATAAAGCTCCGTGAGACACAGCAAATGGCTGGTGCCCTATTCTCAAGCTCAGAAATGCTTTGCAAATTCAAACTATTCATAACTATACTGGTGCATGCACATCGTCTGGACTGCTAAATATTCCAGATTTTGGTCTGCCAAGGTTTGCAGGCCCACAATTGCCTATCAAGGGGTGGAAAGCAAGCAAGCAAGCGTCTTGCACCTCGGTATCTGTTCCTCCTCTCCATGTGCACTTTGCTTAGGTGACCTGTTTCCACATTCACACAACTACAGTTTCCCAGCACATTCCAAACAAACGCTGCTATTTCTTTGGCCCCAAGCCAGCATCAGAAATGAAAGGGAGATATTTGTAATTTTTCTCTGGAAGTCAACAAATCATTTGACAGTTTGATGTCATGGGCAAGAGTAATAAATTGGGAACTGCTAATTTCTTTATTCATTATTAAAATTATGATGTTGAAGTCAATTGGTACACAAGGGAAAGGAGGGGAGGACGTAGCAAGAGGAAGGGGAAAAGCCAGAGGAATGAAGGAAAGAGCACTGAGTACATGATTATTTCCCAAGATACCAAATCATAGACTGATAATACGTGGGAATCTGCCAAACAGGTAAGCAGTTATAAGTCATTATTTGGTATTTATTATCTACCTGTTTTAATTGAACCCATTGCCTAACATCTCCCAGTGAGTTACAAAACTGTTTCAAAGAGTAAAGGCAATAACATAGTAAAAACAATGAATGGAAAAAGAAACTTAAATCCCTTAATAAATAGAATAAGATTGCTAAGGCTAGTTTTTATTAATTTGCTTTAACTTGATTAATTTATAAATAGTTCCCTGGCTGATTATAATAATAAGTTGGATGCCTTTTGGGAATTATTCACAAAACTGAAAGCTATGTAATAATCTGTGTCAGCAACCTTGCTGAGTCATTGGCCCAAGATTTGAGTGAGTTTCATGGCTGAATAGAAATTTAGAAGTGAGCACCTTCTAGAACTTATGGGATTTAATTCACAATTCTAAAGAATGAAATACCATCAAGCCCTTAAAACAATACTACTGAATATATACCACTGCATTTTAAGTATTTGTTTCTAACAGAGCAGCCTGTACAAAGAATTAGTTAACAGCATGACTATTTTGGCGAACTTAAAATTAAACAGAGAATGGTAAATATTAGAACTAATTCTGTGCTGTTGCATATTTCTGGATCAAGAAGAAGTTGTGAAAGGCCAGCCAACAATTTCTTTCAAACAAGAAAAGCTGTTTGTCTTGTGCAGTCTTGCGTTTATCTAGGAATATAAGCTTGTAATGCTATTTCCTTAGGGAAACAATGATTTGGCCCATGTTTGTGTGTCTGTGAGAGAGAGAGTCTGAAGAAAGTAGAAAGATATGAAAATCCAAAACATGTAGAAAAAGTTTATTATAAAAAAGCCAAAGAAAAACATTCACTTATATTCCTACCAATACCATTATATTAAAAATACACATAGTAAGAGTAATAAAATAAGAAATCAGAATGTTACAAGTGAATCACATTTTAATATCTTCATTATTTGATGGCATTTAAAATATTTATTCCAATTTACTACAATCATATATTTAAAGGGTGGAGCATAAATCTATGGTGAAAAAATAATGAAAATACAAAGAAATCTTGCACAAACATGAAGAATCGGTGTTCTCTTTTGCAATGAAAATAATCTTTAGAAAAAAGCAGGACAGAATGCTTAATTTTCTTTGATCTCTATTTCTCATTTGAAATCACTTCAAAGTTATTTTTCACATATAGGATGCAACTGCCTCAGTAGTCTTCTTCTTCTTCATAAATAAAAGGGCAGGAAATCTATAGAATATTATAGGTGTGTTCAGACATTTGGCTCTCTCTACATATGTAATTTAGGCCCATGCTTTTATAGACATTATCTTGATATCTTGACTGAGGTATCTGTTTTCCTCTAGAAAAGGCAGCAAAGCCACTATTGAGCTGCAGAAAGGTCAGCCCTTATCTATACATGTTCTCTTTTGATGAAAAAACAAGGGCATTCTTCTCAACATTAGCAGATACATATTACTAGACTTCCAAGTCATAGCTCATGCTTTCTCAAAAGGGTGATCATTAATTGGTGAGTCCAGAAACTAGGTAGAAAATCTATATACTACTAAATCTCTCAATGTGTTTATCTGTTTGTATGTTTGTACCCTCAAGTTAGCCCAAACGGTGCATTATACTGCAACAATTTTTGAATCAAGGTACCTCAAATCCACTAACTTAAAGAATGTGTAAAAAATCTGGGACCCATTACTCCTGTGGAATTGAAATTTCCACAATGTTCAGACCACTTTTATTTGCAAAGTTGTGGCCATTGCAGCATCCCACGGTCATGTGATTGTCACTTCCAACGATCCCTGCCAGCTTCCTACAAGCAAAGTCAATGGGGAAGCCAGCAGGAAGTCAGAAGTCACTCCCACTTCTTTTTTGCCTGCCCGTGGACATTCTGTTCATCTGTTTAGGTAAGGAAATCTTGATTTATTATTGAAGTTTGTTTGCCACTACAATTATTTTTCTATTTATGATACTCTTCTTAGGTGATCATGGGACTTTCCAGCATTGGTGTGTGTGTGTGTGTGTGTGTGTGTGTGTGTGTATTTCAGCCTAAAATTTAATGTTCATTCTGGTCACATCAGACTGCACTACCTTTCTCTCAAAGAATAACCCAACAGGTCACAGGGTTGTGTAGTATGTTCTAAATTCACCTGGATACCCGTTGCCACAACTTTTGTTCTGCATAAATTCCAACTACTTCTTGTCACTTTAGAGGAGCAACTCCTCACTGTGCATAAACCTGCTGTATTTATTTATTTATTTATTTATTTATTATTTCAATTTATTCCCCGCCCATCTCCCTTGCAAGGGACTCTTGAAGTATTGATATCACACTTTTGGAAAAAGTCCTTTCATTTCCCCTTCTGTCTTAGTGTACTGTACACATGTAAATTCATGTACAGTATGTAAATAGGGATAGGCAGGAACAGGAAGTGCAATTTGCCATATGACTCTGGAGAGGAAGTTAAAGCCAGTTATGGATCCCCATTTTTTAATGATTATGTGCCATCAAGTCATTTTCGACTCCTAATGACCACATAGTTAGATTTTCTCCATGACAATCTGTCCTTAACCTTGTCTTTCAGGTCTTGCAATGGTGCATTCATAACCCATTTATATTTCTGATCTGGACCAGGTCTTTTGCAGCAGAAGGAGAAGAGAAGGGAGATACATGTACATATTATTGAGAATATGTAGTTTATATTTAAGCAAACAAAATTGCAAAATTTGTAATAGAAAATATTTAAAAAATGGAATCTTGTAATGGGAAAAAAACACTTTCTGGATAATTTGGAATGGAGAAACCACTAATAGGAGAAAGGTTAGGATCCCTTTAAGATCTGCTTAAATTCCTGGCTCCAGGTATAATTTTCCATTTTAAAATATGGAATTAAAATACATTGATGAATTGATTGAGCCAGTTTGGCGTAGTGGTTAAGGCATCAGGCTGGAATGCGGGAGACTGTGAGTTCTAGTCCCGCCTTAGGCACGAAGCCAGCTGGGTGACCTTGGGCCAGTCACTCTCTCTCAGCCCTAGGAAGGAGGCAATGGCAAACCACTTCTGAAAAACTTTGCCAAGAAAACTGCAGGAACTTGTCCAGGCAGTCTCCAAGAATTAGACACGATTGAACGGATTAAAAAAAAATCCTGGCTCCAGGTATAATTTTCCATTTTAAAATATGGAATTAAAATACATTGCTGAATTGATTGCCACCTACTGGCTTTTTAAAATCCAAGACTAAATATCAAATTTTGCATTTGACCTTCCTTTGTTCTGCATCAGGCACTTGAAAACTGAAGAACTAAAGAAGCAAAACAGCAAATGATTCACCTCCCTTAAAGACAAAGGTGGGCTTTTAGCCTAAACAAATGTACACCATCTAAAAGTGGAGGATGTTGTTTTCCAGGCAATAACATGGTGAAGCCCTGCCTATAGCCAGTATCACAGAAAATCTTAAAGACTTTAGAAGTGGAGTCATTACTCTCAACAATGGACTGGAATGAGAGCCAATCTAACATTCCGGTTAGAGTGAGAATATGACATTATTTCCAATATCAATTTCTCCATTGTGGATCTGAACATTGAAACCTTAGGGCCTGGTCAGAGAGCTCTTGAGAGCAGCAGGGATGGAAATGTCAGAAAGAGTTCCCACATAGTCAGGGAAAAACAAACATGATTGCAAATTTGATGGTTACAGAAACGAAGGAGACCAACCAGCCTCCCCAGAAGACAGCCAAGTAGTCCATTGGAAGGAAAACAACATTTAAGAGGGTTTGAACATTGTTTCTCTATGTAGGGCTTGTTCTTGAATCACAGCTGTTACTGAAATTCTTTGATTACAGCTTCCTATTTTCTTCAACAAAACTTACTTATCTATTGATCGTGAGCGTGCTAAGTGGTTTACCCAAATTTACCTGTCAGGTAAAGTCTGACAGGGGAAATAGAAGGAGGCGATTGTTAATTGTTAATAAAATTTGGCAAATTGCTTGTAAGCAAAGCAGATTATGATTGAGTATTCCTCTTGCCAGAGCGTGATTTGTCCATAAGACAAAGATTGGTTTAAAGAAACTGACTAACAATATGCAAAGCAAGTGAGTGACATCTTAATTAGAATCATCAGAAGTTCAAAATAAATTGGGTAGGATAATTTGTAGATTGGTAAAAAAAAAGAATGATAAAGTTGTTCTTTACCCATGCAGTTAAATACAGCGAACAAAAATAGGTGAATTCAAAATATTGTTGGCTAAATAATATAGAGGAATAAATCAGCATGTGTGGATCACACTGAAATTAAAGCACAGCGTGGATAAAGAAAGAGATCTAGCCTATACTCTTTCTTACAGCCTTTTTTTCCAAGTGGAAAAATCATCATGTGGAAGCTTTTGTAAAGTGATTTTGTTCTGCATTAGTTTCTGCTGTGATCTAAAGGCTGTGATCCAGTGCATGTTGACAGTTGTATTAAAATGGAACCCAAGCATGTTGCCCAGTCTTGCAAGGGACTAACTAGGATGCAACTGATTAGCTCACTCATTTTAGCAAACCTCGGCATGATTTTTGGCCCGGCACATTGCTTTTTGATAAGAAGAATGATCTATAACTTATTTCTAGCACCCAGGCTCTGTCCCAGTGATAGAAAGAAACTCTTACTGTACTGACCTAGCTTTTTAAAATTCCATGCTTGATTACCATAATGTGTTCTACATTAGGCTGCCTATGAATATGCCTGAAAAGCTTTAGCTAGTATTATTGTCAGCTGTCTCCTGTTCTGGGAACTTTGAGGGATTTGAGCAGGCTGTGTTATGTTACTCTCACTGGCTGTCAATATGCTTCTGAGCCCAATCTAAGATGCAAATATGAGAACCTCATCTTTTAAAGCAGAGCAGGCAATCATCTGTGGGAAAAGTTTTGTTGGCTTCTGCAAAACCCTTTGGAAGATGTACACATATCACACACACACACACACACACATTTATTATGCAGACATACCCATTCTCTCGCTGTCCCATATGTATACATCTCTCTCTCTCTCTCTCTCTCTCTCTCTCTCTCTCTCTCTCTCTCTCTCTCTCTCTCTCTCTCTCGACACACACACACAATATTAGCATGATCATTTAAGAAGGCCCCTACCTGCTCTCAGAAGAAATTCTTTCTAAGGTGTGGAGGAAATATGTTTAAACAGAAGAAGTAGAAGGAATAGTGACTTCTCATTCTTGCTTCCTCTTTGCACCCTCTAGTTGGCTTTTCTATGGCAAGAAATTTGTGTTTTGTTCTTAAAAAAAAGAGAGAAAAAGAATGGAATTATTTTCCCCAAGTCCTGCAACTTGTACTTACTTCAACCATTTATGTATGTTACAATTTCAAAGGATAGATGAATGAAAACTGCATGGTACCTGACACTCACTTGATGTTATCTACTGTACTTCAAAATGATTTCGCAAAGGCAGGATTTGCATTAAAATTAAATTGCTAAGGAGGAAACTATTTAAATACTCTATAGTTGCCTATAGACCTCAAAGTCCAGAGTCAATCCTTAACCCCTGGATCATTTTGGAGCCTTTTCCCACCCACTCTGGAGAAAAAGTACAACATGGTTTAAATCGACTTAGCTGGGCTGCGGTCAGGCTATAAAAATGACAATAAAAGTAATAAACAACCAGTTAGCTACAGATGGCCACCCTTGTTTCCATTTGTGAAACAATGTGTACAGGAATTTGGGATTGGAAAACAGTAGGAAGGACATTATAAATTGCAGAAGAAATAATCCCTCCGAAAGAGGCATATTTTCAGTGTTCTGTTATCTGTTCTATCACTTTTGAAGGTGATTGGATAAAAAGCCAACATGGCCCCCCTTTGCACACTACAGAGCTGGGAAGCATTTGTCACTGTGTGATATGATATGCAGAGGGCTTTTAAGCTTTCCTGATTGCAAACAAATGTTTATGTGGAGTTAAGTGTTGCTCTATTTCCTTTTATAGATTGTAACATGCTTACAAGTAAGAGAGGGAGGGAGAAAGAAGCCTGATGATCATTTGGATATGCATTCAGAAGATTTATAGGGATTAAAGCTAATGGAATCCACTTCCTCAGACAAAGGCACTATTTTATGGAGGCAACTATGGCCTGTCAGTTTAGCTGGAAAGCCATTACTAGGCGGCTGATGTCTCCAAGAAAAAACAACTTCCTTGAGCAGGTGTGAGAAAACACTGGAGGCACACAATTTATTCATATTTACCAACCTCAGAGTACAATAAAGATGACAATCAGGACATCATCTTTATATTTCTTGGGCTAGAAAAATGTTCTACGTTAAATGGTGGAGGAGCTGCCTACAATGCTAGACATACTGGCTAAATGCAGTAATGCTTGGACTCCGTCTAATTGAACTTCTTATGTTCCAATGTGTACACTTTAAAATTTCACCAAAATTCAGACCACTTGGCAACTTTGAGGGGGCACCACAGGCTACAGTGAGCAGGATAATGATTTAAATGTATAGGTGTGTGGGTGTGATAGAGAGAGGAAAGGAAAGATTTTTCCTTGCTTTTGAAACTCTGACCAGTGTGCTGGCTAGCCTCGAATATCAAGTTACACAGAGTCTCTGCTTGTGATCTGCAGGCAGGAATTCACTCACCAACAGCCAGAAGTTATGCTGTAGGGAAAAGCTGAGAGAGAAGTCCAGAGTTCGTTTGCCGAAGTCAGAGTTAATCCAAAAGACAACCGATATTCCAAAGCCAGGTCAGGGGTGGTAACAAGTAGGTCAGCGAGAAGTCAAAGCCAAGTCAAGGAGTCCAGAAGTCAGAGTAACAGTAGTCCAAACCGAATCAGGAATCAAGCCAGGTTGCCAGAGTGGTCACAAAGCCAATATGCTACGTTGCTCCCACAACCCACTCACCGCTCTGCTGGTTATTTATTAGGAGTTTAGGAGTTGTCATCTGGGTCCTGCAAAGACTCCACTTCTCCTCTGCATAAATCTCTTGCAGCTAACCGGGCACTTCTCCTTCTGTCCTTTAAGGCGAGGCGCACACACCTCCGTCTCTGCCCTTTGGGTGATTCAGGTGAGCTGGGAGTCTGATGGGATCCAGCTGGCTGCTGGCTAGAGGGTGGGGACAAACCACCATCCCTGGCTTGCTCCCCTGTAGCCTCAGTTATTGGCTGCTGGCTAGAGGGTAGGGACAAACCATAATCCCCAGCTTGCTCCCCTGTAGCCTCAGGTATTGCCAACTCCCCACTGCCCTGTGGTGCTGGGTCTTCGTCTGGGACCGTGCCTGTGTCTGGGACCTTGTCTGGTTCAGTCCCCTGGGGGTTCACCAGGGGCAGCTCGTCTTCTGACTCCTCACTGAAGTCCTGGGGCAGAGGCTGAACCAGGACAACCAGTGTGTAAAAGAATTTAGGGATGGTCTTGGGGAAGGTATGAAAGAACCATTAAGGAGGGACTTGGAGAAGCAACAGAGATTGAAGCAAGTGTGAGAAAGAAACTCAAAATAATCCCACCTTATTTTTGTTTAGTATACGTTGGGACAGAAAGAAACTTGGGTAGGCTTTCAAGATTCTGTTAATATCTTACAACGATAAAGTAGCATTTCTGGAATCTTTGCAGTATCTGTTTCTTAACCTGGTCTATCTTGAAGGGCTGACCCAGTGGCTCTACCAGGGGTTTTATTTGCTTATCCTTCCCAAATGCACCATGAAATGAAAAGTATCCCTCATACTCTTCTCACCATCTGCACATTACAGACACGTATGCAAGCTGGAAATGACAAACTGCACATTTAGCCAATTATTGGTCAACTTCAGCTAGCTGATAGCTCATTACAGTATTGAGAATATCAGCTAATCAGCTTTACTGCTTAAAAGTGGCAATCACTTACTTTAATGTCTACTACAGTTTCCATGAATTAACAAATGAAGATATGAATTAACAAAGAAGAAATTTACAAAGAAGAACGTTTCTAATATTTCCTCTATCACACATGCAGTTTGTGTATTTGTCTACATATGTTTGTGTACATTCCCTGATGGTTTCCAAAATATTACACCTGACATACTACTATAGGAATGATTGCAGTTTTGAATGGTAAACAAATGCACTGAGAAGCCTCAAAGCCATCTATTCGCCAAGGTGCAAGATCAACACTGCAGCTGAAGTGTTTTCCCAGCTAGTACTGAGAATTTGCATGGCAGCAAACGCAGTGACAGTTGCATTCCATTCCAGAAAAAAAAATGTATTTGAAGGCTTTTCCATCAGTGAAATGGGAGATAGTAGGGCAAGAAGGTAGAATGGCAGGATAAAAATCAACAGGATTAACCTGTTGGAATCAGAGTTTCATTTGTCACCGAAGTGAGAGAGAAAGAAAAGCAGATGGCTTTGTGAACAAGTTTTTCGGAGCTTATGACACATCAGCCCTGGTTTGTAGTTGGCTTTTTGAGATTGGCAAGGGTGATAGGGAAAGTACCAGAAAAAGTGTTGAGGAGTAGGGCTCCTTACAGAGTCTCTACAGCAGAGCTTTCCAAACTTTTCATGTTGGTGACACACTTTTTAGACATGCATCATTTCGCGACACATACAGCAGGGCATCATTTTGCGACACACTCTTACAGCAGGGCATAAGGAAGGCACTAGGACCTGCGTGGAATCACAGCAGGTTTGGAGGCAGCAAGGCACAAGGCAGGCACTAGGACCTGCGTGGAATCCTGGCAGGGTTCGGAGGCAGCAGCAGCCGCGACACACCCAGACACTGCAGCGGACACACTAACAGACTATTGCAATGCGCTCTACATGGGGCTACCCTTGAAGAGTATCCGGAAGCTTCAACTGGTCCAGAATGCGGCTGCTCGCGCAGTTATTGGTGCGCCAAGATCAGCACATGTGACACCTCTGCTGCGACAGCTGCACTGGGTACCTGTGTGCTTCCGGGTCCAATTCAAGGTGTTGGTTATCACCTTTAAAGCCCTACATGGCATGGGACCAGGTTACCTGAGGGACCGTCTCATCCCCATAACGTCGAACCATCCCACTCGGTCATTTAGAGAGGGCATGCTGCGGATCCCGTCGGTAAGGGAGTTTCACCTGACGGGGTCTAGAAAGCGGGCCTTCTTGATAGTAGCGCCCACCCTTTGGAATATGCTGCCCCCGCAGGTGAGGCAGGCCCCATCGCTCCCGGCCTTCAGAAAGAACTTAAAGACCTGGTTATGCCACCTTGCGTGGGGGGGGGGGGAACAGCTCCTCTTGGGGATGGCTGGTGCCATAGAGCCCTTTTAAACATCGACCCATCAAATCTTGGATTTTGTATTTAAATTTTATTGTATTGGAGAGTATTTATATATGCTGTTTTAATTGTTGAATTTTAACTGTCGATTTTTGTAAACCGCCCAGAGTTCCCTTGCGGGGAGATGGAGCGGTAAATACAAATCGAATTATAAATAAATAAATAAAAAATAACATGTCCCGACACGCAGTTTGGAAAGCTATGCTCTACAGCTTTCATGTGTTTCTTGCCTCAAAAGGTGAGAAATTGGGTCACTGATTTTCAGTTGCAGTGGTCCAACAATGTTACAAGAGTCAAAAAGAAGCTGCTGGAGGTCATTAAGGGCCTAGTCTGCCGGTTACCCATTCTGATTCCACACCATGACGTATTATGGCAAGTATCCAGGCTTTCATACAGGACTGTTTCCCTGCACAACCTGAGGTGTTGTCTGGATTGAATCTGGAACTCTCTGCACAAAAAACAAGTATTTTGCTACTGACACAGTAGTGGCCTTCTCTAAAATAAAAGTCTTTGTGATGTCATATACATATGCACACACAACCATAACTACAAATATAATTTAAAAGGGAGAAAAGGTTCTTGGTTAAATGTAAAGGACTGTTGGGTAACTTCAAGATTAGATTGCTGAAAAACGTCTCTTGATGTGTTGGTTACGTTTTCATACTTCATAATAAGTTTAGTGATCTTATCACAGCTTAGTGGTCCAATTAAAACAAAACAAAAGAAAGGCATTGTCTGTAGCTTGAATCATGTCAACTGGATTTCTATTTTCTCAGTGGAAACATTTTGCTCCTTATCCAATGAGCTTCTTCAGTCTGAGCAAAGTTGGTAAGGGAATCCTAAATATGTTTCTAGGTAGCTGTGTGACCTTACACCTGGGGCTAGGTCATGGTTATATTGAGATGTTATTTTAAGTCCTTTTATCATCTAAAGGAGGATCGTTAAGATCACCATGCTGCTGTTGAGCTTGTGAAATGGTCTTAATCTTCCTAGGCACAGAAGACAAAGCAGGGAGGAAGATGGGGGAGAGGTTGTGCCTGAGGCCCCCACCTCTATTCAAGGAAGGATTTTCCAAGTTGGCAAAAATGGATTCCTTGACCCCTCTCTCAAACCACCTATCTTCTCTGTCTAAAATGTGAACATTAATGTCCTCAAATGAGTGTCCTTTTTCCTTTAGATGAAGATAAACTGCTGACTCTGGTCCTGTGGTGTTACTTCTCCTGTGTTGGGCCATCCTCCTGTACAAAAGAAACCAAACAACTTTTGTACAGGAGGATGGCCCAACACAGGAGAAGTAACACCACAGGACCAGAGTCAGCAGTTTATCTTCATCTAAAGGAAAAAGGACACTCATTTGAGGACATTAATGTTCACATTTTAGACAGAGAAGATAGGTGGTTTGAGAGAGGGGTCAAGGAATCCATTTTTGCCAACTTGGAAAATCCTTCCTTGAATAGAGGTGGGGGCCTCAGGCACAACCTCTCCCCCATCTTCCTCCCTGCTTTGTCTTCTGTGCCTAGGAAGATTAAGACCATTTCACAAGCTCAACAGCAGCATGGTGATCTTAACGATCCTCCTTTAGATGATAAAAGGACTTAAAATAACATCTCAATATAACCATGACCTAGCCCCAGGTGTAAGGTCACACAGCTACCTAGAAACATATTTAGGATTCCCTTACCAACTTTGCTCAGACTGAAGAAGCTCCTTGGATAAGGAGTGAAACGTTTCCACTGAGAAAATAGAAATCCAGTTGACATGATTCAAGCTACAGACAATTCCACCTGGATGACTGAGAACCTTCATAGAAAAGAAAGGCATCTTTCGTATCACATAGACTCGTTTCTCGCATTATTTGCTCAGGACAAGGATGCTTGCACCCAAATTCAAACAGAGCCCCACACCTCTCAAGAAACGGTGCTGCTTCCCCACTGCCCTTAGCGTATGAACTGGAAGAGGCTGTTTATGGAAGCCTAAGTAATTGGAGCTCTGCTCATGAATTCTATCTTGCCCTCTGCGTGCTACAATCTCTCAATTTAATCCTTGGCTGTAGAAAAGAGAAATGAACTTGTTTTGAGCGTGATGGGGTTCTAATGGAGCATGTCCACTGAAACAGGTTTGTGTCTTCTGTATTTAATTAAAGTGAATGTGTTGGCTGGAGATACAAATACATCTGAGGAATAATGGCATGTGATCCAAAGCATGGGATTTGGATGTAGGCTGGGGTAAAGCCTTTTCTTAATGGCAATCCAGCATACACTTATCTTCACTTATAAGGAAGACCACTGGAACCTTTCTAGAATTTTAGTAATAGCTTGTTTCTTTCACTCAACTCCCTAACCACCACATGTCCCACAGCGATTGCAACATGTAAATCTCTATACTTCAGATTAAGACCAAGGCAGGCTTTTATATTTATCTCAAATAGAAAGCCTGAGCAGGCCAGTTTTAGATTTGCTAAAAGGGAAGTTCATGCAAACAGAAAAGGCTCTGGATTTGTTCAATATCCCATCGCTCCAACTCTCCCTCCCACCCCCACAGAGTTAGGCATGCAGTTTAAGTAAATTTGTTTACTCAACCAAGTAGAATTTGTAAAATAAAACCACTCCAAGATGTAGGCATGCCTTTCACAAAGACAAGACCAAATTCAATAACGGCTCTTGGGTCAGCAGAATTAGTTCATCCTCCTCCATCTGTTCTTTCTAATTCCCCTTCTTTTTCAAAAGAAAGACAACCTAGGGAGCAAAGTGCAAACATTGCAGACAGTTGTGATCCTCTGAAATGCTAAATCTTTCCTTTATGATTCAAGTAAAAGTAATTAAAATTCATTAACTTAAAATACTGGAATCCTGCTTAAATTTTGGCAGCCCAAATATATGGCTCACAACAACTACACACATAGAATTGTCCCAGGGATACTAAAGCACAGTGGTAGAATTCTGCACTACATAGAACTTACTATCCATTTCTTTTACTGTTGATCCCTAGGATGCTATGGAAGCAAACAGTGAGGGCTCTGCTTCCCTTCTCAATCAGCTGTCTCCAGCAAAACATCCTTTTGTACAGTATAGCTGTTCTACACACAAATTTTGGAAGGTAGGGGCAGGGAAGGACTTCTACAGTGAATGCTGTGTTGGGGGCATCATCCTCATCCTATGTAGTTCAGAAGGACTACTGAGCCATTGGGCTGTAAGATAAGGCCCTAAATATATTCAGGTTCATAGATGATTTGACAGGAGAATAGAAGCACCCAAATCTTCATTTGACTGGGCACAATAGAAAAGATCAAAACATCAATGTTTAAAAGCCTTTTTAAAGAAATGGATATGCTTTATATCGTTCCTCAAATATTTGCTTTGGACTTTTCTTATTTTCAAGAGAAGGTAGTCAAATCTCTTTGTCCTCAATGCTCTACTTTTGGCTGTGGTATCAATGTCTGACTGAGATTGCTGCTGTGTGACACAGACTTCAGCTATTTCTAGCCCAGTGACATAGATCAGTTGCTGGCATTCTCTCTCTCTCTCTCTCTCTCCCTCCCACATTTGCTGATAATCACCAAGTTCTCAAAGGGAGGAAGGGGAAATAAATCCTTAAACAGAAATAAATGCATCCTTATGCATTAGACCAGAGCTTTCCAAACTGTGTGTCGCGACACAAAAGTGTGTTGCCACACACAGCGTGGTGTGTCGCCACACCACCCGGAAGCGGCGGCGCGTGCGTGCATGGCGGCTGCCATGCATGCGCATGCTGCCGCATGCCCCCCGCGCCGCCGCATGCCCCCCGCGCCGCCACTGTGCGTGCGCCGCCGCACGCCCCCCGCGCCGTTGCCGTGCGCGCGCGCCGCCGCACGCCCCCCCCGCGCCATCACCGTGTGCGCGCGCGCCACCGCTACCGCTGGTGTGTCGCCAGTGGCAGCACTTTGGAAAGCCCTGCATTAGACAAACCTGTACATTCTATGAATGTTAAGATGGTTAATGTTCTACCATCAGGTCATAAGAATGATTCCTGCCACAAATTATTCCTTACTACCTTTTTTCCTCTCCTTGCTAAACTCCTAGCACGTATACGTAGATATTCATTCTGTTGTCTTCAGAGCCTGTAATGAAACATCTGTTCTGTTTGTCCAGCTTGGTGATTGAGATGGGTGCCATGTCCTAAAATATTCATAAAGTTGTTTTATGTTTGGAGGCAAGATCTTTACCCTTGATTCACACCATTAAATAATCTTCTAATCTGTGCTCCAGAATGATAACCAATATGTTGAGATCAGTCTTAAGGATATTGGTGGGTCAAATGGGAGGGAAGTAAGACACATTCCTTTGTGGGTTTATTTTTCTTAAGGATTAGTTTTACACTGGCTCGTCTCAATGTCTGTAGTAAATTGCTTTTCTCTCAGGAATTTGTAGATAATTTAGCCAGGGGATTGCTAACCATATGTGTAATTTTTTTCTATTAACTTTTGGCTCAGTGCCAGCAGTCACAGAGCTATATTGTTTTAGATATTTCACATGGCTGACCTGTCACTGAAGAGAGAATAAAACTTGCTTCTCTTTTGGCCAGTGTTTCTTTTGGCAATGAGAAAACTTGAATAGTGTCTCCAAATTCCCAATATCATGTAATGAAGGAGAGAAGCCAATCATTAAAGGTTTAAGATAGCACTTTGTCCATGATGCCAGGATATAAATACTAACATTAGACATATGGAAATTCTGCCCTTTTAACAACTTACACTGACAGGTGACTATCTCATGTGCAATTTATAATTTATGCTCAACTCAAATTTAAATGTACACACACATCCACAGACAGGAGTTAACAGACAGAAACCTTAGTTCTCAGAATGTCTATGAAGGTTCTCAGTCATCCAGGTGGAATTGTCTGTAGCTTGAATCATGTCAACTGGATTTCTATTTTCTCAGTGGAAACGTTTCGCTCCTTATCCAAGGAGCTTCTTCAGTCTGAGCATTCATTCCCTTACTAACTTTGCTCAGACTGAAGAAGCTCCTTGGATAAGGAGCGAAACGTTTCCACTGAGAAAATAGAAATCCAGTTGACATGATTCAAGCTATAGACTTAGTTCTCAGACACAATTTCTCAGAGTAAATTCAATTATTAAAGATTGTGAAACCTTCATCTATATACACACAACTTGGAATGCTTTTCAGAATTATTGAAAGGCCTCATGACTTGGAATAATAGGAATTGGCACAGTTTCCATGTTTTTTTAAAAAAAATTAAAGGCGACAGTGTGCATCCTACAAAGAAATACTTATGTCACCTGATGGGAAATCACAATGTAAGTCAGACAATGACAAGCATGAATTTCATCCATTTTAGAACGGAAGATCTGGAGGCCACTGTTAATTATTGAAATCTCATGACAGAATGTGGTATGTAGGTTTAGAGATTCAGAAGACTGAAATCCATCTGAAGCAAGCGCAAAGAGGCAGGGAATAAAGCCAATGGAGAATAGAACCAATTATGACTTGATGTGAAAAAGATTGTGCCTCTGTTGCTGACTTAGGAGCAAACAAATAGAATATATTATTATTCTTTACAAATAATTGGAGCGGATAAAAGGAAGCATTTGTTAGAGGCAGGGTGGGGAAGAGAGTTATTAAAGGAGAATATGCATACAAGAACAACTAGATCTATGCATCTCATGACTCAATGCACTTCAGTCGGAGATGTGAAGCATTTGTATAAACAAAGTAATGAACTGCTCAATAGTTGCTGAACAATAGTTGTTTGAACATGGGAACTTCAAAGCTGGAGTGGTATATTCTAAAGAAGAAAGGGCTGAATCCCTGAAGTTTAGTTTCTTTCGGCCAATTTATTTCTAAAACTTTATGTCCGATTCCTACATCAGTTTACTTTTTAAAAAACTCCATGTAAAAATTCATAGGAACATTAATATGTATCCTGGTATATGCATTTTGGTATATGTATAATATACAGTATATAGTTAACGGTATGTAATTGCCAGTGGCATCCCCATATTCAGAGGATATGTATAGGTTTTTGTTGTTGTTGTTTATTCGTTCAGTCGCTTCCGACTCTTCGTGACTTCATGGACCAGCCCACGCCAGAGCTTCCTGTTGGCCGTCACCATCCCCAGCTCCCCCATGGTTGAGTCACCTCCAGAATATCATCCATCCATCTTGCCCTTGGTCGGCCGTCTTCCTTTTGCCTTCCACTTTCCCTAGCATCAGCTGCTTCTCCAGGGTATCCTGTCTTCTCATTATGTGGCCAAAGTACTTCAGTTTTGCCTTTAATATCATTCCCTCAAGTGAGCAGTATGGATTTATTTCCTGGAGTATGGACTGGTTTGATCTTCTTGCAGTCCAAGGCACTCTCAGAATTTTCCTCCAACACCACAGTTCAAAAGCATATATCTTCCTTCGCTCAGCCTTCCTTATGGTCCAGCTCTCACAGACATAGGTTACAACAGGGAATACCATTGCTTTAACTATGCGGACCTTTGTTGCCAGTGTGATGTCTCTGCTCTTAACTATTTTATCAAGATTTGCCATTGCTCTCCTCCCAAGAAGTAGACGTCTTCTGATTTCCTGGCTGCAGTCAGCATCTGCAGTAATCTTTGCGCCTAGAAATACAAAGTCTGTCACTGCCTCCACTTTTTCTCCCTCTATTTGCCAGTTATCAATCAAGCTGGTTGCCATAATCTTGGTTTTTTTGAGGTTTAACTGCAACCCAGCTTTTGCACTTTCTTCTTTCACCTTCGTCATAAGGCTCCTCAACTCCTCCTTGCTTTCAGCCATCAAAGTGGTATCATCTGCATATCTAAGATTGTTAATGTTTCTTCCAGCGATTTTAACTCCAGCCTTGGATTCCTCAAGCCCAGCACGTCGCATGATGTGTTCTGCGTACAGGTTGAATAGGTAGGGTGAGAGTATACAGCCCTGCCGTACTCCTTTCCCAATCTTAAACCAGTCCGTTGTTCCGTGCTCTGTTCTTACCGTTGCTACTTGGTCGTTATACAGATTCCTCAGGAGGCAGACAAGATGACTTGGTATCCCCATACCACCAAGAACTTGCCACAATTTATGATCCACACAGTCAAAGGCTTTAGAATAGTCAATAAAACAAAAATAGATGTTTTTCTGAAACTCCCTGGCTTTCTCCATTATCCAGCGGATATTGGCAATTTGGTCTCTAGTTCCTCTGCCTTTTCTAAACCCAGCTTGTACATCTGGCAATTCTCGCTCCATGAATTGCTGGAGTCTACCTTGCAAGATCTTGAGCATTACCTTACTGGCATGTGAAATAAGTGCCACTGTTTGATAGTTTGAACATTCTTTAGTGCTTCCCTTTTTTGGTATGGGGATATAAGTTGATTTTTTCCAATCTGATGGCCATTCTTGTGTTTTCCAAATTTGCTGGCATATGGCATGCATCACCTTGACAGCATCATCTTGCAAGATTTTAAACAGTTCAGCTGGGATACCGTCGTCTCCTGCTGCCTTGTTATTAGCAATGCTTCTTAAGGGCCATTAAACCTCGCTCTTCAGGATGTCTGGCTCTAACTCACTGACCACACCGTCAAAGCTATCTCCAATATTATTATCCTTCCTATACAGATCTTCCATATATTCTTGCCACCTTTTCTTGATCTCTTCTGCTTCTGTTAGGTCCTTACCATCTTTGTTTTTGATCATACCCATTTTTGCCTGGAATTTACTTCCAATGTTTCTAATTTTCTGGAAGAGGTCTCTTGTCCTTCCTATTCTATTGTCTTCTTCCACTTCCGCACATTACTTGTTTAAAAATAATTCCTTATCTCTTCTGGCAAACCTCTGGAATTTTGCATTTAATTGGGCATATCTCCCCCTATCACTGTTGCCTTTTGCTTTCCTTCTTTCTTGGGCTACTTCCAGTGTCTCAGCAGACAGCCATCTTGCCTTCTTGGTTTTCTTTTTCTTTGGGACGTTTTTTGTTGCCGCCTCCTGAACAATGTTGCAAACTTCTGTCCATAGTTCTTCCGGGACCCTATCTACTAAATCTAGTCCCTTAAATCTATTCTTCACCTCCACTGCATATTCCTTAGGAATATTAGTGAGCTCATATCTAACTGATCTGTGGGTCTTCCCTATTCTCTTTAGTCTGATTCTAAATTTTGCAATAAGAAGTTCGTGATCTGAACTACAGTCAGCTCCAGGTCTTGTTTTTACCGACTGTATAGACGTCCGCCACCTTTGGCTGCAAAGGATGTAGTCAATCTGATTTCGGTGTCGACCATCTGGTGAAGTCCATGTATAAAGTCGTCTTTTAGGTTGTTGGAAGAGAGTGTTTGTTATGCACAGTGAGTTGTCTTTGCAAAATTCTATCAGCCTATGTCCTGCTTCATTTTGTTCTCCCAGACCATGCTTGCCTGTAATTCAGGTGTCGTCTGACTACCCATCTTAGCATTCCAGTCTCCTGTAATGAAAATAACATCTCTTTTTGGTGTATTATCCAGTAGGTGTTGCAGATCCTCATAGAAGTGATCTACTTCTGCTTCTTCAGCATCTGTGGTTGGGGCGTATACAGTATTTGGATCACTGTGATGTTAAATGGTTTCCCCTGAATTCGAATTGAGATCATTCTATCGTTTTTTGGATTGTATCCAAGCACTGCTTTAGCCACTTTATTATTAATTATGAAGGCTACTCCATTTCTTCTGTGGTCCTCTTGTCCACAGTAGTAGATCTGGTGGTCATCTGATGTGAAGTGGCCCATTCCAGTCCATTTCAGTTCACTGACACCCAAAATGTCTATATTTTATCTTGACATCTCACCAATAACCACATCCAATTTGCCCTGGCTCATAGATCTTACATTCCAGGTTCCTATGGTGTGTTGATCTTTAGAACATTGGATTCGTCGTTCACCACCAGCACCGTCGGCCGCTAGCCGTCCTTTCGGCTTTGAGCTAGCTGCGTCATCACATCTGGGGCTAGTTGAACGTATCCTCTGTTCCTCCCCAGTAGCATTTTGACCATCTTCCGACCTGGGAGTCCCATCTTCCGATGGTATACCGACATATCTCTTGTTGTACTGATCCATTTAGTTTTCACGGCAAGAATACTGGGGTGGGTTGCCATTACCTTCCCCAGGGATCGTATTTAGTCTGACCTCTCTGCCACGACCTTCCCATCTTGGGTGTCCCTTCACGGTTTAGCTCATGGTTTCATTGAGGTTCTCAAGCTCCAGCACCAGGACAAGATAACGATCTCCTTTGCTGGAGATGTATAGGTTTAAGGAAATGAAATTGCATAAAAATGCAAACCAAGCAATTTCTTCAAGTCCCTAATTTACACATGGTATTGAATGACAATGAGATCCTTGTAATATCAGTATAAAGAAAAATGTTTAAGTCTGGATTGAAATGTTAACAGTAAACCAGCAGCAAACTGTGAACTTGTACATTTTACTCTTTCTTTGATTTTTACTACATTCTGTAAACCCTATTCTCTGTTTATTTCCTTCATAATCCAGATTATCATATTTTGCTATATGGCTAATCCAAGATACATGCTTAAGGATCTTTTTTCTGTCCGGTATAAAATGGCAATTATCTCTTTTGAGAACATCCTGGAAAATAGCTTGATTTTCATTTATTGTTTTGAAGACACACATTTCCATGTTGATTATTAGTTCACATTTAACAGCTCTTTTTTGGAAGGAAAGGAAAGGAAAGGAAAGGAAAGGAAAGGAAAGGAAAGGAAAGGAAAGGAAAGGAAAGGAAAGGAAAGGAAAGGAAAGGAAAGGCTGTATTCATGGTATGCATACCAGCAGATGCAAAGGATATGGTGCAGTTCATGGCTTTTCTTGATTAATTTACAAAGAGATACCTACATAGTCTTTATAAGAATTATTAACTACATTAAATACATGGAAATCCAGCTAAACTATTTACATTTATCGTGAGCCTTGTAAATTCTAGTTTAAAATGCCAATCAAAGTACTGAACAGTTCCTTTTGCTTGCTGGACTCAATTCACTTCTTGCTGAGAGATAATGTTAGCATAATGCAGCTGTTACTAATTTAATTATTGTGGGAGTGGATTTTTCTTTGCTTAGTGAAAATTGGGTCCCTTTTGTATTGATTTTTTTCACATCATCTGCATCAGCTTAGTCATTTTTTATCAGGTCAAAGTTCTATTTGTTCATTTAGTCATGTGGCTCTCCTTGGCCTAACATAGAAAATCAGTGGAGTGTGTGGGTTAATGTGCTGTACTAAGTCTGCAGAGAGCCAGCTTCAAGTGCATCCTCAGCCATGGAAGCTCACTGAGTAACTTTGGGCCAGTCTCTATCTTTCAGTCCAACTACCTTTTAGAGCTGTTGTGGCAAAGGATTTGAAGAAAGTGTGCTATCTTCTTAAGCTCCTGGAGGACAGGTGGAATTTTAGTAAATATCACCAGTTACTTGATCTTGCAGGCAAAGTTACTAGGTGATGAACTTGGTACCTGACCTCAGCATGCAAGCATGTGCAGTCACAGGAGCAGGTACTATAATTTCTATTTCCTTTTGATGGAAATCTTGCCTCACTTATCTTTTGGTTCTTAGGCACATGCTTTTCTTTCACAGATCTGTTAAGGGGAAAGCCGGTTTAGTGGTTTTGCAGTCACCCCTCATAGCAAGTGCTCAGATATCTTTGTATGTGACCAGACAGATGCCCACAACATGAACTAAGAATGTACTTCAGGAGTGGAGTTGCTAAAATTTTCCTTCCGTGTTTGTGTGGAGTGAGGGTGAGAAGATTTTTCAGAAGCAATGGTAGCTCAAAGATGGTCCCAACTGAATGCTATTTCGTTGTATTGTCCCTCAGTGTTTCAAGTTGGTGGAAGTAAAAATGATCATGGCCCAATTTCAAGGTGCTTTAGAGCAGAGCTTTCCAAACTTTTCATTTTGGTGACACACTTTTTAGACATGCATCATTTCGCGACACACTCTTACAGCAGGGCACAAGGCAGGCACTAGGACCTGCACAGAATCACAGCAGGTTTGGAGGCAGCAAGGCACAAGGCAGGCACTAGGACCTGTGCAGAATCCTGGCAGGGCAGGTTTGGAGGCAGCCAGGCACAAGGCAGGCACTAGGACCTGTGCAGAATCCTGGCAGGGCAGGTTTGGAGGCAGCCAGGCACAAGGCAGGCACTAGGACCTGCGCGGAATCACAGCAGGTTTGGAGGCAGCCAGGCACAAGGCAGGCACTAGGACCTGCGCAGAATCCTGTCAGGGCTTGGAGGCAGCAGCAGCCGTGACACACCCAGACACTGCAGCCGACACACTAACATGTCCCGACACACAGTTTGGAAAGCTCTGCCTTAGAGGCATTCAGGAGTGGAAATAGAGATGATGCAGACTTGTTATCTGTATGTAAAGTGCTTAAATCTTTAAGGAAAATACAACACCAAACCACTCTTATAATAAAATATCTAACATATCTGCCTAAAATCCAGTAGACATTGGGTGAGCATTCATTTAAATTGTAATTGGAAGATATTAATAATTTAATTATGTAACAAGACATGAATATACAGAATATGTAAAATAAGTTTTACTTGAAACATGAAAAATATATGCTTCTCTAGTTTTCTCTTTTTTGTTTTTGCATATATAATTTTTAAAATATTTTAAAATGCAGTAGAAACAAATGTTAAGTGAAAAGATCAGGCTATTGCTCAAAAATGTCTTTCTATCTAAAGATGTCTGGAGTCAAACTTTTTTCCAAGTAGGACAGACACCTTTATGATTCTCTTAGATGCTCAATTTGCAGAAGCAGTTGTCAATAATAGCACTTTGAACTTTGCCATACCTTTCTATGTTTATCTTTGTAAAGATTGATTGTAGCCATGGCAGAAGTGTATATAGGTTTCCTGAGAAATGACCCCATTTTGTTGAATGTTGACTTGTGAATTCAGAGCTCCTATATCTATGTGTGACCCTTAAGTAGGACAATCAACAAAGAAATGGTACACTCTTCAATTTGTGACATCGCTAACTCAGGAGCAGTAGAATATATGTCAAAGCACACAAAGCAAACAAGTTATGCTACAGCAATCTTTGGTTTCAATTTCTGCATGCACTCAATAGGCAGGAGAGGGCTTAATTCCAATTCATAAGAATTTAGATGGATACATATTTAACCCACAAATCAGCGGGTTCACATGTCATGTGAGGCCATCATCGAATTTGTTGGTTTTGTCTTAAAAAGATAATCTGAAACAAGGCACTGTAATTTGTAATCCATGGTGCATAGTAGGTGGCTTATAGCTTGGTGCAAAAAGTTCAGCCTGGGGTTGAAGCCCCTCCCCCCCACCAAAAAAAGTGGATCCTGCCCTTGCCTACTTTGGAGAGTGGCTCTTCAGAAGCCATGCCAAGTCAGGAATTGCCCTTGAGCCAATGGAAGTTGCAAATTTCCTGATTTGATCCACCAGATTCCTGGGGTGGACTGATCAAATGGGTCCTACTGCCCTGTGCAGGAAGATCTAAAACAAGCAGAGAGAGTTAACATATAGCACTCAGTCAACGTTAGTTTATTCAACAAACCACAATTTAAAAAGTAACAATGGCTTTATTGCAAAGTGTGAATCACATCATGAATATCTGATTTGTATTTAATTTCTAATTACCAACATTTGAAGCTATTATAGAATAAGAGATCTCATCCCAGGCAATTTGATTATCTTTATGGGTGAGGCAACAGTTTAATTAAGGTGTGTGCATGCATCATGCTAAGCTGTAATGCCAAATGTTTCTTTTTAGCTTAGTATTGTGCTGAGTGGACCAACCTAAGCCAATGTATTTTACACAATAAATCATAATTAAACAAATCATGGATATGCAAAATACGTGAACCAAGTTTAGTGTTATTGTTATATGCACACTGTGAAATATTATGTGGTAAAATATTAGTTATTTGTTTACTGAGCTAATATGTCACTCCACTTATTCCAGACCCTGAGCAACTTACACACCCTATTCCATTAAAAATATTCATACAGCAAACATCAAATTACATTTCCCCTCTGAGGAATAATACAAGAACTCCATATAGATAAAACTCTAAACTAGAACAACAATCAGCCATCTTGCTTTCTATATGGGGAACTATGACAGCAAGGAAGACTGTGCCAGCTGCCAGAACTAACAATGCCAGGGGAGTTTTCTATGTGAAAAATGCTTGGGCTGAGTGGAATTCCAACCTGGGCTCTCAATATCTGGCGATGGACTTTACATCTGGACTTGGGATGGCTGGGGCAGTGGGTGCCAGCTCTCCCCCTGGGTGAGAGCTGGAGGGGAGGCAACAACATCTGGGGATTAACACTATTCTGTGCCCCAGGCTGGTCCAAGTGGGAGAAAGTCCCAATCCTAAGGTGTGTGGTGTGTTGAGTGAGGAGTGGCCAGTAGCTAGCCTGTCTCGGGTTGAGGGCTGCTGATTGTTAAAGCACAAACAGCTTGGAAGTGTCCCTCAGGTAGGCCAATCAGAATATATAGAGCAGAATATCAGTTCTAGGACCTCAGAGTGGAATGACAGGAAGCAGGGGGCTTGGCCTGTTGAGGGGATGGGAGAGGCAATAATATCATGGTATTCTCAGGCAGAGGGAGATATAATATGAGACAGGGCTCTTAGGGGAGACACACTTATCAATTAAGACACTCAGTGCCTCTTATCAATTCCAACTTCCAGGCTCTGGGCTCAGACCCAATGTCAGGTTAATGGCTCTGGCTCTGGTTGTCACTGCTACACGCCAGTTCAGCCTGTATTAATCAAATCATATTGTGGATTAGAGGGCTGCCCAGCATGTATAACTGAGACCTGAATGGGCACAGAGGAGGGTATTCCCTTTTGGAGATGTACTTGCTTGGATTTCTAGTGTAACATCATCTGTCTGCAATACAGTGGTGATGGAGTTGATATTGTCCTGCAGGAGACTCTGGTGATTTTGAGGAGTGTTGCCATGCAGATTGCCAGATGTGAGACCCGGTTTGTGAAGCTGGGCCTTAAGGAACAGATAAGATTGCTTTTGCTGTACCAGTCTTCCTTAGGCACAGTGTCTTCCCTGCCTGAAATAATTGATTCTGTGATGGCACTGATGGTGGAGTCTGCCATGCTTACAGTGCTGGGGGACTTCAGCCTTCTTCCAAATGCAGAGTTGGAGGCAGCTTGGGAGTTGATAGCCACCATGGACCTGACCCAAGTCATTGAGGGTGTGGCACACATCAGGGGTCATATATTAGACCTCGGGTTTGTCTTAGGACAGTGGCAACATGGTCTGGATTTCAGGGATTTTAACATTTGTGCCTTGTCATGATCAAAACACTCTCTGCTTGTTTTAGATCTTCCCGCACAGGGAGGTAGGACCTATTTGATCAGTCCACCCCAGGCACCTGGTGGATCAAATGGGATTTCTGAGGGAGCTTGGGGAATTTCCTAAGGCTTTGCTGCACACTTGGAATGAGAGGATAATTTAGATCGGATTGCACCTGGGTGGTCTCTCCCTGCTCGTGGATCCTGGGGGAGCTCCCTGGTTTTCAGAATTGCTCCAGGAGGTGAAATGACATAAGAGACATCTGGAGGACCACTGAAGAAAAATAAGTAGTGAATCCAACTGAACATGTGTTAGAGCCTATATTAAGGATGACATCATGGTGATGAGAGCCGTAAAATGTAACTATTTTTTTTTCATTCCTATGGTGTCAAGAGAATGCCACCTGGCAGCCCTCTTTAAAGTGAGTTGATACCTACAGGGAAGGGAAGAGTTGGCAGAACATCTGCAGGGCCTCTGTGAGGATTACTCCAGACATTCCAAAAGATAAAATTGCTTAGATTTGCTCCAGCTATGCATATATATATATATATATATATATATATATATATATATATATATGTATATATCCTTTGAGGTGACTGGTATGGTCTAGCTTCGTTATCCAAGAGGCATTTGAGATTGTAAGTCTCAAGGAAGTAGACAAAGTCTGTGGTTCTGTGAGTGCAACCACTTAGATCCACTGTCCCATCTGGATCTTGGAAGATGATGTGTATTTGGGTCCAAGTGGTGGTGAATTCATCCTTGAGTGAGGAGGTGGTTTCCTCTTCCGCAAGAAACCATTGCAAGATGCAATGATGTTGGATAATTTCTGACCTAAAAACCTTCCCTTTTTAGGAAAAATTATTGAGAAGATGGTCAGGCTGCAGTTTCAGAGGACTCTGGAAGAAGCAGATTATCTGGATCCATTCCAGTCAGGTTTTGAGGCCTGAGCATACTATGGCGATTTAATTGATCTCACTTGTGGATGACCTCTGGGAGGCTTGGGTTGGGGGTGCTGCATCTATCCTGGACTTATCTCTCAGCATCTCTTTATATGATTGATCATAGGGCCAGCTTCTGGGCCAACTCAAGGGATTGGGAGGGGGAGGCACAGTTTTGCTGTGGTTCTCCTCCTTCCTCCAGGGACAGCTCCAGTCAATTTTGGTGGAGGGAGATATCTAGCTCTACGTATGTCCTTGCTCTCCCCATTCCTATTTAATATATACATAAAACCACTGGGAGAGGTAATCCAGGAGCAAGGATTAAGTACCATCTGAATTATGATAATACTCAGTTATATCTCAACATCTGGCTGACCAAGTTAGGTTTCAAGGTTCTGTCTCAGTGTCTGGAACTGTGGGAGTCTGGATAGAGATGAACAGACTTAGGCTCAACCCTGGCAAAACAAGTGGCTGTGGATTTTGGATCCATCATTAGTACTCACTGGGGTTGCACTTGCCCAAACAGAACTTGTGTACAATTTGGGGGTCCTCCTAGACTCCTGGCTCCTGCTTGAAGAGTCCCTCTGCAAGCGACCAACCATATACATTTAAGAATAAGTAAATGATGATACCCATCCCCAATGTCTGTTGGAAAAGTCAGATAGCCCAGGATGGTGGGGACCACACAATTCTCAGATGGAATGCTGTTCCATAGAAAGAGGGCAGCAGCCTGAAAAAGCCCACCTCCAAAGTCCTTGCAGCCCACATTCCCTGACAGAAGGGACCATAAAGGAGTGACTTGTACCTGATTTTATCAAATGGGCCAAGCCTATTGGAAGAAAATAACCCTAACATAACCAAGTCCTAAGTCATGAATGGTGTTAAAAGACAACTAGCTCCTATGATTGCACCCAGAAGTAGACTGGCAATCACTGCAGCTTTCAAAGCAGGCATGTTGCATGGATGAATTGAAATATACCCATTACCACTCAAGCCATTGCATTGTGGACCAGCTGTAGCTCCCAAGTGGTCTTCAACAGCATCCCCAAGTAGAGTTCATTGCAGTAGTCCACAGTGCTAGCTGCAGCTGCCCAGCATGGACAGCCTTCAGAAGGTTATCCAGGCTAGATGGTTCCTTGCAGCCTTTTTTCCATGAAGCTTGTGGTAGAAGGCTTCTCTCAGTATGTGCCAAAAGCATCCCAGGCTGTGGCATGCACTGCAGGCATTTCTGAAGCATGGAAGCTGTTAAGCCAACATTGAGGAAAGGAGTGATAGAAAAGTTCTTCCACAACATAGGCCTAAAGCAGGGCTTTCCAAAGTTTTCCCGCGGCGACACACCAACCGCCGTTGGTGTGTAGCCACAGGAAAACCAAGAAGTGCCGCCGTTGCGGCAGCGCGCAAAAACCCGGAAGCGCTGCTGCCACTTTCGGGTTTTTGCGTGCCGTGGTTGGTGTGTCGCCGCGGGAAAACCCGGAAGTGCTGCTGATGATAAGCGCTTCTGGGTTGTGTGGCGAAACACCAGACTGTGTGTGGCGACACACTTTTGTGTCGCGACACACAGTTTGGAAAGCTCTGGCCTAAAGTGATTCAAGGTAATCTAGTATCTTTGCAAAAGTAACTTAGGTAGCCTTTTTTTGGGCAAAATGAATCATATCATCTCCATGTCCCAGATTGCTTCAATGAAGCAAATCTATATCACTCTTCAAAGGTCTAGTAAATATGAATTTTTCTTTGACTGTAAATAATACATTGACTGCTCCAGACATTGAAAGGGTTTTCATAGCTTCTGTCATTTTAGGAACTTTTTCTATATGTTACAATCAAAACAGAGATGAATGTAAGTACATACCTTTGCATTTAATGTGCAAAGATTTCCTTTTATGAAATGCAGATTGCACCAGGCCTTTGTATGTGTGTGTGTGATTGTTATTGGATTGCAGCTAGTGTGGAGGAGGAATTACATTATCTGAAGGAGAAATCCATTATCTAAAGGTGTTTCTGAACAGAGCTGAAATTCTACATTTGCTCCAATTGAAGTTGGAACTTTCAGGGGTGGGGCAGTGACATATAAAGTGTGTTAATGTCTCTTCTACTTTACTGAGATGGAAGGGGGGATTGAAGAAGCAGAATAGAAAACAACTGTACAGAATGGAGACAGAAGTTTTGAGGGTGGAGAAGGAAGAAAAGTAGGGAGGCAGGGAGTAGAGAAAGACCAAGATGTAAGGATGGATTTTTGGAGCCAAACATTTACCTAGACCATACATCATCACAGTTCTGAAATTTCATGAACTTGTCTTCCTATAATTTGTCCCTTCAGAGACTCTTGGCCTTTCTGTCTTCACAACCTGTTTTGGGAATCTCTAGATAAGTGACAAAGATGTTTCCTTTGACAGCAGGATATATAGCGATTACCAGAGATTGGCCTTATGCTTCATCAGATGCTTGATTACCTGTGACTATTCCAAGGAATTTTGCCTTTCAACCAAAATTAGAATTGGCGTAGAGAAGTCATCTGAACACAGCTTCTATTTGTGCTTTTGTGAGACACATTTTAAGTCATGATTTGGGGATCATTATCTCCCCTGTACACAGCTTTGGGGAATTGGATGCTGCAGAATTGTAAAACTTATTTCACAGTTTCATAGCTTAATACATATAAGATATGGGGGGGGGGGGAATCTATAGGATTCATTTGAAAGATAGAGTGACATTCAAATGAGAAGAGGGGCAAGGGGCAAAGTTATTATATGGTAACTCCCCTGTTTCCTTTAAAAATTCTAGAAGAGTTTCTAATTTTGTCTGGCACAACAAAGCTGGGGAAAACATTTTTAATGTTTCTCCCCATTTCATTTTTCAGCTCCAAATCACCAACTGACATGGAAATTGGCTTATAGTGGGAAATACAGAGATTCCAAATTTGGATTTATACATCAACTTCCCCACAACACCCCCTCCAAAAAAAGAAAGAAGGACATATTTTGGCATGAAGCTTGTTTTTACTAAGTTATGTGTTTACACAGACATTTAAAAACAATTGCTATTATGTTAACAGAAGTATATCACTCAATAGTAAGGCTACGTGCAGGTGGACTGAACTGTCAAGAGAATATTTTTAAAAAATGTTCTGCCAACAGGAAAAAAATTCACCTGAAGGCAGTTTATATTTTAAATGCATTCTGGTTTCAAGAAACAATACAGAAATAAATTTTGAGGTGATCTTAATTAAACAAACTGTCCTTATGCAACAACTGTACTGTAAATCAAGAAAGAACATTTTTTTCTTTTCTTTTTTTATTAATAATAATAATAATAATAATAATAATAATAATAATAATAATAATTCCAAACCCCTTATTTATGCACAGCAGCCCTGAGAGGATTTAATGCCACAGTGGATCAGACTTCCCTAAAGTTTGTCATTCCTGATAAGAGCCACCTCTGTGAGGAGTCCTGCCAAACAGCATAAATTACCTTAAGCTGCAGATAAGCAAAAGGCCATTTGGGTTTTTTTCAAGTCTTACACACAGCAATGTAAAATAGCGAACAATAGGGAAATTGGCACTGATTGGAACCTCCCCAGGGTTAGTCAGGAAAGCCCTGGTTTCCTTGCTGTTTCAAGCCATGGTTTATCATCCAACAGTGACTGAGAACAAGATGGAGCCTTTGATAATGTTTGAGTTTTAATGGCTGCCCTTCTGTCTGCAGGTCATAATTAAACATGTTTGATCAAGGCCTTAACAAGCATCTGTTTGAAGCAATTTCTCTCATCCTCCTCCCTTTTGGTGCTGACGATAATTACTGGTCACTGGTTATTAACAACATTTTGTTGTTAGCCATGGTTAGTAATAATGAGGACATTAGCATAACTAAATGAAATTAGGATCATGGGAGGAAGGAGATGATTGGGGTGCAGGAAGCAAAACACTACATGTCAGTAATTGGCAGGCAGTTTGGAAATCTAGAATGCCTCTTATGAATTTGTGAGCTGCTCTGAGGATTGCTGAATACATGCTATGCACACAGAGAAAGGTCCCCAGTCCGCTTTACATTTTACACTTGTGAAAAGCCATAGCATTAGGGATGACAATCAGTTATTTTCCATGCCAAAGAAAGTTCCTGGTACAATTTCTACCCTAAAGATGTGGGGAAGATTTTTTTCAGACATTGCCATCCAGTCTGGATGAATCTTCATGAGCGCTGGGTTAGATGCACCCATGGTGTGTGGAGGTCATTAGGCATAATTTGGATATTGTGAAAATGGAATCACAGCAGATGATTAGTACAAACTAAATCTAGCTCCAGTGTATGAATTTAGTAATAAAATGAGAAGATGCTATGTAGGCTGGCATCAGCATTCCTGAGTAGTACTTGCTCTTGATATCCTGGCAGATTCTCTAGACCCTCATTTCATTTCCTTTTTTCTGGGCACACATTCTGATTCCAAAGTAGTTCTGGGACATGGCATACTTTTCAAGTAATTTCAAAACTCAGTTGCTTAAAATGCTGCAGCTGCCTCCTGTTTCTTGCAATCGAGTAAGGCCACCAAAGTTCAGTGAAGGAGTAGAGAACTTACCAAAGACTTGTAGAGTATATACAGTTAGAAATGCCCACTTCTCCATCTCTCTCATTTTTTTTTCAATCAAAACATGCTGTATTTTCTACACAAAATAGGATTTCATGGCAAATAAATATATTTAGCACCAGAAACAAAACCTGTTTTCTTCCTGTAGTGGTGCTCTGATTTAAGTGATTTAAATGCAAAAGTTACTCAGTACCAGATACAATTTGGCTGATCTAGAAAACTAAACAAGACTAGGCCTGGTTGATTGGTTGGTTATTTATTTATTTAACATATTTGCATGTAATTGTTCATTAAAAATAATCTCAGAGCAGTTTACAATTTAAAAAAATAATTGGAGAGCACCTCAGAAGACCATGGAGAAGCAGTGAGAACAAAAGCCATGTTCCATAGCGAGTTCCATGCCACTTTTTAAATCTTGCCAAATAGAATGGAAACACATAACTCTGAGGGAATGCAAAGGATCATCTACCTCTGAATCACCTCTCCCGCTTTTTGTTGTTGACACGTACCCCAGGAGCAGCCTGAGCATGACCATTCTGATTCACAGGTCAGAGCTAGTTGAGTACACTATGCATATGATGCACTCAGGGGTTGAGAGAGATGCACCCTTTCCACAAAGCAATAATTGAATACATGCAATAAAACACATGCCAGTTATAAACTATGAGGATTAGCAGTGACTTTATGAAATAGAAGGGAGGCCTGGGTGGAGGTGACTGCGTAGGGTGACAGGCAGGTACATGAAAGGGATAACTGTTTCATACACCAGTGGTCACATTGGTAGCAAAGTATATGATTGGCAGTTCAGTTCTGAGGCCTCTGTCAACAGTTGCAATAGAGAATATAGAATAGTGGGATAGTAGGATTCTTTATCTGCCAAGTGAGGTGGCTGCCTTGTACAGCACGTTTAGAAAGGATAGTAAATTGCTTGGGATTTAATTTATTGTTGTACTTCTACTTGTGGACTTCCGTATCTCATGTATCATAACAGCAAATGGCAGCATCTAGTTGACCTTGGCTAAGCTCAAACAAGCTAAGCACAGTAGGACCTGGCTGAAGATCATTCAGTGGCCTGTTAGAACCAGTGAATGGAGCAGAGCTTAATGTAGTGTAAACTCATGCACATAAAAAGAATATTGTTTAAAAACAGAGCCAGTGAGCACATTAGAGAGATCTAGGTTCTTAATCTTACACTTTTAGCCCACCCAAGCATAAAGAATCACACGCTTAGACATAGTAGGTTTAAAAAGTAAGTACAAAAGAGTTCTTACATTTATTGGTCCAGTTACATCCATTTTGTTGAAAAATGATTCTTCTTTGGTTCCCTAAACTTTGTTTTAGACTCCTGGCCCTTTGTTGCTGTCAGGGCCGTGTGGAGAAAAGGGGCTTGAGGCCTAGGCATGGCCTCTCGATGGAAGGAGCTCAGGCATGTGCGTCCTACTCCTCCGGTGGAAGAAAAAAGAGAGAGCTGACTACGAAGGGAGAAGGAGGAAGTAGGAGTGGCAACAAAACAACTTCCTCAAAGACACAGAGAATTGCATCCTGGGATGAACTCATCTACATGCAAATGAGGCATGTTGATTTGCTGAATTTCCTACACTGGCTAGTACATCAATGAGAGGCCACCAAAATAATCCCATGGTTGTAGATTGGTGGTATCCTCCATAGGCGATTCTTTTGAAAGCTATAGCTTCAAACCATCAAAAAGAGGGAGAGGCTGGTGCCACTGAAAAATGATCACGTAAAACAAGGACTATTTTTGGTTAAGCTCTTGAACTGAATAATTCAGAACACTTCCAGCTCTACACTTTCAGATATCATGTAACTGTTTTGACAAACCGGTGTAATGGTCAGTGTTAGTAATGCTATCTGACACCATGCAAACAGGAGGGTTTTTCCTTCTTTGAATATTGAACACGGGACAGGCTTAGGGCATGAATGAAGGCATTTCCTTTCCTGGAAAAGGGAAAAAGCAAATCTTGGCAGGGCCCATACTAACTGATCCAGCAAAGCACTTAATGTGCAATACAGACTGTCTGAACTGAGGAAGAACATAAGAGGGCTTTGCCCTAGGCAATATCAGAAGAAGGTCCCTCTTGGAAAAAGCTGTTCACATGCAAGATAATTTGGCATTGCTACAAGCTCTGAATCGGCTATAAGATCACTTCGAAAATCTTATCTAATCTCTTTGGGACAGCCATCAGCGAGGGCTCATGGCAGAGAAGTACATGCTGGAGGAAACGAAAAACAAAGCCCCCATTCCCCGGTCTTAGGCATGACACTTTTAAACAGAAGGATTAAAATTGAGTAGTGGAATGTTAATTGCTTTCAGCATTATATTATAAATACTTCAGTGCATCTTCAGAATAGATCCAAATTTGGTGTTTGTTGTGTTTAAATGGGTCTCTGTGTAGCGGTTTGAGCTTCTCTTAACATAAAGGTGTAACATTGCATTAGCACAAGATTAAAGCCTGTGGACGCATTTTAAAAAAGCTAAAAGTAAGGGAAACCCAATTAGCTTTGTTACCCAAAAATAGCTCTGATAGGTGCAGGGTTTAATGAGACATTAGACTGATTGGCTGGCTATTTATATCAATATTAATGTTAGCCCTTCGAGGTAGTCCAGACAAGAAGCACAACCATAAGTACTAACTCTATCTTTGTTGTAAGGTTACATTAACAGAATCTTGCAAGACTTAAAGTATTTCTCCCATCCTTTCCTTTTACTCTCTGAAAAACTTGGGAGGGTCCCTTCTGAAACGTTTCCCACGCCCCCTCCTCCTTCTGAGGGCTGAGAAATCTTTTACACATTGGTTGTCCAATCTGCAGCTCTCCCTCCTGTCTCCCAAGGTCATTCCTACACACCATTACAATTAAAGAGCCCATCACACCACACAACCCCACCTCCCTTAGCCTTCCCCACATATGGAACTGAGGTTGCAATATTGTATAGTGTTGGTGATAACCCAAGAAGCTGGAGAAAACTGTCACACTTGATTTTGGAGAGAGAGGTGGGACACAGGGGAATTGGGTGAGAAAAACTAAGATATTCCAGCTTTTCTTTTTCCTCTTCTTAAGATGGGGAATTTTAAAATGGTATAGGTAGTCCTCGCTTAATGACCACAATTGGGACCAGAATTTTGCTCGCTAAGCGATGTGGACATTAAGCGAGGCATCACGTCACTGGACCTGATTTTATGACCATTTTTTTACTGCAGTTAAGCAAATCAATGGTTCCCTATTGATTTGGCTTGTTAGAAGCCGGCTGGGAAGGTTGCAAATCACGATCATGTGACCACAGGATGCTGCAACCAGTCATAAATCAGAGCTGGTTGCCAAGCACTCAAATCACGATCATGTGCCTGTGGGGGTGGTATGATGGTCATAACTTCAAGGATGGGTCATAAGTAACTTTTTTTAGCCCTGTCGTACCTCTAAACTGTTGTTAAATGAATGGTCATTAAGCGAGTATACCCTGTATTAGGGGTTATGCAACATTTTAGATGTGTTTCCTATTGGAAAATTACAGGAAACTATATCAGTGAACTTTGGCAGGGTTAGGATTGGAGAAGGGTTTGAACTCCTGGTGCTGCCAGTCATCCAACCTGCTTTAGAGCCTTCACTTGCTTGCATTCCTGTGGCCCTCAAACTCATGGCAATGGAGTTACAGCAGACCTGCCATTTATGATGAAAACCCACAATTGAGAAATAAGTACACTTTAATGCTGAAGGTTTCAGCATTTAACTCTGCATAGGATTATGCCATCTAACCTACCACATAACTTCTAAAAATGTCCACTCTAATGGGTTTGGGAAGTGAAATAATGTAAAGATAAATAAAGGGAAGTTTTCTCAGAAAACATCAGGATTTTGTCTTCTAGGGCCAAGGAAGCACTATAAATTGGCAGCAATACTTCATTGAGCCTTTTTCTGAAAATGTGGATAAAACAGAATAAACTTTTCTCTCATCCAGGTTATCTGTGATACATGAAAAACAGTATCCAACTTTGGCTATTGTAAATTAAAAGAAAATGCCAGTGACATGTTGAAAGACTGATCTTCAAAGACCAATGCTACATGCATGGGTGGTATGTGTATTCCTCAACCTTGGGTCCTCTACCAGAGGCCTGGGAGTTTGAGGGTTCTGCGCAGTATCTTAGCTGTTTCTAGCACTGCACTCTTCTGGACAGAGAGCTCTGATGTTGCTCCTGGGATCTGTTGGAGCCACTCTCCCAGCTTGGGAGTCACAGCCCCGAGTGCTCCTACCACCACTGGGACCACTTTGGCCTTCACTTTCCACATCCTCTCTAGTTCCTCCTTCAGGCCCTGGTACTTCTCCAGCTTCTCATACTCCCTGATGTTGCTGTCACTTGACACCGCTACATCTATCACCATTGCTGTCTTCTGGTCCTTGTCTACTACCACGATGACTGGTTGATTGGCCAGTACCTGCCTGTCTGTCTGGATCTGGAAGTCCCGCAGGATCTAAGCCCTGTCATTCTCCACAACCTTCTGCAGAATCTCCCATCTGGACTTGGGAGGAGTTAGCCCATACACTGTGCAGATGTTCCTGTACACAATGCCAGCTACTTGGTTGTGTCGTTCAGTGCATGCTGTTCCTGCCTGCATCTTACACCCTGCCACTATGTATTGGACTGTCTCTGAGGCCTCTATACACACATACAGAGAGAGAGGGAGAGAGAGAGAGAGGGAGAGAGAGGGAGAGAGGGAGAGAGAGAGAGAGAGAGAAAGAAATTTTTTCTATCGTGTGATAAGGAATAATAGAGACAATCATTTTAGTAATATCCTCCTTTATATTCATAATAAACCAGCAATACAGCAGAACTGGAGCAGAGACCCAGAATCCTAGCCAAATTTTAACTTGACAATTATATTGAGTTTAACACTCAATAGCCTGGCTGTTCTCCCCAGGCCTTGAGTTAGGGTGGTTGGGGCCCCTGTTGGATTTATTTTAGAGTGTTGGTGCTGATAGCAGGGCTCACCATCATTTCTTGTTATTTATCCCTTTCCTATTCCTTTTTTATAATTATTATATTGTATTTTCTATTCTGTTTAGTTTTATTGTATGCTGCCCAGAGTCAGTGTGGAGCCGGGTGGTGCCTAAATTGAAGAAATTAAATTAAATTAAAATTAATAAATACATGACCATTCACTTTGGTTTGTGACAGCTGCCATCTTAACCGTTGTGCCAAAATCTAAGCTAGAAATTTCCCATGTTAAATAAAAGTAAATATCTCTACAGTAGTGATGGAATGTTCACTATTTTTGTCTCCCTTGTCTATGTCTCCCTTGGGCCCCTGTTACTTCCTATATTTTGGATGTTTCCTGTACAGTATTTGGGCTACCAAAACACAGTGATACTATGGCTGGGTTTATGTAACACCCTTGTCCATAATTTGGTTTCAACTTAACAATTTGTGTGAAATTTGTTTGTAAATCATAGCTTATGCCTTAGTATGTTGTACTAATCCAGCAAATAGTGTTTTATGCACTAAACCATGTTTAAACAAACATGGATTAGGCAGTGTGAACCTCACCTGTTCTTACAAAGGGTTATAGAAAGTCATACTTGGTGTTTCAGTCATGTGTGCACCTGAGCCATAGCTTGGAAAACTTCTCAGGCAGATTCTGCTGATATCAGTATATGCTATTTTCATGCTTGGTTGGGTTATGGGAAAGCTCTTATCAGCAGTGAGTTGCTGACTGGAGATTATCTTTTTCTTTCCTTTTTTTTCCTTTTTCAGGCCTAGAAGCTGGAGCCTGGGAATAAATTTGCAGGCTGGATGGGAAACTTGAAGAGCTTATGTTTGGCCTATAGCCCAGAATTTTCCCATTCTTGATTTAAGTAATCATAAAAGTATTATCATCAAGGAAAATCAACCTAAGCCAGATAACATTTTGAGTAGAGTCCTTCTGCACTTTGGAGGAAGCACCAATATCACCTTCCATATTGTTTTAAACTGCGATTGTTCTTGTTCTTAAAACAAGCAATCCAATTTTAAACAAAGGCTGTTATTTTCATATAATAGTTTATAAAGGCCTCTTCCCCTCCCCTCTACCTCCCCCTGAATCCTATGTGGAATAATATTTCACTATAGATGGAATGTGGATTGATTGGCCATCTCCCAGTTACAGGGTTATAGCTGTGCATCTGTTTAATGACTTTGGTAACATCAGAAACTACCAGGATACTAGACAACTTTGTGTTAAGTCTTTTCCAGTTATTTATTGTAGAGTGTCTATTAGGTATGTCTCCTCCTCCTCCTCCTCCTCCTCCTCCTCCTCCTCCTCCTCCTCCTCCTCCTCCTCCTCCTCCTCCTCCTCCTCCTCCTCCTCCTCCTTCTCTTCCCTCTCCCTCTCCTTCTTGAATACATGATTAACAAACAAGTTATAAAGAAAAGAATTAAGCTGCTGTAAAGTGTGCTTTCAAACACTTGTAATATTACAGAACATTTAAGCATTATAGAAGGGCATACACATAGAGGATTTGTAAAAAGACTGATTTTCTGTAATTATATGGTTAGAGTCATTCAGTGCCACTGATCACTTCACATACATGTGCTGGTCTGTTGATCACAAACCTACTTCTCCCATAAATAACAGATTAGGAGAGTTATTAAACTTGGAAAGGTTGCATATTCACTCTTGTTATTGCAGAAAGATCAGAGAACCAGTTACAGGATGACATGGCATCCTGTATGCAGGAATTGGTCCTCCTCTTTTTCAAATAGATTTAGATAAAACCAAAAAGAAAGGTAATGTGGTCTGTCCAAGGTGCATTCTTTCAACTTATCTGCCTCCCATTTTAAAACCAAAGATTTGACAGTGTTTAAGCATTTACACAGTTGTGTATTTTGTTGAGCTGAGTAACACCTGTTTCTCCATATTCCTTTCCAAACTGCTGCATCTGAACTCTTATCTAGCTGAAGAGTTTCAAGAGATTCAAGGAGTAGATAAAGCAAAATGCCAGAAAATTAAGCAGTGCTCTGGGCCATTATCTGGTGGGCAGGGAAGAAAAGAGAGAATGAATAAATAATAAGGTAATAATCTCAGCCCCTATTGGTGGAAGTGGAAGTGTTAGGGGGCGGGGCTTTGCTCAACTTCAGCTTTGACTGCTGTAACTTGTACTTGGGACTACTTTTGAAGAGCATCTGGAAGTTGCAACCAGTGCAAAGTGTAGCAGCCTTTGTGTTAACTAGGACAACATGTTATTCCCATATATCACATGGGAGCTACTTTGGTTGCCGTTTTATTTTCAGGTGTGATTGAAGATGCTGGTTATCACCTTTAAAGCACTACAGTATATGGCTCATTATAATCAGTAAGATTACTTACTGCAAAGAGAATCTGCTAATCTAAAACATACCTGCAGAAAAGGCTTACTGACAGTTCCTATCTCCTGCAAGGTATGATGGGAGTACATTTGTAGGACAGCGTTTTCTTTAGGAGTTCCTGTCCTGTGGAATGCCCTTCGACTAGGAAAAAAAAATGCACACCCTTGCCCTTTATTTAGAAAGCTTGTTAAAACTCAGGTCTTTTGAAGAACATTTGGGACAGAGCTTTCCAAACTTTTCATGTTGGTGACACACTTTTTAGACATGCATCATTTCGCGACACAGTAATTCAGTTTTACTAGCAAACCGGAGGTTAAACTAACTAACTTATAAAAGATATGGACACATACATAAATTGTAATAGCGAAATGTATGGGGACACAACATATCTCCTGAAAACAGAGTTCCCCTTTACAGCAGGGCAAGGCTTGGCCAGAGCTCCCCTCTTACAGCAGGGCACAAGGCAGGCATGGGACCTGTGCGGAATCCTGGCAGGGCTCGGAGGTGGCAGCAGCAGCGAGGCGCTTGAGGCTCTGAGCATCCGACTCAGAGGTTTCTTGTTACATTTGCATGACAGACCTACACACTGCAGCCGACACACTAATGTGTCGCGACACACAGTTTGGAGGCTGAAACATACATGGTGTGTTGTACCTTGGTTGACTGACAGGACTAGAATTAATATTGGTTATGCTGTGATTATTGGCTCTGGTATCTGATGGTTGCCCTGTGTTATTGTATCCATGCTGTGAGCTGCTTAGCGTCAGAGAGACTGAAGTGCCATGAAAGCATCTATAATAATACATAAATATTGACATCATTAGGACACAATAGATAGCTGCAGGAATTCATATAGATGGCATGAGAGAATTATTAGTATCCAGTGATAAGATCCAAAGCAGCTGAAGTGACCTGAAGCAGCTGAAAGTGACAACCAAAAGTGGTGTCTGAATAGTCCAGAAAAACTCTTAAAATAACCCCCACCAAGGGAAGAGGGTGACCCAATCTCCTGGCTCTGCTTTGTACAGCAAAATGGCTTGGGCCAGGACAGAGATGGCAGGAAAGGCCTTTGCTATTGTCAGAACTGAATGATTAGACTTGTGCAACTTCTCAACATACAGTCTTTACAGAGTGATCTGAAGGAAGGGACCAGAGATGAAGTTCTTAAAAAAAGAAGAAGGGGCGCGGTGGCTCAGCGGGTTAAACCGCTGAGCCGTTAGACTGCCGACCATAAGGTTGGCAGTTCGAAACCGCGTGACGAGGTGAGCTCTCGTCACTTGCCCTAGCTCTCTGCCAACCCAGCGATTCGAAAGCTAATATAGCAAGTAGATTAATGGGTACCACTCACGTGGGGCAATTTGCGGGCGTCCAGCGGAGAGTCATTCTCGATTCCAAAAAGACCTGGAAGTGCAGCGATGTCGGCGGAGGACGATGGAGGACGACGGATCCGGAGACACCAGCTTCCTGGATGTCAGCAGCCGGCGCGGAGCGAGGCATTCTGGGACTTGCAGTCCAATGCCTTCAGCAGAAGAGCCGGTTCCCTTCCTCTCTCCCTGTCGCGCGGGTATAAACTATATGATATATGATGTATAACTTGATGATGTATAAATTAATGTATACTGATGTTGTAAGCCGCCTAGAGCCCTCCAGTAGGGAGGGGATAGGCGGGGTATAAATAAGATAAAATAAATAAAATAAATAAATAAAAATCATTATCTGGGAAAATTTTCCCCCTCCTTTCCATTGAAAGGAATGTTAACCCCAACTGGCAACTAGCGTGAATTATTATCTCATAAGCCTGTTTGATAGTTAATCAATATTTAGCTGTCAGATTCCTGACATTCATAAATATAAGGAAATAGGAAGAGGAGATGGCCATTACCCCCAAATCATCCCTCTATCTAGCAACATTATTTAACTATAAAGCCTACCAGGAGTTCCACTTTTTCCAAATGAAACCTGAGGTTTTACAATACCCCTTTTAAGGCAGCAGCTGGACCAAGTTTTGCTTTGGGCTGAAATAGCAATTTCAGTTGCAGTTTCTTAGCTTGGATTAAATAGGATATAGAACTGTTATTAGGTTTCCTAGCCTAGTTTGCATCTCATTTTATCTCCAATGATTGGAAGATACATATAATGTGGTTTTTATTCATCATAAATGGGGGAGGGAAGAGAGAGAAAGATTATTTTAATGAATGCAGTAACTCCAGCTATTAGAGAATTGACTTCTTTCTTTGTGAGGTGAACAGTCCCTAGTGCTACCTGATACTTGTGAAATACTATTCAGCTCATATCACCTTTTGACATTGAAGTCAGTATCGACTTCCCTTTGATGTTTTCAATTACTTTGCAGCAGCATTGTCGTATTCTGGAATTCTGGATGGAGTGAAAAAGCCAAAACAAATAGTGCAAGCGCTCTCTCTCTCTCTCTCTCTCTCTCTCTCTCTCTCTCTCTCTCTTCTTCACTTATACGGAGGACTAGGAAAAAAGGAAGGTAAAGCAGCTCTAAAGTGCCCAGATGCAATGGCAAATTCTCTTAACAATGGAAAGGTCAAGAGAAAGAGGTGAGGGCTCATTCCTGTAAAGGATGGATTCCAAAATTGCATGCCAGAAGGGCTAATAGCAACAAGACACTAGCTAATCAAAGCCCAAGAGTCTTGAAAGGCTGCATCTTGCTCTGCTGAGCTTGGTAAAAAACAGGCAGTAGAATCACCAAGAAAAATGTATCCTTTTAATGAGATGAAAAGGTATGCTGCAAGTTGAGCTTGGCTCCTGCAGGCTACTCAGATGTGTCTATTGATTTTCTTGGTAGTAGTGCAGAAGTGATGGACAGTTGCTTTCTTCCAGGATGATTTTTTTTCTTGATTTCCCAGTTTAGCCTACGATCCTAAGATTTCCTGCTGGTCTCCCATCCAAGCATCTATCCTGTGTAACCCTGCTTGCCAGAAGCTGCTTCTGAACCTTGTTTTGAGGACAACCTAGTAAACTGAACTGTGCACCCCCATGGTAGCCTTGCTTGTGGCCCAAGCAGGTGATTGCATATGAATAATTGCAGGACTTTGATTGTATTATATCAAGTGATGACCATTTTGCTTGGCATTTATATTACTTGATTGTTTACTGTCTGGACTGATGTCTATATGAGTGTGTGGGTCACACATTTCATACCGATGAGGACATCTCTTACTGTGGGATGAAAATCTCCATGGAGAGTTTCAAAGAGTACCTCAAAAATCCCCAACACTTGGACAAACTTGTTCCCAGTTGAGAGCAGCGGGATTAAGCAGCATATGCAAAATAACATCAACATTATCCTTCAAAGGGCTTTAGCAATGATCCGTGTTCCCTGCAGCTTTCACAATTTACAAACTGGTGGTTGGAAAGAGATACCAATTTGCACTCTTGGAATGAAGCCCTGCAATGACAAACATTTTGGTAAGAGCAATTTTCAATAATTTAAGTTCTGTATTGGAGGAGGGAAGTAAGAGAGAAAATTGTGCATAGCCAATTAAGAATTTATGAACAGCTGAATACACACACTTTATTTATTTATTAGAAATTGAAGTGGGATATCTGGCTGCCTCTGTCACCAAATTAATCACTTTCTGTCTCACCTACAATCAATCTTGATAATTATAGTTCAAGGTAATGATGCAGAGCAAGTTAGAAACAGAAATACCATCACAAGAGTACGTTTGCTCCTCAGATTCCAAGTATTACTATTTAATTGTGTAAGATTTTTTTATTTAGTTTTTAGCATCTCTTCGACTACTCCTTCATCAAAATGCCAATGTAATCTATGCCAGGATGATAAAAAGCAACAAAACTTCTCCAGTGACACCTCCAGAAAAAATGTAGAAATAAAAATGATAAAAGGGTAATTTTAAAACCAAAGCGCCTGGATGGATGGATGGATGGATGGATGGATGGATGGATGGATGGATGGATGGATATAGATAGATAGATAGATAGATAGATAGATAGATAGATAGATAGATAGATAGATAGATAGATAGATAGATGATAGAATCTACAGTAAGAATGGGACTAGCAATTTCAGAACCGCTTGTGTAGGAGGCAAGATTTAGAACAATAGCAGTTAATGATTAAACTATTGATGGATAACTACCAGAACATGAATTAGTGGTCACATTATTTTCTTCTATATCAGTCATACATTTATCCTCTTTTGTTCTTTGGCCAAAAGTGTCCTCCTACATTAGTCCATGCTGCCTTCACCCCCTGACTTTCCAAACTGTGCTGCTTCTTGCTGCTGTTGAAAGTGTGCTATGAATGAAGGTACATAGGGAAGACTGACTCTGAATATTTTCTTCCCCAGCATAGACCTAACACTGTACCAAAAGCTCTTTGGCAATTGCAGGAGAACGATGGTCACAGAGAAGAAAATACATGAGGAGATTGTCCCTGAACTCTTCGCCACACATCAGGCAGCTATGTGGAAGGCAATCAAGAGAGTCAGTTACATTGGAAAGATGATGTACACTAAGAGTATTGTCCAAACTTCGTAAAAATATATACACAAATATTTATATTGTATTAAACATTAAGACATGTGTCTTTATGTGTGAGGAGAGAAGGGGAAAAGTAATGGTAATATTTCCCATGTCTTTCTATAGATGAATGTATGGGAACAATCAGTATTAATTATTTAGCTGGCCCTGAGTTATGCCTGATCCCTGGTGAACGTACAGATTGTGACCTCCACCCAATAATAATGCCAGTTCTTCCAAAGACAGTCCAGTGACTTTCCTGACTCCATCCATCTTATGCATTGTCAGGACCCAGCTGGATTCACCTTCCCTGTCAGCTCAAAAACAAATGAACTGAACCCCATTCTCTATTTTTAAGAGAAAAATAACACCACATAGGACCCAACATATGTAACACAATATATTGTCCCCAACTCTGATGCAGAGATTTTAGACCTGGAGGCAACCCGCCCAGCCATTAGAAATGTCCTCAGCAGCATGTAATAAGCCAAAAGACAGCAAGAAGGTCTCTTACAAAGGAAAGTATCTGACAAGAGTCAAGACATAGAGAACCACTATTGCCTATCCCCTCAGATGTAAAGCTGAAGCTTGATTTATGCACAGTCGGTATGATAGGGATTGATGATTTACCAAGTGGCCTAATGTTTTCTGTCTGCTGGAGTGGAATGAAGCTGCAAAATTCATTGTTTTCCAGTTCACTCAACTTGCCAAGCATACAGTATTGTTTTTTTCTTGTCCATCATCCACATGCATCACATGCCCAAAGTATGTGAGTTTCTGCTGGCTGATCAAGACTTGAAGTGAGCTATTTTGATCTTTTTTGGTCATAAAAATATCCCTGTCCTTCATTATCATGTCTACGTTTGTGATTGCCTTCCTCCTAATGATTAATCTCATCTTTATTTTTCCATATTTATCTATTCTTGAGCTCAAGTAAAAACAGAAAAACTGTTTACCACCTTTACTTCATTGTCATTAACCTTGAGTTCTCTAAGCATGCTGGTTGATATTACTGTTCTATTTTTATATTTAACATTAACCAAGATTTTTTCACTTTCCATTTTTATTTTCATAATGAGGGCATATAAATCTTCTTTATTAACAAACTGGTATCAACTGTATATCACAGCTGTTGCTGTTTCAACCAGCAATTTTGATTCCAGCTATCATTTGTTCCCCTCCTGCCATTCTTTTAATATATTTTCTGGATAAATTAAACAGATATGGCAAGAATATGCATCCTTGTCTCACTCTCTTCCCTATCTGAAACATTCTGTTTTTCTAAGTTCAATTCTTACAGTGGCTTTTTGTTCATTACAAGGGTAATGAAAGGCAAGATTTAGTGTCCATTTTACAGCTTCGATGCAGCCCTGAACTTGATGACATCCGTGCCTCCCAGCATTCTCAATCACAGATTGATCGCAGGGACTCCTTTCCGTGACACCCCCCCCCCCCCGTAAGAAAATGCTGTCTGGAGAACAAAAGGGATGATTTCCTGGATTCTCCTTACCCGGAGAATTCTTCAGGCTGCAGGGGCCCAGCCTGTGCCCAGAAAATGCTGCGCCATCGGCGCTGCTTAAAAAAGCAGTACCGTTCAGTCTGCCATTCCCCACAGGAAGCCTCTTCTTATCTCCTCCTGAAGTTGTCCGTGGTATTTTAGCACACCCATTGGTGTTAATATATTCCATAATTTCACCCTCACTCTTTCCTGGTCTATAATGATAGATTGTCACTTGATCTCCCCTTTTTTTTTTACATTTTGGAAATATATTTTTCTGCTTCTTTTCACTGTGTTTATTATCTCTTCCACTAACTCCTTGGGTTGTCTTTTACAGAAATTAAATGTACTGAATTTGATCCTTGCATCATATTTAGATATATGTCTTCTGGGTCAAATTTTGAAGGTGTACTCATTCTCCTTATTTTTCTAAGTTTAATGCATATATTTTGCATCAGTAATTCATAGCCTGTTCCACAATCTGCACTTGAAAGTGTTCTGGCAGGCTAGATTGTACTTCCCTATCCTTTGTTTCTTCTTTTTTTTTTGAAGTTTTATTAGATTTTTAAATATACAAAGTTAAAAGTTAAAAGTGAAACAGAAATAGAAATAGAAATACAAATTAAAAAGAAAAGAAAAGAAAAGAAAAGAAAAGAAAAGAAAAGAAAAGAAAAGAAAAGTGCAGTAAAGAAAAAAAGGAAGAAAAAGACAAACATAGAAATTAGATAACCTCCTTTGTTTCTTCTGATCACGAAGTATGGAATCTGTGTTCATGTTGCCCAAAGTAGATGTTGTCAATGAACAAAGAATGCTCTTTGCAAAACTCTCTTAACCTATATCCTGTATTACTGCATTTGCCCAGTCCAAATCTGGCCCCTTGGGAGCACAGCAAGACATCCTACCAGGAGCTCTCCCACAATATTGGGCTGGTAATTCCTGGAACTTATATCTAAATGCAATGAGTGCTAACAGAAAGAGTGAGATCATTATGCCTTTGTGAAAAGTGGTGTACAATCCAAACCAGCCTTTCTCAACTTTTTGACCCTAGAGGAACCCTTGAAATATTTTTCAGGCCTTGGGGAACCCCTGCATGTTCAGGCTCAAATATAGGCCAGAAGTTACAAAATTATTATATTTGTTTCATGTGTAGGCCTGTATATATGCACTAACAGTGTTCTTAAACTAAAAATAAAGAATGAAACTTACCTCTTTAATGTGAACTTGCCCAAATTTGAAATAATTTTTTAAAATAAATTGTAATCTTCCAGGGAACCCCTAGTGACCTCTCGTGGAACCCTAGGGTTCCAAAGAACCCTGGTTGAGAAACCCTGATCCAAACAGAGAAAAAGGTAAGGCAAAAGGAGAATGAATATAGCCAAAGAGTGGTGTACTGAAGTTTGAGAGTCATGATTGATTTGCAGCTCAGGCTTCAGAATATGAATGAAATTAACATTTTTATTTCACTGATTCCATCCCTTATCCATTTTCAAGAAATGCTGTCTCTTGCAAATGTTCAGTAACCTGACATATCTGTCACTGGGCTTCTGAGATTGAAATGAAAAAGCAACCGTCTGCCAGATTAGCTATGCTTCAGTAACAAACAGCACCTGCATCAGAGAAGCATCAAGAATGTTTGGAGGGTCTTCTGAATCATTTGGCCCTCCTTCTGACCACTTAAAGAAATAAAAAAGCAGCTGGAAAGCGACCCTGATTCACAAACAAAGTGGATTGGTTACATGCTGGGCAGGATCACTCCTGCTTTTCTTTGACTTTGTCAAGCTCTTGACTGCTTGTGTGGGCGGCAAATCTCAAATCCCCCATTAAAGTGAAAGGCAGGCAGTTCATAAGTCAACAGAAGACTTTATCTCAAAACATGCATCCAACATTCAAGCACAGGATATGAAAGTTAATGGCAGGGAGTTGGATTAAGGCCGACTGCTATGGATGGTCTTTGAAGGAAGCATATCCTCATATACTGGCATCAGGTAGCCTTTTAATTTTCTTCTCATGCCAACTGTGCTAGTGAACTTGAAGGATTTTTGTTCCATGCACATCCTGACACTTGTGGGCAGACAATGGCTCAGCCTACATTAACAGTAGGAAGATACTAATATCCCCCCCCTCTCTCTCTCATGTGTGAGTAAGTTTCTGTGTGTAAGAACTCTCTGGAGAGAGGACAAGTGGAAAAGATGTGAGATGCTTTACCTTCATGTTTTAAAACCTGAGGGCCAATAATTCAAGGTGAAAAGCATCAGAACACAAATGTCTACTATGTCAAATAATAAAGAACTAGCATTTTCACTGACGTTGGTGACTTTTTTTTAAAAAAATGTGGTAGCTATTTCCTAAAAAAAATCTTGAAGATGTTATCTACTTGGCCATGAAGAAGGAGAAGAATCTCTGAATTGTTAAGCAGAGAAGCAAAACAGTAAAGGAGGAAGAAAAACACACATATCTGAAATGATGAATAGGTTATTTATCAGCCTTTACATGCTTTATTGAAGGCTAGGGAATTTAGTTTTCCTGTGCAGAGCTGTAGGAAAAAGGCAGACCTATTGGAAAAATCAGTTGGAGACTATTGATAGTGAAAGAGCCAGAACCAAAAATGGGTGGAGCTGTAGCATGCTGTAAGACTGTAGTCCTTTAAAGATGAAAGTAAGTTTTATTGACCACATTGACTGCCCTCCAGATAATGAAACATGGCAGCACTGATACTTATTCATTTATACAGTTTGAGTGGAAAACGTGTAGAACAAATATAGATACAGAGTCTGTTGGAAGATACTTGCATGAAGGACCGCAGTGATGAGAGCAGCCTCATTCCACTCCTGCCATCAGTGGCAATCAGTCCAAAATAAGGAGTATTCATACTCAGAATTGTGTTGATTGGACATGTGTGAATTGGCACCATACCGTCTGGTTCATTCTGATGTACTAAAAAGAATCACCACCAATCTTTGGGGAGATAATCTCAATAGGCAAAAAATAAACTATCCCCACCATCAACAACAAAACCCTTCTCTCCTAGCTGTAGGTGAAACATTTATTTGTCTGTAGATAGTCTCAGATTTAATTTGCAGTACTCCTACTGTTGATACTCAGACCTCCCATAACAAATGTTGCTTTGCTACTTGGTTTAACGTAGTTTCATATATAGTTTAAGAATTATACATTGCTTTGAACACTTTATCATAGAAGAGCAATAAACATAATTTTTAAAGAAAAATGTCCATTCATTTGCACATTTAAAAACTAACTTGTTTCAGTTTTCTGACTATAAAATCTGAAATACAGATGCCTGGTATAATGGATACTTTGTGTTTAAGGTAAAGGTAAAGATTCCCATTTATTTATTTATTTATTTATTTATTTATTTGTATAGTGTACCCGAAGGTACCACTTCGGTGGGATGGTAACAGCGTTCTGCGTGCGTCATGCGGCCACATGACCGTGGAAGTATCTTCGGACAATGCTGGCTCTTCGGCTAACAAACGGAGATGAGCACCGACCCCTAGAGTCGGACATGACTGCACAAATGTGATAGGTGGTCACACATGCCTGAGGCACAACCTCTCCCCCATCTTCCTCCCCGCTTTGTCTTCTGTGCCTAGGAAGATTAAGACCATTTCACAAGCTTAACAGCAGCATGGTGATCTTAACGATCCTCCTTTAGATGATAAAAGGACTTAAAAATAACATCTCAATATAACCATGACCTAGCCCCAGGTGTAAGGTCACACAGCTACCTAGAAACATATTTAGGATTCCCTTACCAACTTTGCTCAGACTGAAGAAGCTCCTTGGATAAGGAGCGAAACGTTTCCACTGAGAAAACAGAAATCCAGTTGACATGATTCAAGCTACAGACAATTCCACCTGGATGACTGAGAACCTTCATAGACCAGTGACGGATGCATTGTGCAGAAATCTTTTGAGAAGAAGATTGGACCAAAGAACCCTGAAGGGGAAGATATAGTATAGATCCAGTAATGGACTGACATTGTCTATCTTTCACATGTATAGATGTTATCTGGTGTAGTGGAGAAAGTAAATCTAACAAACAAAACGGAGCCGGCATCCTTTTCCTTCCCTGTCTTTTGGACATGGCATGGGTCAAATCCAGTTCATCTCCTTGCCTTATCCCATCAGATGCAAATTGACCCTCCCTGCTCCCAGATAAAGTCCCCTGCAATCCCATCTATACCAAAGAATATACAGCTGATGTACAGCTCAAGGGCAGCCCTAATAAGGGAATTGCAACATAGTTACAAGCTGAGATGCCCCAACCTTCCATCCTCCATCAGCTGATGACCTCAACATTCCATCACCTTTAACAATGACTTTCCTCAGCTCTGTTGCCCTCTTGAAAGGCTAATTTTGCCTAACAATAGAACTCACCCTAGGTACACTGACAAGGACTTGCCTAGCTTCCCCAAACTGTCCATCCAATCAGATCCCTAGGATTTCCCACCTTGTAGCCCTCAACTTCTATAAAAATCTTTGTTTTTCCATCGTTCAGGGTCCCAATTTCTTGTAAAGCAGGCACCCAACGATCGTTGCGATAAACATGGTTCTTTTCCTCAGTGTTGTGCTCCGTCTTCAGACTGAATCCACACCTTTTTACATGTTTTCTGTATAATATGTTCAGTGACATGACTTAATATGGTTCTACATTTCACAGGTACCCCAGGAGACATAGTGTGGTCTCAAGCCAGCTTCAATCCCTCGGTCTCCCTACCATGACTACTGCAATGTTCTCAATCTGAGGTTTTCTTTGAAAACTGTCTGGGTTTTTCAGCTAGTACAAAATGCAACTGCTAAGTTGCTGAACAGATATAGCAAAGTTCAATAATCATATGAGGCCTGTACTGAAAGATCTCTACTGTGGCCATTTGTTTACTAAGCACAATTTAAGATTCCAATATTAATCCCTTGAAGTCGTACATGGCGTAAAGCCTGACTACATATTGGAATGCTGTATTTTCCATCACAACCAGGCTTTGTAAAGCATTTCCTTGAGAGTTTCAGTAAAGGTACATATTATTATTAAGTAACTTAACATTGAGGGGCGTGGTGGCTCAGCGGGTAAGATGCCAGGCTTGTCGATCGGAAGATAGCAAGTTCAGAGGTTCGAATCCCTAGCCCTCCGTGCGGAGTGAGCTCCCGCACTAGCCCCAGCTCTTGCCAACCTAGCAATTTGAAAGCATGCAAATGCAAGTAGATGAATAGGTACCACTTCAGTGGGATGGTAACAGCGTTCCGCACGCGTCATGCGGCCACATGACCATGGAAGCGTCTTCAGACAACGCTGGCTCTTCGGCTAACAAACGGAGATGAGCACCGACCCCTAGAGTCGGACACGACTGCACAAATGTGCGGGGGGAGCCTTTACCTTTACTTAACATCAGTGTTAACTTTACAATTTAAAATTTTTAGAGCACTTGTTAGAGCGGAGAATATAAATAACATTAGTAAATTTACCTGATGGCTACCTGCCTTCTGAATCTGCCTTCTTGCAAGAAATGTCTACTATCACCACTTACCTTTGTCTCTCCCAGGCAGGTGAAAAAACTCCAAAAATAATTTTGATGTGACACCTTTGGCATGCAGAGGTGTTCTTAGAAATAATGATGAAACTGGAATCTGGGATTTTGCTCTGCAGCCCTGCCAGTTTCTTATTTTTTTTAAAAAAGTTAAAAGGTAACATAAAACAAACCAATTTCAGCAGGAAGATTAGCAGGCACCAAGGAAGATGTATACAGTTTCATTGGTATTTGGGAACTTCAGAGACAGACCTTATTAGTAAACACAGACAGCCTTATCCTTCATTGATGTGTCTAATTCCTTTTCAAAACTGGGAATTTTTGAATTCAAGTAGAATCCAAGAGGGCAGATATCACTAGCAGTGAATTTACTAGCACCATTTTAAGCAGGACATGTGTTCAGGATTCTAGTGCCCCTCCTTCCTCTCATGGGTGGGTCTCAACTCATTAGTTCCTGATTTAATCAGACTATAGTTCAGCATCGATACAGTTCAGACGATACTTCAGACTATAGTTCTACTGCCCTTTAAAGCTAGATGGGATTAAAGTTCCTAGAACAGTGTTTCTCAAACTTGGGGACTTCAAGATGTGTGGACTTCAACTCCCAGAATTCCCCAGCCAGTCCCAAAGCTTCCTAAGGGCACTAGGATGGAGATGGCAGCTTTAGGTACTTTCACACCATCACTTGACTGGATCCCGTAGTTAAAGTCCGAGGCATGTGATGTTTTGCTTTGTCTTGTCCTGAGTTGCTCAGCTTTCAATTTCAGTGCATGACCCCAAGTTCTAATATCAAAAGAATTTGAGAAATAACAAGTCTCCATACCTACTTTTACTGCATCAGGCCTAATTTATACCCATTGATATTGTCCCATGTCCTATTTGACTTTTTAAAAAAGGTAAAGTGTTCCAAACAGTGCATCCTTCCTTCAAAAGACCACAGACAAGAATCATGGAGCAAATGCAGAAAAATGGAGTGAGAAAATTTGTCAGTTTGTGCTCTGTAATGAAGTGAACTTATCTATTTCTCAGGGGGGGGGAAAGTTTTAATTCAAGAATACTTCAAAACTTGCACAGGGATATTTCATTTTATCTTGCAAGGACAAGATGAAGGAAGGTGTGATTCACATTCCTTTTCTTATCTTTACAAAGGCAGGTTTTAAAAAAGCAACAACTTTAATTCCATTTGAAATACTAGGAGATCATCATGAAACCATTCAAGGGATCCCAACATTATTTTGATGTCATTAAGACAATGCAGAATAATTGAGTGGCTCTTTGCTTTGCTTCATATCCAGATTCCTTTTTCAAACGATGGCTTAGATCTTTAAAACCTGCAGAAGATTTTGCAACTTAAAAAGAGCCTTCAAAAGCATCTAAGTCATGTTCCTTAATTGTTCAGTGAAACCTATACTTTTTTCCCCAAAAGTGATTCATATTTCTTACTGAAAAGGCAATTCAGTGTATCTGTCAAATGAATATTCTATTAATCCGTGAGATACTAAAGAAAATGGAAAGAGAAGTAGGTGGAATTCAGGAAGAAGCAGGGGCATGTGGGAAGGGAATGTGAAGGCATCCATGTGTGCAAATATCTGGGAAAGCAAAGGAAAGGCATAGGGACTAGTAAAGAATCCCTAAAAGAAAAAAGCAGATCCTAGTAGACCAGTCCACCCAGCAGCCACCCAGCCAGGCTAGCCTTCCCTGCAGGGATGGGAAGGGCAAGAAACGGGAATGATTAGGCTGACCATATGTCCCGTTTTGAATGGGACAGTCCCATTTTTTTAGCATTTTTCAACCATCCCGTCGTTTTCATAAAAATCTCAATTTTGTCCTGTTTTTGAAACCTGGCGGGAATGGCGTGGAAGGAGGATCTGAGCCGGAGCACGGACCGGGGGTGGGGTTTGCAGGCGGGAGTCAATCGTGTGGACCAGGGGGCGGGGTTTGCAGGCAGGAGCCAATCATGCGGACCGGGGGTGGGGTTTGCAGGTGGGAGCCAGTCGCATGGACTGGGGGCAGGGTTTGCAGGCAGGAGCCAATCACACAGACCGGGGGCAGGGTTTGCAAGCGGGAGACAATCGTGTGGACTGGGGGTGGGATTTGCAGGCGGGAGCCAATCGTGCGGACCGGGGGACGGGGTTTGCTGGTAGGAGCCAATCATGTGGACCGGGGGGCGGTGTTTGCAGGTGGGAGCCAATCAAGTGGGGATTTTTTTCCACCAAGAGCCTTTTTAGGTAATGCTTTTAAATTGGGCAAGTTCTGACACTGATATGCTTATTTGGTTGCATTTTTATAGCATTAAAACAATCAGATTATAAAATGATAACATAGGAGTGGATCTAGATATAACATATATCAATGAAATCAGCAAGGCTTAATTTAGTCATGGTTAAAGAATTTTCATTGTTGTAAGTTAAAAACATTTACAGTATGATTTTTTTAAATATAAAGTGTTCCATGCCTTGAACGTAATTGTATAGAAAGGTGGGAAAGAAATAAGCACTAACTCACCAGGGTTTCAATCTCATGGGCATAGAGGGACCATCCACAGGGAGGATCAGAAAAGTCAAGATGGTGGCCATGGCTGAGTACTAAAAGCCCTGCTCCTTCTGTACATGTGTTGATGTCAGATGCATATACAAAAGGATAGGACTTCAATTGTGTGGTTGTGACTGCCATCTCTTTTTTGACCCCTCCCCTCCAGAGATACCCTGGTATGAAGGCATAAGTTTTTTTTAAAAAACAAGAAAACTTCGGAATATGTGTTTGCTTATTTTGTTACAAAATGATATGGGTTTTGTCTGATTTGTGGTATGAGCACTGTGAAGAACAGACTAATTCTAAGTGGGTGTAGGGATGGGGGTAATTTTTCCGTGTGTCTGAATAACAGGACTAACTGCAGGAGCCAGGAAGTGTGTATGTATATATGCATGCATGCATGCATTATTTATTTTCTTGTTGTTCAGTCGTTTAGTCGTGTCCGACTCTACGTGACCTCATGGACCATAGCACGCCAGGCCTTCCTGTCCTCCACTGTCACCCGGAGTTTACTCAAATTCATGTTCATTACATCGGTGATGCTATCTAACCATCTCATCCTCTGCCATCCCCTTCTCCTTTTGCCTTCAGTCTTTCCCAGCATCAGGGTCTTTTCCAGTGAGTCCTCTCTTCGCATTAGGTGGCCAAAGTATTTGAGCTTCAGCTTCAGCATCTGTCCTTCCAATGAGCAGTCAGGGTTGATTTCCTTTAGGATTGACTTATTTGACCTCCTTGCAGTCCAAGGGACTCTCAAGAGTCTTCTCCAGCACCACAGTTCAAAAGAATCAATTCTTCGGCACTCAGCCTTCCTTATGGTCCAACTCTCACAGCCATACATCACTACTGGGAAAACCATAGCTTTAACTATACGGACCTTAGTCGGCAAGGTGATGTCTCTGCTTTTTAATATGCTGTCTAGGTTTGCCATAGCTTTCCTCCCAAGGAGCAAGCGTCTTTTAATTTCATGGCTGCAGTCACCATCTGTGGTGATCTTGGAGCCGAAGAAAATAAAATCTGTCACTGCTTCCATTTCTTCCCCTTCTATTTGCCAGGAAGAGATGGGACCAGATCTGGGTTTTTTTAATGTTGAGTTTCAAGCCAGCTTTTGCACTCTCCTCTTTCACCCTCATCAAGAGGCTCTTTAGTTCCTCTTCACTTTCTGCCATTAGGGTGGTATCGTCTGCATATCTGAGGTTGTTGATATTTCTCCCAGCAATCTTAACTCCGGCTTGTGATTCATCCAGCCCGGCATTTCTCATGACGTATTCTGCATATAAGTTAAATAAGCACGGTGATAATATACAGCCTTGTCGTACTCCTTTCCCAATTTTGAACCAGTCGGTTGTTCCATGTCCGGTTCTAACTGTTGCTTCTTGACCCGCATACAGGTTTCTCAGGAGACAGGTAAGGTGGTGTGGTACTCCCATCTCTTTAAGAATTTGCCACAGTTGGTTGTGATCCACACAATCAAAGGCTTTAGCATAGTCAATGAAGTAGAAGTAGATGTTTTTCTGGAACTCTCTTGCTTTTTCTATGATCCAGCGAATGTTGGCAATCTGATCTCTAGTTCCTCTGCCTCTTCGAAACCCAGCTTGCACTTCTGTAAGTTCTCAGTTCACTTACTGCTGGAGCCTAGCTTGTAGGATTTTGAGCATAACCTTGCTAGCATGTGAAATGAGCGCAATTGTACGGTAGTTTGAACATTCTTTGGCATTGCCTTTCTTTGGAATTGGAACGTAAACTGACCTTTTCCAATCCTGTGGCCACTGTTGAGTTTTCCAAATTTGTTGGCATATTGAGTGCAGCACTTTAACAGCATCATCTTTTAGGATTTTAAATAGCTCAGCTGGGATACTGTCTTCTCCGCTAGCTTTGTTGTTAGTAATGCTTCCTAAGGCCCACTTGACTTCACTCTCTAGGATGTCCGGCTCAAGGTCAGTGACCACACCATCGTATTTATCAGGGATATTAAGATCTTTCTTGTATAGTTCTTCTGTGTGTTCTTGCCACCTCTTCTTAATCTCTTCTGCTTCTGTTAGGTCCCTGCCTTTTTTGTCCTTTATCATGCCCATCTTTGCACAAAAGGTTCCCTTGATATCTCCGATTTTCTTGAAGAGATCTCTAGTCTTCCCCATTCTATTGTTTTCCTCGATTTCTTTGCACTGTTCATTTAAGAAGGCCTTCTTATCTCTCCTTGCTATTCTCTGGAAATCTGCATTCAGTTGGTTTATCTTTCCCTTTCTCCCTTGCCTTTTGCTTCCCTTCTTTCCTTAGCTATTTGTAAAGCCTCATCAGTCAGCCACTTTGCTTTCTTGCATTTCTTTTTCTTTGGGATGGTTTTAGTTGCTGCCTCCTGTACAATGTTACAAACCTCCATCCACAGTTCTTCAGGCACTCTGTCTACCAGATCTAATCCTTTAAATCTATTCCTCACCTCCACTGTATATTCATAAGGGATATGATTTAGGTCATACCTGATTGGTCTAGTGGTTTTCCCTACGTTCTTCAATTTAAGCCTAAATTTTGCAATAAGAAGCTCATGATCTGAGCCACAGTCAGCTCCAGGTCTTGTTTTTGCTGATTGTATAGAGCTTCTCCATCTTTGGCTACAAAGTATATAATCAATCTGATTTCGGTATTGACCATCTGGTGATGTTCATGTGTAGAGTCGTCTCTTGTGTTGTTGGAAAAGAGTGTTTGCTATGACCAGCGTGTTCTCTTGACAAAACTCTATTAACCTTTGCCCTGCTTCATTTTGTACTCCGCGGCCGAACTTGCCTGTTATTCCGGTTATTTTTTGACTTCCTACTTTAGCATTCCAGTCCCCTATGATGAAAAGGACATCTTTTTTTGGTGTTAGTTCTAGAAGGTGTTGTAGGTCTTCATAGAACCGGTCAACTTCAGCTTCTTCGGCATCAGTGGTTGGGGCATAGACTTGGATCACTGTGATGTTGAATGGTTTGCCTTCGATTCGAACTGAAAGCATTCTGTCGTTTTTGAGGTTGTACCCCAGTACTGCCTTTCCCAATCTTTTATTGACTGTGAGAGCTACTCCATTTCTTCTAAGGGATTCTTGCCCACAGTAGTATATATAATGGTCTCCTGAATTAAATTCGCCCATTCCTGTCCATTTTAGTTCACTGATTCCCAAGATGTCAATGTTCAATCTTGTCATCTCATGTTTGACCACATCCAGCTTACCTTGATTCATAGATCTTACATTCCAGGTTCCTATGCAATATTGTTCTTTACAGCATCGGACTTTCCTTCCACTTCCAAACACATCCACATCTGAGCGTCCTTTCGGCTTTTTGGAGCTACTCGGAATTGCCCTCCGCTCTTCCCCAGTAGCATTTTGGACACCTTCTGACCTGAGGGGCTCATCTTCCGGCGTCATATCTTTTAGCCTCTTGATACTGTCCATGGGTTTTCTTGGCAAGAATACTGGAGTGGTTTGCCATTCCCTCCTCCAGTGGACCACGTTTTGTCAGAACTCTCCATCATGACCTGTTCTTCTTGACCTGACTTCATTGAGTTACGCAAGCCCCTTCGCCACGACAAGGCAGTGATCCATGAGGGGGTTATTTATTTTAGTTTTATCTTATTATTATTTTATCTTTACTTTTAAAGATCACTGAAAATCAGTGGTCATGTTCCATTTTCTCCTTTTAAATAAAACAATAAACTACTGAGAAAGAATGCACAGAAAAATAGTAGGCCTTGTCCTTGTTACAGGAAATAATGTCATAAATGGTACATTGAAAATATTAAGTGTCAGCAAGGATGCATTCTCCATCAAATTATCTTTTATTTTATGGAAGATACAGCCTTCTGACAAGTCTGCATAAAACATTTACAATGTCTTTGCTGTTTCTCGCTGTACTTTTGCATTTGGGAAAGATGCAAGTGACAAGTGAATTGAGACTTATAAATAAAAGATTATGGACATTACGGTAACTTTATCAGCCTGAGTAGTTTTTGTGTGCTGGTAAAGGCACTTGACCACTGGCAACTCTTAGAGGCATTTGGCCTTTCAGAGGCAGACATGCCTGTGGGATGCTGCGTCTAGTCATCTTGATGCTTTCATATGCTGGAAATTCAGTAATGCATTGTCTCTGAAGCCATTCTCAAAACCTGATGAGAAAATTACTTTTAAAATGACAAAAATAGAAATTAGTAAGCTATATACTAATCTAAAATCCAATTCCACACAGTAGAAAAATATTCTCAATGAAAATACAAGAAAAAATCTGATCTTAGTTTTCTCGGACAGTACGTTTGAGGGAGTTCTCCAGAAAGCAAGGGCTAATCCTACACTTAAATAGCATATTTATTTATTTATTTATTTATTTATTTATTTATTTATTTATTTACTTATTTACTTACTTATTTACTTACTTACTTACTTACTTACTTACTTACTTACTTACTTATTTTATTTTCTATCCCACCTTTATTATTTTTATAAATAACTCAAGGTGGTGAACATACCTAGTACTCCTTCCTCCTCCTATTTTCCCCACAACAACCACCCTGTGAGGCGAGTTGGGCTGAGAGAGAGTGACTGGCCCAAGGCCACCCAGCCGGCTCTCATGCCTAAGGCGGGACTAGAACTCTCAGTCTCCTGGTTTCTTCTCTACTGGCCATTCGTCTCCCTTGATACTCAAGAGGTGCCCATCTGAAGTGAAACTGAATGAAAATGGATAGATGCATATATTTATTTTATTTTTTTATTTTATTTATTTAATTTAATATAGCTACTATATCCTGCCATGGTGATGGGAACCGGAACCCTGATTGATCAGTGTCTATGGTCTGATTGGAAAGAACTCACACAGTATATATTTCCCTGCACAGAAGCCCTGCAGAGTGACACTAATTTCATACAGTATGTACATCCATGACAATGTAACATACATACATACATACATACATACATACATACATACATACATAATATATATGTATATGTATATGTATATGTATATGTATATGTATATGTATATGTATATGTATATGTATATGTATATGTATATGTATATGTATATGTATATGTATATGTATATGTATATGTATGTATGTAACGTAATATGGGCCTGCTTATATAGTAATTTGGAAATAATTCTACATTTAAAATCTAAGGATAACTCATAGTTTTCCTCCATGAATTGGACACTGATTAATGCAATATCCCACACTTACACTACAACATACCACACTCACTCGCTGGATCGTCACCTTGTTGTGGTGAGTGGGCTTGTGTGTTCCCAATGAACCCTGTGAGCGAAGCCGTCGGGAGTCATGTACTCCTGGTAGGGTCACCCATGGCGGTAAGGTCCAGGGGGAGGAACCAGACAAAGAACGATCCAAGAAAGTCCTCAACGGCAGAACAGGCGGAAGATAACAAGGTGTATTGTTACAATGGCTGCGAAGGCGGATGAAGGCTGCAGCAGACAAAAGGTCACCAATCGTCATGGTATCCATGCCATTGGATTAGAGCCTTTTTCTGTGAAGGTTGTGTGCTGACCGTTGTGCACCAATCTCCACACATAAAACAAATTCACGCACAGGCGTCTTCCAACCACACCAAACCCAAAACAACCAAAAGTCCCACGGCGATTGACGAATGGCAATGGGGGCAGGACTGTGAAATCCGGAAGCTCCTAGTCATGGACCAGCACATGGGCAGTGGATACGGATTCAGTCGCCCTAACTCAAGGATCGAGGCAGTTGAGTAGTTCGGCAGCTGTATGCATGACTGAGCAGCCCTATTTAGGATCCACTCTGCTCACCCCATATGGGGAGGGGGCTAGAAAAGGTGCCCTAAACATAGTCTGCCTCATTTTCTCCCTGACTAGATTACCGTGACCAGTGGGGTCACCATCTAGCGGTCGTAAAAAACACATGAATTTTGGAACATGGAATGGAACACTGCAAGACAATATGGATAGTGAACGACCTGACTGCCATTATTGCAAGGGAGCTGAGACGTTTTAATATTGATATAGCAGCACTCCAAGAAACTCGAAGAGCAGGAGAAGGACAGTTGAAGGAAGAAAAAGGAGGTTATACCTTCTTTTGGAAAGGACTGCCTGAACAAGAACGATGAATACATGGGGTAGGCTTTGCTATCAAAAACGACCTTGTGGAGCTCTTGTCAGAAGTTCCCACTGGGATTAATGAACGACTCTCAACTCTCCGAATAAAACTCGCCAAAAAAAAACAGGCAACTATTCTAAGTGCTTACGCACCAACACTAGATGCAGATGAGGATATCAAGGAAAAATTTTATATCCAGCTGGACACCATCTTATCAGAGATACCAAAGGAGGATAAAATTATCCTCCTGGGCGATTTTGATGCAAGAGTTGGGCGTGACTTTGATTTGTGGCCAAGGATCATTGGGAAAGAAGGAGCTGACAACAGCAACATGAATGGAATCTTACTTCTGACTAAATGTGCAGAGCATAACCTTGTCATTACTAACACACTCTTTCGCCAGAAAAATAAATTTAAAACATCATGGAAGCACCCACGGTCGAAGCACTGGCATCTTTTAGATTATGTAATTGTCCGTGCTAGAGATCGCCGTGATGTACTTCTCACCAGAGCCATGATGAGCGCCGATGACTGCTGGACAGACCATCGATTAATTCGATACACAATGGCCATAAAGATTGTCCCTCATCGTAGGCTCCAAGGAAGAAAACCAAGGCGTAAAATGAATACACTGGTCCTTCAAGATTCTATTAAATGAGCTTGCTTTCAATCAACTCTCAAGGAACATCTGCCTATGGAACTTCCTGAAAATGTTGAGGAACACTGGGTTAAATTGAAGACTTCTATTATTTCAGCCTGTGAACAAACTATCGGATACCAAACTAAGAGACATCAGGACTGGTTTGATGAGAACGATAGTGAGATTGAACATATTATTGACAAGAAAAGGAAAGCCTTCCGGATATGGCAAAAAGATATTAACTGTGCCGTTAAGAAAAAAAATCTACGCCAGTGCAAAGGCAGAAGTCCAAAGAAGAACTAGAGAACTTAAGAACATATGGTGGATAAAAAAAGCCCAAGAAACCCAACATTTTGCAGATGCTCATGATGCACGGGGCTTTTTTAATGCCATAAAGACCATCTATGGACCAACAAACCATGGTACAAATCCCTTACGCTCAGTAGATGGTGCTAAACTTCTAAAGGACAAAGAGTCTATTGCACTGCGCTGGAAAGAGCATTACTACAATCTCCTTAATCGTCACTCTACTGTGGCTGATGAAGTCTTCTTGCAAATCCCGCAAAAACAAATAAGAGATGAGCTTGCAGTACCCCCTAGTTTGGAGGAAGTCAGTAAAGCCACTAAACAAATGAAAAATAACAAAGCTAGTGGACCTGATGGGATTCCTGCTGAAGTCTTTAAAGAAGGCGGGCCTGAACTTACACAACAACTTCATAAGCTCATCGAAAAAATCTGGATGAGGGAGGAGATTCCAGCAGACTTTAGGGATGCCATAATTATCACTTTCTTTAAAAAGGGTGATAGAACAGACTGTGGAAACTATCGAGGCATCTCCCTTCTAGCCACAGCAGGCAAAATCCTGGCAAAGATCATCGCAAACCGTCTCCTATCTGTATCAGAAGACATCCCCCCTGAAACGCAAAATGGCTTCCGCCCTTCCAGGGGAACAGTGGATATGATCTTCACTGCACGACAGCTTCAAGAAAAATGCAAGGAGCAAAACCGCCCTCTGTACATGGCGTTTATTGATCTGACTAAAGCTTTTGATACTGTAAATCGTACTGCTCTCTGGACCATCCTTCTGAAAATCGGATGCCCTGATAAATTTGTGAACATCTTGCGGCTACTCCATGACGACATGATGGCAACAATCCTGAATAACAATGGCTCTCAAAGCGATCCATTTAAAGTGGAACCCGGCGTTAAACAGGGATGTGTTATTGCTCCAACCTTATTCGTTATCTTCATCGCTATGATTATACACCTTGTTGAAGAGAAACTTCCTACTGGTGTAGAAATTATATATCGAACAGATGGAAAGCTTTTTAATCTTAGTAGGCTGAAAGCAAAAAATAAGGTAATTGCAACTTCTGTTATAGAACTTCAATATGCTGATGATAACGTAGTCTGTGCACACTCCGAGGAAGATCTTCAAACTATCCTAAACATCTTTGCAGAAGCATATGAAAAGCTCGGCCTCTCTATTAACATTAAAAAAACCAAAGTGCTTTACCAGCAAGTTCAAACCAATCCCTCTGCAGCGCCATCAATCCAGCTTAAAGGTGTGTCACTAGAAAATGTCGACCACTTTTCTTATTTCGGCAGCCATCTATCTACAAAAGTCGACATCGACGCTGAAATTCAGCATCGCCTGAGCTCTGCGAGTGTAGCTTTCTCCCGAATGAAGCGTATAGTGTTTGAGGATCGGGACATTCGCAGGGAGACCAAAATGCTTGTTTACAAAGCCATTGTACTACCAACCCTTCTGTACGCCTGTGAAACATGGACCCCCTACAAACGCCACCTCCAACTTCTTGAAAGATTCCATCAACGCTGCCTCCGAAAAATTCTGCAAATTACTTGGGAAGATAGGTGGACTAATGTTAGCGTATTAGAAGAAGCGAAAACCACCAGCATTGAAACATTGATCATCCAACATCAACTTCGCTGGACCGGCCATGTTGTTCGAATGCCTGACCATCGTCTTCCAAAGAAGCTACTTTACTCCCAACTTAAGAATGGAAAACAGAATATTGGTGGACAGCAAAAGAGATTCAAAGATACTCTCAAAGCTAATTTAAAAAAATGTAATATCAGCATTGAGAACTGGGAAGCCCTAACTCATGAGCGTTTCAATTGGAGGTCAGCCTTTATTAATGGCGCTATGGACTTTAAAGAAGCACGAGTACAGGGTGAAAGGGAGAAAAGAGCTAAAAGGAAGGCATGTCAGGCAAACCCTCATCATGACTGTCTCCCACCCGGAAACCTATGCCCTCATTGTGGGAGGTTGTGCGGATCCAGAATTGGCCTTTATAGCCACTTACGGATCCACTGTTAAAATTTTACCTTTGGAAGACAATCTTACTCAGCTACGAGTGATCGCCAATGAATGAACATACCACAACTACACTATAATAGTATGATTTTCTACTATCCTTGGAAGGAGACATGACAATTATAAGTTACTTTTTTTTAAAAGCCCGGATATGTAATGGAAATGGATGTATATTATTTGAGGGTAACAGATATTCCCTGTTGGTGAAGAATACTGTCGATAACTGCCTTTTTATATGTAAAAGAATAAGATAAAGTCAACATCAGTACTATTGTATTCTCCCCAAAGCCAGGAAGGTGAACTTTTTGATGTTTTAAAATGGCTCACAAACTGCTAAAAAGAATAAAAACACACATATTATTCCCTGTGAAGAGGACTGTGGATGTGTTCCTATCCCCAGCAGACATTCTAGGAGCAATAGTTGTCACAATGATCCCACTGAAATAATTCAAGGGAACACCAGTATGAGTTGAAGACAATCCTCAGTTCACTGGGTCCATCCAATGGCCCTTCGTTTGCTAGGATATTTTCATCATCATCTGCTCCTGTACAGTAGTCTGAAGCTGGCAAAGATAAAATGGCATTGGTTTCATTCAGGAACATCCATGGGAGCTTGGTGGGAGGGAGGTCAAAGATGTGATTCTGGAAGCTTCCATTGTGTAGTCATGGTTTCTATCTTTATTTTTTTGACCTGCCCCTACAGACACCCTGGCTTGATTAATTCAATGAGGAAACGCAACATTCCATACCAGGAAAAATTGTTATGTTTAATGGATTTTCCACCACATATTCTGTTTAATGAAACTTTATGAGAGACACACCTCATTAAAAAAAGTATTCTTTTTTAAATTGAGATTTTGGCCTTCTTAAATATCTGATACTATAGAACTGCCCGGAATAGTTATATTAATAGCCTTTCAAAATGTCTTTTTCAAAAGCACTCTATTTGTCCATTATGTTGTACTAGCCTTTTCCCTCAATCATAATCTACTAGTATACTGGGCTTCATCCTTGAAAATAGTATGGCTACTAGGAACATGAAAGAAAAAAAAAGTACAAGGAATCTAGATGTAGGAACATGAATATTTTATAACTGCCTATATAATATATTGGATAATATCCAAACCACAGGCGTAGTTGGTATCCATCCATATTATTCCATCCCAAGGGTGGTACAATGCCTTTGGAAACAATATGCTGTAGAACCAGTGAATGGAAATTGGATCTGTGCAATAGTAGTTCATTGCATCATATCACTTTGCATCATATCACATTGCATCATATCATATCACATTGCATCATATCACTCTCACTTATGGCATCTGATTTGTCAAAGAAAGAACACGTTGTGAATGTTGTGTATGAGTATTGTATGTACTCATGCATACGTGCACTTGTACTTTTTCATTTTTAAAGGTTCTTATCTAGGAGTTATTTTTTTTAATGCTTGTAGATGAAAATGAAATGCAAATATATTCTGTGTATCATTAATCCATCCCTCAATAAGTGTCACATTACACTGTGGTAATGTCATAACTAGGTTCTTGCATGGAAACAGATGTTATACTGTGAAATATCTGATCTCCTGCGAAACATCTGCGTTTTATCTAAAAATCACACTACAGAGAACCTATAACAAATATGTGTGTTTCACAGTAGAAGAGCTTAGGTACTGATCAAGGATAAGAGGGACAGCTTCAGCTTCTGTCTCCCTCCCAAATGCTTTCCTTCCAGAGGATTATAAATGTTGGGGGTGGTAGCTGTTGCCTCCCAGGAATTCTGAACAGAAGCAAGGCGGTAGGTGTGTGCACACTCAGTGTGACAAAGGACCGCCTGGAGTGCATCCCTCTGCCGGTTACAGAGTGAAGCCATGTAGCCATTCTGCTGATTAGAAGAGCGGTGCTACTTTGCACAGTCACTTCAAATAGGTGCTCTGCTTGGATCTCTGGCAAAGAGCTCCTTCTATGATCTGCACTGCCCTACAAGAATAGGTCAAGAGGTTGAAAGCTTGAGATTTTATGATCAGTAAGGATTATATTGCCTACCTTACCAAGTAGCTATTTTGTAATAAAAAGGTAAAGGTTCCCCCCACACATTTGTGCAGTCGTGTCCGACTCTAGGGGCCAGTGCTCATCTCCGTTTGTTAGCCGAAGAGCCAGCGTTGTCCGAAGACGCTTCCACGGTCATGTGGCCGCATGACGCGCGTGGAACACTGTTACCTACCCACCGAAGTGGTACCTATTCATCTACTTGCATTTGCATGCTTTTGAATTGCTAGGTTGGCAAGAGCTGGAGCTAGTGCGGGAGCTCACTCCGCACACATGGCTAGGGATTCGAACCTCTGAACTTGCGATCTTCCGATCAACAATCCTGGCGTCTTACCCGCTGAGCCACCACGTACCAACAGCTAAAAGAACTTGTCTGAACACATACTTTGATAGTGTGGTAACTATACATTTCACACACTCTCCTTGAATGAGTTAACAAAGTGCCTAGGAAGATTAAGACCATTTCACAAGTTCAACAGCAGCATGGTGATCTTAATGATCCTCCTTTAGATAATAAAAGGACTTAAAATAACATCTCAATATAACCATGACCCCAGGTGTAAGGTCACACAGCTACCTAGAAACATATTTAGGATTCCCTTACCAACTTTGCTCAGACTGAAGAAGCTCCTTGGATAAGGAGCGAAACGTTTCCACTGAGAAAATAGAAATCCAGTTGACATGATTCAAGCTACAGACAATTCCACCTGGATGACTGAGAACCTTCATAGACTAACCTCAAAAACTCCAACTTGATAATCCATGTGATTTCATTATGCACACCAAGGGTATATTGGGGTACTAGGTGTGACTGAGGATTTCATAGTCATCTGTCAAATTGCTTCTGATTATTATTTCGTATGGCATAGCAGAATACAGCACTATTGTTTAAAAATTCACAGAACAATATATAAATATATATAAAATGTAAAACACACTGCAAATACTAAATGGGATTATAAATAAAATTAAATTATGTGTGAGCAGTTACTAGAGTGGCTAAACTTTGCTTCCGATGATTTGTAGTGAGCAAGATGACATAACCCTTGCTATTACTTTTGATTGGTACTGATCATCACCCCATAGTACGATTTTCGCAAGTAAAGGCCAATGGATCATGATTATCTCCAGAGAATTTAGGTGAATTTTAATTGTTCTATCCAACAATCCTGCTGAATCTCTAGTGAACTCAGAACTTCTCAAACAATTAGCACAATAACTTTTAGAATCCTCCTACTTGGTTTACTAGTGGTTTATTGTTTTCATAATAACTTGAGGCAAACAAAGCATGCATAACCAAACATGTGCCATGGCCTTCACTACCATTTCACCCACCACAAAACTGCACTGGGGAACCTTTCCAGATGAAAAAAGATAGCCCATATTTGTATCATATTTGTAGGTTTTCTAAACTTGAATTCTGTCATATATATATAGAAGCTATAAAAGCAACTTTCTTGCCTATAATTTTATTAGATGCTGGTCTGGAAAAATGTTAAATGAAAGAAAGTCAAACTGGAAGAATGTTCTAAGCATCCTTATCACAATGGCCATTCAGGCTTTTGACAATCTAATTTATATTAATCAATCCTTTATGGTTCCTTTAGTTGATGCTGTTTTCCCCCCCTATTTGTAGTGAAAGTACTGGTATGACATGGATTCAAGGGATCTTCTAATGCAGAAATTTAGATAAGATGTTTTTAGCTAAATGGTCTCATTTTGCCTAATTAATAAATACATATTACTTACATATAAATTTCAATAATGAAATCTAGCAGATATGAACTGTGGTGCTTGATAACATGTTATTGAAAAAACCATATAAACAAATAAAACACCCAGTATTAGGTAGGGTGATCATACGTCCCGTTTTGAACGGGACAGTCCCGTTATTTTAGCATTTTTCAACCGTCCCGTCGTTTTGATCAAAATCTCAATTTTGTCCCTTTTTTAAACCCGGCGGGCAGGAAGACAGGAAGGAGGACTGGAGCCAGACTTGTCATTGGAGGCAGCCCAGAAGAGGCCCTATCAGCGCGGCAACTGGAAGCCCAGTTGCCACGTGCGAGCCCAGCAGCAGACACAGCACCACAGTCCAGGTTCCTGCCTCCTTACCTGATCCTGAGATTGTTTGCCCAGCAGTGGTGAGGCCAGGGAAAGCAAAGCAGGCACGGGAAGGTTGTGTGTGTGTGTGTGTGTGTGTGTGTGTGTGTGCGCACATGCACACAGATTACTTGCTCAGCATAATCGCGCGCACACGCACACACACACGCACCCCACACCCTCTTTCTCCAGCCTCCCTGCAACAGGTGTGGGTGCATTTGGTCATGGGGAGGCTGGAGAAAGAGGGTATGGGGTGCGTGTGTGTGTATGTGTGCGCATCTGATCGGGCTTGGCTGAGGGAGGAGAGTTGGCGGGCCGCTGAGCAGGAGAAGCCTCTTTCTCCAGCCTGCCTGCAACAGAGCAAGAGCAGGAGAAGCAGGAGGAGCCGGCTGCGCTTGGCTGCTTCAGCCACACACTCTGACTGCCCTGGCAGGAGCTGACCATGCTGGGGGGCTTCAGTGGGTGGCAAGGGGCAGAGTGGTGTGGCTGAAGCCCCTCAGCGTGGCCAGCTCCTGCCGAGGGCAGTCTGCCCTGTGAGTGTGTGAGTGTGTGTGTGTGCATCTGATCGGGCTTGGCCAAGGGAGGAGAGTTGTTGCCGCTGCCGCCGCCGAGCAGGAAAAGCAGGAGCCGGCTACGCTGGGGGGCTTTAGCCACACCACTCTGCCCCTTGCCACCTGCTGAAGCCCCCCAGTGCGGCCGGCTCCTGCTCGGCGGCCCGACAACTCTCCTCCCTCGGCCAAGCCCAATTAGATGCACACACACACACAAACACTCACAGGACAGACTGCCCTGGCAGGTGCTGGCCATGCTGGGGGGCTTCAGCGGGTGGCGAGGGGCAGAGTGGTGTGGCTGAAGCCTCCCAGCACGGCCGGTTCCTGCCGAGGGCAGTCTGTCCTGTGAGTGTGTGAGTGTGTGTATGTGCATCTTTTTTTTTTAATATAAAATTTTAATTTTATTTACATTCACCATAAACAAAACATATAACACATAACAATAACTACATTTATGTATACATATTTACATTTGATTTATAATATTCATTATCTAATATATTTCATATAACATATCTTTTTTCTAAATTATTTTCCCTGTTTCCCTCTTCCCTTCTTCTTCCTCTAACCCTTTCTAACTACTTTATTTATATATATCTATTTCTAACCTTATCACTATTTTCTTTTTCTTCTCTTATGTTATATTACTGATTTATTAAGTATTTATTTCAAATTCAATTTTTGACTTATACATCTTTACCATACAATACATACATACATTTCATTAAAATACCTCGTTTTCTTAACAAAAAATTGTGTAAATACTTGATTTACATTTTTCTTCTTTCTTCTTTATATATTCAAAAAGAATATAATATTAAGTAGAGATTAATAAACTATAAAAATAAAAATACAAACAGGGGGGCGGGGAAAAAAAGAGATATAAGAAGAAAAATGTGTGTATGTGCATCTGATCGGGCTTGGCCGAGGGAGAAGAGTTGTCGGGCCACCGAGCAGGAGAAGCAGGAGCCGGCCACCCTGGGGAGCTTCAGCGGGCAGCAAGAGGCGGAGTGGTGTGGCTGAAGCCCCTCAGCGCGGCCAGCTCCTGCCGAGGGCAGTCTGTCCTGTGAGTGTGTGAGTGTGTGTGTGTGCATCTGATTGGGCTTGGCTGAAGGAGGAGAGTTGTCAGGCCGCCAAGCAGGAGAAGCAGGAGCTGGCCACCCTGGGGAGCTTCAGCGGGCAGCAAGGGGCGGAGTGGTGTGGCTGAAGCAGCTGAGCGCAGCCGGCTCCTCCTGCTTCTCCTGCTCTGCGGCGGTGGCAGCAGCAGCGACTCTCCTCCCTCCCTCGGCCAAGCCCGAGGGGGATGGGGCAGTGGTGGGCCTCCATCCCCTCCATCCCCGCCCCTTGTTCCCCGGCCAATGACGGTGCTGTGTGCACAGTGTGTGTACTCCGGCATCCCCCAAACACACCAGCTCTGCCGCACCATTTACTGCTAGAAGAAAAAAAAAACCTTTAAAAATCGAAAAAAATATTAAAATCCGAGCCAATCACACTGATGGGGGCGGGGTCTGCAGGCGGGAGCCAATTGTGTGGGGCGGGGGCAGGGTTTGCAGGTGGAAGCCAATTGTGTGGACTGGGGGGCGGGGTTTGGAGGCCGGCATGGTGGCATAAGACCCTGTCCCGTTTTCCCATCCCAAATGTCCCGTTTTTGTCTGAAGGAAATATGGTCAGCCTAGTATTAGGGGAAGTAGACTTGAACAGGATTTTGACCAAAAAATAGCCCAGATATTCCCTCATACCTTGAACATTTGCATAATCTCTAGAGGGGAGAAAACAGGCAACATCCTTTAAAGCACGCCAATCAAGTTTGTATATTGTTATTAATCTTTAAAAAAAGTCCTAAAGGAAAGAAAAACATGATTTGGGGGGGTTGATAGTAAAGAAGCATTTTATTCCTTTACTATCTAATTCACACCAGTGTTATTTAAAAAGGAAAGAAGGAAGGAAAGAAGGAAGGAAGGAAGGAAGGAAGGAAGGAAGGAAGGAAGGAAGGAAGGAAGGAAGGAAGGAAGATGAGTAAGAGAACAGGAGATGAAATTGATACATTTGAAAAGATAGCAACAGCAATAACTTGGAAATCCAACTGAGCAATAGTTGCTGATACCCTACTGGGAATTCCAGAAACATTTCTAGTGATTCTTGAGAGGAATGGGTCAAACTCCAGCTGAATTTAGAAGAAAGGGAGAGGAGAAAAGAAACCCGTATCTGTACATATGAAGAGATGTCACCTGCTATTTGAATGAAGAAATTATTATAAGTGAAAAAGCACTGTATATCTCATCTGTGCCCCAAATGAAATGCCCTGTTTGGTAGTACATACCTAGAAAGGGGGGACAAGGATATACTTTTAGGTAATTGATGAAAGCTTTCACGGCCAGCATCAATCCAGTAGTGATGAGCTTCCAGGCTAATAGGCCGTGTTCTAATTATTTGGTATCCAGACATTTTGCTAGCAACTGTGGATGTATGTCTATGAAGGTTCTCAGTCATCCAGGTGGAATTGTCTGTAGCAATAACTGTGGATGGCATTTTCAGAGGTGAAAATGGTCTACTCTGTAGCACACTTCTTGTCAGTTCACAGGAAACTGAGCAGGAACTGACTGAGCTTTTGTGTTTGTAACAGAACTAATCCCCAATTGACCATGTCATCACAATTCTGGAAAGCCAGTTTCTGATTGGTTCTTCATCCAGGTGAATTTGTAATTGGTCTGATTTGAAGAAGTTCCAAAGGAGCTAATTTTTGATTGGTCTTTCTTTAAAACACACTGCTGTTTATTATTTTTCAGGTGAGACTGCTGAAGATTCTAAATGGTGTTTGTTAATTATTGTACAACATTGGAAGGACCTATCTAACCCCCAATTAGCAGCAATGGATTGCTAGTTTGTATGACCTCCCAACATTCAAATAGTTTTTCCTTCAATAAAAGAGCAAGAAAGAGATCAAACTGATCAAAATTTAGTGCATGTTTGTCCATGAGATACATTTCTTGGCTCACCCTACATTTTATTTTCTTTTGCTCCTCATTCTTCTTTTCATTTTTGGAAAATGTGAATGTTATATTTTTAGTGAACTCTGTTGTGTACAGTATGCTATTTTTATTTTTCTGTTAAATTATTTGATAGAATAAAATAATTTGGAAGGGTGGAGTGAGTAAAGAGAAGGCATCTTCTGCTGACTGTAAAGTCTAAACCAGTTCATATTGGGATAGGCAGTCCCACAGGTAGTCAAAATCCAGGGCATGTAGGCTTTAAAAGTCAAAACTGACATCTTAAACTGTGTCCTGAAAAAAATTGGCAAACAATGCAGACGTTAGACAGATAATCAATAAAAATGTCATCTGCCCATGAGTGGAAGCAAGTTTACTCCCCTTCTTCCCCTTCCTTTGGACAGCTGATTGGCAATTTTGTTGATGAACTGACTGAAGTTTTGAAATTACAATCTTTCCTGGATTAAAGACCAGATTGGAGACTAGTTTTCTGAGCTGAGTTACTTTTGAAAAGAAAGTCATATTCTGAACACCCATAATATATGACAACATGAAAAATGTCTGATTTGATGAAATAGAAAGGAACATAGGGCAGCTGTTGTAACTGAGACCTGAAAGAGAAATGGAGAACCTGATTAGAAATGGCCATATAAAATCCTCTTACGATTCCCATACTTTTTCCTGATTTAGATAGGCCATTTCACTGCACATTTACTTTCTGTCCCTGTGCCTTTCCTTTGAGGCCAGGAACATTTCTAGAGTTGGATTCTTTGGACATCAACGGCTCATAATAAGAAAATTTATTGCCTGAGATAATTTCTTTTTGTCCTTGAATGATATAAATCATCCTGATAAGCAACACATAACAACACTGATACTTCCAGTATTTTATCTTTCAAGTTATGAGAAATATCCCACTATTCATATCATATTTCTGTCTGTGGGTATGCCTTTGAAAACTAAAAAGAAAGGAATGAAAAAGACACTTGCCACAGCCCTCTAAGGTTTTCACATAGCTGGTTTACAGCTGAGAGGTGCTTAAACTGGCTGGTGGAAGGTTCTCTCTTTGACTCAGTTGCTAAAGTCTTTTTTTTTAAATACTCCCCATGGCTTCTAGTTCAGTGACTGGCTGAGCACATAAACAGCAAGGTCGGTTACCAGATTTAATCTGTCAGGTGCAAACAGCTGTTAGATCCATTTGTGGGACATTCTGAAAGGGTACAGACATTTTTTAAAAAGAATCAAGCCTAAGATTTCCTCAGTGAAACTCTTATGTTCCCCAAAGACATGGGAACCATACAGGGAAAGCCACAAGCTGTCTGTTGTGTGGGAAAATGTTTTGCATTGTTAAGATAAATAATGATATTTCAATCTAAACAGATGCATGTAGCAAAGTCAGATATTTGGATGTCACTATTAATGCCCTAGAGTCGGACATGACTATGTAGGGGAAACCTTTACCTTTACTTATTAATGCTGTGACATGACTTCTATGAGTTGCCACTCTTTCTTTAATCCAAAACAATACAATAATATATATCAGTCTTATATGTATTGCAGAAATTCCCATTTGTCCTCTGTATCATCACTGATACAGTGCAACAGGTGGAAGAGTTGATAGTCGTCTTTCTGGTTCTTCTGCTGAGTGAATATTCTGTCTTTTACTACTGTTTTACTACTGATATGAGTGGCTATCTTAACATTGATTTAGAACCTGAATTCAAATGAACACATATTTACTTGACCTCTTCCTTTTCAGATAGCCAAAAATAGTGAAGGCAATTGGTTAACACGCACCAAATGTTTTCTACTACCAAAGCCTGAAATGTATGCAAAACCTATAACAGCTATAGGGGAAAAACCAATTGTCCAAAGAAGCCCATTATGCTTTATATTAGCAGAGCAAGTTCCTTTTACTTCAATATCAGCAACCGTTCCACTGGTATAATCTGAGTTTCTAATAGCGTATTCCCCACAATTAAAGTAATGGGAAACTCCTACCTTGTTCAGATCTATTACAGTATATTACAGTTCCTGATTGCATGTTGAAATATAAGGCTTCACTTTACAGCCCATTTATGCAAGTACATTGTTCTCTTGGGGGTACTTAGCTTTGGGACTTCTAGTATATAGCATCTTTTACAGTAGCAAGTAATGTCATTGTAGAAAAACTACCTGGAAATTTTCAATGCATATAATAACATCACCTTGTGCTCCAAAACAGGTGGGAAGACCGGTTTTGGTCTCAGCAGGCACCAGGAAAGGTTTTGTGGAGGATGGCAGCCCGCCCATCCCATACCAGGAGCAAACTGCCAACTGTGCTTCCTCTTTGAAATGTAATTATAATTTGAAATATATAGCAGATAAACACTTGCTAAAACCTTTCTCCTACCACCAGTAAAATGAGACTGGAATGACCATTTGAGATTGTTCCAAATGGGCAGAATGAACTGATGAAGAAAGGAATTCTTGAAAAAAGAACGCCAAGCATTACATTTCAGATGGAGGTAGGAATAGCTTGACTGGTCTTAGATCTAACCAGGTTCTTGCCATTCTTATTACTTAAGCCAGCCTACAAAATAAGCTCACAGCAGATTTTCCATTCAGACCAGACTTCCTCATCTCTACCACAGCTAAACATCACACAGTAGTATAGCAAAGGCCTCCTTCCTTTTTCAGCCATTTTGCTTGCTCTTGTAGTCTAGATCAGGGGTCCCCAACCTGTGGGCCGCAGCTTGTTAGGAAATGGGCTGTGGGGCTCCCGCCTGCAAACCCCGCCCCCCCGACCCCTGGTGCTTGTGATTGGCTCCCGCCCACAAACCCCACCCCCCGGTGCACGCAATTGGCTCCCGCCTGCAAACCCCGCCCCCGGTCCACGGAAATCCTGGAAACCCCGCCCCCTGGTCCACAGAAATCCCGGAAACCCTGCCCCCCCGGTCCATGGAAAAATAGTCTTTTGAAACTGGTCCCTGGGACCAAAAAGGTTGGGGACCCCTGGTCTAGATTGACTCTGTTTCCAGGTTTCTTCGTTGATATACAGTACCTTCTGGTCACATTCCTTTTACTGAAATCCTCTGGTGCTGCATCCTAGAAAACTTTCTTTCCAAAAGAGCCCCTCAGCCTGTGTGGCACGTGCATCAATATTTTTTATCAAAATGTTGCCTATGCAGTTAATCCCACCTCTTCTTCCTTTTTCAACTGCTCTGATAACAGTCTTTTTAACTAACTTAACTAGGGCTAGGTGAGAAGTTTAATTAGACTGAATTATTCTGAGATTAAAATGTGACAGATTTCCCCATCCAGTCAGAAGTGCTTGAGAAGTTAGCTCTTAATGGGCCTGGTCTGAAGTGCTCTTTGTGATGCTGGATTTGAATTGCCACCTCTTTCCTGACTAGAAGGTAACAACAACAAATATAAGAAGATTCAATATGAGCTTTTTTGTGGTGATACCTGTTCAATATGCTGCACCTATTGGAGTAAACAGTATATTCTATAAGTCTGTCACCAAGGGACAAGAATTTCAACTGCTTAATTTAAAAACTAATAATTACTTACGAACTGCACAACATTTTGCATGCATACATTGGAAGTATTGGAAAAAATGTTTTTTTCGAACCTCAACCATGAAAGAAAAGTAATTATTCATCATTAGATCTAGTCAGAAGATATTACGGTACCTTAATATGATCACACAGTATCATTTAAAAAGTAACTAGCATGGTTGGTCCTGAATAAGATAGTGTTATATAATAAGATGTGTTTGAACCAAAATATGATGACTATGATTTTAGAAAGTCACGTACTGTCAGATGAACTTCTGATTTGATTTTGTTAAACTGCCCATTAACTAAACATTAAGTCATCTATATATTCAACTTTTGTTTATAGAAAGATTACAGCTCTGAAAGATCAAGAGCATTCTCTCTTAGGAGGATCATTGCTGTTCGTTATTGTTGGCTTCCCTCGCACAAGTTTTCCCTCTGTTCTCTCATCTGTCTTCAACCAACACAAATATAAAGACGAACTAATATTTATGTTCTTCAATCTCTCACCCTTCATCCTGACCAACATGGAGAGGAGGAAGGCTGCCTACCCCCATGCAGACAATGGAGAGAGGGGAGCAGATGTCCAAAACAGCTGACAGGACGTGAACATTTTTAAACAGTAACAATGTAAGAACAAAGGGAACAAAATTTATCCCGGCAACAAGTCTGCTCAAGCAGTGAGTTCAGGGAGTTAACAGCAAAACTACTGCGTATATTTAAACCTTGTGCCGAGGGTCATGTAAACATTCTTTTCCCAGATATTCTGCTGTGAATGTAGAAACTTGATCACCCTGCTGGGTCTTCCTCGGTAAGGTTTACCATTATCCTGTTACAAAGCTACACATTGTATTTGTCAGAAAGAAAGAAAAGAAGAAGGAGGCAACGTCTTGTAAATTATGAAAAGTCAGCAGACTCACTCAGTGGAATCTGAAGCCTAACAGTTGAGTCACCAGTCCCCTGTTGAAAGCATTTTTTTGCTTTCCATCTTACATGATGTTGTTGTTGTTGTTTTTAAAAAAACCCCACAAAAACAAGGATCACGTGTTACCTTTTGAAAACTCAAAATGTCACTGTCTGCTCCTCTTTCTTTTCTTCTCCTCCAGAAGAATGTGCACATTAAAGAGATCAATTGTCATGGAGCAGAGGGAGCAGACATATCTCACAAGCGTTTCAGGGAAGAAACCTTCTTAAAACGAATGGTCATGAATGGTTTCATATGATTGCTTGCACATTCAAGCTCCATCTTTTCATCTGATGAAGGAGGAGGAAACCAAAAAGCAATGGGAGAATGTGGTTTAAAATTCTAGTCATTTCATTCTTGTCCTAAAGAGAGATATTATTGTCAGGACCTCCATCCATCAAGCTGCATTCTTGCCGTACAGAGCAGTGGGCCTCTGGAAGATTTCATGGAGTAAGCTTTGTGTTTGTGTGTCTCTCTCTGTGTGTTTTGTATTTCTCTCTCCCATAGTCAGGCTGCAGCAGCAGGTGCAAAGTCATCACAGCTCTATTAGCTCACCCATGGCAATAAAGATATGCTGTTGTCATCAAATTGTATGTCAACTCATTACTGAGGAAAAGACTTGTTTGAGGCTTTGCCCTTTCTCTAGGCAGGCCACATGCTCCTGCCAGGTTTCCTTTAGAAAGGACCTGGAGAAAAAAAGAAAGAAAGAAAGAAAAATGAAATGAAATGAAATGAAGACATCAAATGCTCAGCTGGATTCCAACCACATTCCACTCTTCTGTCCTCATAGACTGGACCTGAAAGGCTTGTCTCCTCTTATTTCAGCTTTGACAAAAGCTGAACAATGGTATGGCTGTTGGCAAGACCAGTTTTCTTCCCTGTTAAGAGCTATATGCATTATCTCAGGAATCTCCATTCATATTAAGATAATGCACAGTCACTCTTCCCTTGTTTAGATTACAGCTCAGCCTATCCCAGACCACCTCTCATTTTCTTTTCTTCCTGGATAATCCTGGGCTTTACTTATGGGCTATCCCAGAACTAAAGCATCTAAAGAGAAAGATAATTGCAGTAAAACTAATGCCGCAAAGCTCTAGGCACAGATGTTTTCCTCTTAGCCCCAGAGCCTATACTACATATTTGATTGACTTTCTCTGAATGTTGTCTGTGATTAGCACCATCCTGGATCCAGAGGGAGAAAAAGTCTTTATCAAAAGTACCATTCATTTTTCCCAAAAGGAAGCCAGGCACTCACTTTTTCACTGTCTCCTTTGCTTTCATTCATTCATTCATTCATTCATTCATTCATTCATTCATTCATTCATTCATTCATTCATTCTATCTATCTATCTATCTATCTATCATCTACAGTATATCTGACTGACTGACTGACTGACTGAAGGAACAATTTATTTTCTGTTGCAAAATAGTGAGAATCCACTAACTCTAGGTTATTTGGTGAAATCCAATGTCTATTGTACAAACCTCTTATAATTCTATTTGGATTTCAGTTACACTTCAGCCCAAAAATTATAATGTAGTGGCATGATTTCAGTCCAATTTTCTTGTGATCTGCTAGGGTCTGGAAAGGGGAACACTTGTAACATTAGTTCTACAATCCAAACAGCTTGTTTGTTTACTGTATGTATATTCTGCTTTTCAGCCAAGGTGATTTACAACTTCAATTAGGATTTTATCATCTGGTGGATAAGATACATTAAAAAAACAGGAAACAATGATTAAACAGAAAAAAAACAAATTGAATGATAAGACATCCCCAGGCCTCATTTTGTGTAAAAGGACTTCTGGTTATTCTGGCAATGCACAGATATCCTTCTGCATGCCCTAATCACTTTCAAATAGCTTTCTAAATGTTTGGTGTGATTGAGTTGTTGAGTCTTTTTCAACGTAATCCAGAAATAAAAGGGGATTCATCAAAATCAACTAAACTGCTTGCTTCATATGCAAATCTCAGCACAGATTTTTGTGAGCTAAATTTTGTTGAAAAGAAAAAAAAAGTAGATGATTAAACAAAAACAATAGCCGTGTTAAGAGTAATCACACATAAAGATAAACAAGAAAAAGAACTTTTAAATTTAGAAGATTGTGTTTATTTGTTATTTTAATTATTTTATAGTGCTTTTCTGGTATGTAAAATCAACACAAAAATGTTAACACAATCAACATCACACAAGTTACATGAGCTTATTCAACATTCATGTTGCAAAGAACAATCACTGGCCATGGTATGCCTAGATTGCAGCTTTAAGATACCATGCAATAGGAAGTTAGTTTAAGGCATTTTGATTTTACTGGAATTCACTAATGTCACTTATTAAACAGCATAGTATGGATGTGGAATGCCAGACTGATCTAGGCAGAGCTCTTAAACTGCTAGTGGATCCAGTGCATAAGGTAACTTCCAGAACCTGCCTCATACCTTGCAGAGTTGGATTACTTAGGGCATCGAAGAGCCTCTACCTGGAAAGGTGCTGTGTCGTTCCTTCAACAGTGCTACAGGTGAGATGAAAAAAAATTCCCCATCCAGAACAATTGTGCCCCTATAGGGATGGGCAGGTAGAAACAAATGAGCATGTGCTATTTGCTTGTCAATATTATAGCCATGTACAAAGTACTATATCATGCCCGTGCAAGGGATTTCCCACTTCGTCCCAGGTACTTCTATACATTCTTCCTATTGTCTGATAAGAGCTCTATCACAATGTATAATGTGATGCTGATGTTAGGGAAAGTGGAAGGCAAAAGGAAGAGGGGCCGAACAAGGGCAAGATGGATGGATGATATTCTGGAGGTGACGGACTCGACCGTGGGGGAGCTGGGGGTGGCGACGGCCGACAGGAAGCTCTGGCGTGGGCTGGTCCATGAAGTCACGAAGAGTCGGAAGCGACCGAACGAATAAACAACAAAAATCTTTCAAAATAGCTAGCCACTATTTATTTAATTACACAATATGTGTTACAATTATGGACTTCAGTTGCTATTTCAATTTTCTCTGGAAGTTGAACCAGCAAAGACTAGTTAAACAGACAGGTAGATAAAAGGATGGCTGCAAGTTCTTTGCTGTGGCATTTATAGGTCATATGCAAAATGCTAACAAGCAGGTGAAGTTATTAGTCATCCTGTTTATGTTCTCATTGCATGTCTTAAGCACTGACCTATGCAATATGCAAGAGAGAATAGATACAGCCTTATACACTTCAGTGAGATAACCAACAATATTCATATTAGCCCTGGTCTGACATTATTTCCTACGCAGAAAAATTCTCTGTTTTCCTCTATGAGTTCTCTATGCAGTTTGAAGAAAGAGAATTTGCTTTTCCCCTCCTCTCTCTCAAAGGCAAAGGGAAATAATTTTGAAGCAACGGACATGGGTGGCATGCGTTGTTTGAAAGTGGCCAAAGAATGCGAGTGAATGTTCTCCTGTCAAAATACAATCAGTGATCTAGCTGTGTGAAGCCTCCCTGGATTCCCAACCTTCAACCTCTGAGGAAGGCATCATGAGGGAACTCATCCCCCTGGGATTTTTCAGATTGGGAAATGGGGGCAACCAGGGAGGCTTCAGGGCAGGACCATCTGCAGGGGGGTCCAAAAAGCCAAGATGGAGGTGGCGACTGTGCAATTGAAGCCCTCCCCTTTTCTATATGTGCTGATGTTCCACATGTGCACAAAGGGGATATGGCTTCAATCAAACAGTTAAGAGAGCTAGCTTTTTTTTTTACTCCCTCCACCCCCCCTGCCCCAGGTTCAGAAAATCAGAAAACAAACGCCACCACCACCACCAGCCCCTTCTAATAATAAAGTAAGCTCAAAACATCCCCAGAAACATTTGAGATGAATTCAGAAGGGCTTGATAACAATGTAGAAAGCCAGACACCTTTTTCTCTGGAAAGGACAACTGCTCAGAAATTGCAGGAGAGATTTCAGCACCGCATGAATGAAGTCAACGTGGCCACATACACCTGACCTAAACTTCACCTTTGAATCACCTGCAGATCCCATCCGAAGCTCGAAAGCAACAGCATAGCCAGGCTCCCCCTGTGTTCTAGAACCTTGGATGATAAGTTGGCCTAAATAACGAATGAATTATAATGGCTTTTTTCATGATTATTGCAGAGATTCATTTGGGTATTCAAATACCAAATTAAGGTGGTGGTTGTCAGAGGATCCAGGGTCCCCCAGCAAAAAATCTGTTTCTTTTTGGAATTAAATACTGGTTTATTCTGTAATACAATTACATTGCAATCCTATAAGATAATACTTTGACATAAGTCTAATTGTTTTCAGTGATATTTACTCTCTGGTAAGGGAATATAGGATTGTAATGCAACCTTTGCTTTGGAAGTGAGCATGTTGTGGTAAAATTGCACCATAATTTTATTTTAAGGGAAATTTGACCCAATGGTTTGTTCATCTGGATCTTATAATCCTTTGCCATGACAGATGAGGTGCCAGAAAGGGGCATGTGTAGTATTTGTACACAGGGAGATTGCAGACAATAGTCAAATATGACTGAGAATAGACACATTTTATTTAGTTCCCAGCATTAACATGGACTTAGAAAATATATGTTGTGATGAGGAATGTGTTGATAAAGGAAAATGAAATAATTGATGGAATAGTCCTAGGCAACCATTTTGGCAATTCAAGGAAAAAAGGTGCTTTTTAATCTGTTATTTTATAGCTTTGTTCTCTACTGGTCCCCGTGGCCTGTATCATCCTCCTGGAAAACATCGAAGCCAATATGTGTGCTGGTTTTATTGACAAATAGTGTAAGTAGTAGAGATCATTCAATAGTGACAATAAGACTGCTTGATGTCTAGCTTGGCCTCTTTGTATTTGATAGTAGTGTTTATGTCATATTTTAATTCTCTGTAAGGTAACAGCTTCTTCTTCTTCTTCTTCTTCTTCTTCTTCTTCTTCTTCTTCTTCTTCTTCTTCTTCTTCTTCTTCTTCTTCTTCTTCTTCTTCTTCTTCTTCTTCTTCTTCTTCCTCCTTCTCTAGAAGAATACACCTTCAGGTCCCACACCATGAATTGGGGTTTGATGAGGAAAGGAACAGATGTCTTAATATTAAACGGAGATAGAAACAGAGTAAACTCCTGACTCTTGTAGCTCTTACTGCAGGCAAGTAGAAGAGGTGTTTTATTTTTATAGCTAAAAGAAAGTTATCTGAAATCTCAGTGAGACTGAAAAAGGAAATATGGATACTAAATTATTTCAGATTTTAACTGGCTATGATTCTCCATTGACCATGCATACTTATACCTTTTGCTATTTGTAAAATAAAACCATGTAATGCTGAATTACTGAGGCCGGAATTACTGTTCCAGCAGCTAGCAACATTATGTCTGGTTCTGTCATGGTTAGGCGACGAACAACACTGAGCCCAGAATGAAGCTCTAGATCTTTATTGTCCTACCTTACACAGAATCTTGCCAAACTAAGCTACGCTAACCAGTTCTCTGGGGAAAAACCCCAGGCGCTCTAAGGCGGATCTGGCCTGACTTTCTTGGCTGGGCACCCAAGGTCCTCAACACTGTGAATATGCTTCTCTCCCTGGAAGGCGCCCCCTCCTTCCTCGCCTGTGATCTCCATAACATCACCTTCCCCCTCAGAGACACATTCCATCACAGGTTCTTTGCTTTAAAACAAAATACATGCAGTGACACCAACATGTTTCAAAGTTTCTTGCCTTTGATGTGTGTGTGTGTGTGGGGGCTAATGTCTACCATTTTTACTAAAATGTATGTGAGAGAACAGGAAGATGTCCTGTGCTGATTAAAACAGCCTTTCCCCAATCTGGATACCCTCCAGATGAGTGGGCTTCATATCCCAGAATATCTTACTCAGCATGGCTGGTGCTGAGAATCCTGGATGTCAAAGCCTGCAGATCTAGATGGTGCCAAAGTTGGCAAAAACGAAAATAAAATGTTAGTATGGGACTGGGAGAACCCAGGCTTGAGTTCAAACACAAAATTCAGTCAGCGACGAAATTAGTCATTATCTCTTGACCCAATCCACTTGGCAGGGTTGATATAAGGATTAAATGACAGAAACACCCATGTGTGCTGCCTAGAGCCCATAGAAATAGGTACAAAGGCAACATTGATTTCTTGTTTGGGGCACAAGAGAGGTTGCAAAGATTTGAACTGGAGGTACGAAAAAAATAAGAAATCCCATTTGAATATCTATAGACAAGGTTGCTGCAATCAATGCAAATAAACTGCTTGCATCAGTCCTGATTTCCTGCTGCTTTCCATGTCTCTTACCTGATGGCAAGTATGGAAAAAACTTTCCCTTTAAGGCTTTGTCTCCAACAGAAACTAGGGAAAGGGCAAAAGCTGGACCCTTCAGGAGTTAAAGGTCAGCATGCTCATTCATCCTCAGGTGCAACCTGATTATTGGAATTCCTGGATTCAGGTCAGGATTTCTTTAATGTAGTGTTGTTTAATTAGTCTGATTTATTTTGTTGTCTGCCTGCTCTGAAAACAATGCAGCAACTTTCCTTTGAAAGATCATTTCACCTAGAAATGGTGAAATTCAGTACCAGAGATATAAAATGCACCCTGCAATTTTGGCCGAGTTATATACCCCATGCATAATAAATTGTGCCTTGTGTAGGAAGCATATTTAAGACATTAAAACAGGTTATGTTTTAAAAGAGCCTCAGTAAAAAGAATATTTTAAAATACAGTGAACACATTATACTTGTTCTTACGATTTTTGAACATTAAATGGTAGAAAATGGATAATGTCTTATGTGAATGAAGAAGCTGATCATTTAGAGTTGTACATTCCTGTGGAGATTGGGAATGTGTGGTGTTTCCAATTGCTAACAGCAAAAGTCTTAACTGCATGGAACAGGAGAGGAACTTGTAAGCCTAATATAGAAAGACTTGACTTTCACTGATATGTTTGAAGAATGCAAAGTTTTTTCACATAATTTGATAAAAATAGATTTACAAAACATGTCATTACAACCTTCCAACATAACATTGCCTTTAAATAAAAGGATAGAAGGATAGAAGGATAGATAGATATAGAGAGATGATAGAGATATTTTATTTATTTATTTATTTATTTATTTATTTATTTATTTATTTATTTTCTATCCTGCCTTTATTATTTTTATAAATAACTCAAGGCGGCGAACATACCTAATACTCCTTCCTCCTCCTGTTTTCCCCACAACAACAACCCTGTGAGGTGAGTTGGGCTGAGAGAGAGTGACTGGCCCAGGGTCACCCAGCTGGCTTTCATACATAGATAGATTCATAGATAGGTAGGTAGGTAGGTAGGTAGGTAGATTCATTCTAAGCAAGTTTCGCATAATATTCTTCAATTTCAAGGAACCTCATAATGCTTTATAATTGGGCATAGTTAACTAACTCTAGAAATAAGGGCCTGAAAACCAAGAATAGTATTATTTTAAAATAATGAAGAACTTCTTGTTGTCTTAGTACTTTTATCTAGGAATGAATGAATCTGTCATGGTTCGTTGTTGTTGTTGTTGTGGTGGTGGTTCTCATTTTTACAACAGTAAGTTAGTTCTATGCTATATCTACATTGGATGCAATTTTTAAAGAAAAAATACAAGCATACCACTCTGCAAAGTTTTCCCCTGTTCCTTTTTTCTTTTTCAAACACAACTATGCCTAATACAGTAGTCAAATATCATTCTTCTCCTTCTCCTCCTTCAATAAAACTCTTTATATTTCTCTGTTTGCTTTGGTATCTAAAAGAGGATGAGATTTTTCAATTGTTGGTCAATTTGGGTTCAACCTATTTATTGAGTACTTTGGCACCCTTTACATTGAGTGCTTATATGTAGCTAAACACTGAATATTCTGCCCTGACATCTATGCTTTACAGCTGCATGTTCAACCCCCAAATGAATAAAACTGTTGATTTCATTGAGGTTAGGGTTTGCATGAAATAAATAGGTCACTAACTAAAATGTATGCCACTTTCATAATATTTTCTTGACTTCTGGCTCATCATTAATCAGAAAATGTCCCACCAACTGTTTTTAGAGGACATGACTTCCGTACATAGTCCTCATCTCATCTTCAGCCCACTGTAGAGGCAGCTTATATTCAGTTTAGCTGTTCTGGGTTTCAGTTAGCATCCTTCTTGCTGTATAAAATTACACAAAGCTTCATTGTTATGTTAGCATTGATGCAGCCAGAGACTTGGATCCTATTGGTTATTTTTGGCAGCTGTGGGCATGTCCCCTCTCCTCCAGTTGCTGGGCATGCACTGGATGTCCATTTTGACTTGGGCTGCAGGAGAGAATAGAATCTGGATTCCCCAGGAACATCTGCTCACATAATGCTTGACCAGCACTTCACAAAGCACTAGTCAGGCATTATATGGGTTCTTTATTTACAAAGGTTTTGCATTCTTCTGGGAAAGTATTAGCCTTGTTTTTAAACACACATTTAGTTACGTTTAAAAAAAAACAGAATTAGCACTCTCTGCATGGAAGGTTGATTTAAACCAAGAAAAGAGCCAGTTTCTGCCAGCTGTGTGGTGCTAGTTGTGTTCCAAAAGACGACAGACATACAGTTTTTACAGGTTTTCTGCTGCTTCTGCTGACAAGGTGTTGCATGTGCCTGTGCTTTCTACTGTTTTTATTACTTCCAGGGAGCACCATTTGGCCAATTCCAATGTCATTTTGCATACTTCATGGGATAATTCTGGATGTTGCTAGCAGAAGCCTTTCACTGCCAGCACTGTTAATCCCTTGTAGCACTTAAGATCTGAGATATTTTGGAGCTGGGTTGAAATTGGCAAGAGTTCTGCCAGTTCCTTCTTCTAGCCCAAGCGATATATCACAGCTGCAGCTGAGGGGTGTAGAGTAAGGCAGAGGGGAGTGCTCCTTGCAGTCCCTTCACTCTGCCTGTGAATTGTGCCTTGGGCTATTTTGAATATGGATCTATTGGTCTTCTGGAAAACTGGTAAATTTCTGTCCAAATATAGTCCAGCTGACAGGTTGGTTGAGGATGGGGAGGACACAGACTAAGCAGTTCCCTTTTGCTTCACCTGGGACCCTCTTGTGCCCCACTGCCCAGATATTTTTGAACACGAGAATATTGGTCTTCCAGAAGACAGATGAACCTATGTTCAGAAATAGATCCACTGATAAGTCACTGGTGTGGAACAATCCATGCTTTTGACTTATCTCTCAGGCAACATGGAAGGTGGCTATAGACTCCTTCTTAGACACCTACCCACAGTCACCCAAGACTCCCCATATATATGTTAAGTACAGAGGCTGGTATTTATTTTTCCCACATGTTGGTGATATTGTGGGAAGAGGAAGATAGACAGAGGAATTTACCAATCACTTTCTTTAATATGTCTAGCATTATAACTGTAAGGACAGAATTGCTCGTTACTGAAGCAGAATAGCGCTCAGCCATTGGAACAGCACAGATTGAGCTGGCCTACTTTTCTGCCAACTCAAGGCCTGGAGGAATGCACATTAATGTGGTCATGAAGAGACAATATTTATGTTTATTGCTGACTGGAAACCCCTTATGGACTTTTTGCATAAAACAGAAAAAAAATAAACTTATGATTTATGGTTTTGACGATTAGACAGGATAGATTATAGAAAGAAGAGAGGTAAATTGTAACCATAGAGTAAGAGGTAAATTTATAATTGTACCTATAACTGCTGTAAAGAAGATCAGAAGCTACTTCTTTGTATCTTTTTTCTTTCTTTTCTATTTTTCTTTTTCTTTTTTTCCCTTTTGCACTTTTAGCTTTCTCTTTGATTTATTTCTTTTTCTTTTCTTACTTTATATTAGTTCGTATTAGTTTTTATCTCCCTTCTTAAAAATCTATAATAAAAATTATATATATATATATATGAATGAATGAATGAATGAATGAATGAATGTGGTCATGAAGAAGAACCTTTGGATTCATTTTATCTGTACAATACTATTGGTAGTGCTTTTTCTTATCACTCAACAAATATGTTACCATTTTGGAAGGCTAGATATTTAAAATAACAGATAAAAATACTGAAATTCACTACAATGTAGGCTCCTGCAGATACTCCAAAGACAACAGATACATGACAATAGACCACACTCGAAATCAACAGCCAGTGGGAAACCAAATGCCAATCATGGTGATTGGCAGACAGTTCCAAAAAATGTATAGACCCTCAGATTTAGCCATTTTTCAAATCTTGTTCTGGGTTTTCTCTCCATCTTGTTTGTGCAAGCCCACAGCAGTAAACAGCCATCAATATTAGTAACTTTTGATATTTATGTATTTATTTATTTATACTTCAAATTTATTAACCGCCCATCTCACCCAAGGATAGCCTGATAACTCCATGAACCTGTTCAATCTACTTTCAAACCACTCAAATTGACTGCCATCATCACATGCATTAGCAGCAAATTCCAGTTTGACTATGCAATGAATGGGAAAGTAATTCTTACTATTGGTCCTACATCTCTCTACATTTAGTGCTAATGAATTACCTTGAGTTCTAATGCTGTGCGAGGAACAAGTTTCTCTCTTCCCATGCATCTATGAAATGTATGACTTTTACATACCTGTATCAAATCTACCCTCACTCTCCTGCATTTCAGATCAGGAAAGGTTGTTTTTCAAACAAGAACTAGCCAATCTGAACTTTTTGTTGGAATCAACAATTGAAACAAGGGGCCTTTAGCCAGAGGCTCATGGGCATTTCATGAAACTGACCTTTCTTGGCTGGTGGAATAGAGTAGGGAGAAAACCCAGCTGTAAGAAGATGACTGTAAAAGTCAGCATGGTTCATTTGAAAAACAATGGCATAATTATGTATGCTAATTAGTAAGCCATAAATGATGAGGCAAAGTTAATGAATAGGGATATGTAGCAAAATAATGGATTACAAGAATCCTCCTTGAGAAATAATTATATTATTTTCATGCTCTGTATTGGCACTATTCCTTGGCCTTGCTGTCCTATCACTCTGAGCCTTCCCATGGCAAAATTCATTATGCTGATCTACTACCCAGCAAGTCCACTCCAATTGCTATGCATGATAACGCAGCTTGCTGGAGTGATAACAATTGGTGCAATTTCCCTAGTTTGATCTGCATGCTTTCTGCAAATGACATTAGACATTGGGGAGCTTGTTAGAGAAAACAATTGCCAGAATGTAATTAGTAATGGTAAAACTTTCGGCAGTGCTTAATTGATAGAGAGTAAGGGCCACAAATAGTACTGCCAACTCTGCCTCCAATTAAACAGCTTTAACAAATGCTTGATTAAGTGTTTTGTGGATCACACTGGAGAGTGGTAAAGAGAAAACTCTACCAAGCAGAATGGAGGAAAATATCGTCTTTAAGTTTTGAAAATAGGGTCACCGGTTTTATTTACTGTAAATGGATAAATGATCAATTAAATCAACATGTGGTGATCAAGGCTTCAAATCCAAATTTCAAGTTCTTAAGTTTTTGTTTTCTTTGTGCTAAATGTCATTCTTTGATTGCAAAAAGATCGAGTGCTTCACAGCTGCCAACCTCATATAGTTAGTCTGTATTTTTTTTGAACCATAATGAGAAAAGGCTTAAGCACAGTGGTAGAAGTTGCATGCAGAGAAGAAAGATGGATGAACTGGTCTGTACCAGATTTATGCTAGTTTCAAGTGTATCCAATCATTTATTCTTTCCATCTAATTTATATATAAACATCTAAAGGTTTTTTTTTAAAAAAGCACTTAAAACTCGTAAGTAGGAAAAATTATGATACTCTCTATTGCTAACAACTATTGAGCAGTGGAGAAGTCTGCCTAGAACAGTGGTGGATGACCCCTCACTGGAGTTTTTGTGAATGAGTTGACCACTGGCTGGTTGACCACTTGTCAAAAATGTTTAGTAGATTTCTGCAGGGAGTAGAGTTGGACTAGATGACCTCTAAGATACTTTCCATCTCAGACAGTTTGATGGTCGCTTTTATTTTTATACAAATGTGCTTTGCAGGCATAAGTGAGGAAATCATTACAAGCAAAAATGAATATTAGGGTAATGGCATACAAAATAGGTTTACAGAGAAAATGTTTTGCAAAATAACGTCATGCAGAGCAATTGATGAGTTCTATTTGTGCTTTTAATGATAATTGGAGAATATATTGGCTTCAGATTTATTGAAAGGCCAGTCTAATGAATTACAGTGCTTTAAAGAGGCCTGGATTATCATCATGTACATTGACTTATAGATGGAGGAGTAGAGGTGAACTATTGTCCATGAAAGCTTTTGCCCATGCTCTCTTACCATGGAGTAAGCTCCATTCAAGGTAATGGGGCTTCCTCATTAAATGTGTATAGGACCTAATAAACTGGAAGAAGCATTCTAGAGCCTCACACAAGCCACGACCTCTCTGCCATTCATGATAACAGTGACATTTCCCCCAAGGCTTTTGCCTGAAAAAGGGTGCTGGTCTTTTGAGTTGACCCCTTAAAGCAGCAGCATCTTTTTTCAAGCTCATGAAGAAGCCTGCAAAAGGACATGGTTGCTTTAATCAGTAGCAGAGAGGTGCTGTGTTTTCATGAAGCCTGCAAAAACTTCTTCCAAACCATTTTTAAAGGATGCCCTGTCCTTATAGATTTGCCTTGTCTCCTTATGATTTTAAGCACTGTGATGCAGCAGTTAATAAAACATAAGCAAAATCCTTTTTTTTTAAAAAAAGTTTATATGTATGTGTGTATGTACAGTATATGTATATGTGTGTGTTTATATATATATATATATATATATATATATATATATGTGTGTGTGTGTGTGTGTGTGTGTGTAACCATATATGTATGTGTATGTACATAGATGTGTCTGTGTATATAGATGTGTGTGTATAGATGTATGTGTGTGTATATAGGTGTGTGTGTATGTATGTATATTTGTCTGTGTATGTGTGTGTGTGTGTGTATAAAGCTTTTGGGGATAAATCCCACTAATGAAATCACTCTACAGCTTGCCCTATGTTGATAGTGGATTAATTCAAGTGTCTAACACACTTGTGAGCTATTTTTAAATAAAACGCCAAGAGCGGCAAACCAGGCTTGTACAGGAACTTGCCCACTCTTTGTCTCCTATCATCATTTTGGGGCTGCATCTTTCAGCTTAAGTTAATATCCCCCGAGTGAGCATCTTGCAAAATGAAGCTTCCCTCTCCCCGTTGTCAACCTTCTAGTGCATCAATTGTTTGTGATTTCTGTGCAGCTCTGCTTTCCATGCAAATGGTGGCTTCCAAAGCTGACAAATACGGTTAAATGTTTCTGACCCATTTTTTAAAATGCCTTTTGGTGCAGCGCAGCATAGATAATTTAGACCCAAATTGTTCTAACGGCACACAATTAGATTTTATTTCGGTCAGCCACCCTACAGTAAGTCCAATGAAACATTTTCACTTTAAATCAAACCTGAACCTCCTCTGTTGTTAAACCTGTCCTAATTCTGATGTGTTGTAAATTCTTTCTGATATGAGAAAATTTAACAACAGTAGCAGCAGCAGCAACAACAACAACAATAATAATTGGATATTTCAATCCCTGAATAACTGTCTGAATGCCACACTTTCCTGCTTTATTTACTTCAGAATTGCCTTTATATTTAGTTTCTTCTCTTATCCTATAATCATTCAGTTCAGTGTCCTCAGGATCCTTGTCGTAACATAACTGGATTAAGGCCTTGATTCCCAATGAGATAAAGATTAAGAAGCTTGAGGGTATAAAGATAACAAAGTAGCATATATATATATATGTGTGTGTGTGTGTGTTTCAGAAGGTGAAATGTGGGGAGCTGTGAGCATGTGGAGATAGGGGACAAATATAGCTTGGCAGTTATGCTAATCCTGTAAAGACTGGCAGAATCCAGCAAAGGAAGCACCCTTTTTGACAGATAGTTTGGACCCTTTGTATAACAGTAGACTTTTTTTAAGGATATATTTTTACTCCTTAAAATTACTCCTTTTAGGGGTAATGTCCTCGCTCATGGACTGAGACAAGCAGCACGCTGCTGCAGTTCTCTGAAATTCCTTTAACAAAGTGACAGGATGGTTAAGGTCATGGCTAAATATATTTTGTGTATATGTGCATATCTCATGCACATAACCTCACATACCCTCACCATGTTATAAAGGCTTATTAAGTCTTTTGTCTGCATTTGGTAGTGATGATGGAATACTATGTCAGAAATAACCAAAAAGAAGGAAGTGCATTGGGTTTAGCTATATATTCTTTTATACACAATGTTTTATGGAGCATTTTAAGTGAAATTCATACTCTGAACATTAATCCATTTTCCAATACTGAAAACATAATTTAAGCCACCTTTCTAAATAATGTGCACTCAATGTTAAGTTGGGATTCTACTCTCAGAATTTCCAGACAGTATGACCATGGTGCCCAGGAATTCTGGGATTTGTAGTCCCAATTTATTTGGAAGGCACTAGGTTGAAGAATCTTGACTTGGGGCTTAGATTTTAAGCCTTCAGTTTTCATGGAGAGTGAATGTTGGTAGTAAGAGCAAATAAGGAGGATGTCAAGCCCCATCTAGCTGGCAAACTCAAGAAGCAAGATTATACTGTACAGATTTCAGAAATGCATCTTTCATGCTAGTCAGAGGTAAACACATACACTTGAAAAATGTAAAGGTATGTTCCCAGACAGGCTTATAGCAATGTCAGTATTAATACTCCAAAGCAAAGAGTCAGCCTAAAGAAGGTCTATATAGCAACTACACAAGTCAAACTGTAGTTAGTAATTGCAACTTGTCATTTACTGTATGTCTCTCTGTATGTTTTTATCTATACTAAATTTGAGCAGGGGATATGCAAAGTAATACTCATTAGCATGGCTGAGACCACCTGATCTACTTCAAGAGTCAGATCCAAAGCTTCAGCAATAGCCCGATTGTTACTGGGATTATTCAGCAAATACACAATTTGGATTCTGGACCTGCATTGCAATCTGGAAAAACAGAGCTCATTTTGGGAGGATTCCCTTCAAAGATGTGTGTATTTTTCCCCTTCCCTTCCCTTCCCTTCCCTTCCCTTCCCTTCCCTTCCCTTCCCTTCCCTTCCCTTCCCTTCCATCACTTACTGAAGCAGCTAAGAACTTTTTATTATTCCCTTCCTTCTAGCAGTTGACTGTACACAACATTTATGTAGGATCTCTGTATGAAAGTCTAAGCCCAACTAAAAATTGCCTTCACCACATGATCTTGCTAGCTCTACTCCTAGTGCTTAGAAATAAGAGGAACAGGCTGGCTGCCTGCATGAAGAAGGAGGGCAGGTTTGACATTTTCCTTCCAAAGTTCTATCTTGAAGCTCTACTTTATGTTGATAGTAACCTGGAGTCTCCTAAGCCAGACAACAACCCTTTGTTTGAGTCCAGTATAGTTCACCATAGGCATCTCATATCATCCAAAACAGTAGTGACGTAAGGAAAAGTAACCATGTGGACCTGGAAGCCACATCCAGGTTGCTGAGTGGGTTGCTGAAATCCAGGACTAGCATCATAGCTTGCTTTGAAATGCAATTCGTTCCATGCACAGAATCAATTAGACAAGCATAGCTGAGCAGTTGCAATGTCTGTTGTGATGACAGCAGCAGGAGGAGGAGTTTTGATTTGTGAGCACTGGAATATTTTTTTAAATAAACCAAGCCTGAACAAAAGAGATGGCTCCACTTGAATCAGGAGGGTACCAAAACAAATGTTCAAACAATGAGATCTTGGTAAAAATAAATTAAAATGGAGTCTCAAAAGACTCAAGTCTTTCCAGAATACTTGGAGATTATTCAAAACTGAAATAACAGATGCTCAGTTAAAACATATAGCTCAGAACTTGAAAGAGGCCACGTACTTCAAGAAAACACTCAGAATGGATGATGAGAGAAGCACTTGGAGGCAGGAAAGTTTTCTTCCAAAAATTGAAGTCTTGCCCAAAGAGATCAGAAAGCTGCATGAACTTTGGCAAAAGAAGTCCATAAAATATACAGAAAAAAAGAGGGATAAAAGCATATGGCAAAGTATATTAAGACAAAAAATCAAAATATTATTTAAATACATCCAAGTCAGGAAACTGTAGGGCTGTGGAATGACTGAAGGTGCAAAAGGAAATAAGAGAAATTACTGTGCAGGTGTTGCTTTGTCTTCACTGTTGTGGATGTCAGATACAGTATGTGTCCATGCCTAAGTTAACTTTTTCAGAATCAGATGAGCCGAGACAAAAGGCGATAACATGGAAGGAGTTCTTAACATAATGGATAAATTAAAAATAAATAAAGGCCAAGGTCAAGATAATATTCATCTGAGATTTCTTTAAAAAGTAAGATGTGAAAAATATGCAACTTCTCTTTAAAGTCAGTGTCTGTAACTGGGAAATGGAAAACAGCCAACTCCAATTCTTAAAAAGGGATTGAGAGGGAAATAGGAAATTACAGTGCAATTAGCTTAATGCTCATTCTAGATAAAATGATAGAAAGTATTATTAACGAGAAACTAATCAAATGTGTAGAATTGCCCTTGCTAAGGAACCAGTATGGCTTCTGGAAGGGTAAGTTACATCTCAATTACCCTCTAGATTATTTTGAAGGTGTCAACAAGGCAGTAGAAAGTGGTGGCCCAGTAAAGATTGTATACCTGACCTTTCAAGAAGCCTTGACAAAGTCCCCAACGAGTGGCTCTTAAACAAATTCAGCAGCTGTGGGATATAAGGGCAGATGCTCTTCCAGATTGTAAACTTGGCTAAAGAATGAGAAACAGAGAGAAGGAATAAGCGGACAATTTTCAAATTGGAGATGTATTCAAAATGATGTCCCACAGAGTTCATACCAGTTCTTTGTAAATGATGGCGTTAGAGATGCATGGTGGGTTGGCCAAGTTTTCTGCTGCTAAATACTAAACGATTCAGCTTTGTAAACTAAACAAAGGGATGATGAAGATTTCTCTCCAAATTGGGTAGGGGTGTGTGTGTGTGTGTGTAAATGCATTCAATGCAAGTTCAAAATCATGCACATTGAAACAAGCAACAGCAAGAAAAAAAAAAGAAAATAAATCCAAGTATACATTAATGGAATCTGAGCTGTAGTGACTGGTCAGGAAAAGAACTGAAATCATGGTGGGTAGCTCAATTAAAATGTCAACTCAGATAGATTCTTAATTACAGTCAATGTCTAGTCCTTAAAACACATTACATATACAAAACAAATTTTTGTTGTTGTTGTTCAGTCGTTTAGTCGCGTCCGACTCTTAGTGACCTCATGGACCATAGCACGCCAGGCCTTTCTGTCCTCCACTGTCTCCCGGAGTTTACTCAAATTCATGTTCATTACATAGGTGATGCTATCTAAACATCTCATCCTCTGCCGTCCCCTTCTCCTTTTGCCTTCAGTCTTTCCCAGCATCAGGGTCTTTTCCAGTGAGTCTTCTCTTCGCATTAGGTGGCCAAACAAATATTAGGTATTAAATTAAGTAAGCCTTTTTTCACAGCTGAATTATCAATTCAGTGTATGATTGCTGTGAAAAAACACCCTCAACATTAGAATATCAAAAGATTCAAAAATAATACTGAACCGGTATCGTTTGATTAGGGTGTTGTGGGCTCATTTAGGGAAATTGTGAATGCAGTGCTGCCAATGCAGCAGTGCAAATCAGGGTACAAAAATTCACACAGGGCATAATTTGATTCAGGTTTATGATTTGAGGGCAAAGTGATTTAAGTAAGATGTGAAAAAATATGCAACTTCTCTTTGAAATGGTTTTTCTATTGGCTATAACAGGAGAATATCAAAGTGCCTGTGCCTGCTTCCCCTTTTGGCAAAATTGGATGGAAATTGAAAAAATGTAGGGATGGTGCAGCTTTGTTGCCTTTGACCAATGTCTTGTAGGGGATGCCAGGAAGGTTGGCAAAGCTGGTTGGCCAGCTTGACCGCCCCTGGGGAGGACCCCCTCACCACTGCCAGGTCTTTGTTGTGTCAGACTTGTGTCTTTGTACTTGGACCAACTGAAGCAAGCTGGCACAGTGAGATTTAATGCAGCAAAAATAGGAACACCACAGGGAAAAAGACTGGCACAGAACTAGTGGCATTCATAGACTTGCTGATCCCTATTTTTAAAAACAGAAAATATTAGAGCCAATACCTATCTTAACCTGGCATTCCTTGTCAAGAAACTTGAATCTGACCCACTCATGCAGACTTTAAAAGTAAGGCTTGGCTTAGGAACTCCTATTGGACTGATCCATCTTCTGCCTAGAAATATATCATTCCCTTAGCATCACATCATCTATTGTCTCTAAGATCTCAGAAGCAGCCAAGAATTTATCTAGCCCACACCTTCCAGTGCTGCAAACCACTTCATAGCTACCTGACTTGATTCTTCACATCAAAGTGAGTCCCTCCCTTAATTTGTGAATCTGCTTCAAAGAGATGATTCAGTTCAATCTTTGTTGAATTGAAGTGCCCCCTCCAAAGATTTGCACAGTTCTGCTTGCCAATCCCTGATGTATTCATTGGAAAAGTGAATGTGTAAACCATCACATTTTGAAGCCAAACTCATTCCTCTATCTTGGTTTGCATTTGTTTGTCTCAGCTCATTTTCATTCTTGCCAAGATCACCTCAGTTTCTAGTAAAATGTTGCTCATAGAATTCTGTCAGCATCCTTCTTTAGTTATCGATGATACCACCATTGGGAATAGATTTCTTTTTTTATACTGTATCTCAGGTTCCTTAACATTGAAAAGTATTGAAGGTCATATCAGCTGGAGAAGTTAGTTATAAAGTCATTGTCAAGATTAGCCTGTAGGGATCTTCTACCCTGCAAGTGTTTAAATGACTAATTGTTCATTATAAAATATTATTTTGCATGCATTAAAAATAGAATATAATTGAACGTCTCGTTCTATTGGCACAAGACCAGAGAACCATAAATCTGCAAGAACATTTTGGGATAGAGCTCAGCATTAAGGGTATACATTGTGATTAGACATTGTACAAAGGGAAAAAATAACTTCTTCCTTTCATCATGCAAAAGAGAGGAAAAGACACAAATGGTAGCTCATTGTTTCAAACAATTATATCTGATTTGTTTCTAAAGGTGCATAGGTATATATTTTGTTTTATTTTATTTTATTCATGTAACCTTCCAGGGCATAATTCACCCAATTTCTTATAGCTACAGGATCTGACAGACAAATTGAAAATGATTTCCTTTAATTAAATATAACACCTTTAATAAAAGAAAGAAAGAAAGAAAATTGCAATGCACTTACAGTTCAGTACCTCTATAGAAAATATGGTTTAAAATCCTTGCTTGTTGCAAATTCTAGATAAGCAAGTTAATGAAAATGGAGGCTGATTACACATTATGGCAGGGCCATTTTTTTTTCTGTTGATTTCTGCATTCCTGGGGGATACTCTTGAGGGCGATGTGGTGGCTGGAGCCAAAGCCAACCATATATGACAGCACAATTTTGGTTTTTTAGGAGAAAGAAATAACTTCTTCCTTTATCACTTAGTCCTTATCCAAATTCTTTTCTTCCTGACCCATTTGCTACATTTTTGAAAGCCATCTAATCACAGATTTAGTACTGTGCTGCCATGCTTAGATGAACACTCAGTTTACAGCCTGCATGATTCTGACTGTTGGATTTTTAGAGCAAAAGTACTCTTTGGTATGATCCCTTGCCACTGTTTTTCTAACAGTATAGTCACTACAGGACAAACTTACTCAACCTTCCTAACCTGATGCCATTTAGATATGCTGGGACTGAAACTCTCAGTCCTATCCAACATAGTTATTGGCTTATCTGTTTCACAAGGGGTTTGTGAAGATAAAAGTGGGAATGGAAAAACCCACCAAATATCATCACCTGAGAGAAGTGTGGGTGAATCAGATATAGATGAATGACTACTCTGCTCTTCTAAACTCTCACCTGTAAATTCCAGAAGAAGAAAAGCATCGTAACCACTTGTTCATTATATCCAACTATTGTTGCCACTAGTGGTGTAGTGGTTAAGGCACCAGGCTAGAAACCAGGAGTTCTAGTCCTGCCTTAGGCACAAAGCCACCTTGGGTCGGTCACTTTCTTTCAGACCCGGGAAACAGGCAATGGCAAACCACTTCTGAAAAACCTTTCCAAGAAAACTGCAGGGACTTCTCCAGGCAGTCTCCAAGAATTGGATACGATTGAACAACAACAACAACAATTGTTGCCACTAGTATTTTTAAACTTCTGTAAATAAAGTTGCATGTAGAAAAAATAAAAGAAATTAAAAGAAGGACTGAAGGAACTTCAGCTACTACAGTATCTGTCAATCTCCTCTAGTGATGGAATTTCCAATGCATCATAGTTAATGGTTTAATATCCATCACTGCTTCTGCTCCTATGTCATACTACTATATAAATATGGACTTTCATTTTTTTTCCTGGTTATATTTTCTCTGGTTTAGGCCAAATTAAAATTCTGACAATTATGAATAACTTTGGCATTTAATAGATGTGTGACATTGTTTTCATCTACCTATTTCTGATACCCTGCTTCAACTTCATCATCCCGCACAGATATGTTTAAAGGAAAGAGTGAACTGAAAGAGGTGTAATTAAATTCATGGCATGGAAGTTACTTGTACATCTACTGGAAATTTGCTCCCATAACAGTCCACTCTGTTTTCAAGGGCATAAGTAGTGATCTCTGAGCCCAAAGGAAAGCCTTTTAGATGGGGTTCCCCAATAGTGAGGTACCAAGTCCCTCCCAACTTGTGATAACTGTGGGTGGGCAAGAGAAAGGGAAAAGAGAGCCAGTTTGGTCTAGTGCAACAGGCTAGAAACCAGGAGACTGAGAGTTCTAGTCCCGCCTTAGGCATGAAAGCCGGCTGGGTGACCTTGGGCCAGTCCCTGTCTCTCAGCCCTAGGAAGGAGCCAATGGCAAACCAGGAGACTGAGAGTTCTAGTCCCGCCTGAGGCATGAAAGCCGGCTGGGTGACCTTGGGCTAGTCACTCCCTCTCAGCCCAACTCACCTCACAGGGTAGTTGTTGTGGGGAAAAGAGGAGGAGGAAGGAGTATTAGGTATGTTCGCTGCCTTGAGTTATTTGTAACAATAATACAGGTGGGATAAAAATTAAATAAATTAATAAATAAAAATGAGGATCACACTGCTGCTTCTTTCCCACTGCAGCAGCAGACCTGAGTTGGCTCCACCTGAAAAAAATAATGCATATTCTGTAAGCAGGAAGGGGGAAGGTATTGAAAAGAGGAAGAGACTGAGAGCAGCAATCATCAGGGCCTCCAAAGCAGGGATGTTTATTTATTTATTTATTTATTTATTATTTCAATTTATTCCCCGCCCATCTCCCTTGCAAGGGACTCTGGGCGGGTTACAACAATTGAAAGTTTAAAAATACAAAAACAGTATCTAAAATACATCGAATAATAATAATAATAAATTACATAAAATCCAAGAAGGGGGGGACCGCAGGATGGACCATACCACTACGGGGCCAGCCAACCCCAGGAGGCACTGCCGCCTCTGTCGTCCCAGGACCGGCGGCAGAGCCAGGTCTTAAGGGCCTTCCGAAAGGCCAGGAGTGAAGGGGCCAGTCTCACCTCTGGGGGCAAGATATTCCACAAGGCGGGTGCTATCGCAGAGAAGGCACGCCTCCTGGACCCCGCTAGATGGAATTCTCTTGTTGAGGGGGTCCGAAGCATGCCCTCTCTGCATGCACGGGTGGGGCGGGTCGACGTTATTGGGACGAGACGGTCCCTCAGGTACCCTGGTCCTATGCCATGTAGGGCTTTAAAGGTAATCACCAACACCTTGAATTGGACCCGGAAGCAAACTGGTAGCCAATGCAGCTCGCGTAGCAGAGGTGTAACATGTGCCGATCTCATGGCACCCATAACTGCTCGCGCCGCAGCATTTTGCACCAGCTGAAGCTTCCGGATACTCTTCAGGGGTAGCCCCATGTAGAGCGCATTACAGTAATCTATACGGGATATGACAAGGGCGTGAGTGACTGTTCGGAGGGCCTCCTGATCCAGGAAAGGGCGTAACTGGCGCACAACACGAAGCTGTGCAAAGGCCCTCCTGGCCGTGACTGCCACCTGCTCTTCGAGCAGGAGTCGTGAGTCCAGGAGGACCCCCAGATTCCGCACTGGATCCGAGCGAAGTAGTGCCACCCCACCCAGAACCAAAGATGACAACTTCCCGGATCTAGCGGGGCCATCAATCCACAGCCACTCCGTCTTACCAGGGTTCAGTTGAAGCCTGTTGTTCCCCATCCAGACCCCCACAGCCTCCAGACACTGAGATAAGGCATCGACCGCATCACCTACTTCACCCGGGATGGAGATGTATAACTGGGTATCATCAGCATATTGGTGATACCTCATCCCGTGGTGACGGATGATCTCGCCCAGTGGCTTCATGTAGATGTTGAACAGGAGAGGAGAGAGAACCGACCCCTGCGGCACCCCACAAATCAGGGGCCGCGGGTCAGCTCTCTCCTCCCCTATCAACACCGACTGGGAACGGCCCTGGAGGAAGGAGGCGAACCAGCGCAAAACTACGCCGCCCACCCCCAACTCCCTGAGCCGTCCCAAAAGTATACCATGGTCGACAGTATCAAAAGCCGCTGAGAGATCTAAGAGAGCTAGGATGGACGCACTCCCTCCATCCCGCTCTCGCCAGAGATCATCGATAAGCGCGACCAATGCGGTCTCCGTCCCATATCCCGGCCTGAAACCTGACTGGAAGGGGTCTAGATAATCCGTTTCCTCCAGAGTCCTCTGGAGTTGCCACGCCACCACCTTCTCAACCACCTTTCCCAAAAAGGGAAGGTGGGAGACTGGGCGAAAGTTGCCCAGGATGGTAGGGTCCAGGGACGGCTTCTTGAGGAGGGGGTGCACCAGCGCCTCCTTAAAGGCCTCCAGAAACACCCCCTGACTCAAGGACAAATTAATCATCGCCTGGACCCATCCACATGTCACCTGACTGGCCGATTTCACCAGCCAGGAGGGACAAGGGTCAAGCTGGCATGTGGTGGCGTTCACAGTCCGAAGGATCCTGTCTACTTCCTCAGGTGCAACAGGATCAAACTGTTCCCAGATAACATGGTAAGTACGAGCCCCTGGCATCTCCACAGATCCTGTCTCACGCTTGGAGTCCAACTTTGAATGAATCTGAGCGATTTTATCCTGCAGATGCTCAGAAAACTCTTCTGATCGGCCCTGTAGGTGGGTCTCCCTCTGCTCCCGACCCAAAAATGATCTTGTAATTTTAAAGAGGGCCGTCGGGCGGCATTCTGTGGACGCAATAAGGGCGGAGAAATATTCACGTTTCGCCGCTCTTACCGCCACAAGGTAGGCCTTAACTGCGGCTCTAGATTGTGTTCGGTCAGATTCAGTCTTCGTCTTTCTCCAGCGGCGCTCTAGACGTCTCTTAACCCTCTTCAAGGCCCTTAACTCTTCGGAAAACCACGGAGAGCGGCGGGCCAAGCAGGGCCGGAGAGGTCGCATAGGCGCGATCTTGTCCAGGGCTCCAGCCGCGGCCCTATTCCAGGCCGCGGCCAGGAGCTCAACTGGACCGTGAAGCAAGTCCTCGGGAATAACCCCCAGCTCCTTCTGAAACCTCACTGGGTCCATCAGTCGCCGGGGGCGGACCATTTGAATAGGTCCCGCCTCCCTGCGGAGTGGGGCAGCACAAGAGAGTCTAAGGGTCACCAGGGCGTGGTCTGACCATGACAATGGGGAAAGATGTAACTCTCCCCTCAGATCACATTGCCACTGCTCAGACAAGAAAACTAAGTCCGGGGTGAGACCACTGTCCCGAGTCGGGTCACGAATAATCTGAGACAGGCCCATAGCTGCCATGGTAGCTATGAACTCCCGAGCCGCCTCCGAGTCCCGTCCCAGAGATGGCAGATTGAAGTCCTCCAGAACCATAAGTCTGGGGAACTCCACTGCCAACCCCGAGACAGCCTCGAGCAGCTCAGGCAGGGAGGTTGCTACGCAGCAGGGAGGTTGGTACAACAGCAGCACTCCCAACTGTTCTCGTGAACCCAACTTGAAAAACAGGGTCTCACACCCGGCCACTTGTGGAGCAGCACCCCTGAAAGCCACAAGAGACTCTCGGATGACCACTGCCACCCCTCCTCCCCTGCCCCGGTGTCTCGGCTGATGCCAGACCTGAAACCCGGCTGGGCACATTTCCGAGAGGGCCACTCCCCCCTCTGGTGCCAGCCAGGTCTCGGTAATACACACCAGGTCGGCCCCCTCATCCGTGATCAAGTCACTTATAAGGGGGGCTTTGTTGTTCACCGACCTGGCATTCAACAGCAGCAGCCGGAGACCGGAGCCCACGAGGATCTGCTTACCAGGGCCTGGGTGTGAACACGGGGGGCCGGAACACACCACCGGTAACAAACACCGGGGGCGCCTTCCCCAAAGATGGCTTGCCCTCCGGTTCCCGTCATACCGTCCCCTGCCCGTCACCACCCGAATCAAATGGCCCGCCATATAGCCCCCAGAGATTCCCGGTTCTGACCCAGTAGCCTCCACTCCCAGGCCTCCGGAATTCTTAGGCTTAATTAAGAGTCCCTTATCCCATCCATCCATCATGCACTCCCATACACTCTTGGGCAGTGGTAAGACCCCCCAGTGCACCAGCTCTCGCTCTCGGCACTGGTAAGGGTCTAGCACCACCCCACTCACACCCTGCACCTCTCCCCCAACTTCTCTCACTGGTCGGGGAGAGGTACCAACACTCGCCACAATCACTCCTGCCCCACCTGACTCTCACCCAGGGGGTGCTCTTCCACACTCATACAATCTTAGCCCCCCTCCCTCGTCTCTCACCTGAGGGGGGGGTCCACATTCACATCAAGGGACTCTTCCAAGTTCTCTGCCGCCTTAGCTCAATGGTGTTAATCCGAGCAATTGTTATTATTCTTATGCCCTGATCAACAGGGCTATCGGTCCGGCCTCCGTCCCATCCGCGTCTTCCACGGCTGCCGGGTTCGGCACCAGTTCCAAACAGCTCCCACATCAGGAGCCTCCGGGCCCTCTCAGAAAGTGGCCCAGGAAAAGACCAGATAGTCTGTAGCGGGGGGGGGGCGCCTCGTCCGTCTCCCACTCCACTCCATAGCCTCTGGCAGCCCTTGATAGTCCTTGATAGTCTCCGGAAGCTCCGAGGGCTTCGCTGCACCCGCTGGACTCCCTTCTGAGCCGCCCCGGGTCTGCTAGGCCCCCACCAACTCCACCGGCCTAGCTCACCTCCGACGGCCCCAGGCTCCAGCGGTCGATTTTGGAGGCTTCCAAAAGCCTCTAGCAGCTCTCAAAAAGACATCAGTCCCCACAAGCCCCGCTGGTCGAACTCGAAGGCTCGCGTTCAGAGTCTTCCGACCTTAATGGACTCCAGTTCAAATGTTATTTGACCATTCAGGTCCAGCTCTGATTTTCAAGTTAAATTATTCTTTCTCTGATGAAGAAACAGAGGACTGGAAGGCTCAAGTTGAGTGAAGAGCTCATAATCTCCAACAGCAGGCCCAGGTTGCTCCATATACTCACTGTTCCTGACCTACCAGCATCCTCCTTCACAATAACGCCCCCATGGATGAATGGGTGCTTCTCTGGCTTTGGAATGAAACTAGTATGGTTTCTCACTAGATAGGTTAGGACAGAAGTCCAGAAGGCTGAGCAAGCTGCAGTGGAGAAGGAGCCAGTGTAGAACTAGTTGTGGCCATGTGAACAAACCGTTGCCTAATTTAGATAATAAACTTACTCCTGCTACTGAGATGGCAGCTGATTTGGGAACACCAACAGATGGTGGTAGCAGTAGTAGTGGTAGCAGCTGTTCGCACACTTTCGTCTTCCTTTTTTCTATAGTGGCTGGTAGTGGGGCCTCACACTTGGATTGCTATGTCTGGGCCACAAAAATCTGGATGAGCACTAGATGGCAGCCAGCAGAATGTAGATTTACTTTGCTGCCATCTAGTGGTCATCTTGATTTTTGAAGTCCTACCCCATATGATCTGGTTTATTAAAAGTGTGGGGCAAGAAGTAGGTGGCTAGGGGCAGCCTGGCGGGGCTCTGTGTATCTATGGGTCCAAAGGCAGCTGCTTCATTTATTTATTTAATTTCATTTGACTTAGATGCCACCTGACGCCAATTGACTCTGGGCAGCTCACAGCATAAAAATAAAATAGCAAGTATATAATCAAAATAGAACATGAAACAGAACATAAAACATCTGCCTTCATTCTATTTATGCCATTGTTTTCACTGGTGCTCCATATCAAGACATCTGCCACTGGATTAAACACTCTATATTACTTAATGGAATTTCCTTCCTTCCTTCCTTCCTTCCTTCCTTCCTTCCTTCCTTCCTTCCTTCCTTCCTTCCTTCCTTCCTTCCTTCCTTCTTTCTTTCTTTCTTTCTTTCTTTCTTTCTTTCTTTCTTTCTTTCTTTCTTTCTTTCTTTCTTTCCTCTCTTCCCTCCCTCCCTCCTTTCCTCTCTTCCCTCCTTCCTCTCTCTCTCAAAATTAGACTGCAGCATCATCACTCAGCTGCTGCTATACAATATCTGGCATATTTAGGGCAGGCAACAAAAAGCAGATTTTTACAATGGAGTATACAAATACTACAGCTATCCACTGATAAAATACAATTAAGGAGACGTCCCTAAAACACATTCTGAAACATTATAGAAGATTTGACAGCCACCTGGGCTGGATGTATTTGTGTTAGTAGTGCATTGGCAAAGACTAGAGATAGAAAAGGTTTTTTTAAAAAGAGATTTGAAGGTGGCATGAAAAAAGCATCATTACTCATGGTAACCACACTCTTTCTTGGTCTCATCAGTATGTAATTCAATCTTGGGGAAGCCCTCTAAAAATGTTGATTCATACACAGCTATGATAGAATAGCCTTTGTGGACTTCTGTGAGAAGAAGAAGAAAACACACACCCAGCAGCAAGGGCATAGATAGGCTGACCATATTTCCTTGAGAGGAAAACGGGATCCTAACCTACCCATGGCTCACCGGACAAAGTGGGCGCGTGCGTGTCCGAGCGCGTGCGCACATGCGCACATGCGCACACAGGTGCGTGGGCGCACGGGCAGGTGCAGGCCGGCGAGCGGGCTTCACCGTGGGAACTTTCAAAAACAGGACAAAATGGATATTTTTCTGAAAACGACGGGACGGTCGGGAATTGTTTAGAAAACGGGACTATCTTTTATGGTCAGCCTAGGCATAGAGTGCTAAGTTTACACTTTCAAAGAGTGATCTTTGCTCTCTGACAATATAACTGTTTACAATAGTACATTGTTTCCAATACTGCAAAGTACAATTTCCTATATTATATGTTTTCAGAGGAAATTATAGCAACATTTAGAATGAACATGGATCATTCTCAGAATAACCATGGATCATTCGCAGAATGAGCACAGATGCTTAGGACTGCCTATGTTGCACTCCTAAGCAGACACTGAAGATTAAGTTGGAATTGTATCTCTGGAGGTTGGATGGGAATTGAATTCAACAACTTTGAATATGTATTAAATGATTATTTATAGGGCAAACGTTCTCTGGATTTTTGTTTGTTTGTTTGTTTTTAATGCAGGTTATCACAGAAGGAAAAAACAGATGAGAGAACAGATGAGAAACTGCCATGAACGAGAAAGAGAATAATTTATTTATCTCTATGCTGAATTATAGCATAAACACTGATGACCTTGAAAAGGTATTAAAAATCAATTTTCCAAATGAAGTGCTTTTATAAGGGACAGAATCCAAGTGGCCATGAGATGCGATTTCTATTTCCAGTCATTCTATGAGATTCAATAACTTAAATCAGGGGACACTTCAGGGGACTGCCTTCGATGTAATATTGAACTCATTGTTTTTTGAGTAATTTTACAACCAATTAAGATACATCTCACTTGAGGCACAAATGGCCAGGCTCAACCAATCATATTTGATATGATACTACTTTTCTTATGCATCAAAGATTTATTTTTTTCCATAAAGAAGTTGTATCTTTACTCCCAAAAGTGTAAATATGCATCGGCATGTGTCTGCGCACACACATACACCATCTGTGTATGCTTGTTTCTGATCACTACTTCTTCCATTGCTGGGCCCTAATTTTAGCATAGATTGGGCTTTGTTATATTGCCACGCCTCCATCATTCCACTTAATCTTCTAACTGAGGACTGTAAAATTATAAGGCTCAAATTACTCAAAAACCTTAGAGTAATTTTGCCAGTCCAAAGAGCTAAGAATCCCAACCCTTCTTTTCTGGGAGAAGGAAAGGCTGTAACAGCACAATTAGTAACTAGCTGCTTGTGATTCTCAGAATCGGAATCCATTGCTGAATGCTATGACACAGGGAGAAGGCAAGGGAGGAAGGGGAATCACACAGAGAAAAAGATTGGGGAGTGAAGCTGAGTGGGAAAGTCAGAAGACAGACACATTCTTTCCACCTCTTCCTGACAACATCCCTGGCCTACACATGCATGACTAGTGAGGGCAACAGAAAAATAACAAGACAGAGATGGTCTATAATTGTACTCCAGATACCAAGGAAGAAAGCCATCCTCTGAGACTAGAGTAATTGTTTGCTTATTGCTTAAGGTGGAAGAGAGTGTCATCCACTGTGACCGGAATGGAAAAAACGAGAAGGCTGCTGGTCTACTGCCGCTGAAAGGCCTGCGCTATTAAAATGCGGCTGGTAAACAACTCGTGCTATTTTTATTTCCAGCAGCATAATAGTTTGGGGTTTTCCACTGCTCAGTTAATTTCATCCAGACTTTTAATACCCAGCCTGCAGGATTCATGGACAATTACATAGTTAGGAAATCCAGCTCTAGAATACTAGATAACAGCAGCTGCATTTCCTCATTAAAAGTATCAGAATGTGATTGTGTAATTCTTAATGGGCTGGCTGGTCAAACTACTGGTTTGAACATTATGGAAATATTTAAATAGTAATAGCAGATGTTGCTTCTCCCTTTAGTAATACCTGGACATTATGGCTTATCATTATTAATGCTTAGTTAATAGGAGAAAACCACACCCCCACCAACACTGACAGGGCAAGCTACTGTATATAAACAGGGAGCAAACCCAACACTCAATTGCACTGATGATGTTACCTAGTCAGGTAATGAAATGTCTGCAAGCAAACAACAAGCTCAGAGAACACCAAGGGCTCCACAGAGCAATCTTTAAAAACTGCTTGGAAACTATAACTGGTCCAAATTCAGGGGTCTGGATTGCTGACTTACACTGAAGACATGTAATTGTGAAGATAATTTAGATCCTGGATTGCAAGGTAACATTAGGTAGGTAGGAATGTTAGGAATGTTAGGTAACCCCTAACATTCTGGCAATTAAACTCTATTGGAGCCTGTGAACTGAGGCCTTCCCACAATAATAATAATAATAATAATAATAATAATAATAATAATAATTCCTCCTCCTCCTCCTCCTCCTCCTCCTCCTCCTCCTCCTCCTCCTCCTCCTCCTCCTCCTCTTTTGATGCTATATTGGCACCTAGGGACATTTGGGGGTATTCATGATAGTACTCAGTGCAGCCCATTTCTGTAGTTTGCCAATAATTACATTGAGCCTCAAAGAGCTAGCCAGGGACAGGGACAGGCAGCAGCAGAGGAATGTTGTGAAGATGGCTGTGAATGCATTCACATGCACAGTTCAGTGCAGATGGAGACTTAAGGAATTCTGGTCTAAGAGGAGGGGATAATGAGATCATTGTAACTGTCTCTCCTTGGGTCACATTTTCTCTCACTGGGACCCTGAAAGATCAATCAGGTCAGCTCAGTAACACACAGTGGAACTGGTGGGGGTACATGTTTTGTCTGCTGCCTGACATCACTGGGTTGCACTGGCCTGTCCATCAGTCATCCACATTTTTGCTTGAGATTAAGAAGGGGAGTCTCCATATGTATAACTGGATGTGTGGGTCTGCCTTCCACAGCTTTCAGATAAGGCCCAGAGCTGTGAAGACGGAAAGAGTGAATCATTGAAGGAAGAGCCAACACAATCCCTCTCTCCATTCCTGTGTTTGACATTTCTGTGGTGGGTGTAACTGAACATCCTTCTTTGTCAATCTAAATAAGCACCTTGGAAGAAAAGCATGTTATAATAGAAATGAACAAATAATGATTGCATTCCTCTGTTCGCAACACACCAGACAGTGGTGGCTGGGAGGGGGGGGGGACTGTTTACACATTGCCAATTGAGCCTCTATAGTTCAGAAATGCACTGTATAACAACTGCCTCTTAACAAAGCAGATGTGAATATGCAATGTGGAAAAGAGTGCATTCAGGTACAATTGAATAGACATAAAGAAATGTGAGATTATATAGTGAAAAGAGCCCAATGAATGAATTTAGGAACAGGAAATGTAGCATATTCATAGGATTACGTAGAATGTACTTGTACACTCTCATGAAAAGATGATCTATACAGCTTCAACCTCCATCAGGCAGCCTACCTTGTATTACATTGAAAGAATCCATAAAGATACGGGTCTTTTGCTAAATACTGCAAAGGAGTATTTATATATGAGGAATTTATCCAGATTACGGCAGAGAATGATGTAAGAAAAATGCCTGGTGAAAGTTTGTGATATATCCTTTAATTCCACAAGTTCTTCCCATCGTCTTCCCGGAGAGTGGACAAAGTCACCTTTTGTCTATGAAATTAGCTGTTGGCAGGAAACTGCTTCCAGAAAGATTTGGCTTTCTGTATTACAGTTGGAACTTCCTGACAATTGCAGAATAATAGGGAGTAAACATCAAGTTTATGTACTCGGCAAAATGTTGTTCATTGATTTTTCCCCCCTCTGAGCATAAACCTTGAAGATTCAATAACAGTTCAAAGGGCTGAACATCTAAGAATTAAGTACACTCATAATTACGCCTGGCAGGGGTGTGAAAAAAGTCATGCTGCTTCTCCTCAAGTGGAAATTAACCTCCTACCTTTATTTTATTTTTCCAACTATATTAAAGCCATTGGTTTGGGAGATATATATACTGTATGTATGTATCTATGTACGTACAGTATGTATGTACGTACAGTATGTATGTATGTACAGTGTGTGTGTGTGTGTGTGTGTATAAGTGTGTGTGTGTGTGTGTGTGTTCAGTATTTGAGACTCGATTCAAAATACAATCCCTGGACATGTTGATCAAACCACCTGCAGCTGCTTTGTGACTCAATCAAAACAGAACCCTCGGGGGGAATTATCATATTTTGGTTTCTTTTTTTATAATTGTTACTTGCTTTTTTGCTTTTTCTCAAAAAAGAAGAAAGACAATTCTGGTAGAAAAGAAGGAAATCTGAACATATACAGTATAGTATTTTGAAATGTTCAGAGTACTTGCCTTAAATTATCCAAATATTCCTACCATAACTGTTATAGGCCAGCATCATTACTGTCATATTGTAAATAATGGAGGCACAGAGTTGGAATTGACAATTTAGGGCATCAAGTCCAATGCCTTGTCCAGGTCAAAAATCCAAATTAAAGCCATCTAGGCAGATGGGTGTATAGCTTCAGTTTAAATACATCCGACAAAGGGGAGCCTACCATCTCTCTGAATAATTGGTTTTATTGCCAAACTACTTTGAGGATTTCCTCCCCAATATTCATTTTGGAATCTGCCTTCCTGCATATTATTCTGTGGAACCATGGAGAACCATGGTGCAAGAACCATGGTCTTGGCTTTCTGTGCATTTGAAGAGTGCTATCACATCCCCCTTCAGGCTTCTCTTTTCAATATTCAACATACCCACCACCTTGAACCTCTCTTTGCAGGACTTAATTTCTAGTTCCTTGATCGTGTTACTTTCCCTTCTTTGAACATTTTCCAGCTTGTCTGAATCCTTCCCCAAGTGACTACGCAACATCGTATAATGATGTGGTGATTGAAAGCTCTGGAATAGAAACAGCAACCATTGCATAGAGCTTATATTGCGGATGATGCGGATTTGACTGTTTAAAGGAATTTTAAAAGAAAAAAAGGGACCCCTCCCATTTAGCAAAAAAGTTGGATTTATGTGGTAGAGAAGACAAAGGATAGTAGATTTCATTCCTGTTAATATTCATCCTGCTATGGATTTCTTTACTCCCCAGCAGGCTCCACTGATGGGATTCTTCTGCATCCTTAGTAGCAAGATTTGAATAGTTAGCTCCAATACACAGTAGTTTCAATGGAGTGTTACTGATACTGATGAAACATGGTTGGTATGTGACAAAAATAAGGAGTGGAAATATAATTTAAAAATTAAAAACCTTATTAATGGAGAAGGGACACCTAAAGGCCTCTAGAATTATTAACTTTCTTACCTCAGTTTAAACTATCCTAAATATTATGAGAATGCCATGATTTTGATTCAGAACCTAGTTTTAGAAGTTAGCCATATTCTCTATTTAAATATTTCATCTAAGTCAGAGGTTTACAGACTGAGGACCTGAGGTTGCTTGTGGACCCGAAAGTCTTGGGTGAAGTCTCTCCATATGTTTTTGCCAATTTGCAATTTTTAACTTGATAGACCTTGACATATATGAAATATATGACTGGAGGGTTAATATATAAGCTAAACTAATTTTCATTAAAGATAAAATGGTAAATAAAATGTAGTTTCATCAGGGCACCATTCTTAACTTTTAGAGAGTGATCTTCAACCCAGAGAAAAGTGTGGACCCTTGTTTTAAGTGTGTTCAATACTATGCTATGAAATATCTAGCCACCCTGATCAGTGGCTGTATATAAGGATGCACAAATACTCAGTAGTTCTGGAGATTTGGAGAATGGGTGGTGACTTGATCAAATTTCCAAATCAAATTAGATGCCTCCAAATTGAATTCCTTCAGAATTCCATACTAATTATTTTGTAGTTCTGTAAAACCAATGAAATTCATGTAGATCAAGGTTATGGGCGGAATGCTTGACTAAGTTGTATTTTATCAATAGCTCACCTTCATATGAACATACACAGTGAAGATTGTAAAACAGAAATAATTTATTTTCTAATTAAATTGGAACAAAGCAAGTTGATGCATTTCAGTTAGGAGTGAAAGAAATAATTAATAGCTTTTAAGTAGATTCCAGGAGCACACTAATTATCAACACAGCTTCCAGGCAGGGCATGAATTGGATTTAACTACATTAACATGGACAGTATTCTGTTTCCTTCATTTGTTTCTGATGGGATAGCTAGATAATCTGAAATGACTGGAGTGCATTATACTGTAGCTAGTATCTGCAAAGGAAAATGTATCTACAAACAATTCAAACTTCGAGGTTTCATGTCTTCCTCTAAATCTGATATTCTCTAAAAAAAAATTCAAACAGTATTGTCCTGCTATTGTTATATTTACAAACAACTATGTACAGTACAAAAATGTTCAAAATGTTGCCATTACATTTGCCCTGACCATCTAAAATGGAACACAATGACCATCTTCTGCAAGATGATAGTTTATGGGAGTGCTGGGTACATATTTCCTTGTGCTTCAAAACAGCGAGGACGTTAATTTAGCAGTTCTCAAGGTGCTGGATGTTGCTTGAGCTTCTGCCATGAAATTTCAGTCAAGGAGCAAGGGACACCCCCCCCCCCGTCAAGACTAAAACAGGTAGCACAGCCTACCTAAGGCAAATGGGTATGCTGTGTTTCACTGATCCCTTTGCTGAGCATTTCCAAATGGACTGTAAAATTCACAGGACTTGTTTGATGTAAGGCCTCTTGTTCCTAAATTGGGCAATGTATTTTAGAGAGGGTTTAAAACTGGTTTTAAAAAAGAAATGCTGTTTCTGGACCTGTTCCTAAATTCCTTTGTACCATTTAAACCAAGGCTTCTAGCTTAGATGTAGCAACTTGGTGCCTCGGTATGGTTTGGATTATAATCCCCATATTCTCTTGCCAATGGCCATGCCAGCTAGAGTTGAAGGGAGCTGATGTCCTGCTAGAAAGCATCTAGTTGCCTACCTCAGTCCTGAATGTGATGTTTGCCCACCCCATTTCCAATACACAATTTATTTTGTAAGCATTAAAAGTATTCCATCTTTGATCCAACAAGCCTTAGCTAGATTGTTTTGGTTACTTCAGTGAAACCTATCACATCAATCTAAAGAAAAGTTAATTTATATTTTCAGAGTATATAATGCTGGCTAAAGTATCTCAGCAAATTAGATTAAATATGGGCTTTGCCAAGTATATACGAAGGGATCTAAGAGAGGTCAGAAAAGAACAGAATAATAATAATACTGAAAGAAAAGGAAGAGAAAACCAGCTGTAAGAGACGGTCTCAGTTCTATTTCTGAAATGGGAAGATGTCACATTGTCATTTGGGGGAAAAAGCTGGTTTAGGAAAAGTTTGATTTTGTCAGGAAATAGCTAATGAAAAGGCTAGCAATATATATCAGGAAGGATGATTTCACTTGTTTATTTTTGTGGTTAAATTCTGAAACATGAATTGAGGGAAAGGTTCCAAAATCAGTACAGTATTGATGAGTGTAAAACAATGCTTTTTGAACTAGTTTACAAGTTACTTACTAAAAGGCAGGTTCATTTTATACCCACAATTTGCATAGGGCTACCTTGCTCATCTCAGTATATTGTGGGTAATTTGGAGAGGCATCAAGTCTTTATTTTACAAAACTGCCTATAGGGTCTATATAGAGGACAGAAGCATTATTGAAATTAAAGAAGATGCTAGGGTTGACACTGCACTTTACAGCATCACATTTCTTCATTTCTTAAAATGAAAATAAACCAAAATAAATAAAGTCAGGTATGACAAAGATCCTGCAGGACATCAAAAGGAATGTCTATAGGGGACCCATGACCATCACAGCTGCAATGAACTAATGTGAGTGATTGATTATGTCTTGCTGGCTTAAGCAAGGGATTGTAGATGTTAGGAATGTACAGCTCATGAATGGATGCTTTGATTCGAGGAGGCTTAGACAGGGAAGCACTGAAGTGAAGCAGCCTACCCTTTTGAAGCTTCAGGCCGCCAGGCTTCAATCTGTATGCTAAATGGAGTTTCTGTTTAGGATTTTCATATTCCAACAGATTGAAGTGGCTGGTTGAATTGAGCCAGTCCACTTGATGCTTCAGGGATCAAGGCAGAGACACTCCACTTTCCAAGTGCAGATGTCACCTCAGTTCAGTTCAATATGATGGTTAGACTGAAGTGATGACTCAAAAGCTGCTCTGTCAAGCCAAGTACATGCAATTTCCTTCTAGCTGATAATGAGCCTTTTTCTCCCTTTGGAGGATGGCTATGAATATGGAAAACCTGGTGGGGGAAGGGATGTCTAATTTATTCATTATCTATTGGTTTATACAGTTTGTCCCCACTATAATCAGCAAGAATCTGGGTGGTTCACAACATCATATAATAATACAACAAACATCTACAGCAGATATCTACTGTATATCTCCATCTCCATCTCCATCATCTCCATCTCCATCATCTCCATCTCCATCACCTCCATCTCCATCTCTATCTCTATCTCTACAGTATATCTATATCCTGCTGTATATATATTATATAATATAATATAATATAATATAATATAATATAATATAATATAATATAATATAATATATTATATTATATTATATTATATTATATTATATTATATTATATTATATTATATTATATTATATTATATTATAATACATCCTAAAACATACACTTCTATAGAACACAAAACCAACCACTCTAAGCTACAATCAAAGCTATAGGATTTTTAAAAGGAATATCCCTGAATATTAATATGGAATTTTGAAATGACTAGGGATATCCATTATTTAAAGTTATACAGTATGTAACTGAATAGTTCATCTCTAATGAGAAATATTTTAGTTGCATGTCATGCCATCTTCCAAATCCATTGTTTGTATTTAAGGTCACAGAATATCAGCCATTTAGGAATATGACTGTAAGAGGGTTTCATTGTTTAACCATTGCTATTGTCTAGCTTGCACTATGTTTGTCAACCTCTCCTGTTGGACATCATTGATGCTGATCCAAGGCCTTTTCTCATAGCCTTGGATACTAGGATGGCATAGAGTCATAGTTTTTGCCCAATATAACATCTGAAAGTTTATAATGCATGGTATAAAATGGGCTGGCTTTGCTCAGTGAGCAAAGACTTGGTTTGCTTAAACGTTATTTACTGAATTAATTACAATTGGCTAGGTTTGTATGACACACAAAGCCAAAGGCATCCAGTACAGACCACCATGACAAAAAAGAAAAAAATTGTGCTGCCACATCAAGATACAACCCTCAACTGTTCTATTTGCATCCTGATACCATATGCTTATGTACAAGTCACAGGATTTGTGTCTTGACAACACAATACAAGTTTTGTCATTTTGTCCCAATTGCTACCCTATGGAAGCCGATGTGCAAAGCCATAAAGCAGGACAGTTGGACTCATGTACCCACAATTAGCCAAACTAAACAAACCACATTTTGGCTTGGCACACTGGGGGTAAACCCAACAATATTATTTTTCATTTATAGTCACTTGAAATCACTGCAAGTTTTTTTTAAGTTAAAAGGAAGAAAAGAAACACCTATCGCCGTTAGTCTTTTTCCTTTCTCTGCTTTCACAATTATCTCAAGAAAGGGGAGACAAATTATCCCTTAAAAACAGAGATTACTGTTTTTAGAAATAATATGTCATTAGTAACCTACTCATCATATTAGTGAGTTTCTATGAGAAGTGTACTGCTTGGCATTTGTCACCTTGCCACAGCCGTAGCAGAAAAACGCCTTCATCCATGGAAAAAAACAGTGCATACACAGACAAGCAGACTAGAGCGGCCTGTTTTCAATCTGTTTTCAGAAGGGCCTTAACAATAATGTGTTCAGATTACATTTGCAAGCACTTTATTTTAGGAAACAACATCCTAATTGGTGAGAGTGGTGCGAATTGCTTTTAACTTACTTATTAATCACAACTTCTAAAATAAGGAAACATGAACAAATGCAGAAACATAACAGGATAAATATAGGCTGCTTTTAAATTAAAGAAGTAAAATTAATCTAAAAGTGCTATTTTACCTTATAAATAAACATTCAAACACTCTCAGTTTCTTTATAGCAATGGCATGAGGACCTCTGCTTCATCTCTATCATCTGACACTTTGCAACTCTGATTTTAATTCATTTAAAAAGTTATTTGTCTCTGTACTTCTTCAGCATTTTTTAAAAAAGCCTTTAGAGGAACAATGTTACTGTAGGTCAGTTTGAATGCGTTTTGCTCTAGGTCAGTCTCAAGGACAAATAGCTTCTTAAGATTACTCTGTCAACTATTATTTATTTTATGTGTATATCATACTGTACATTGGTTTTCTTCATTATTGTTTATAGCGTCTTCTCTGCTGCTTTAAAACAAAATGTTGCTGCTTCAGATTTGATTTTTTTTTCCAATTTACAGTAACAAGCTGCTTATCTACCCCTTGCTTTCTTATTTCTCACTGTAAGAATAGAATCATCTTTGGATGGGTAGCTTGAACAAGAGGCTGTGGAAGAAACATTCATTTATTGAATGCTGCAGCAGCTTGGTATTAAGGCTTGCTATGCCACTACATAGGGGCGTGGTGGCTCAGCGGGTAAGACGCCAGGCTTGTTGATCGGAAGATTGCAAGTTCGGAGGTTCGAATCCCTAGCCCTGCGTGCAGAGTTAGCTCCTGCACTAGCTCCAGCTCTTGCCAACATAGCAATTCGAAAGCATGCAAATGGAAGTAGATTAATAGGTACCACTTCGGTGGGTAGGTAACAGCGTTCCGCGTGTGTCATGCGGCCACATGACCGTGGAAGCGTCTTCGGACAACGCTGGCTCTTTGGCTAACTAACGGAGATGAGCACCGGCCCCTAGAGTCGGACACGACTGCACAAATGTGCGCGGGGTACCTTTACCTTTACCTTTTTATGCCACTACATAAGAATTTGATGGAGGGGAAGGTAAAAGAAGATGTAGCAATAGCAACAGTATGGCCAAATATGATATTGAGATGACACCGTAGCACACAAACCAACCAAAACCCTTCAGAACATCGTAAGTAAACCAAAAGACCCAGTGAAGCAGATGGGCCCAATAGTCTTAATTTGATATCAAAGGCTTAATTAACCTTTCTCTGTTGTAAGATTGGGAAAAAGACTGAAGGTCTTGCCTAATGTTCTTACAGGCTTACTGACCTATGTAACACAAAGGTAAAGACGTTGGAAGTTCCCTAAACTCACAGATGGTGTAAGATAACTTCTTCTTTTGTATCCTGTTTTGGTACACTGTATCTCGATTGCAAAACCTATAAAAGATAGACTCTGGGAGTAGCCCGGGGTTCAGACTTTGTCAAGCTATTGCTCTGAACCATTGCTAGCAATAAACCTGTATTCTCCAACCTGGTGGTCTTGTCTCCTGTCTTGGGAAAGTGGTTTTCCTGCTTCATTTCTGGCGACCCAGATGGGACACAATGGGGCCCTGAGGCCCCTCTGGAGGGTCACTCCATCGGGGACTCCATGAGTTGAAGGGAACTTCCCAGGCGCCATCGGACACTTTTGTTCCAAGGGACTTCCCAGTGACACCAGATCCCCGCGGCGTCGGCTGACGCCTTCAAGAACCACTTGTGAGGGACGGAGACCAGGCCCAGTTCCAGCTGCTGGAAGACGGGGAAACAAGCCTGCAGGCAAGTATTGGGGAAAAGGAATAATCCCTCCCTGTAAGCAGGGAAGGGGGGAGAGGCCTGATCCCCCTCTCTCTAAAGGTAAAGGTGGGAAGGTTGTGAGGTATGGTTGATGTGCATGTCCACTGCGGTTCCCAATGGTGACTGTCGAGTGTCCAGTGCCTTGGGCCAGTGAAAAGCGTTTGGTGTCTGAAGTTCCCATCGGAGGCTGTGAGTGTCCGGCTCCCTGGGTCAGACTTGAGTGTGTGTGAGAAAATTCCTCCATGTCACCCTGAGAACGAAGGACCCCTTACCTTCTTCTCAACCCTCTTTCCTCGTTTGTCTTGTCTGGTGCCCTGGGAGGGACATGGGAGGGGGAGGAAGTGTGCCCCTCACTCCGTTAGAGTGTATGTTACAACATTTTAAGTCTGCTTATGTCAGTCAGGACTACGGCATTAAGTGGAGCAGGCAGAAATTGAGGGTTTTCTGTAAGGCGGAATGGCCAACTTTTAAACTCGGGTGGCCGGCCATGGGTACGTTTGATCCCACCATAGCCATTAGGGTGCATCAGAAGGTATTCCATCCCACGGAAGGCCATCCCGATTAGGCCCCATACATCGATGTGTGGCTCGATCTAATTCAACACCCCCCTGTATGGCTCCAGAAGTGTAAAGCAGCCCACTGCCGACCCTTGGTCTCGCGTATCTTACCGCCCAGGAAAGGCAAGAGACTGGCTCCGATCCTTCCTGGCTGCCCAGAAGAATTGCCTCAACCACCTCCCTATGTCCCTCCATCAACTAGCCGCCTTTCAACTCCTCAAACCTCCTCCCCAGGAGGAGGTGTGGATGGATCATCCATCATCCACATCCAAATTGCAAAAATTGGAGGGAGCCCTAGGAAAATCTATGAGTGAACTGATGGAAGTTGCTAGGAAAACTTTCGTGAATCGAGATAGGGTTGAAGAGAGGAAGCAGGAGCAAAAGATGCAAAGGAAAGCAGAATTGTTGGCTGCGGCCATGATGGGGGTTCCTAGAGGAAGGGGAGGCGGCAGAGGCCAGGGGTTTGCTGGACCCCTCGGACAGAACCAGTGTGCCATATGTAAAAGGGAAGGCCACTGGAAGGGTGAGTGTCTGGAAAAGGATAAAGAAGTAGTCCTTGAAGGGAGATGTGAAGGGCTTGTCAGGAACTATCGAGGCAGCCGGGGAAGAACCTTGAGGGGGAGGGGATGAGGGTCATCCGGCACCCCCCTCATTGGTCTGGCTGAAGCTGAAGAATGGGACTGAGACAGACCGGGTTCGGCCCGCCCCCCAGAACCTATGGTCAGTCTGACTATTGGAGGCATTAATTAAACCTTGGAGCCATTGGTCCCGAGTCAAGCTAGCTGCGCCCTCAGCCTGGTGAGTGGAGAGGGACCCCGCCCAACCCTTGAGGCTAACCTTGCGCTATACCAAATGAAAGGTCTCCCCTTCTGGTGATACTCCGGAAGCTGTCCCTCTGCAAACGGGAGACAAAGACATCTCACCCCCTGCAGGTGTTGCTCCAGAGGCCAACACCCGTTGCATGGGCCACGAGCCTTCTATCTCATTTTGTTTGGGTTTTGTATTCTGTCTAACCTAGGGGGTGCAAAAGGGGGGCCCACAGGATGGATGCACACCAGAGGTTCAGAGACACCGCTCACATCCACAAGGGCCTCATGCCTTCAATATGGGTGGTTGTGATTCTCCTACTAATTAGTATTGCCATTAACTTCCTTTACCTATACCGCGTCTTGCTTGGAGAAGGGGGGAATGGGGAAGTAGGTTGGGTGACCCCACCTGGGGAAGTAAGTTCTGGAACCCCACCGGGGGATGATACCTGGATGCGGTGCCAGGACTCCCAGGCCTCCACCCCGGTTCCAGTCCCACAGGAACTTCCCCAGTGTATAGACTGCTTCCTACCCTTTTCCACCGGGAAGCGTTTTACTTACACACTTATAAACACCCCAAATTGCTCCTCCGGTTACTTCTCTCCTTGTAGCTATAAAGGGCGATGCTTCCTATGATGTAATGATGTAATGATGATCCCTTACAGCGATGCCACTTTGTACGCCCTTTTCAAATTCCCACACAGGGTAGTCCCCATAAGCAGAGACCTCCCCACCGGGCCCCGGCAAGGGGGGGGCGTGGTCCAGCAGTTGACCCAGCCACCGCCACAGAACTGTTCGCTATGCGTGACGCTTACCCAGGTAGCAACCGTTCGGCAACACACCCTGTTGTACCATACCCAACGCCCGGCGGAGTGTAAGCCAAAGGGTTCCTGCACCCGTGGGGACCGGGAATATCGGTTGTGTTCTAAAGGCGGGGAAACCCTCTGTTATGACCCCCGGACCCTGATTCAGTTCAACATTTCTGTATGGGCAGGTCTGGGAATTGTTCAAAGCTCCGACGGGACTCGCCCTCCCTTGTACTACTTGAATCATACAGTGGCCACTAAAACCGGGGCAGGGTGGGTGCTGGAATTTGACGTCTGCCAGGCAATGGCCAAGGTGGCTTTCAGGGGCTGTGGTAGCAAGACTTGGCAGGATATCTATCACACCAATCACAAGTATCTCTGCACCAGGAGGCAACCCTACACCATTGGACACCCGTTTCTCTCCCCCTGTGTGTCTTGGGGCGAACCGGGAAAAGTTCAGTGGGGAGCCGTTTGTGACCATACTGGAGGAGGGTACTCTGGTTGCTATAACCCCCTCAACACGGCTCAGCGGACAATCCAGCAATTCACCCGAGTTACAGGAGGAAACTGCGTCCACATCCAATTGGCAGAGGATCACCCAGCCATGGATTGCTATGGCTTGGGAATTGAAGGAACCGATTCTGACCCGCTAACATACATCACCGTTAAGGTGGAGGAGCTCTATGAGGGGCAAATTCAATCCACCGGGTGGTCGGTTTATGATAGGGTGATCTGACTAGCAAACGACGGGGAGGGACTTGAAGTGTCTAAAAAGGCGGAAAACCTGTTCCTATCCATGGCACAGGATATTGCCTCCACCTTATTGATTAAGAACTGCTTTGTGTGGGGGGGAACCAGTATGGGCGCCCAGTGGCCTTGGGAGGCTCTGGAGGCGGACCCTGTATATTTTAACAACCTCTCTTCAGTAGGGAATATCACTTGGTGCTCGCCCCAACCCGAGTATTTAGTCTGGACACTTACCACCAATTTGATCGGGTGATACTGCCTGTGGAGGATGGGGGGATCCCTGGTAGGGGACCTACAGTGCCTGGGGTTTTGGAACAACTCCTGGGAGAGGTGGCAAACCCCAGCGAATCTCACTGCCCCCCCCCCCAGGTTTAATTTTCCATCCCCTGAAGGAGAAGGGGTCCAGATGTGTACTGGGAACTGGTCCTGCCCCGACCCATGGCTTGCCCCTGCCGGCATGTACTGGATTTGCGGGGCCTTGGCCTACGAGGTACTCCCATACAACTGTTCAGGTTCCTGCACCCTTGGGTGGATAAAACCGTCCTTTTTCCTCCTCCCGCTACGCAGTCGACAATTCTTGGGCATTCCCTTGTACCACCCCTTGGGAAGGAGCCGCCCTCGCCACTCGGAGGATGAAGCTTTCTCTAATTTCCCTTGCCGAGACTCCTACGAAGGGGACACTTGGGACTCTGAGTGCATTGTTTGCACCTATGGGCGGGCTACCTGGGCAGAGGATGGGTCGTGGGGCTACCGTACCCCTATTTACATGCTGAACCGGATAATCCGGCTCCAGGCTGTCCTAGACCTAGCCGGACGCCACATTAGTCAGGCTCTGAACCTCCTGGCTGATACCACTGATAAGATCCGCACAGCCGTGTATCAGAATCGCCTAGCCCTAGATTATCTGCTTGCAAAAGAAGGTGGGGTCTGTGGAAAGTTCAATCTCACTAACTGCTGCCTGCAGATTGGGAAGACGGGCCAGGTCATTCACCAATTGACCACTGAACTTCACCAACTCACCCACAACCCAGCCCAGGAATGGAAGGGGTTCAGTCTCCAAGACTGGTTTGATGGCTGGGGTCTCCCCAAGACGCCTGTGCTTAAGGCAGTTATTGCTTTTGTGGGCCTCATTGCAGCCAGGTGCGTCATCCTGCCTTGTGTTCTCCCTACTTTTGCTCGTACTATCTCCAACTCTCTCTCCTTGCTTATGGATAAGACGGCAACCACCAAGGCCATGGCATGGTGGGAATATGAGAAACGTAGTGACTTGGAGGAACTTCAGCCATTATATGAAACTCCAGTGTAATTAGGGAATTTTGGTGGAGTTCCAAAGGGGGGAATGAAGCAGATGGGCCCAATAGTCTTAATTTGATATCAAAGGCTTAATTAACCTTTCTCTGTTGTAAGATTGGGAAAAAGACTGAAGGTCTTGCCTAATGTTCTTACAGGCTTACTGACCTATGTAACACAAAGGTAAAGACGTTGGAAGTTCCCTAAACTCACAGATGGTGTCAGATTGAAGCAGGTAGGCCCAAAAGTCTCCTTTTGATATTAGAAGCTTAATTAACATTTCTCTGTTGCAAACATAAGACAGAGATAGAAGTCTTGCTCAATGTTCTTGCACGGATACTAACCCTTGTAACACAAAGGTGCAGACATTGTAAGTTCCCTATACTTCCCTAAACTCACAGATGGTTTACGATAAGTTCCCCTTTTGTTATCCTGTTTTGATGTGCTAATTATAAACAAGCTGCGCTTGTGACACGTAAGATGGTTCTATGTCTGGAACAATCTGTCTGAAACAAGCTGAGCTTGTGACACGTAAGATCTTGTCATATCCTGATTGTCTGGATTACAAACCCTATAAAAGATAAGCCCCGGGTGTGACCCGGTGTTCAGAATTTGCCAAGTTATTACTCTGAACCATTGCTAGCAATAAACCTGTGTTCTCTAACTTCGCTTGGTCTCGTGTCCTGTCATTGGGAAGGTGAGTTTTCCCGCTACATTTTGGCGACCGCGGCAGGACACGACGGGGCCCTGAGGCCCCTCTGGAGGGTCACCACGCTCACAGGGATTTGGTAAGTCAAGGGGAATTTCCCAGGCGCCATCGGACACTTTTTGTTCCGAGGGACTTCCCAGTGACACCAGCTCCCTGTGGCATCGGCTGACGCCTTCAAGAACCACTTGCGAGGAACTGAGACCAGGCAGAACCCCAGCGCTGGAAGATGAGGAAACAAGCCCTGCAGGCGAGTATTGGGGAAGGGAGCTCCAGAGGAGTACGGCTCGAGAAGACGGGAGGGGTTGATCACCCCCGGGGCGAACAGGGGCCAGGGTTGGCCGGCTGCGGTTCCTCGAAAAAATCCCTATTGAGCCGGGAAAAGCCGGTGAGCCGGAATATCGGCGGGACCGAGGGGTAAAAAGAGAAAAGGAGGGGAGGTTGTGTGTTGTGATTGCTGTGTGAATGTTCGCTGCGTTTCCCAACGGTGACCGTTGAGTGTCCGGCACCTTGGGCCAGTGAGAAGTGAGTGAAGTCTGCAGTTCCCAGTGGAGACCGTGAGTGTCCGGCTCCTGGGGTCAGGCTTGAGAGCGTGACCAGTCCCTCTATGTTATCCCGAGAGTGAAGGACCCCTTACCTTCCTCTCAAACCCCCTTCCCTCATTGTCTTGTCTGGTGCCCTGGGAGGAATATGGGTGGAGGAGGTAGTGTGCCCTCTATCCCCTTAGGATGCATGATGAAGCATTTTAAGTCTGCGTCTGTCAGTCAGGACTATGGCATTAAGTGGAGCAGACAGAAATTGAGGATTTATTGTAAGGGAGAATGGCTGACATTTCAAGTCGGGTGGCTGGCCAAGGGTGCATTTGCCATCCCACGGAAGGCCATCCCGATCAGGCCCCCTACATCGATGTGTGGCTCGATTTAATCCAACACATTTCAGCCCCCTTCGGTGGAAACCCCTTTCACGATAGTTGTTCGGTACGATAAATAGCCTTTAAAGGCTGCCAGCGTGTGCTGGGTGGCTGTTTGTGGGAGAGCAATAACCTTTAAAATTAGCCAGCGTGTGCTGGGGGGTTATTGGGAGACAGGACCTTAAATTTATCTGGTGAACGAGTCCAGCGTGTGCTGGAGGTTCTAGATAAGGACCTTAAATTTGGTTACCAAATAAGTCCAGCGCTTGCTGGAGGTCCTGGATCTAAGAGAAAATAAGATTCAGAAGAGAACAACTTTCAGTTGTGCGGTCCCTCGACTGCACTCCTCCCCCCCCACCCATCCATTCCTGTTTATTTATTTATGTATTTATTTATCACTGTTATCACTGTTCCTGTGAGCTCCTCATGGGCTCCCACTGCCGGCCACGGGCGGCTGCCGCGGCCAGTGGAGACGCAGGGCCGGTGAGGATGGAAAGAACAGGAAAACCTCAAAAACCCTTTTAAATGTGTTTTAAGAAACTGGAAGTTTTTAAAACCCAAGGCGGCATGACCCCTGCAAGTCACGCCTTGGAGCCTTTTGCTCCGATGTCTGGCCATTCTATCCACCATGGGACATTGGACTCTGATTATCTCCAAGCATTCTTTAATTACTTAATCTCAATGGCCGAGCAGATTCACTGGAACAAGTGGCATTTTTGTTCCTAACAAGCTGCTCTTAGCCGCACCTCCCTACCACCTCCAGGAGAAGGAGAGGGGGAGGAGGATGGTGTCCCTACGCCCCCCCCCACTCACAAAGTGATATTAAAACTGGTCCTTGTTAGCCAAAGGTGCCCCAAAGGTCTAGAGAGAACTGTAAAAACTCCAAGCCCTTATGGCTGCATCCACTGACAAAGAAGGAAAAATGCATAAACAGGCTAACATTCAGCAAGAAATCTTACCGTAAGAATACGGGGGGCCACCCAACTGCTGTCAGCTAAGCCTCCATAATGTGTGTGTGTGCCTGAAAGGGTGTGTTTCAGTTGTAAAGCAAAGGTTGTGAAATTGTGAGAGTTTGTCTTTTTCCCTCCCCATTGCCCAAATCTCCCCTGTCATGTTTCAATAAAGGCCTCTGTTTTGTACAGTTTGAATGCTGGTTTCCTGTGTGTGTGCGTAACTATCTAGGCTCTGCCTTCTGCCCTTGTGGGGGAAGAGGAGGGGGGTGGAAAAAAAGCCCATAAGAGCTGATATGAGCAAAATTAGGATGCTGAGAAGTAACAGGGAAAATGCACACAGAAATTCCTCTCGCCTGTGTTGGCTCCCTGGAAGCATGTAGATAGAACTGGGAATTTTCCGGAAGATGGGCGAGGAGACAGAGGAAAAGGCAAGGATTTTCCAATGCACAAGGGGTTGATAATAAATCAGCTAAACTTTGGACCCCTTTACTAGAATTTTATCTGAGTCATAACTTATGAGTGTGTGGTTGTGTGTGTATGTTTTCAGTTTGTTGAACTGTGTGGTGTGTGAATAAAAAAAAAAGGAAGAAGAGTTTTTTTATTTCTGAAGATTTTGGCAATAATGGAGCCTCCATGGATTGGCATAGTCTATCTGACGGTTTTGTTTTTTCTCCGTTTTTGAAAATTTTTACTGCAAAAGCAGTCTACTCCTTACATTACATTATGTCAATGCTCATTCTCATTCATCCTTCTAGGCATGTTTTTGGATTTTTATTTTTATGCATGTTCTATCTCACACATCAGAAGTTGCTGATGTGGTGAGTGCATGTGTGGGGGAAAGGAATCATATACTGGGAGATTAAGGATTTTGCATACCCTGAGCTATTTGTTTTTGCTTCTGTAACACGCTTACATGCATTATTTGACTATAAGCTATTTGGACTGGTTCAGTGATATTTTCACTGATTAGAGCTGCATTGTTTTTCTGGTTTTACTTGGTCTGGGAAATCTTTTCTCTTTGATTCCAAATGTCTTCCATTGATGGGATAACTGTTATTACCACACGTTGCTTGAGCCCAGCCTTCCAAAGTAATATTGATTACTATTACTACTGGGTGTTACTACTCAGGTGTGTTCCTCATGAGTGCACCCCTTTGGTGGGCTGGCCTCTAGCGCATAGCATTTCGCTTGTTTATACAAAGGGAGAAATGTAAGGATTAGCTTAGCATAACCTACGCCATCAGCCTGGCGAGTGGAGAGGGACCCAGCCCAGCCCCTGAGGCTACCTTTGCGTAAACCCATATGAAAGGTCTCCCCTTCTGGTGACACTCCGGAAGCTGTCCCTCTATGAACGGGAGATGAAGACAAGGCATCTCACCCCTTGCAGGTGTTGCTCCAGAGGCCAACCCCCGTCGCACGGGCTACAAGGCTCCTCTCTTATTTGGTTGCGAAATGGGGGGCCCACGGGATGGATGCACACCAAAGGTTGAGAGCCACTGCTTGCATCCGTGTGGGCCTCATGCCTTCCATCTGGGTGGTTGTGATTCTTCTGCTAATTAATATTGTCATTAACTTCCTTTACCTATTCAGCATTCTGCTTGCGAAAGGGGGGAATGGAGGTGAGGGTGGCGATGGGCCAGGAGAGACAACTTGCGGTTGGGTAACCGTAACCCCGCCCCCCGAGGCCCAGCCTGAAACTCCTCCTCCAGGAGATAGCTCCCCAGGTGGGTGCTGGGACTCCCAGGCACCTGCACCAGTTCCCCTCATGGCTCCGCCCCGAAGGCGACGAGTCACCCGTGCTGCTACACAAAGTCCAGTTAATTGTTCGCAGTGCGTTGAGTGGGCCCAGGTGGGAAACGTTAAGCGACACACCCTCCTGTACCATACTCAACGCCCACCGGACTGCACGCCTCAAGGGTCCTGTGCCACACAGGGAAAGGTGTTTACTGTGTAAAGGCAAGAAAGGAGACATAACCTGCTACAACCCTCAGACTGAGGTTAGGTACAACGTCTCCGTGTGGGCGGGCCTGGGAATGGTGTCCTCCAGTGGGGTCCGCCTGACCTTGTATTACCTAAACCACACAGTAAGCCCTAAAACCCCGGCTGGCTGGAACTTGGAGTTTGACGTTTGTGAGGCCATGGATAAAATAGCTTACACCTCCTGTGGAAGCCAGGCCTGGTGGGACACATAGAAGCATAACAGCAAGTATTTATGTGCCAGAAGCCCGCCCAGACCAGCGGACTCTCCCTCCCCTGATGACCCTTGCATTTGGTGGCCACACCCCGACCACCCTCACTCTTTTGCCTGGGCTACCATGTGTGCGGGTCTTTTCGAGGCTTCAATAATCCAAAAGTAGTTCACTGAGGAGCCCTTTGTGACCATACGGGAGGAGGGTATGCTGGGTACTATAACCCCCTCAACACAGCCCAGTGAACAATCCGGCAATTCGCCCGAGCTGCAGTATGAGGGGCGAATTGAATCCACAGGGTGGATAACTTATAATAAGATAATCCGGCTAGCACACAACGGGAGGGGGCTTGAAGTGTCCAAAAGAGCAGAGTCCCAGTGTGTACCACTGATAAGGTCTGCACAGCCGTGTATCAGAACCGCCTCACCCTAGACTTCTTGCTTGCTAAGAAGGGTGGAGTCTGTGGTAAGTTTAACCTCACCAATTGCTGCCTGCAGATTGGGGAAACTGGCCAGGTCATCCATCAGCTAACCACCGAGCTACAACAGCTTACTTATAACCCTCCACAGGAGTGGAAAGGGTTTACCCTCCAGGATTGGCTGGATGGCTGGGGCCTTCCCAAACTGCCAGGACTTAAGGTAATTGTTGGCCTTGTGGGCCTCATTGCCACAGGCTGTGTCATTCTCCCTTGTGTTCTTCCTATTTTTGCTCGAACCATTTCTACCTCAATCTCCCTCCTCATAGATAAACAGGCTGCAGTGAAAGCTATGGCCTTGTGGAACTATGAAATGCTCACTACTTCTCGCGAGGATAACCCCTATGCTGAAATAAGTGGAACTCCACAGTAATTAGAGAATTTTGGTGGAGTTCCAAAGGGGGGAATGAAGCAGGTAGGCCCAAAAGTCTCCTTTTGATATTAGAAGCTTAATTAACATTTCTCTGTTGCAAACATAAGACAGAGATAGAAGTCTTGCTCAATGTTCTTGCACGGATACTAACCCTTGTAACACAAAGGTGCAGACATTGTAAGTTCCCTATACTTCCCTAAACTCACAGATGGTTTACGATAAGTTCCCCTTTTGTTATCCTGTTTTGATGTGCTAATTATAAACAAGCTGCGCTTGTGACACGTAAGATGGTTCTATGTCTGGAACAATCTGTCTGAAACAAGCTGAGCTTGTGACACGTAAGATCTTGTCATATCCTGATTGTCTGGATTACAAACCCTATAAAAGATAAGCCCCGGGTGTGACCTGGTGTTCAGAATTTGCCAAGTTATTACTCTGAACCATTGCTAGCAATAAACCTGTGTTCTCTAACTTCGCTTGGTCTCGTGTCCTGTCATTGGGAAGGTGAGTTTTCCCGCTACAAGATAACTTCTTCTTTTGTATCCTGTTTTGGTACACTCGATTGCAAAACCTATAAAAGATAGACTCTGGGAGTAGCCTGGGGTTCAGACTTTGTCAAGCTATTGCTCTGAACCATTGCTAGCAATAAACCTGTATTCTCCAACCTGGTGGTCTTGTCTCCTGTCTTGGGAAAACGGTTTTCCTGCTTCACCAGTAGCCCAAGAAGAAAAAACAGGAGTTATCTACAACATACAGTGTAAGGACTATAACAGCCACTATGTAGGACAGACAGGCAGAAGACTAGCAGAACGCATCCATGAACACCAACTAGCAGTCAGAAGACACAATGAAAACTCCTTAATCTCACGACACATGGACCGACTTAACCATACTTTCAACTGGGAAACTGTGAGCATCTTAAACCAAGCCAAGTCCAAAAATGCCAGAGAATTCCTGGAAGCTTGGCACTCAGACAAAGCAGCCATCAACAGACACATAGAGGTAAACAACATTTATATACCATTCATAAGAGACAATAGAAAACCAGAAGACCAGAACACCCCCTTTCCAGCAATCATCACCCAGATATGCAAAGATTAACACCAGGATTAGCACCAGAGGAACAATTAAACAGTACAATATACCCTAATCAAGGAACTATTAACTCTGTCAATCAACCAAGTAGCAAACAACAGCCCAATCAAGGAACTACTAAGGAGAGAACAGCATCTCCACCAACACAAGCAGGACAAGCTAGGGTATATAAACAGAGAGCAAGTCCCACTCCCTTTTCACACTGAAGGTGTTGCCTAGCCTGGCAATGAAACATCTGCAAGAAAACAACAAGGCTCAGACAGCACCAAGGACTCCATTGAGATGACATTCTAGTAACATTTTGCCAGCACTGCAGCCCAGTCCAGTGACCCCATGCAAAAATTAGGTTGAAAATGTAGCTCATCATGCTTTAAGCTTTCTACTTTGGAAATGGATCATAGCCCTATTCAGATGTTAAAAGAGTGCTTCAGTTAAGCCTTTTCTCCTGCCAACATTGTGCGGTGATGGCTTTCTCTTGGAGAAACTCATATGTTCAGTATGAAAAGTCTTAATACACTGCTCAAAAAAATAAAGGGAACACTGAAACAACACAATGTAAGTCCAAGTCAATCACACTTCTGTGAAATCAAACTGTCCACTTAGGTAGCAACACTGATTGACAATCAATTTCACATGCTGTTGTGCACATGGAATAGACAACAGGCGGAAAGCATAGGCAGTTAGCAAGACAGCCCCAATAAAGGAGTGGATCTGCAGGTGGTGACCACAGACCACTTCTCAGTTCCTATGCTTTCTGGCTGATGGTTTGGTCACTTTTGAATGCTGGCGGTGCTTCCACTCTAGTGGTAGCATGAGACGGAGTCTACAACCCACACAAGTGGCTCAGGTAGTGCAGTTCATCCAGGATGGCACATCAATGCGAGCTGTGGCAAGAAGGTTTGCTGTGTCTGTCAGCGTAGTGTCCAGAGCATGGAGGCGCTACCAGGAGACAGGTCAGTACATCAGGAGACGTGGAGGAGGCCGTAGGAGGGCAACAACCCAGCAGCAGGACCGCTACCTCCGCCTTTGTGCAAGGAGGGACAGGAGGAACACTGCCAGAGCCCTGCAAAATGACCTCCAGTGGGCCACAAATGTGCGTGTGGCTGCTCAAACGGTCAGAAACAGACTCCATGAGGGTGGTATGAGGGCCCGACGTCCACAGGTGGGGGTTGTGCTTACAGCCCAACACCGTGCAGGACGTTTGGCATTTGCCAGAGAACACCAAGATTGGCAACTTCGCCACTGGCGCCCTGTGCTCTTCACAGATGAAAGCAGGTTCCCACTGAGCACATGTGACAGACGTGACAGGGTCTGGAGACGCCGTGGAGAACGTTCTGCTGCCTGCAACATCCTCCAGCATGACCGGTTTGGCAGTGAGTCAGTAATGGTGTGGGGTGGCATTTCTTTAGGGGGCCGCACAGCCCTCCATGTGCTCGCCAGAGGTAGTCTGACTGCCATTAGGTACCGAGATGAGATCCTCAGACCCCTTGTGAGACCATATGCTGGTGCGGTTGGCCCTGGGTTCCTCCTAATGCAAGACAATGCTAGACCTCATGTGGCTGGAGTGTGCCAGCAGTTCCTGCAAGACGAAGGCATTGATGCTATGGACTGGCCCGCCCGTTCCCCAGACCTGAATCCAATTGAGCACATCTGGGACATCATGTCTCTCTCCATCCACCAACGCCACGTTGCACCACAGACTGTCCAGGAGTTGGGGGATGCTTTAGTCCAGGTGTGGGAGGAGATCCCTCAGGAGACCATCCACCACCTCATCAGGAGCATGCCCAGGCGTTGTAGGGAGGTCATACAGGCACGTGGAGGCCACACACACTACTGAGCCTCATTTTGACTTGTTTTAAGGACATTACATCAACGTTGGATCAGCCTGTAGTGTTCTTTTCCACTTTAATTTTTGAGTGTAACTCCACATCCAGACCTCCAGGGGTTGCTTACATTTGATTTCCATTGCTTTTTGTGTGATTTTGTTGTTAGCACATTCAACTATGTAATGAACAAAGTAATTAATACGAATATTTCATTCATTCAGATCTAGGATGTCTTATTTCAGTGTTCCCTTTATTTTTTTGAGCAGCTTATTTAGGATTGTTTATAAAGTGAAAGTGATTTCTACAGAGTCAGAACCCTCTATGCTAAATGCTGTAGCTCATGTGGAAATCTCCATGTGTAGAGTTGTACTCACTTACATGAATACTATAGAGTATTGTAATGCGCTCTTCATGGGGCTACCCTTGAAGAGCGTCCGGAAGCTTCAGCTGGTTCAGAATGCAGCCGTGCAGGTGATTTTAGGTGCCTCAAGATCAGCACACATAACACCTTTGCTTCGCGAGCTGCATTGGGTGCCAGTTTGCTTCCGGATTCAATTCAAGGTGTTGGTTATCACCTCTAAAGCCCTACATGGCATGGGACCAGGTTACCTGAGGGACCGTCTCATCCCTGTCACATCAACCCATCCCACCCGGTCATGCTGAGAGGACATGCTATGAGCCCTGTCTGTAAGAGAGTTCCATCTGACGGGGTCCAGGAGGCATGCCTTCTCTGCAGTACCCCCGCCCTCTGGAATATTCTTCCCCCTGAAATAAGATCCTCCCCCTCTCTCCTGGACTTTAGGAAAAACCTAAAGACCTGGTTTTGCCACCATGCTTGGGGAAGGGAGGGGAATAGCCAGTCTTGGGGTTGGCTGGTCTCTTAAATCTGCCTTGACGAGCCTTACCGGCCCATGGAATAAGTAAGATCTACCATTGCTTGGATCGGACTGTAATTAGGTATTTTTACTCATTATTAGTGTTATTTATGGTTTTTTATTGATTTTAAACTTTTTATTGTGAACCGCCCAGGGTCTCTCCTTGTGAGGGAGATGGGCAGGATATAAATGTGATGATAGATAGATATAGAGATAGAGATAGAGAGAGAGATAGATAGAGAGAGAGAGAGAGAGAGAGAGAGAGAGAGAGAGAGAGATAGAGAGAGAGAGAGAGAGAGAGAGAGAGAGATACTCAAGTTCACAACAGGGCCATTACAAGAAGCAAATCAACAATTGACTTATTGGGGTCTTATATCAATCTGTTATGAGAATTTGGTCTGTTGTGAATCTCATTTTGGTCCAGCAGTTGCTGCTACTAGTTTGGTCAAAAACCCAAAAATTACAAAAAAAAAAAAAAAAAAACAAACGAAAAAACCACAAAACCATCCTGGTTCATTAAAAAAAAGTAGCTGTTTCTGATCTAATCTTTACAACTGGGGCAGAGCTAAAAAAGAAAAGGGAGGACTAGATCAAGATCCACCTCTTCTGCCTAATGCTAAACTATGGTGAGTGGACACGATCAGCATTTTGAGAACAGCTGCTGAGCATGAGACTAAACTGGAAGCATCCATTTTTTTTAAAGTAAAACATTCATTCTTATTGTATTGGAAGTTTTGAACTAAACTTAGTTGCATCCCAAAAAGAGGTTGAGAAGAGATTACTCGCATTCATATTTGACTGGCTTTTGGCTGCGTAACAGCTGAGAAGGAGAAGACCATTTGAGTCAGAAGCAAAGAATCAGATGTTCCAAACAATAAGGTTTCATGGGCATAGATGGGAAGTTCAAGTAGGAAACCAGCAGCATTATCCACCCTGGTGTAAAATACAGTATTCAATAGCTTTCAAAATCCCTTTAGACTGCTTAGGTCGAGGATGTTTAAAAGTAGCTTTTCATGAGCATTTGAATCCCTGCAGATTTTTCTTTTCCTCTGAAGTATTATTTTTAAAAGCGAGTGAGACAAAGAAATCTTTTTTTAAACAAAATCTGTTGAATTTAATTCTTTCATTTATAAAATGAAAAAGAAGAAAACGGTCTCGACCAAGTTGGTATTGCTAACGTACTGGATACCTGTGCAAATCTTTAAAGTGGCAGATAGCAAACCACTGCAACTTACACTTAAAAAATAATTTAAAAATGCATTTAATAATGCTTTAAACCTTGTTATTAAATTTATACAGTGGTGTCTGCAGCAAACAATAATGACATGAAAACGATGATGCAGATGCCACCCTTGCGTACTTGTGTCCTGATGTCTGTATGTTGGAGCATTTGAGTGACGATGTAGTCCTGCACATATTCAATATTCAAGGTGGCTTACAATAATTAAAAGAAAATACACAACATAAAACATGGAGTAAAATATCATTACAATTAGCTAAAGATTAAAAGCTTGGTGAAAGAGATGTGTTTTTGCCATCCTAAATACTGGGAGAATGGGGACCAAACCAACCTCTTTGTGAAGAGCTCTCCATAGCCTGGGAGCCACAAAAGAAAGGGCCCGCTTCTTCATCCCATATAGCTGAGTTTCTGGTGGCAAGGGCATTTTCCAAAGGGCCTCTTTTGCTGATCAAAACAACTGGGTTGGCTCATAGTGAGAGAGGCGATCAGCTGGTGAGGGCTGAAAGCTGGACACCAATATCTTAAACCAGAGCTTTCCCAACTGTGTGTCGGTCCACGTTAGTTTGTCGGATGCAGTGTCTGGGTGTGTCGCGGCTGCTGCTGCCTCCGAGCCCTGTCAGGATTCCGCGCAGGTCCTAGTGCCTGCCTTGTGCCTTGCTGCCTCCAAACCTGCTGTGATTCTGCCCAGGTCCTAGTGCCTGCCTTGTGCCTTGCTGCCTCCAAACCTGCCCTGCCAGGATTCCGCGCAGGTCCTAGTGCCTGCCTTGTGCCTTGCTGCCTCCAAACCTGCCCTGCCAGGATTCCGCACAGGTCCTAGTGCCTGCCTTGTGCCTTGCTGCCTCCAAACCTGCCCTGCCAGGATTCCACGCAAGTTCTAGTGCCTGCCTTGTGCCCTGCTGTAAGAGTGTGTCACAAAATGATGCATGTCTAAAAACTGTGTCACCAACATTAAAAGTTTGGAAAGCTCTGTCTTAAACAATACTTCAGTAAGCAATTGACAGCCAGCACAGATCTTTCAGTATAGGCATCCTCTGATGTCCCTTGCATGAATTGGCAGCCTGGCTGCATTTTGCCCCAGACACAATTTCTTAGCACTTTCAAGTTCTTAAAATGAGAATAACCTCTCACCAGAACATCTTAGCAAGGTCTTTAAAATATTACTTGCCATATTGTCACGCATCAGCATCAAGATAAAATTAGACTCCTAGAAAGTTGGACCCTTATGTTTTATTGAAATCTTATTGATGCTTGGTCCTAAGGAATTTGGATCTGGCTGTGATGCTACTCACCTTGGTCACTACCATGTCAATTAGTGCAACATCCTCGGTATGCACTGCTCTTGAAGTATATTCAAGAACTGTGGTTTGGTAAAAAGCCCTTGAAGGGCTGACACAGCCATGTGTCAGCCTTTCAAGGTAGACCAGACTAAGAAACCAATGCCATGTAGGTCAGTACTACTTGTAAAGCTTTATTAACAGAATCTTACAAGTATGAATGTGCTTCCCTCCCCTTCCCATTATTTTCATGTGAACTAAGGAGGGGCTTGTCTGAGATGTTTACTCATGTTACATTCTTGGCCTGGGCTCAGGCCCCTTTTACCTGACCATTGCCTTGGTGGCAGCAATTCCTCCTGTCCCTCAAGGCCATTTCCTCTGTCCTCTATGTCATCTCCCCCATCAGCCGCAGTCCCCACTCCTATGTTCCCAAAGAAATCTGAGTCTGGGCCATGGGGACAAAGTGCAGATGTGCTTCTCCTTCTTTTAGTAAACTTAGCACAAAAGTCACCTTGGAGAGATCTGTGGGAAACTGCTGGTCTGCCCACCATAAAAGGTTCATATTGAGTTGTGAAGGTTAGGAATTGGTCCTGGTCTCCTCCAAATTGTTCTGGCAAGCTCTCGTGAGAATGTAGAAACACTGCCTCTGTTGCAGGCTGGTGCGCTGCTGCCAGTTGAGGCAAATTCTTTCCCAACTGTTGTTTTAGCTGCATCATGGCATTTTGTAAATTGGTTATTGGCATATCCACTTGCTGCTGGTGTTGCAACAATGCTGCAGCGAGGTGGTCAGCAGATAGCAGTGTTCCCTGAGAATCGGAGTCCATCTCCAATAGCTAAAGTGAGATCTTTTGCCTCTCTAGAAAGAGTGTAAGACACTTGCAAGATTGATGTCAGGACAGACTAGGAAACCAATACCCTGTAGGTCAATACTACTTTTATTGTAAAACGTTATTAACAGAATTTTACAAGTCTGAATATACTTCCTTCCCCATCCCTTTATCTTTGTGTGAAGTAAGGAGGGGCTTGTCTGAGTCGTTTACTCAGGTTATATTCTTGGCCCAGGCTCAGGCCCCTTTTATCTTTATCATGATATCCATCTGGACCGGCTGTGAGGATTAGAAGTTGAGGTTCTCCTCCTTCCTTGGGGTCAGTTGCAGCCAGTGTTGGTAGGGAGGAGAGGTCCAGTCAACATCCAGTTAACAAAGAGGTTAAACCAGCTTAAATCTTAATAGTTTTCATTGGACAATTAAAATGTTTTGTTCTGTCTGATCTGTAATGATGGTTAAGTAAGACACTGAATTTTAAACTCCCCATCTTTTAACATTGTAAATCTCATTTGTTCTGTTTGCCATTGCTTTACTGATTTTATTGGCTATGCTAATATTTCCAACCATCTTTAGGAGCTTTCATTAAAAACAAGAGGTGGTTTTGAAATAAATGAAACAAAAAACAAATTTCCAAATAAAGCTTACTCTCTTCAACAATGCTCCCTAACTATTTAACATGGCAGTTTATAATATTTGAAATCAGACAGCCTTCCACTGCAGATTGCTTTATGTTTATAAAGAAATTAAGACAGTATATTTTCCGGAGTGTGAAAGCTTATGACAATAAATTGTACTTTGGTGCAAAAATTATCACTTTACCCTAGCAAGTTTGTCTTACATCATATCTCTACCATGTTATACCAGTATCACCACACTGTCCCTCCTTTCACTGTAAGAAACGTTTAACTACAGTAATCTGGGCCAAAAGGTCTATTAAACATGTGCATCTGACAGAACTAGGGAAAATTTGAAGAGTTTTTTTATTGAATGTTATTTGATAGAAAGATATTGGACTTTTATGTTCCTTTCTCAGACCTGACGGATAAATTTATTTATTGTGAATGATGCTTTTAAAATGGCAAGCTAGATTGCTCTAGGGAAGAGCACCATATGCACAACTAAGCATAAGGAAAAAAGTTTAATGAGACTAAAAAGCTAATCACTCGTTCTACTTTGCAGGCCTGGCTTGAAGAGAATAAATAGTTTCTGGAGCATCGGAGGAGTTTGAAAACCAAAGCAAGTAAAGAAAATTAGACTGACAATTCAAGTCATCTGTATTCTATGAACAAAGGATAAAAAACTGGATGGTTCTATAGATTTATAATGTGAAGGAAGTTATAACTTCAACCATATTGATGGTAAAATTTCAATTTTAGGCGTGGACTTCTTTTTCTATATGACCTATAACAGTGGCTGTTCACTGACAATTAAAGAACTGAGTTGCATGCTGTTTCATCTAAACACACTTGACTTTATGGCCTAGCTGGCATACATTCTGGAGGCAGCAGCTGTGATGCTTTGTTGATCCAAAGTATCCTGATAGTTCTCATGGACTATGCCAGTTAACTTTGGAGGGAAAAGACAGGGTAGGAAGACCATGCTATGCCAACGTTTATGCTCTCCAGGTTTGGCTCTTTGAGTCACAACACAAATAAAGCTAGGAAATCTATACGAAACCTTCTTTTTAAATCTTCTTGCATTCACTCAGATATTATCCGTGAATATATTTATAAAACAAATGTGATTGATGGGCACGTTTTAAAGCTCCTGTGTTGATTTCAGTCCTCATTTTTTTACCTCAGAGATTTTCATTCTTACTCCCTGGGTAAAACGGAAAAGTTTCAAACTGATATTGAAGTGATAGCCATTAAAAGCAATCATGGTTGGAAAAAAGACTTCCAGGCCAGAACAAAAGGATTAACATGTATTTCCAGAAACTGGTGACTTCATTTGCTATAAAACTCCAATCTGGCCTCTTCAAAATAGCTAAAACACCTAAAAATCAGAAAACAGAGGTAGGATATAGCCAACCAGAAAAAGCTTATGCTTCAGATTGGAACTTTGAGGTCTCTGCTGACTTTGTTTACTACATTCTTGTGTTTTCAGGATGGTAATGATGATGATGATTAATTATTATTATCATTATAGATTTCATAATGGAAATATATTCTCTAAAGTCAGGGCTGCCACATGCTTGGTTTCCTTATGAATTTGGCCTGCCTGTGTGGTTCAGTCTTAAAGTCCAGATGGCAATTATATTTAACATCTATTACATTTAAACTTTGAAGAGAGAGAGAGAGAGGGAGGGAGAGAGAATAAATGTAATGGGCTGTGAGAATAACCTTGAAAGACAGGAGAAAGAGTTGCAGCCTAGACAATGGTCTGATAAGAAAAATCTGAGTCCAAAACAGGAATGGGGGTACACAAAGCATCTCAGAATTGACCCTCCCTAGTTCTCTGGAGAGTAAAGGTGAGAGAAGGGAGAAGGGCTTTCAGACTTGCAAGATTCTGCTGCTGTAACCTTAGAATAAAGGTAGTGTTAGTACCCATGGTTTTGGTTTCCTGTCTGGACTATCTTGAAGGCCTGACAATAAATATGCCCATCTTTAACATTCCCCTTTCAAGCTACCCAATGTGTAAGTGTCCAAAAAGCACCCTGTAAAATTGCCAAGGTAGTATCAGGGAAGTTCCTAGGGCTCAAAAAAATCCAAGATGGCCACTTCAGTCATGTGATCATTGCCACCCTGACATTGTTGATCCCTCCTGTGGATGCCGCCTGGGTAGTAGCCTTCAGAGGAAAGACAGTACCATCTGGTTTCTGCATTTCTTCTATTGCTAAAAGGGTCTCCTGTAAGAAGGGCAGGAAAATGAACTGAGCGTTGCTTCTTCCATCATTAAGAACTGAATCCAGAGCAACACTTTTATGTCTTATTTTCCCTCTGCCTTTCACAATAATATATTGCAAAATATGTTAATGAATAAATAAATTTAAATAAATAAATAAATAAATAAATAAATAATACACCTGTTTTTATTATTTAATCAACTGTTAATGCCAGTTCCCCTATCAAAGACATTTCAGAACAATGTAGAAGAAAGCAACAATAAAAATACAAGCATAACAATACTTTAAAAAGTCTGGGAAGTGACACCTAGAAATATTTAAAACATTAAAAAGAGGAAGATCCACCACACATTTAAAATGAAAAAAAAAACATTAAAATACATGCAGAAAGGAGGCCTAGATGAAGAGGGTATTCTTTAAGCAGCAGATAAAACATATTGGGAAGAGCTTCTGAAAGAGTAAGGATGTCCAGAAATAATATCTTCTGTTACAAAATACATTAGCTAATAATATACAGGTGATCAGTAATGGCCAAAAAGGTGGAAATAATACATTTTCTTCTTGATGTCATCATGCCCCCTGTTTTGTATCACCTCGCATTATTAGGAAGGCGGGGAAAGTTATAATAATGATCATTTCCATAGTAGTCACAAATATACTTGACCTATTCACAGAATAGCTGACTCTCAGTTTGGAGTTGACTATGCTGAGAACAACTTCCTTTTTAAAGAATACTATCTGGATAAAAGTTTAGGTAAAGTTACTGTCTTCCTTGAATTGAGCTTGGCTTCTCTTATAAACAGCACAGAAGTAGTTTGCCTCTTTCTTCTTCTGGAATGTTATTTGATTTCCCAGACTAGCTTACAGTCCTTAGGTTTCCTAGTGGTCTCCCATCCACATTCTAATCAGGTCTGATCCAGCTTAATTTTTTTTGAAATCAGCCAAGGTTGACTTGCTGTTGCCACTTAGATGGGCAGCAACCAGCATTAAAGATAATGATGCCATGGTAAAAACAAATATTATTAAACACAGCAAACATACAAACAGATTGTATCCTTCAGAAGGTATTTGACATAAGGGGAAGTTGAGTTCCTTGAAACGACCAGATCTTAAATTATGCAGGTCATATTTCCTCCATGTACTCTTTTGTCTGAAATGCTTCATAACCACATCTGGGTGCACAAAACAATGCATGAAGAAATGAAAAGGTATTATTTGGGGCTTGGGGAGTGTCGTCTGCACTTTCCAGGCTGGAGTCTGTGAGAGTCGGGTGGCAAATAAATTTAATAAATTATTATGGTTGGTTGCACAGTCAGCCAGATGTTTAGACTGGATTTGGCATTTTTGTCTACCTATTGAGTCCTTCCCAAGGACCTGGATAGGCAGATGTTGTTGTTTGATGGTGTTAAAGGATGGAAGCTGTTCCAAGCTGCCTTTTGCAACTGACTGATGGTGATTTTGTTAATGCCGATGATCTTCAAGTGGTGCTCCAGAAGTTTTGGAATTGCACCCAAGCTGCCTATTACTATTGGTACTATCTTTGCTTTATTTTGCCACAGTCATTCCACTTCTATTTGGTCTTTATATTTTGTGATTTTCTCCAGTTCTTTCTCTTCTATTCTACTGTCTCCAAGCATTGCAATGTCCACTATCCTGACTTTTTTGTCTTTTTATCAACAATTATTAAGTCTGGGGTGTTGTGTGGCAGATGCTTGTCTGTTTGAATTCTAAAGAGCCAGAGCATTTTAGCTTCTTCATTTTCTATTACTTCATCTATTTTGTGGTCCCACCAGTTCTTGCTTGCAGGCAAGTGGCATTTCTTGCAGATATTCCAATACACCATTGTTGCTACTTTGTCATGCCGTTGTTTGTAATCAATCTGGGCAATCTTCTTACATTATTATTATTATTATTATTATTATTATTATTATTATGGTGTATGTCATCAGGGTTAGATTTAAGGAGATCTGGTAGAATCCACGGTCAGCAAAACTGCTGGGGGAACAGCCAGTTGTCTGTCAAAAATAGTTGATTCAGACAGCGTTAGCTGATGGAGGAGTTAATAAATCTGAGCAATGAAATATGAATCTTATAGCTAAGTAGCTATGGCTGGTATGTCTAACTTGTAAATATTTGCCCTTAGGACATTGTTGCTTTGTGCTTTAATGCATCCTTAACAGCTCTTTAACTACATCACATGAAAGTACAAATGCTAGCTTTAAATTGGCATTGATTAGAGAGACCTCTATTAATACCATTTTGTATACCAGAAAAAGTTAAATAATATTTATTTATTTATTTATTCGACTTTTATCACCGCACCATCTCCCCCAAAGGGGACTATTAAATGAATGAATGAATGAATGAATGAATGAATGAATGAATAAATAAATAAATAAATAAATAAAGCTGGTCTGCTTGTGTCTTTCAGTCTATCCTTGTCTGAGGTGAACCGTTATTGTTTTAAGAAGCCTAATCTCAGGAGGATAATTTTAGCATTAAAAAAGGGTACTCAGATTATTTTTCTGACAAAGATTAGCTCTGGAAGGCCAACATTATTAAACTGTAATTCAAATAAAACAGTTCTGAGTCTATTTCTGAACATTTAGAGAGCCTTCTTAATAATTTACTTTAATGCTGAAGAAATTAATGGTACTATTTAAAGGCTCTTTGGCTAACAAATTGTCATTGGCACGAACAGCATGTTATCGTGGTGTGCCAAAAACATTGCTATGTTAACATACTCTTAACATCCATATAATGGGATATAATCAAAGAGCTTGCACAACATTCCTGAGCTGTTCTCATGGGTTTTTCAAGAAGACGATTCATCTGCTTGGCATCAGCACTGTAATGAGTGAGTGAAGAGTAAGTGACTTGAGAGTTTTCCATATCACATGCCAATGATATGCAGCCTCACAGCTTCCAGCTTTCCAAGGTGGTCAAGTGTTTTCACGTGGAGAAGGATGTGTTGGATGATGGGTAGGTGCAGAGTGAACTTCTGGTATGCAGTGTTTGCTCTCTCCCTTATGTCTCCACTTGGAGGGGGAGTAATCTCCCCTCTTGTAAATCTCCCCTCTTGTGTGACGGATGAGCTAAAAATAACATGCTGCTTAATCAAAAGGAGCATGAAGCAAACTGTGTTACTGTGCCATTTTTGACTATTGGATAATTACAGAGAAAATGTTGTTCCTCGGAGACCTAGGGTGACTGTCTGACGTCAAGCTCTGTAGGTGTGCAAGTGGATAATCTATAATGTATATTATAGATAAGTGGATGATCTATAATGCATGTTATATTACATTGTATTTGATATAATGTATAATGTTTGTAAAAAAGTTATCAGAGGAGGAGGAGGAGGAGGAGGAGGAGGAGGAGGGCTTCTTACTCATGCTAGATTGGAAACTCTATTCAGTAGCAATTAAGAAATATGTCACATTATGCTTCCCATAAATGTTGCTTTCCCTCATTGTATTGTCCCATTTCCTTTTCAGTGCTTCCCACCCTAGAATCAGTGTGTGGTCATAGTGGAATTGTGAAATGTCGAATAATGGTTTGCCTTTATAACTCACCACTTCTTTGAGAGTTCAAGGCAAATTACATGGGGTTTCCCTTCTCTCCACCCACTTCAACAACCCTGGGAGGTAAGTTGGGCTGAGAGAGGGGACTGGTGCAAAGTCACCTAGTAAGCTCCATGGTTGAGTGGGGCTTGAACGTGTGTCTTCCTGCCACAAGGGCAACAGGTTAACTTCTTCACTGTGATATCTCTTTGAGCTTGGTTGACCAACCATTGATATAATATGATACACACACCCAAAAAGAGAGAAGTTGGCCAAGGTTAATTTTGGTTCTACAGCTTGAAGGATCTTTAGACAAGATGTCAGTGGGCCTCTTCCTCTTTGCTATTCTCATTGCTGCCTATGCATCTTCTGTTCTTTCTTCAATTTGCACCCTTTCCAGACAAAGAACGGGGAGCAAATAGAAGCTGCTATCTTTGCTAATATTGCTACTTGCATATTTGGAGTGGACAGATTATTAGGCAGCAATAGCAAAGAGAGGAAGCAGATCAAGCAGGTTATGGGATTCATCAATCAATGGAAGTCAATGAATCAATTGAGGGCAATCACTGACTTCAGTAATGATCGAAGTAAGACACATGTTGCCTTGTATTGTTTAATGCCCAAACAACTGGGGAGTCTACTGCAATGGTCTTCTCATAGAAGGTGGGTATCTGAGAGGTCCTGCTATTACTAGTGCCATATTTTCATTGCAGCTTGCAAAGATGAATTCCATTGCACTGGAAACTCAGTTATTATGATGATTGCCCTTTTTTTTCACATGAAAAATTATGATTTCACAGCAGTTTTTGGAAGGAGTCTGGCTCTCTTTGCTATGGCGGGGGATGTATGTGTGCATGTGGCCTTACAGCCACGAACAGCATTCCTGCTTGAAGGGAACCTAAGGAGCTGCATAGCTCATGCAATATTAGATGCAAAGCTAGGGTAATAAAAACTGGTACAAAACTTGATGCAAAGCTTAATTGTCTGGGCAATTAACTCAAAATACTCCAATTGGCTAAAAGTTCTAGATTATTATCACAAGCCCAATGTTATAATAGAAAATTGGTCTCAAATGCCATTCTTTTCAAAGGAGGAGACAAGGGTGATCCCTTGAAGGGTAAAAAAAATGAGCATATACATCTGGAGGGGGGGCAAGTGACATCCTATGTGTCATGACATCACCATGAAAATGCACAAATTAGATACTGCATGCCATTTGCATCACAATGTCCTGATGCATGAGATGTCATCATGGGTTCTACTGGACACCTATGAATGCTAAAATCAAGCATGAAACAAGCTTTTCTTCTCCTAAAGAGGAAGTAAAAGCCACACTTATAAACAAGAGTATAGTATCCAAAAATAATATGAAAGAAATGGTGTTCTAGTAGTTATGATAGAAACGGGGTTCTAGTAATTATGAAAGAACTTCGAAGTTATATAAAATATTTGGACTCCTCATCTTTTGTGAGCTGAGGATGTGCTTGCATTTTTAAGAAAAATGTCTTGGATACTTTCTTTCCATCTTGGGTAAATTGTTAAATAATGGCAAGAACTCAAAGAATAAAGATTAGGAAGGTCATAGGACCTTGGTTGGAGATCTGGGAGTATAACGGTGCAATTGGCATTGGGTTGAATCATTTCCATTTGTGACATAATGGAGATTGGATCTGTTTTCTTAATATGGCCAAGAAACCCCAACCCAACCCAACCCTGACAAGAGTGAGCCAACCCTATGTGGCCAGTAGGACTTCTCCTGGGTGCTTTTGCAAAATTGTATGGGGTTGCTGCCAGTTACAGAATTCAGTTACCAGAAGGCAAACTGCTGGAGCTGCTTCCTTTAGCACTGCCCCAAGATGTTTCAACCACCCTCAACTTATTTTTACTTTTTTTTTCTGAGTAGGTGGATGCACTTCTCCACAGTCATTGTAACATTGTGTTATAGCTACAGTATCTGCAACTGTTGTTTTCTAAGCATTCTTATGGAGCTCATACGCAATCCTCATGGCTGTGTGGCCCACTAAACACCTATTTACTAGAAGGGAGACTGTGGGTCTCCTACATACCATCTTCTCTAGGCCCCAAATATGCTCTGTACACCCCTTCCATGGGCAGGTGGACATTTTTTTAAAAAAAAAAAAAAAGCAGTGACCTGTGATAACCATTTATTTTTAGATTTTTTAATCCCACCTTTATTATTTTTAAAAATAACTCAAGGTGGGGAACATACCTAATACTCCTTCCTCCTCCTATTTTCCCCACAACAACAACAACTCTGTGAGGTGAGTTGGGCTAAAAGAGTTTTCTTAGCATGCCTGTGAGGCCCACATGAAGCTCAGAAACCTTCTGGTAAAGAAAGTTGAAGCTATTTTGTTTCTCACCATACCAGCTTCTGATTTATTATTTTACACTTAACAAATCTAAGTAATAAAGGTCAGATTAAAGAGAGCCAGCCAGGTTCTAAGGAAGGCATTGCCTGCCCCGGTCCTATATCAGAAATGATAGAAGCAAGGGGAACACTTAGAACGTTATTACTTTTGAAACACATTCTCCTTGGTGAAGAACGATAAGCAGTTAAACCCCCCCATACCCCCACATTGTGATAGGAAGAATGACGTTAAGATGAATGGATGAATGCTGTGAGGTTAATCGATGCCATTTGAACACTAAGTGGCAACCCGATTAAAGAAATTAGAGCTAATTAAAGGTAAAATGTTTTCCCCTAAATTTCATTTCATGCATCTGATAATGTGAGAGATGCCACTCAGGGAATGTATTTCATCCATAAAGCCTAGATTTTATGGCTTGTGTATAACACTCGTAATCATTTGCTTAATATGTTTGGATATTATTAAGCATAACTCATCTCCAACTTTATTTTCACTTGGTTAAAAGCCTAATGATTTTGCAAACGTCGACTACAGTTGATATCTGGCCTGATTTTATAGCAGATAAAACCCAGGTTTATTATCATTGTTTCTGTTTTTTTCTTTTTCAAATGAATGGCAAAAACCTGAAGGCTATGAAACACAAAAGGCATGTCTGTTATGGCAGATAAGGCACTAAGACTGTATTCTATGCATACTGTATGTACCTTTTGGATAAATACCATTAAAATCAGCGGTACTTCATTCTGGTTCAATACGTGAAGGCATATCCTTTCAGAATTAAAGAAGCCACTCCAGAGCCACAATCTGCCCAATGGAGCAGCGACGTATTTCAGCTCCTGGATCATGTGGTTGCCTTCAGACGGCCTTATTTGGAGGTGCATGCCTAATCAGCAACAGCCTGAGTATAAAATATCAAAAATAAAAAGAAAGGATCTTGTGGTGAGCAATGCCAGTCCTGACAGGTTCCAGCATGTCCGTTTCAGACCCTGTGACCAAGTTTGTCATTGCCCATTACCTGCTGCCCTTGGAAGGATATTTTGGGGGGGGGAGAGGGCATTAAGGCTGTAGACTTCACCCTTAAGGTCTAAATCACTTTGTGTGCCATGTAGGTTAAGACTATTTGGGTGTAAGGTATTGGCTTTCTATTCCTTCCTTCTTATCTTGAGAAGTTCAGAAAATGCTGATTGTGTTCCCTGCATACTGACTTGCTATCATGCCCAGTTCCTTCCTCCAAGTCTCACATTCTTACAGATTGCTCTCTGTTATTATCTTTGTTGGTTCTTAAAACTACCTATATGCCTTCATTGAAACATGTCTTCATTTATTTTATCTTCTGTTTACACTGGAGGGTGGGAACTGTAGCACTACTAGTGCAATGTTTTTATTATTTTAAGTACTGTTTATGATATTTTTCCATTATTTGAAAGCCACTGATGTAGATTGGGTTGTAAGTATTAAATAAATAACTTGGCTTTCCACTCCTTTCCTTTGTTTCTTTTGTTGCAGAAGTAAGACTGTAATCTCCTTGAGGAAAAGGAATAGTCTGGGTGTTTTGTTTTTCCTTAAGTATGTAATTCTGTAACGTATACAAATATGTTGAATAAATAACAGTTTGTGACCATTTAAATATTTAAGTTACATTTTACTTAGGGCCAAATACAGAGTTCCTCCTACTTACAGAGCAATTGTAATCAATAGAATTTAAGAGAGTTATGACTAATGACTATGCAATATATTTCAACTAATCTGCTTTAAATATGTGCCCCACTTATGGCTAAAAAGATGAGATATAAAACATATAAAAAATTTGGACTCAATTCTGCAGGTGTGAAAAATGTCAGCTATTTATCTGTTGCTAAGTTAAATGAACAATTCTGATTCTGTTCTGAGCCAACTAAGTATCTGTTAATAGATAGACTGCACTCTTACCTTACATATAGTTTTAGAATACAGATATTGCCAGAGATGTGATAATATTGAGAATGAGGTAATTGTTATTGTTTTATGAGGGAAAATGACTTTCTTATTTGAATAATATGTGAGCCAGGGAAGCTTAATTTTCTAGTAATGCCTTTAGGTCAAAATGATACATATTTTACAATTGTCATTATTATTAACCATGTAGTTTTTTCTTTTCCTTTTTCAGCCCATTATGAATTTACTGGTAAAAGTATGTGGTGAACCCCCAAAGGGCAGTGTGATACAAATATTCTTTGAATTCACAGTTGGCTTAAACCCTGAAGGAACTTAATGTATCATACTTTATTTGTATTAGGGAGTTAGCAGTGATTAACATATCATAACCCCCTCCTTCCCAAAAAGGTAAGAAAGGGGAGAGTGGACCAAGACATTTGGGGAGTGGGGGGAGACCTGAAGATGAAGTGGAAAATGCAACCAGCACAACTAAAGAGTAAAGAAAAGGAATGAATGAAGTTGAAGAATAATGAATGTGGAGTTAAGAGGACAATCGAAAGGGACAAAAAAGATGGCCTTAATATGGTATCCAAAAAAAGGGAGCAAGAACAAGAAAAGAGAGGACAATTCCACCAGGAGATACATGGTCAAGTTGTGGAAGGCCTTCTCCTAGTGCTGCTCACTTGCAGTTTTCTTTGGTCAGGAAGAAGAAGATGGTGAAGCACAATATATGTTAATTGCCTTCAGATATTCCCAATAATGCACACAGAGATATATGCAAATGAAATCACTTGTGTTAAAGCCATGCTAATTTCAAAAAGAAAGATCTATTCTATGTAGATACTTATATTCTGCAGAAAGCTATGCTAGATTCCTGGTAACTGGGGAAGCGTCTTCAGACAATGCTGGCTCTTCGGCTGACAGACGGAGATGAACACTGGCCCCTAGAGTTGGACACGACTGCACAAATGTGTGGGGGGAACCTTTACCTTTACCTTTAACTGACAGTGAGCACTCATATTGATCACAAACTTCTATGAGTACAGGACAAAAACATTTCCGTGCAAAGGGCTTGATTGTCAGAGCAGAGCACGCAGAATCTTCTGTATCCAGAGTCCATCCTACCCACCTCCATCTCAAAGAGAGTTCTATATCTTCTAGATGAGGGTTTCCCAAACTGTGAGGTGTACCTCCCTTGGAGAGTGCAGACAGAGTCCAGAGAAGATGTGAAGAACCTTTTAGTTACACTGTTACAATATGTTCACCTTTCCCAAAGATTCATTGTATTGTTTTCATTGTACATTTATGTTCATTTTGGTATTTGGATTTTCAGGGGAGGTGTGTATATTAAGATTACCCTAAAGGGAGGTGCGATGGCAAAAAGATTAGGAACCCCTGCTCTAGATGAACATGTCTAACACACCTCTTGTGAAAGGAGTATGTATCCCAAGTTTTTCTTTATCTCACCAAGTTTCAAGAAGCATGAACTGATAAAACTCTTAACCAAAAGAAGAAGCCCCCTTCTCATCATGGGAGACTAGAAGTAAATTCCCTACTAGAAAGAGACTTCTATGCTGACAGAGCCTTTCTTTAGTGTTAGTTGGCTGTGGAGTTACCCACAAATGAGATCATTTGGGATACAGTCTTTTGTTTAGTCCATTGAAAGCTCGACTTTCAGGAGGGGCTGCCTTGAGATAGGGTAAAAGGGAAATATATGATGTCCAGCAGCTTCAAACTTGTTCTTCTTTCCACAGAGCTGAGCTACAGACTAAGGAATACCAGAGCTTGTTAGCAGCCTGAGAGAAGCAAAAACATGAAAACAAAGGAAATAATGGCAAGACATAAACCACAAGGGCCAATAAGTATCTGTTAAACTACAGTCTGTACAACCTCAGTAGTCACTGGTTCATCCACCTGACTGGGAATGATATCACCAAGGGATTCAAGAGTTGCCAAGGCTTCAGTGACCGTCTGAAGCCAAACAAAGTCTGTTAGGTCCAGAGGTCTTTTTCTAACAACAGGTTGTTCAGGGGAAGACCTCAAAGGGAATGCAGGATCATAATGCTGATCAGAGGAAGAGTATGTGTATGTGAGTGAGAGAGAAGAGACAGAGACAGAGACAGAGACAGAGACAGAGACAGAGACAGAGACAGAGACAGAGACAGAGACAGAGACAGAGACAGAGACAGAGACAGAGACAGAGAGAAACTTTCTCCTGGAGTATATAAAGAGCGAAAAGTATATGTGTATGGCTGTATGTTTTTGAGTTTTAGGGATAAGGATCGGATGCATATCTGCAAATAAGTGATCTTCACCATCATGACCTGGCCTACAATTGCCTCATCTAACAATGTGGTCCATGAAGTGTTCCTCAATTACCAATTGGCTCTCAAGTCAAAACAATAATTAAAAAAAATCCTATGCCAATCTTTTGTTTCAATTTACCATGAGAGAAGTGTAATCATCTACAATTGTAATAATAAGTGATAACATGATTATTTTAGCTTTGCTGGAAGAAATTATTGTCTCACTTCAAGCCTAAGCAAATAGAATAGCAGTTCCTGATTAAGTTTTACTTCAGCAATTTCATGCTGTATTTTCCTTTAGAAGATTTCCGTTAAGGAGTCGTGACTTTCAGAACAGTAGCAGGGCTTCAGTGGTCTCCAGTTGGTTTTTGAATGCTAGTGGATATGCTAGGGATAAGATTTTGACAGGGTCAAGGAATGGCTGCTTCAGGAAAGCAGCCGCGGCCAGGCCTCTGCTTGTCCTGTGTTTAAAAGCATAGCCGGGATTGTAACCATTGATTGCTTCATCAATGACTGGTGTTCGCCACAACATTACTGTGATTGTTTTTGGTTCAGATCTTATGGGATTTTGTGGTCCACAGTGGCACAAGCAAACAGCCATTGGCATCTGACAGAGGATATGATGCTATCAACATGATATCATAAGTGTAAATGACAGAATATATACTTGTCTCATTTTATGACTTAACATGATGCAAGTAAGTAATTCACATCATTCACACAACGACTTTGAAATGCATGTGACATCACTTGCTCCCCTGCGGGCTCCCGTGTAAATGCCATAACCTCCCAGGTTCACATTTTTATTAGTCTGGGGCACAGACATCACCTTTGGAATGTGAAAAGGCTTGCAGTGCATCTTTAGAACTGGGTTCAGAGGCTCTAGCTTCTGTGACAGCATGTTTCTTATCCCACTTGTTTCCATTCCTAGAAATTGTAGTTGGCAGGAGCCATGGCACAGATTGCTCACCAAGAAGCTAAAGCTTCTGATAATTCTGATAATATGATTTTCTATCATATGCAGAAAAGACTAGTATGATATGAAAGCTCTACAGTTTAGGATTTTTTTTAAAAAAAAAGATTTTATTTAATCTTTAACTAATCAACCAAAAAATTATAAATATGTACAACAGCATTAAAGGATCTTTAAAAGCTGGATGTGACCTTCCCTACCCAACTCTGTTCTTTGTGGCTCCAGGAAACTCCAAGGAATATACTGGGAATCCCATTAACTTCAAGTATCTCCTAGGATTGCTTAGACGTGGAGCGTGGCCAGAATTCTAGGGGAAATATTGACAGGGAGTTTACCAGAGAAGTTTTGCTGTCAGCGTGACTCTATTGCCATTCCTACCATCAGCCTTTCTCAAACTTTTTAACCTGAAGGAACCCTTGAAGTAATTTTTAGGTCTCAGGGAACCCCTGCATAGAAATTGCAACAAATACAAAAACTTCACAATACAATTCACTTCTAACCAACACAATCCACATTTTACGTTTACAACAACAACAAAGCATCAACCAGCAGTTGACTGTTGGTACGTAAAAATTCTCACCACTGTAAGTGCTAGCGTTGCATGCTGTGTAAAGTTTTTTTAAAAAATATTTTTAAAGTCATGATATCTAGCAGAACCCCAGGACTCTGGGGAACTGCAGTTGAGAAAAGCTACCAGCCAGGAAATAACTCTATGGAAAGGAAGTGGACAGAAGCTTCAGGTATATGGTTGTAATAAGGCTAATCTATCTGGGCTGCAAACATCCAGGTGACTACAAGATGGAGCAAGGAGTTAAAGGTTTATGAATCTCTTTGCTTCCATCTAGTGGCTGAATGAATTTTTGCAACCCAGATATGGCAGCTCTTGGTTTACAATGAGATTATAGAGCATGAATAATATATGCCAACATCCATACAATGTCATCAGAAGTGTGACTGGATTTTTGAGAGGAGAACTGACTTCAGAATTATTTTTTTTAAAAAAAACAAAACAATCCTCATTTGAGCTATTTTACAATCTCACTTCTGAACTGAGTTTGCCTATCAGTAACAATGAGTGATGACTTGTGTCACATATGGTAACCATTGTGCAGATTCATGCTGTCAGCCCACTTCCAAAGCTGATTAAAGGGACTTCAATCTTTGCATTTCTTCAGCCCGAACAACAAGGCTTGTCTCAGTGGAAAGTCACTGGCTAGGAAGCATGGAAGAACAAAACACAGCAGTCTGACAAGGGCAGACAGTGACAGTTAAAAGAAAAGAAACAATAGAGACTTCATTCTTTCCAGCCTGAGCTAATGTTTTGAAAGATCCACATACCATAACTAGACAGTCAGCCGTGGGTATTTTTGAGAAACAGCTAGAGGAGACAATCAAAGCTGACAATTATGTGCACCACAAAATTGGGATTTATTAAAATAACGACAACTAACTTGTTTAGCAGCAGCAGAAGCAGCAGCCAGGATTGAACCTGTATAATCAAAAAATGAAAGGATGGCCAAAATAAACAGAAAATATCACAGATGCTATAAATTATTCAGCCCAGGGATAGGACGGGACAAAAAAAAATATTTCCCTGCAAAATAGGACTTAGCTTTCAGCCCAAAATGGAAGCTCTGTGATGTCTCTCAGTTTATTATTGTGGTGTTGTTGCTGTTGAAATGGCCCATTCCTCTGAACTGTCAACCTTGTGATGTTTGATAAAGAGCTTGGAAACTGTCACCCCAGGAATGGCAAAATGAGGAATTCTGAGTTGCCGGAACGTTCAGACCATGTCACTTTTTTTCCGGTATTGGTACTGAGCCAACAAACATCCACAGGTTTTAGCTAAGCCCTGAACTCCCCATCATACAGTTAGATTCTGCGCCAAAGGTTTTCCAGTGAGAAATGCACAGAACAGAAATGGCTGTCAATGTGTTCCTCATTAACCCCCACAAGGGAAAAAAAAAAATTAAGTGAAATTCTTGAGGGTGAGTTGCAGGTTTCTTGCACTTCCTTTAGTAATGAAGTAGCCATGAGGTGAGCGGGTGTGCTCTTCTTTTATTGAAGAATTGTCTCTCCAGACAAGCACAGTCTTCCTGGCCCATGGAATAACTTGTGTCTTGCAGCTTTTTCAGGTCAGGAAGTGCTGGCATCCAGGGAGGCTAAAGAGAAATGGACACACACACACACACTCACATATAGAAAAGGCAGCCTTAAATTTTCATAGCTATAAGTTAAGCTCATAACATCTGGTGCATTCTTTTGGCCCCAGGCTATGACCTTTTTCTTCTCTCAGCCTTGCGATTTTAATTTTATACGCTTATGCTGCAGTGTGACCTTTTAGCTAATTATCTCTCCTTAGTTTTCATGGCTGTCTTGTTTTGCTTGTTTTATTCTGTTTTTGTATGTTTTAAATAGACTTTTAACCTGATGTTGCTCTTTCTATAGGGAGATCAATCTGAAGGACCAGGTTGGGGACAGATCCGCCTGGAGAAAATCTATGTGGTCACCAAGAGTTGACACTGACTTGATGGCACATAATCAATCAGTCAACAGGGAGATCAAGACATTTTAGAAAGAAAGAACAGCAATTGCAAAAGGAACTCTAAAGTACCCTGAGAATGAGGCAGAAAACAGAAGTCTCTTTTAGAAGGAAATAATTTTTTCAAGAAATTGGAAGATAGATTTTTGGTCCAGCAGTAAGCAGAATGTTCTAAGAAAGTGGGTTGTTACTTTTGCTTACTTTTTTTTTTTTTTTTGGTGCCTTCGAGTCAGTTTTGACTCCTGGCAACTGCCTGGACTAGTCCCTGCAGTTTTCTTGGCAAGGTTTTTCAGAAGTGGTTTGCCATTGCCTCCTTCCTAGGGCTGAAAGAGAGTGACCGGCCCAAGGTGGTCCTAGCTGGCTTTGTGCCGAAAGCGGGACTAGAACTCACCATCTCCCAGTTTCTAGCCTGATGCCTTAAGTGTCGTGTAATGGTTCATTTACATAGGATGATTTAATGTTTTGAAAAATCAGGTAGAAAAGGCAGGTAGGTAACAGTGCACTATTGTTTCCCCTAGTGTTAAAAGCATCCTTGGACTAGGAAGTTAGTGTTCATGAAACGGCAGTGAAGGAGCAGTAGAGATAGTAGTTGTGGTGGCATGCTTTGGGCACCTTGCCTTGGATTCTACCAGGGCTGGTCTGAGTGGCTCCCAATGTATGCAGCTACATTGGGTCTCAGAAAACCTTCCCTGGTTTTCCACACATCAATTCCTTCCTGCCTTCTGCATGCCACTGCAACAGTCCCTTGCTTACTGCTGCTCTGTCAATCTCCTTTGCTTCTGGAGCATCTGTGTCCTATGATAGATACTACTGAAAAATTTTCATCCTTTTCAATGAAATAATGATGGTGAAGGTAAAATCTCAGCTGGCTCCAACTCCTGATGACTTCATAGTCATGTACTTTTCTTGGCAAGAACAATGGAAGTGGTTTGTCACTGCTTTCTTCCAAGATGGTATGTATCCCCCCCCCCCCCGCCATTTCCCAGTCCAACCTATTTTCCTGGGATTTCCTAGTGTTCTTCAATCCAAATACTAACCAGGTCCAACTCCACTTAAATTAAGAGATCAGCCAAGGTCACTTCATGCTGCCACCTAGGTAAGTTATTTTGCATGTTTGTAAGCTGCATTCAGGAATGGGTTATAGGGGTCTCCCCCCCACCCCCCCTGTGCCAATATTATATTTCTTTCTGATTTGGAAAATAATACCTGGAGTAACAAAGTAGTGGAAAAGAGAAGGAAAATGGTGGTAAACAAAAGTGAATTCTTCTTTATAAGCACTCTAGTCCCATTGAGATGATTTTTTTTAAAGACACGTGTATAAGCCAGCTAATTGCAATTGCAATTCTCTTTAGATTTTGTTATCCTGCCTTTATTATTTTTATAAATAACTCAAGGCAGGGAACATACCCAATACTCCTTCCTCCTCCTATTTTCCCCACAACAAAAGCCCTTTCTGACTAGGAGTCAGAAAGTTATGGTATCTGAGAATCATTGCATAGGGCAGTGGTGCGAGAACATTTACCCTCCCATTTCAAATTAGCCAGTTAACCTTATTTGAGGGTTGCCTTTATCCCACCCCCTCCTCAAAACTGATTAATCACACTTGCATAGAACTTCCCCATAAAAATTTTAGAGCTGAGCTTTGGAAAAGAGTTTTTATTTGGAAAAGAGTGTTTATTTGGGGTGGGATGACAAATTCTTTGAACAGCTTTCTATACAGTAGGTCACTATGCTATACTTGTAAAGAAAAGGGCATCCTTTAGAAAAGAATATACTGAAACCAGCAGGAACTTCTGACTTTCTTTTTTTTAAGCTTCCGATCATTCCTCCGAAATGGACCGCAAGCCAAACTAAGAGAGATTGGCTCAGCCCAGTTAAAATGTCACAGTAATGCTTCTCTGACTGAATAAGCTGTGATTTAGCTTCATCGCATATCGGAGCAGAGGTCACATTGTATGGTGTAAACATTCTGTTGTAAATGGATCTTCTCTACAGCTGAAGGAACCCCTGTTGAAGCAATAAATTAGAAGACTGTGACATCCAAATTTGTTCACCTTTCCCATCTCGGCATTGAATTTTCAGGGCAATTTCTGTGAACGTGCTCTTATCAAGTTCTGCATTCAGATCTAGCTAGGTGCTGGACATTATTTCAGAAAATTTCATTCTCACTGAATGACATTCCTCCCCTTCAGCTCTCAAGGAGTACCAGTCTGCCAACCTATTGTTTCTTTAGTTTCTCTGCATGGAAGAGGCTGTGGGCTACCTTCTCATCCATAGAGATAGAGATAGAGATAGAGATAGAGATAGAGATAGAGATAGAGATAGAGATAGAGATAGAGATAGAGATAGAGATAGAGATAGAGATAGATAGATAGATAGAGAGAGAGAGAGAGAGAGAGATGAGAGATGAGAGATAGAGATAGAGATAGAGATAGAGATAGAGATAGAGATAGAGATAGAGATAGAGATAGAGATAGAGATAGAGATAGAGATAGATTAAAAAACACCGGGCCTTTCTCAGATATGGAAAGGGATATGGAAAAGGAGGAAATAATTCATTATTGCATTGTGGAGTATCAGGAAGCCAATTTGGTGTAGTGATCAAGGCACCAGGCTAGAAACTGTGAGGCCATGAGTTCTAGTCCCGCCTTGGGCACAAAGCCAGCTGGGTGACCTTGGGCCAGTCATTTTTTCTCAGCCTTAGGAAGGAGGCAATGGCATACCACTTCTGAAAAGCCTTGCCAAGAAAACTGCGGGGATTAGTCCAGGCAGTCGCCAGGAGTCAAAAACTGATTTGAAGGCATGTGCGTGCACACGCACACACACATACACATACACACACAATGTTCATTTTTTGAGAGCGAGTTTGATGTAGTGATTAAGGCACCAGGCTAGAAATCAGGAGACCATGTGTCCTAGTCCCACCTTAGGCACAAAGCCAGCTGGGGGACCTTGGGCCAGTCATTCTCTCTCAGCCCTAGGAAGCAGGCAATGGCAAGCCACTTCCAAAAAACCTTGCCAAGAAAACTGCAGGGACTAGTCCAGGCAGTCGCCAGGAGTCAACCCTGACTTAAAATAGTCCCCTACCAAACCCCCCCCCCCTGCAGAGTATCAGGATTTACCCCTGTCTTTCATTAAGGGTGGAACTTGACTCTAAGAGACATAGCACTGAACAGTTTAACTACCAGTTGTCAAATGTGAACACCCAGAGAAGAGAATCCAGAATTGTTAATACATATTTCAAGATCTTTAACATCAAGCACTTCTCACCCACTGAAGCAAATAGTTGTCTGCATTCCTGGGATTCATAGACATCCCTCCTCCTCCTTCTTTCCCATTTAATACTTTTCTTTCACGGATGCCTATGGGCCAACAACATATGATCCATCTCCTTGGGTTTTCCCAAGAGATGCCAAGCAAAGGTGATTCTCCAATGTCTACCTAGAAAGACCTGGCTGTTTTAAGTGGTTATTTGGGGCTACATTTACACAAAGATTTCTTAGAACCATTATAGTACTCAAGAGCCACTTCTTTTTCCTTTGAGAGTATGCAATCTTGTTTTTAAAGTGTAACTCAGGAAAGAGCTCATATATCTTCCAGGATGAATGCTTACATTGTAATTCTAAAAAAAATTCCAAAACATTTTGACATCTGGGATCATTATTAATATTTATATAACAGGATGTAGGAAATAAAGATTTACTGGCCATATTTTATTTAGGCCTTAGTCTTTATCTTTATCTTTTGGTTGACATTAGCCTATGATAGTTTTATTGTTTTAGTAGGGTTTTTTTTATCAAGTCTGTTACTGATTTCTTCTGCTGTTGTCAGCATTATAGATTTAAGTCTTCACTTTGCGTTATTCTTCAACAATCAATAGGTCACTTTATTGATGGAATGATTTACATATTGAGACAGTTTTCTATGGTGATTCTGCATATGTCTTTCTCATGCAACATGATTTTGTTGTTGTTCAGTGGTTTGAAACTAGATTATACTTCATAGCCTTTTCTTTCTGAGTGCTTCATCGCCTTCTGTTAATCATGTAACAAGAGTTTGAATTTTTCTTCTAGTTTGTGCATTAACACATCAAAAGAATCATTTTGGTAAATAGTCACTCACTCACTCACTCACTCACTCACTCACTCACTCATTCATTCATTCTCCAAAATCTGACTGAAAAGAACAGGTAGCCAACTGATTTATTGATGTATCATTTGTTTGTTTCACATTTAGATGAATGAATTTTAGTCTCCTGGCAGGTGTTCCTGATTCCTCTCTCCATCCCCTAATCCTAATCCAGAGCAGTTTCATTCAAGATATTCTGGACTTTTCAGCCTTTTCCACATTTTATTACATCACACAACTCTTCACTGGCTCCTTGTTTGAGCCAGAGCTCAGTTCAAACTATTGGTGCTTGTGCTTAGAAGCCTCTAATCAGAACCTCACACCCCGGTATCTGTCTGCCTCTGCCTTTATTTTTCCCTACAACCCTGCTTGTTCCCTTACATTCCTTTGAGCAGCATCTTCCTTCTGTTTCCTGTTCCAGGGTCAGGGCCTCCAGGGTCTGGGCATTTAGCAACTGAGCCTGGGGACTCATTTGGATTCTCTTGATTTGTTCAAAAGTTACTCAAATAAATGTATTTCAGGGAATGTTGTATTATATCTAGATCTTTCTTTTAGTATAACATTTGTAGAATGATATGGAAATTTGACATATAACTTTCATATAACATCATCCATGCAGACTTATGGTCTGTTCTGTAACATGGGGTTAGGCTGATCCATGAATCCCCAACTGTAAATAGATCTGATAGATAGAAGCAAGATTTAAGGAGACCTGTTTTGCCATAAACAGGGCTGTGGTGGGCAAAGAAGATCCTATTGATGGAGTACAGGAGAAGTATCCTCAACCAGCTAGGACATAGAAGGAGAAGGGCCTACCTGGAAGTAGAAATATGAAGCCTTTGTAGGAAAGGGGGGATTAAGAGACCTTGGAGGGGGGTATTGGACATCTGGAAAGAGTGGTAATCAGCTGGATAGCCAGATAGCTTGAATCTGAGAGAGGGGTCAAGGAATCCATTAATGCCAACTTGGAAAATCCTTCCTTGAATAGAGGTGGGGGCCTCAGGCACAACCTCTCCCCCATCTTCCTCCCTGCTTTGTCTTCTGTGCCTAGGAAGATTAAGACCATTTCACAAGCTCAACAGCAGCATGGTGATCTTAACGATCCTCCTTTAGATGATAAAAGGACTTAAAATAACATCTCAATATAACCATGACCTAGCCCCAGGTGTAAGGTCACACAGCTACCTAGAAACATATTTAGGATTCCCTTACCAACTTTGCTCAGACTGAAGAAGCTCCTTGGATAAGGAGCGAAACGTTTCCACTGAGAAAATAGAAATCCAGTTGACATGATTCAAGCTACAGATGATGTAGTGATGATCCTCTGAGACATCTTGGTGGTGGTTGGATACCCAGCTCCATAAGTAACTGCTGTGGATGTGTGTCCTTATTGTCCTGTTTTGGGCATGGACATGCCAAGCTGATCTGCAAGTACTTACGATCTGCTGGAGCAGACCCCTCACTCTCTGAGCCTGCTCAGTCAGAGGGGACCATAGCACCTATAGTAGAAATTGGACAAATTAAGTATGCCATCCCCTCTGCGGTATCCTTGGTTGATCTTTATGATCTCATCACAGGCTGGTATGGATTCCTCATAACTGATGGAACTGGGAGTCCCCATGGCCTAGGGATGGGAGTGTGATTGGCTCAGGACTATCTCAGCCCCAATCATATAGGTGGCCATACATTAGATCAAGTTTTCACCTCAAATCTGAAGGTGGAGGAGATCTCTGTTAGTCCTTTGTCATGGTCAGATCACTTTTTGGTCACTTAGTATGATCCTCCCTCTACTTTGATGCTCAGGCAGGAGCATTGGAAATTCTGTTTTTTGTCCTTAAGGAAAGTTATTCCATTACTAGGAGGGCAAGGTTGCACATTACAGTATGTTGGCAGTGAAGCTCATCAGAATTTTAAAATACTGCCTGACACAGGAGGAGCTGAAGATTATGAGAAAGCTAAACATACACTAAATATTCAAGCCTTCTTGCACTACCCACTGTGTGCCTTACAATTTCTGCCACACATGCCAACAGGACAGAGAAACACTGGATGCTTATCATATCAGTTGGCATCAATGAGCCCAATCCTGTGCTTCCACAAACAGAAACACATGAAATTTGAGCACAAATTAATACTGGGGTGCTCTTCTGCAAAGCTCTGAAGGTACATTCTACGTGAACATCAGCTAACACTCACCAAGACACTGGATACAGCTTGTGTTTGAGGTTGAGGTGTTGAACCAGGAGTAGGGAGACCCAGGTTCAAGTCTATCCTCAGCTAAGGAAGCTCACTGGGTGACTTTGTGGCCCTTAATTTTTTCTCAGCCCAGCTACTTCACAGGAGGAGGGAATGCTCTTTATGCCACCTTGAGCTCCCAAATGAAAGGCAGGATGTAAATTAATAAATAATATCCAGCCATGCTCCCCAAATAGAAATGGTGCAGGCAAATGGCCAAATGTCACATTAGACATGCCTACTTTACAGTAAGGAAAGAACCTGCACATTGCAACCAGCTGTTTTATGGATTTTGTTGTTCAGTAGTTCAGGCCTTCCCGTCCTCCACTGTCTCCCGGAGTTTACTCAAATTCATGTTCATTACATCGGTGACACTATCTAACCATCTCATCCTCTACCGTCCCCTTCTCCTTTTGCCTTCAGTCTTTCCCAGCATCAGGGTCTTTTCCAGTGAATCCTCTCTTCGCATTAGGTGGCCAAAGTATTTGAGCTTCAGCATTCAGGATCTGTCCTTCCAATGAGCAGTCAGGGTTGATTTCCTTTAGGATTGACTGATTTGACCTCCTTGCAGTCCAAGGTACTCTTAAGAGTCTTCTCCAGCACCACAGTTCGAAAGCATCAATTCTTTGGCGCTCAGCCTTCCTTATGGTCCAGCTCTCACAGTCATACATTTCAGATTTTGAAAGTAACAAAGGAAATAAGGCCAGAAGGCAGTGGGGAAAAAAAGTATAATGTGAGGCAGAAAGGGATTGTTGATATTAAGGTTTCTTGCAGTGACTCTCTAGCTTTGGCACCTTCCTTTGATTATCTTCAAGAGACACATCTCAGTCCCAGTAATTTGCTTTTCCATATTTATAATGCATTTCAAGTATTTTCTTAAGCATAAGCTATTGCTTTCCCATATTCTCTCACAGAGATAAAGGTGCTGGGAAAGAGAAATACTTAATTTGCCTTGGACCTGTGCCACGGTCATTGCTGGATAAATCTATATGATGGAGGCCTGTTGTTTATGTTAAATATACATGGCCAGTTCACTGTAAGTGTGAATAATGAGCCCCTCAGATAGATATATGAGAATATCCTCATATGTCTTCCATTAGATAATCACTTAACTTGGGTTCTGTTCACTTAGCTTTGGGGGATTTGTAACAGAGTTATAAATATTTCACTTACCTGTTAGTAAGATTCTTAATGTTTGTACTATGTAGGACAAATACACTACCCCTTTGAGCATGCTGTTGTGAGTAGATTCCAGAAGCTTTGGGAAAGATCAATAAATCCTGTGATTTTATGGTATGAGGATTTAGTATATTCCTGTCATCTTCTATCAATTTTTCCAGATACAAAAAAATGGAAGCAAAACAGTACACTTCATTGCTGCTAAGAGACCAGACAAGAAATCCAGGCATTTTGGTGGTTTAGCCAGTTATATACTATATATGCCATAATTAATTACCAGTCACACATTCAGTCATTTTTCATTTTATTGATTATTACATAGCACTGCAGTCTTCACAATGAATATTTATCTCCCTGTTTTTAAAAACGAAAGGAAAAGAAGGGTGCAATTTGGGAATGCAAATAATACAAGCAAATCATTTCTTGTCTTTTCAGAACCAGTCAAGTAAATAGACAAGCTACTACTTTTATATCTTATTAGGAATCATTAAATAGTGCTCGGAATGCACTGCTCTGCAAAGATACAAATGTTCCAATGATGCTCCATGGCTTCAGGAATTTCCATTATAATAAGATTAAAACAAGTAACAGGTTTTTACTGGGGAAAAAGTGAAGGACCATAAAATAATGGTTTGAAAAATATGAGGCATATTACAGGCCATTAGTTGGTAGGATTTATTTATTTGTTTATTTTATTTTCTAACCTGCCTTTATTATTTTTATAAATAACTCAAGGTGGTGAACATACCTAATACTCCTTCCTCCTCCTATTTTCCCCTCAACAACCACCCTGTGAGGTGAGTTGGGCTGAGAGACAGGGACTGGCCCAAGGTCACCCACCGGCTTTCATGCCTAAGGCAGGACTAGAACTCACAGACTCCTGGTTTCTAGCCCGTTGCCTTAACCACTAGGCCAAACTGGCTCTCTGGATGGGGTTTGTTTACCAAGAAGGTCTCTAGGGCGACCAGATGTCAATTCTGTCCCCACATCTCCTTTGGAAATTATAAAAGGACCATGTTATGTCACTTTGAACATTTGGAATGCATTCACCAGGTCAGCTTCCCATGTGATATGTGCCAGTAACACCTGATTGTACTCCACAAAGGACAAAAGAGCCAGGCTAGATGCTAAAAGAAATGAATGTATGCAAGCCTACCATTAGACCTGGCAATATGCAAACACAAATGGGGAATCGTTTCAGCATTCTGGAGCACTCCATAGCTGATCTTAAAGTGGCTTTTCTAGAGCAAAGGAATTCAAGGGAAGCTAGAATGAGACACTATAAACTAGCAGTCATCAAACCATTCCTTAAACTTGAATCAGGTTTCTTTGTTGATTGATTTAGTTTATCCAAAGTCAAGAAATCTGCATTATCAATACCAGGGTGGTCAAAATGTCAACATTGTGGGCATGACTGTGAGATCAAAGCCCTACCTCTTTTACAATGTGACAAATGTAAAAAAGGGATGGAGCTTCAGTCATGAAGTTGTGACCTCCACCTTAACTTTTTTGACCCCATTCCATGGATCAGCAACAGCAGCAACTCACTTCGAGTAGAATCTGCCTAGATGAGGTGTGCTGGTTGAGAGCATTTGTTATGAGATCTTGGTAAGGGGGGACCTCAAAGATCAGCCTTCTAACTGGAGCTCCCCTTCTGTAGAACCACCCATCTTTAGAAATAACAGCTACATCCTTGTCATTTACAGAAAGTTGTTAAAAATATTTTTATTAGAACATGCATTTGGGGATTAGGCATCTGTGGATCAGATACCTAGAAGGTGTATTTTGCTATTATTTATTATATCACTATGGATTATTTATTTAATTTATTTATTCAATTTATATAACCACCCCAACGGATTAATAGAAGTGAATGTCATTTTTTACATAGATTGCATTTTTTGTTGTTGTATGTTACATATTCCATTACACTGGTAAGCCTCTTTGATCCACCTGAATGAAGTGGCTTAAAAGTAGCTGTAATAAATAGTAATAGTAATAAAAATAATAACAACAATAATAGTAAATAGTTATTCTGTGATCAGCACTCCCAGTAATTGTCACAATTTGTGTTTTCTGTATTCTGTTTTGCTTTGAGTTGCTGTTTATTTCTCTCTCTTTCTACTTTCTCTCTCTTTCTTTCTGTCAGCCCTATACCTTGTCCAACAAGGTATAACAGAGTCAGAAACCAATGCCATATAGGCCAGGACTACTTTTATTGTAACAGCAATAGTAATAGAATCTTGCAAGTCTGCTTCCCCCTCCCTCATGTATTCTTCATGTAAACTATGGAGGCAGAGATGTTTTCTCAAGTTATTTTCTTGGCTCAGGCTCAAGCCCGTTTATCTGACCATTGCCTTGGTAGTGGCTGTTCCTTCTGTCCTTCAAAGCCTTCAAAGCCTCTGCCCTATACATCTTCTCTATTTGTAATCAGGTTAATGCTTCATGTATCTGATAAAGCGGATCATTTTTCTTTCCACTTGGTACCTCCTGGATATGTTGGACCTTCTTCCACCATTCCCAGCTTTTGGTCATGTGAGATGAAATGGGGGGAATTGGAGTCCAACATACATAGAGGGCAGTGGGTTTTAGAGAACTAGAATGGACACTAGGCTATGAAGTCTGTTGCCACAATGGTTTTGAAGATGCCATGAGTCTGCAGCAATCTACTCTGGTTGCCTCTCTGGGCACTGCTAAGGTAGCTGCTGCCACTGTCCTTGAACTTCTTCCCTGACTTGTGTTTAGTTTAGCCTGACCAAAAATGTCATGTGTCACTGAGGAAGCTTCTACTTAATGTTTTTCTCTTGATCACTCCTAAACAATAGACATTCTTTAAAAATGTAAATGAGTCTTAGCTATTGCTTTGTCTGGAATCCATATCTCCTTTAAAATCAGAGAAAATCAGCATGTTGGGTAATTGACTTAGCTGATACATTGTTCCCTGCTCCATTGTTCACATACAACTTCTTTTTTATATACATCAGTAGCACTCTTTATTGAGCAGAGTCTAGTGATGCCTTTTTCACAGGTTGATACTTTTAATTCAGTTGAGTTGTTGCTATTAATTACACTATTCTGTACAGAAAGGATTAGAAAGATGCCTTAGGGATAGAACTCTTTTAATTCTAATAAAGATTTCTGTTTATACACTTCTTTCTCCCTCCTTCTTACCTTTCTCTCTCTACATCTTGTAAATTAAGCAATACAGTATGTCCTCTATATCCACCACCTTTGTCAAACTCATATATATTCCCCAGTTCCTCTCTGCTGTTGCACAATTACACATGTTTCAGCAAAAGTGTGCATGCCTATGGAAAAGTCACTTCATCCCATTGCATGTACTGTAAATTTAGAAACAATGGTTACAGAAGGCATACTGCTAGAAAGTTGCAATAATTATTATATTTCTGGAAAGTAGTCTGTGTTGGAACGAAAGAGAAGAAGAGAAGAAGAGCACCTAGATGGATGGACTAAATTACAGTGGCAATGGATACACTGGAACAGGCTGAGGAGAGATCATCCTGGAGAAAATCTATCTATGTTGTTGAGTTGACACTGACTTGATGGCATACAATCAAAGTAAGTGATTATTTTCATACTTCTTTATATCTAGTACAACTACTCCTAAATTTTAATAAATGTATCTAGAAGCTGTCGAAACCCAGATGTATGCACACATCCACCCACATACACACAATTGTAGTTTATCCAATATTTTCTATAACTGTGTGATCCAGGATTTCCCATTCACAAAATGGGGCCTGTAGTTATGGAAGACCTTCTTTGCCTATATAAGAAGGCATCTACGGAATAGCTCAATTTGCACAAATGGAAATGTCCCCTATTCATGGAACTATAATATTGGATTCAATCCCAGGCATTATTTCTATAGTGCTTTCATGAAAATGGACCTGATATTTATTTACAAACCAGACCTGTTTTTCCATCTGCTCACCATTCTTTGCATGCTAGTGTTTGATGAAGATTGCGAGACCTTTCAGAAGAAGGTTGTTTTCTTGTATAATTTAATCATAAGAGGAGCAGCCTATTTGCAGCCTTTCCAGACTAAATTTTGCTGTACCCAGTGTACCCCCAGATCACATTATCAAGATTCAGAGGCAAAAATGCAAATTTGGAGTAGATTAATTTTCTCCATATTTAGCCCCTAAAAGATACAAAATGTTTTTTTAAGCCCTGCAAGGCTTATTGTACTTTACATGTTAAAAACCCACCAGTTCTGAAAAATGCTCCAAAAACATGGGCTTCATCTCCCCCAGCAATGTCACTGCACTACTGGCCTTAAACCAATGGCCCTTGACTACTGGGAAATACATAAATAACAAATAAATAAGGATATGGATCCTCCCCCAAGCCACCAAAAAATGTGGTTAATGTGGATCAACCTGGTGGACAAACAACAAAACAGAGCAGCAAGATAATCAGAATCTTGCACTGTTGTTTAAAAATGTCCTGATCAATTTCTTCTTGTGCATATATGCTGTACATCTGAGATGTGTGTACAGCTAAGCCAACCTCAATCAATCCATTGTTACACGTAGTAATTTCTGGATCAAGAGCCATAGCTAAATAAAACTCTGGAAATTAATGTTCTGCAAATTCTTGCTTTGAGTTGATGTTAAATCTGATGGGTTGCTGTTGCTTTGAAATGAAAAGTGTGCAGTATTTACCTAGAAGTTAATCATTCTGTTTACAAAAATAAGGAAGAAATCTCTGAATAAATGTCATAGCAATACTTGATACATCCTAAGTCATCACAATAATAACTGTATGAGACCTATACAATGCTAATAAGGCTTTGCTTATTCTCTAATCATGTTAATGTTTAAAGAGACATTGTTTAATAAATAGAGCTTTATCTAAAACACTTTACATCTTTTGCTGTTCAAGTCATTATGTTCCTGTAGAGCCATTTCCTATATGTGTGCTTCTCTCTGTGTGTATAAAGTTGGTGAGGTGTTCTATGCTTATGTCTGTGTGCTTTTAACAAGGGCAGCCTCATTTGCTCTGTTTTCAGAATTAGACTTTAAAATTAAATCTATTATTAAAGAAATCCTAATAGAATTATGTGTTTTTGCTACTGCTTTTCTCACTAACAGGGTTGGAGTGGCCTATGTGATGGCCTAGAAAATAAAAAATACCCTCGGGGTGTTATCAGCAAAGCATGCATGATGGCACTGCTGGCAGAGAATGCCATGCTACATAGATTTTCTGGTCTTAGCTTATCATCTAAGTCATGCAGAGTTCATTGTTTTTCTCATATCCACATGCTTAAGAAACATAGCTCTCATATCATTTTTAGGAATGTCTCTTGTCTGACACATCCCCCCATCTGCTTTATTTCTCACAAACTTTTTTTTTCCAGAAACCAAACCATCTGTGAATAGATTCAGAACATGCAAAATAAATAAATAACTTGATATTGATTTTCATACTTTGTTTCACAAACCAAATGTAAAGGGTTTTCAGGGATGGATGGGTGCATATAAACAGTTCTACAGCCTTGTACGATGCATGTGCAAATTTATTTTATTTTCAGGAGAAATAGATTCAGTAGAATGGGAAAAAGAATCCAGGATTCAAAGAACACTATCTGCAAACGCTGAAGTATGGATGTGCATTCAACTTTCTTAATCAACATTAGATCATGTCACATTGAGATTATTGGGAGTTTCAGAAAGTTACTATATATTAAAGCAAGCAAGCAAGCAAACAAACAAACAAACCGTGTATATTGATAGTGTGATGATTTCATGAATGATGTGGCATAATAGCTACAAAGTTAAACTTTGAATTCTGAGAATGCCTAAACTAAACCCTAATTCAGATGTTCGGTTCACAGATGACCCTGATCTGTCACATCCTCTTTACTGGATAGATGGGCAGCTAGAGATTGCAGGACCACATGAAATCTCAAACTGATAATACATACAGTACAAAGGTTGATAACTGAATGAGAGCCAGGCTTTCAGGAAAGTAAAGTTAAGTGGGCCCTAGCACACATTGCCAACAACAAAGCTGGAGGAGTTGATGAAATGCCAGGCAAACTATTTTTAAAACTTGCAAGATGATGTAGTTAAAGTGCTATTTGCAGTTTGTAAGCAGGTATGGAAAACACAATAGTGGCCAAGGGAAATGGAAAAAAATAAGTTTATATTCCAAAATAAAAAAAGGGCAGTGCTGAAGAATGCACAAATTTCCAAATGGTCATAATTAATCTCACATTCTAGTAAGATCATGCTCAAGGATCTTAAAAAAAGAACCCCAGACTTCTGTCTGTTTTTGTCTTTTTTTTTAAAGGAGAGAGTAAAATATAAATACTTTTATAACCACTGTCAAAAAGATCGGAAGCAGCTCCTTCCCTCCCTCCCTCCCTCCCTCCCTCCCTCCCTCCTTCCTTCCTTCCTTCCTTCCTTCCTTCCTTCCTTCCTTCCTTCCTTCCTTCCTTCCTTCTACACAGGAGTATACTGGGGCACCGCATCTGCCTATTGAAGAATGAATGATAATATATGATTGTATGATGATACAGTATATGATGACTCAGCGATGATCAGGAACTAGCAGAATGGAATACAGAGCAACTAAATGATTCAAAATTGTGAAAGGAATGAGCCAAAGTTGTATTCTGCAACTTAATTTATGATACTTATATTAAGAATATATCATGAAATATGCTATATTAGAAAACAATAGAAACATAATGGGAGAACACCTATTTTTTAAAAAAAATCAGGAGGAGTCTGAAGGAGCTTTTAATAAAATGTGTTAATCTTAAACTTTTATTTTATTTATTTATTTATTATTACATTTATATATAATATGTATTATATGTATTATTACATTTATATATAATATATAAAATATATTACTTATTCCTTTGGTTATCATAGATCAGGGCTTTCCAAAGCTTTCCTGCGGCGACACACCAACCACCGTTGGTGTGTCGCCACGGGAAAACCCGGAAGTGCCGCCATTGCAGCAGCGCACAAAAACCCGGAAGCGCTGCTGCCGCTTTCAGTTTTTTGTGCGCCGCCGTTGGTGTGTCGCCGCGGGAAAACCCGGAAGCGCTGATGATGATCAGCGCTTCCGGGGTGTGTGGCGACACACCAGACTGTGTGTGGCGACACACTTTTGTGTCGTGACACACAGTTTGGAAAGCTCTGTCATAGATTAATATGGCTCTCCTCCTATAGTGTCTGTTTTTTAAAATTGATTAAATGCCATGAAGTTAGTGTCAGCTCTTAATGACCACATAGTCCCTAACTTGGTCTTTCAGGTCTTTCAATGGTGCACTCAGTGGTAACTGAATCCATCCAGCTTGCTGCTGGTCTTCCTCTTCATTTTCCTTCCACATTTCCCAGCATTAGAGCCTTTTCCAGAGAGCTAGGTCTTCTCATAATGTGTCCAAAGTAGTGTAGGGTAATTTGAGCCTGGTCATTTGTGCCTCAAGTGAGAACTCTGGGTTAATACTCTTCTTATCCTGCTTCTTCAAAGTCCAACTTTCACTTCCATTGAGTGTCACATGAAATACCATGGCTTGCACTATTATGATTTTTTTGTAGGTATAGATATATCATGGCATCTGAATATATTTTCCAAGGCTTTTATGGCTGCTCTACCAAGTGCTAGTCTGTGGCGTATTTCTTGACTGCTTGTTTCTTTAGTGTTATTGGTTGATCCTAAAAGGCAGAAACTATCTACCACTTCAGTATCTACATTATCAATTCTAAGGCTGGTTGTTGTACCTATTGACATTAGTTTGGTTTTCCTTTATATTTAATTTTAGTCCCATTTTTTTCACTGTGCTTAATAAAATGGGAATCTAGAACAAACCTACGTACAGGTCAGGAAGCCACAGTCCATACAGAACATGGCAAAACTGCCTGGCTCCAGATGATAAGACGATAGACGACAGACGACAGACGACAGACGACAGACGACAGACGACAGACGACAGACGACAGACAGACAGACAGACAGACTGAATACATATTATGGGAAGCTAGTTGGTTTTCTGCCTCATTTTGGTTTCCCGAGCCAAATCCAACTACATTTTCCTCTTTATGTTTCCAACTTTGGCTGCCCATCTGATGCAATCAGGCAGAGTGGCCATACCCTGGGTCTCATCAATTAAGCAGTGTCATCTTGTGGAACCTGGGAAGCATGATTTCTCTGTCGCAGTCCCTGCCCTCTAGAATGAAATCCTCCCAGAGATTTGGATGGCTCCTACCTGGTGATATGTAAGAAGCTTTTAAAGACTGGGCTATTCTCCCAGGCTCTGGGGCAGAGGGAAAGTTGAGCCCCTACCAGATGTTTTGTTTTGTTTTGTTTGTCTATATGTTGTTTGGGGACCATTCATGATTTCTGTTTGTCTTTTTTTTTTACTTTTTAATTGTAAGCTGCTCAAGGTTGTTGTTAGGAGGCCTATGAACTGTATAAATAAATACAGGGCCAGATGAATTCCATCTGAAGTACTGAAGGTTTGTTCTTTTTGAGAAAACCTGGAAAATAGTGAAGTCCTAGATGACAAGTGGAGAGAAAATGTTTTCCCTATCTTCAAAGAGGAAAAAGGAGCAATTTTTTCTGATATCAATATATGGGAAGATTCTGGAGCAGATAATAAGAAAGTTATCTATAGACACCTTGAAAACACTGTAGTGATTATGAAACATTGGAATGGAGTAACTTTATCTCATTTTTTTCAATAGGTAACTTATTTGGTTGGTTATGGAAATGCTGCAGACATATCTTGATTTCTCAAAGCATTTGATAAAGTACCCCATGACATTTTGATTAGCAAAATAGTTAACACTAAGCTGCATGGCATGACATTTAAATGGATATATAGCTCACTTGAAAACTATTCTGTGCGTTCATTATTGGTTTTTCATGAAACTGGAAAGAAGAATTGTATGGTGTGCTTACAAATGGAATATGAGTCAGCAATATAATATGGCTGCACTAATGGCATAATGCGGATTGGAAGATAGTTAGCTGGGCAGTAGGTAGTGTAGTAGATGATAACTAGCTATCTAGCTAGCAGATAGATGGATGGATGGATGGATGGATGGATGGGAATATGACTATGGTTATGACAAAATATAAAAGCAATGAAAGATTGCTAATAGAAGTGATGACAATTTCAGAGTCACCTACTGTATGCTCCAGGAAAGATCAGAGATTTATATTCAACCTTAACTTTATCTGTGTGACTGCTTTTCCATCTGGATGATTGCACAGATAATGTAAGGTGGGCTTCATATATTATTAAGCAATTAATTAGATTCCAGAGTATGTGGAAGCCCTCTGAAATGAAATAATTCTCTTCCTTTGCCAAGAGAGCACCATATGCAGAGGAAAGGTTATAGATGGAGGCAGTCCAAACAGAGTGGCATTTTCTTTTACCTTCACCATAATTACAGTTTAGATCATCATGAGAGTTCCCTGCATATTGCACCACTTAATATCAACATATTATACAAATTCTTCCCAAGACATTATGCTTGGTAGTGAGGAGGTTTCACACCTTCCTTATTATTATTAAAGACTGATGGATGATTTTCAATTCTGTTCTTGGTTCTAGAACATACAGTAGGAATATCAGAGTAAGCTTTCTATCTAAAAAGGCATCTGAAAAAGAAACTGTGTCCCAAGGCTCTATGTGCCGCTCCAAAAATTGACACCCAATTGTCATTGTTTATATAACAGAACAGAGAGAGTATTAAAATGAATTGCTGTATTTAGTTAAATTTTAATGGCATTTACATCAACTCACATAATATTTTTTTTAAAAAAATCCTGGTATCTGCCTAATTTTGAAATGCAGCTTCTAGCATACTACTTAAAGGACAAGTGTGAATCTCTACTTAAACTGGCTTAAACTGTTATTGAGAGAGTTCACACATGACAGAAAGCTGTAATATGATTTGTAAATCATGCTTTACTGCTAAATATAATGTATAAATAATAAATAAATAAATAAATAAATAATAATAATAATAATAATAATAAATGAATGAACTGCAGTTCATTCAACAAGCCATAGTTTAACAAACAATAATTTTATTTTATTTTTATTTATTTTATTTATTTTCTATCCCGCCTTTATTATTTTTATAAATAACTCAAGGCAAGGCGGCAAACATACCTAATACTCCTTCCTCCTCCTATTTTCCCCACAACAACAACCCTGTGAGGTGAGTTGGGCTAAGAGAGAGTGACTGGCCCAAGGTCACCCAGCTGGCTTTCATGCCTCAGGTGGGGCTAGAACTCTCAGTCTCCTGGTTTCTAGCCCATTGCCTTAACCACCAGACCAAACTGGCTCTTAATGTAATATCATGAATCCAATCTTTAGAAATTGCTTCTTCTTATTCTTTTAAACAGAGAATAATGAAATGGAATAAATGCTTTACAAAATGGCAGGTTGTATAATTGTTTACATCTTGAATAGAAGAGTGCCTTCTGTTTCTAGAAGGAAATTTGATCCAGGAGTGACTCCCAGATATAGAATAAGATGAAGGCATTATTTCTTCCTCTCCTGGAGTACTCATCTATCAGGCTTTTGTCATAGTTAGAAGTCTAGCATAAGCTTAAATGCTGGGAATCAGAAGCTGTTGATATGAAGGATAAAGTACAAACCAGGATCAAGGCTCAAGCTAAAAGTTGGATTGAAAAACAACCAATGCTGCAAGATCCTATGCTAGCCTGTAAAACACAATATAATGTAGATGTTTTGACTTCTATTGCAATCTTCCATGGACACATCCTCTGACACTAGAGTGCTCAAATATGTCACTCACTTGCATAAATATTTGCATACAGCAGCTGCTTCAGATCACATATGAAATAATCTAAGAATCACTTAATTTGTTTATTGAGACAACCCTGGGAAAGTTGTTGATGTTTTACCCATATCATTTCTGTTTGCATCAACTCTTGCAAAGCATTCTTTGTGAAGGAAGAGGAATGGAAGGCAGGAACAACAATTTGACAGTGGCAGAGCAGAATACCTGGGGAGTGTCATTGCCAACAATTTCAGCCTAATAGACAGTTTTGAGCATCTTTATAAGTTCCTATACCCAAATAATCAGTGTTAGCTCTCTGTGCCACAAGTGGCAACTGAAAGTGAACATGTTAAAAGCTGACCCAAACTATGGAAAAGTTGTAGCCATGACTCATAAAAGTCATGGGCATTTTAAACCGAACAAGCTTTAAGGGCTCATTTCTATCATAAAAATACTGTCTGTCTGTCTGTCTGTCTGTCTGTCTGTCTGTCTGTCTGTCATTTATTGGATGGTATTATTTCAGGGTGCAGGTAGAAAATTAAATGCAATTATAATTTTAAAGAATGAAAAAACCCCACTGCGTACAAGTAAGAATATAAAACCTAGTCCTTATCATAATAATAATCAATTGAAAAGCCCTGTTTATCTTAAACCACGTTGACTTAATTAAAGGGAGGAAGGAAGGAATTTGTTTGAGCTGTAACTAAAAGGGAAATAGGTACATCTGGGATTGGCTACTGATGTGAAAAACAAGTTGCTAATCCCATCACTTCCAGCCTCAATCCTCACATGAGGCTGGTAGTTAAACAGGATTGCATCTTTCATACCATGCCTGAGGACAGCAACCTAGTTAAGGGTACAACAAAAACTGTGTGAAACATAAAGTTCTGTCCTAAGCCAGACAGTACCTGAAAAATCTAGTGGCTTCCTATACACAACACTGATTGGTAGACCCTGGCTATCTCCTGCTAAAATTGCCATAGGAAGCAGTTTCCGAGTATACCCCAGAATGGCCTTGGATGAATGATTATGGTTAAGGAAGAGCATTCAACATGCAACAAGTTCTTTCAATGTGAAATGGCGAGGAGACCAAGTAATAAATTAGCACTACTTCAGTACAGTGGAAATGTAAAGTCTGAAAAGTACCATAGCAGCAAATCAAATGTCTGTCTCAAAATCTCCCTTCTGTTTAGAAAATGATTGGTTTGAACAGAGATGAATAACAGTATAATATATAGTATTTCAAGTGTAGTGACTATCATAGCAGACTAATGCAAACATATTTTTCTGGGAGTATTAGAACAGAAATATCCAGGAATGGAGAACAAAATTGTCAGAAGGGCTATTTGGGTCTTTAAAACACTCTCTCCTCCCCTTGTTTTATCTCTAAACATAGTTCATCTTATGGTTTTGGAACATCACCAAGAATCACTGGAAATTAAGTACTCCCTTTATGATAATATTATCTTGTCCAAATGATCCAATAAATTGGTATGGGAAAGGACCTAAATATCAATATGTACAGTGCTGTTTCAAAGTAGAAATAAACATATCATGCAGAAGGCAGCACAAATCTTCTTTAAAGTACAAAGAAACAAAGAAAAGTTCTCCAAGTATGGCTCTGGAATCTTTCTGAAAAAATCGTTCACTGAGTAAAAAGTATGGTGATAGCTGATCACAGAAATAATGATCAGAGTTTCATAAATATAGATGAGTGTAGTAAAGTAATGGACTGTTCAAATGGAGTACTAAAAGACAAACAACATATTAAATAATATATCTTCTTTAATCTGAGGTTCTGTAATCCCTCCTCTCCTCTCTCCACTTCCCTAAATAAAATAAAACGTTACTGCGCTGAACCCCTACAGTTCTCATGAAAGTGAATAGAAGGCTCATTAAACTGTTGAGAGAGCTTTTCTTTGAGTTTTATTTCCTGCATGATTCAGTCATTTCCTCCAAATTTTTATAATCCTGGTATAATGGATTTTAATAAAACCTGCTGTAGAGGTGCCCAGTGGGTTTAAAACACCAAGAATGCCTTTGTTTAGGTGGCTAAATATGGAAGTAACTACAAAGGAAAATAGAATTGAAAAGGGAGAAAAATGGGAGATGTTCAAGAAATATACCTCGTAGTACTACAGGGAGATCTTATGCATTTTTAAAGTAAAGTTCAGTGGCTTCACTCTGTAGGATTGCATCTTTGGCCATATATAACAAACAATCTTTCCTGAATTGTGTGGATAGTGTATTTCTTTGAATATGAAACCAAGAGTGGTCTCTCAAAGACATGCACCAAGTTCACCAATATTAGTTCAATTATCCCCATAAGAAAATCTGATTTAAGTCCGTATTCAGTCATCACATGGGTTTTACAGGGCATGCTTGCCGTCATATGACAAAACTGATCAACACAGTATTATGGTTGGTCGCACAGTCAGCCAGATGTTTAGACTGGATTTGGCATTTTTATCCACCTATCCCACGGACCTGGGATAGGCAGATGTTGTTGTTTAATAATATCAAAGGTATTGTTGCAGGATGTAATCTGTTCCAAGTAAAGCTGACTTTTGCAATTGACTGATGGTGATTTTGTCAATGCCGATGGTGTTCAAGTGGTACTCTGGATGTTTTGGGATTGCACCCAAGGCACCTATTACTATTGGTACTATCTTTGCCTTCTTTTGCCACAGTCATTCTACTTCTATTTGAAGGTCTTTGTATTTTGTGATTTTCTCCAGTTCTTTCTCTTCTATTCTGCTGTCTCTGGGTATTGCAATGTCCACTATCCAGACTTTTTGGTCTTTTTATCAACAATTGTTAAGTCTGGGGTGTTGTGTGGCAGATGCTTGTCTGTTTGAATTCTAAAGTCCCAGACCACTTTAGCTTCTTCATTTTCTATTACTTTGTCTTTTTTGTGGTCCCACCAGTTCTTACTTGCAGATATTCCAATGCACCATTGCTACTTTGTCATGCCGTTGTTTGTAATCAGTCTGTGTGAGCAGCTAACAAGGTGGTCCACTGTTTCTTCAGCTTCTTTGCAGAGATAAAATTTGCTATCTGCTGCCATCTTCTCAGTTCTGGCTTTATATGCATTTGTTCTTAAGGCTTGGTCTTGTGCAGCCAGAATTAGCCCCTCTGTCTCTTTTTTTAAAAATAAGAATTTTATTAAGTTTCAAGCAAAGATAAAAGCTACAGAAAAAGAAAAACTACAAAGAGAAAAAGAGAAAAAACTTAAAAAGTGTGGAAACACAAGAGAAATTTTTTTCAAACTTACAAAAAGAGGTGACTTCTGACTTTTAACAGCAAGGATACACAAAAATTTCCATAATCAATCCCTTACTCTATATTAAACCAAAATCACATCATTTCTATAAATCATATCATTAGCGCATTGTAAAACTCACTAAATACAGTTATTCCCTCCCCTTATATTAAAAGAAAAAAAATAAAAATTTATATAAACCTCCTAATCAGGTCCCCCCCCAAGATAACATTTATTTAATTATTTCCTTCCTACTACTATTCTATACATTTCTGTCTACTATACTAAAGATGAAACTAAAAAAACATAAATTGTCTGCCATTATACTTGATAATACAACAATTTTAATAATCTTAATCATATTAAACCCAAGACCATCCAAATATACATTTATTATTTTTATTATACCTTAATAATCTTAATCCAAATTGTTAAAGATAAATGAAATCAGCCGAACCCTAAAAGCAATCCAGATAAATATTCTTAAACCCTTATCCCACTTCAAAATAAACCAGAGCATTTACATATCCCCACAATGCACACAGAGCATTCTTCTTAAAAAAATCGAACAGCCCAACTGCCCCCCTCAAAAACTTCAACTTCTCTTCAGGAGACCTCCCATACATAATAACCACTTCTTTTACATGGCATTCTACCAGAAGATCAATTTCACTTGTGGCTTGTAACTCTATCTCTCTCCCTTAAATTTCTCCAACTCGACTATCCAATCTTCATCGAGCATTTCAATAAAAATCCCAATCTCACTCTTAGAAGAGACATTTCTGTCACTGTTAAATTCCTCAGTTTTGTCCCCAACATCCCCAACCAGATAACACATTTTAGACCTCATATTTTCCACAATGTCCTGAATGTCTTGCATAAAAACTTGGTAGGAATCAGAAAGAATCTGTTTAAAATCTTGGTGGAAGTCAGAGAAAATCTGTTTAAAATCCTCCATGTCTCACACACTAGATTATGGTGCCCCCTTGGAGCTTAACCAGTGAAAGTCGAAGATATGAAAGAATTCCAGAATGTATGTTCACAAGCTAAAGTGAGATATGCAGACAGTTCCCCAGGGAAAGCAGAAGCAAAAGACTGAAGGTTCAAATCAGCTGATTCAACATGTAGGAAAATGCTAATATCTTCAAATTTAGTACAAAAATAATAACAGGGAGACAATTATTTACTCTCTGTCCTCCTTAATATTTGGAGGGAAAACAAAGTCCAAAAATTAAAAAGATTTTTTAAAAAAATTAATCCCAAAAATAACGATAAGCACCAAGAGACCCCACATCTCCTTGCTGTAGAAAGCCTCTCTTAGTGTACACATACTTAAAACAAATATAAATTGGGTGATTAAGAAATGGGGTGGCTGGTCTTAGTGTCCCTTTAAGGCTACAGCGTGGCTTGGAAAATGGTGATGTCCCAGCCTCCCAGCTAGCTCTTACCAGTTGAACGCGAACGCTGTTTGTGAATGCTGGCTGCAAGCAGTTGTCCGGAGGACAAATGGGATGAGTCCAGGTGTTTTCCTTTTTCTGGAAAACACTCCCGGGCTTCAGGAAAAACCTGCCTGAGCCCAAAAAAACTGTCGCGTTGTCAGTTCTGCATGCTGAGCCCGCGGCCATAGCTGTTCAGTCTGTCATGTCCCCACCGGAAGCCCACCCCTCTGTCTCTTTCTTCAACTTTCCTGCTCTTAGCCATTGCCAGGTCTTGTTGTTATCTGCTTTGCCTGCTAATTTTGTTTATGTATTGGCCATGTAATACTTTGCCTTGCTATGTCTCTTTTCTGTTCTTCATTTGGTCTTTCTTATAGGCCAGTTTGGTCTCTTTGGTATTCAGTAAGCCTTCATGGTGTACTAGCTTCAGTGCATCTTCTTCACTGTCTAGGGGGCGGTGCTCATCTCCGTTTCTTAGCCAAAGAGCCAGCGCTGTCCGAAGACGCTTTCACGGTTATGTGGCCGGCATGACAAGCACGGAACGCTGTTACCATCCCATGGAAGTGGTATCTATTCATCTACTTGCATTTGCATGCTTTCGAATTGCTAGGTTGGCAAGAGCTGGGACGAGTGCGGGAGATCACTCCGTCACACAGCACTTGGGTCTCGAACCACCGACCTTCCAATCGACAAGCCAGGCGTCTTAACCACTGAGCCATCGTGCCCCTATTTTATCTGCTATGGAACCTTTAAAAACAAGAACAGCAATATCCACTGGTCTCCACTGGTACCAGTAGTTTTTAGATAGAATTATCAATAGCATGGTTAGGAGGCTAGAAGGGTTTATGTTGAGATCACAGGTGGGGCAAGGAAGGATTAACTCTCCCAAAATTTCAGGGCATCACATTTATCATCCCATTTTTTAAATGCTGCTAATAGCAGCATGGAAAGGGCAAAGCAATTTTTGCTGAGATTACATCTAAATATCACATATAGAAAGTTATTGGTAGAAACATGCAATGAAGATAGAACGTTTGAACTCTTGCTCGATAGCGTGGCTAAGTTCTTAATATAAATGTAGGCCTAGACAGAAATGGCTCATCCCCTCTTGTACCCCATGAATTTTTAAAATAGTTCATTGCTATCATTGCCAGGTATGGAAACATATTTTCAGGATGGGTGAGGAGAAGTATTCCCTTGTGGCAACTGCTAGTTCAGTGAGGGAATATTTGAATGTAGGGCTTGGGAATTGGACTTTTTTCTGTCACTCCCTTCTGCACCTCCACGAAGAACTCTGAAAATACTCTTACTGTTTGTCCATACTAAAGAAAGATAGTACATTAAATCATCATGGAAAATTTAGAATTAAGAACTTATAAGTTCTAAGAAGTTTAACTTTTGCCTTTATTTATTATTGAATTTTTTTTTGTTTGATATATATTATGCAGTTCCTCTAGGAGCTTACTTTTGCATACTTAGTATTTTATGCTTTGATTTTATCCTCACGACTACCAAATGAAATATGTGAAGAAAGGATTTGTAGCGGTTCAACAAGGCGCTTTCCCAACAGTGGCAATCATGGCTGTATGTTGCAATGTGAAATATACTGTGTGTCTGTGCATGCGCATGCATGTGCAACAATAGCAGCTCACTTTTGGTGCCATGCTGCTTACATAAACCAGGAAATCGGTCTAGATAGCTTTTAAGGCAGAGCAAAGATGTCTAGAAATGACCAAAAGGTTTAAAATTCAGTTCACTGATAAAGCTGACTATGAAATCTATGATAGGGCTCTGACTTCAGGTAGTGGGAGGCAAAATGAATTTTCAATACTTGGATTTAAAAAACGTTTAACCTTAGAGAATTGCTAAGCACTCTATAAGTATTAAAATTGCATGCATGCATACTTCTACCTATCCTATTCACAATTCTCAAGGCAGTTTTAAGTAGAAACATACTGTCTGTCACTGCTGGTTCAAATGCATTGAGTAATGTATCATTTTTAATAAAGCATGAGATTTACTAATAAGACATCAGCTGAACATAGCATACCATCATATTCTGATCAAATTAGTGAATCTTGTGTCAGATGAATTAATTAGTTTATTAATAGACCAGAACATTGGCAATATGACATAAAATTAGATAGCATGGTGAGGAGGAAAATTGCCAGTACAATGAGTATGTCAATTTTTATTATCAAATTGTGAAGGCTTTAACTTTTTTTTAAGTGATATGAATAACTTCTCTCAAAATAAAGACACATTCAAAGAATCATATGCCACCAAATGCATGTTATGGGTTTGAACGTCTTGTTACTATATCAATATGATTTCACTTAAAAATGAAATTTTTTAAAAGACAATGGCGCCTGCATTTTACAGCACATTTTACTTGCACAATCAGGCAACCCAATAACAAACAAGACAAGGCAGCAAAGTACAATGCAGCAGAATGTCCTTCAGTAAATAGAAGCTAATGGAAAGACCATGGCATAAAACTATAATCAGCCCTTCTTCTGTTCATAAACAAGTGGTCTAGAGTCTAGAGTCTGATTATAGACTCTAGACAGAAGATAGAAGCAATGGAATTGGTGGGAGATCCAGCACTCTATCAGTTGCAAACAGAGTAAAAGCACTCACTGTCATTTCAGAAGGCTGTATCAGGGGGTGATGAGGTGCGAGTCAGTGGAGGGCAGAGGTTATGATTTTAAACCAGCAGCCAGGAGCCAGGTTCAAGTCTGCCCTCAATCACAGAACTTCACTGGGTGATGTTGGGTTCATCATTCTCCTTAAGCTCAGCAACCTCAGCAACAAGGTCCTTGTTGTGGGAAAAATTGGAGGAGCAAGTGATGTGTGCATTGCTTTGAGGTCTTGGATAAAATGTGGGATATAAATCAAATAAATACACAAACAAATGAGGCCCAATCCATCGGCGTTACTGAAAATGCCATATTGAGTTATTCAGTATTTAAAAACTAATATTGAACAGTAAAAATTGGTGGTTGGAGCTGTTGTTTCCCCCTTCCTCTTTCTTCTCTATCACTTTTTTTCCTTCTCTAACTTTTTTTTTTTTGTAAGATTAGAAGCCTGTAGACCAGGAGTGATGTTTCTTATTAATTGTATTAAAACTGAAAAATGTTTTGACTGAAGAGCATGATAAACATGTGGCAAATAAATATGAATAAGAGTGGGCTACTCAGTAGACCTTGCATTCCCCTTGGGGGTGCTATGTGCCCTCAGAGTCTGTTCCAGAAAATTCTCTATCTCTCTAGAATAGGAGTTTGGTGGTGGAGGAGGTTTTGATGAGATGAAGACAATGATTTGTTTCAGCTGACTGGGAGATATCATTCCATCCACAATTCAGCCAGTAATTTAAAGAAAATGTGTTGGATACCCAAAGTTTGAGTTTGTCAATATAACGACAAGTATTGACTCCTGGTTACTGCCTGGACTAGCCCCTGCAGTTTTCTTGGCAAGATTTCATAAGTGGTTTGCCCTTGCCTCCTTCCTAGAGTGACAAGCTCTCCCAACTGGCTTTGTGCCCAAGGCAGGACCATAACTCATGGTCTTCCGGTTTCTAGCCTGGTGCTTTAACCACTACATGAGAGCTTTCCAAACTTTTCATGTTAGTGACACACTTTTTAGACATGCATCATTTCGCAACACACTCTTACAGCAAGGCACAAGGCAGGCACTAGGACCTGCGCGGAATCACAGCAGGTTTGGAGGCAGCAGAGCACAAGGCAGGCACTAGGACCTGCGTGGAATCCTGGCAGGGCTCCGAGGCAGCAGCAGCTGTGACACACCCAGACACAGCAGCCAACACACTAACATGTCACGACACACAGTTTGGAAAGCTCTGCACTACACCAAACTGGCTCTCCCTAATAGAATGTAGGTTGTGCAATTTGCACCTCCTCTTTTTAATTTTTTTTTGCATACTCTGCATGCCCAAAGAATACAGAAGTAAACTAGTTTCCCGATTCAGTTCAAGATGTGGAAAGTTCTGTGTAATAAAATATTTGTAGCACACTGTACGGAAGCCCCCAAACTAGCAAGATATCATTAGTTAATATCTTATTCTCTCTTCTCTCTCTGCTGATTTAAATAAAATTATTGGATTATGTTTTCTAGCTATTATATTCCAAAATAATTTAGTTTATAACTTTATTTAATAAAATATGAATAATTTCTAGAAACCATCTCAGGTTCAGCTACCTTTTTGTAAATTGGTTTATTTCTAGTTTGCAAGTTATATTTAACCTTTTCCCACTTCTGTTCTTAATACAGGAAACTGGAAGGCTGAAAGCTTTATTTTTATTTTTTAAATTGCTGTCTTTCATATGACACATTAGATGAACTTCCGAAATAATTCAATGTTTACTCCCAAACAACCTTTATTCGGACACTTGGTGTGAGCTATTCTTCCTATTGTTAAAAGGCATTTAAAAGTAGTATTAATTCTGGAGGCTCAGTCAGGGATTAAAAGCTTTTTAACAAGGTGCTGTCTAGACATATGTTAAAACAACATTTTTTTACTTAAAGAAGCTTAAGAGCAACAAGGGTGGTATCTCCTGATTCAACATAAGTTACAAAGAAATTCCGAAGATTTATGTTCAAAGCAACACAGAGGGGAATTAGCAAAATACAAATGAACAAAAATGTGCTTGCTTTGCATTAATTAAGTTGTATTTCCATTATAAAGAATTGAGCAAAACAAGGTTTGTTTTGCTTTGTTTTCAAAGGGTGGGGGTGCAGGGTGGCTAGACTGGATTATGCAGAAGCCTTACAGGAAAACCACAACATTTATTATACAAACATGTACTTTTTCAAAAAATAATGTCTTCATGGTGAAAAAAGAATTGTATTTTTTTAAAAAAAACACATAGTGCAGATTTCCAAAAGGCTGAACTTCCCATAACCATAACTGCTTGGGTCTTTAGCAGAAAGCCATTACCCTGTTCCAAAGTGTGAATCCTGCCAATATAATAATTCCTAAAAGGAAAAGGGGCTATTACTACAAAAAGTTTCCTCAAAAGGAAGAGCCCTTTTTAAAAAAAATCCCAAAGAGTTCAGAAAGGTCACAGAAGCTGACACCTCATATTAAAGACTCAATAGGCATTCAGAGTCTTCATCAATATTGAAAAATAGAAAAGTACAAAACCTAGTCAGACAATCACAGACTGAAATGAGGTATTTAGTTCTGGTCATGATACTGCTGAGCTAAAGGAAACCAAAACCAATGTATAAGGACAGCTTCAAAAAAGCTGAAAAGAGACCTGCTCACCTCCACTTTTCATTCCCTAACATTATGTGGGGCCACTCACACAAGTACTAATAAAAAAGGACCCATAACCTTTTCTGCAATTTTGGCAAATATCCCATCCAATTTCATCCCTGGCTACAGTAGCACATTTCAGCATTAAGGGCAAAAGGAGCACATCTGGCAGTATTATCAGCTCCAAAAAAAACCTTTGCAGCAACATGTGTGGGTCCTTTTTCTGTTACACTAATGTGTGAAGAAGGGTGAAAGACAAAAAAAAAAGACAGCCCAGAGGAAAAAGTTGCCTTGTGCCAAATGTAGAAAGCCATTTGAGGGAATTTATTTACTTCATAAAGTTATGCTTTGCCATTCTTTCAAGAACTCAAGGGAACATAGATAGCAATTTAAATAATAATAATAATAATAATAATAATAATAATAATAATAATAACAACAACAATAATAATATTTTTTTTATTTTTCCAATTTCTATCACCACCCATCTCTCCCAGAAAGGGGGACTCTGGGTGGTTTTTATTATATTATTCTATATTATATTAATAATAATATCAAAATAATAAATAATAGTTATGTCAGTGGGCCTGGGGACTCCAGGTTGATATGGAGCTGATCAAATGGCTGATTTGATTGTGTTTGTAGCCGTTGCAGTGGGTGGGGGGTTGATGGGTTTTTGTATTGTATTTTGTATTGTGTATATACTGTATTTGTATTTGATTTGAGTTGGGCGGCCATATAAATTTGTTTAATAAAATAACTAACTAACTAACTAACTAACTAACTAACTAACTAAATAATTCATCTTCACCTTTTTTCCCCTCAACAACAGGGAGGGAAGGTTGGGCTCACAGAGTGGCTGACCCAAAATTATCTTATATCTTATATCTTATTATCTGACCCAAAATTATCTATCTACGCCCCACCCGTACATGCAGAGAGGGCATGCTTCAGACCCCCTCAACAAGAGAATTCCATCTAGCGGGGTCCAGGAGGCGTGCCTTCTCTGCGATAGCGCCCCCCTTGTGGAATATTCTGCCCCCGGAGGTGAGACTGGCCCCCTCCCTCCTGGCCTTTCGGAAGGCCCTTAAGACCTGGCTCTGCCACCTGGCCTGGGACGACGGAGGTGGTAGTGCCTCCTGGGGTTGGCTGGCCCCATAGCTCTACTATCTATTCTGCGGGTCCAAGCCCATCCTGGATTTTATTTTATTATGTTTTGTTTGTATTTTTAGATATTTTGTAGTTTTTAAATTTTTATTTATTGTAACCCGCCCAGAGTCCCTTGCATGGGAGATGGGCGGGGAATAAATTTGAATAATAAATAAATAAATAAATAAATAAATAAATAAATAAATCATCTTGTGAGTTTCCAGGAATACAGCTTCCAAGGTTCATCAAAGAACTGATAACTATTATTTGTGCTTATCTGTATGGAAAGAAATGGCATATTGTATCCAGGACAGGGGGAACATGACAGAAGGTTCCAGGTGATTTTATTTACTTTTTTCAGTTTAGGCTCTGGGCAGCTTACAATATAACAAAGCAGAATTAAAAATAAAACCATACAAAATGGATAAACAGCATGGAATTCTGGCCACTCAACAGGAAAACATGTACAAAACATGCATCCTACAAGGGTCTGCGTCCACCCTCACCCAAAGGCCTGGGAGAACGGGCAGGTATTTGAGGCCTTTTGGAAAGCCATCAGGGTGAGTAAGATTAAAAAGCCCACCCTGATGGGTAAGAATGTGAAATACAGTAGCTGAAGCACGCAACGTTTTTACTTGCTACATGGATGTGAACAGCTGGCTAGAAAGGTTAGGAAAAATTTGGCTTCCTAGACCATGGTCTACGTCACCAGGATAAGGTACCCTTAGGCCAGTGTTCCTCAACCTTGGCAACTTTTAGATGCATGGACTTCAACTCTCAGAATTCCCCAGCCAGCATGGCTGGCTGGGGAATTCTGGGAGTTGAAGTCCACGCATCTTAAAGTTGCCAAGGCTGAGCAACACTGCCTTAGGCAGACAGGGCTCCACCTCATAACAGCAGGAGAAAATGTGTTTGGCAAGAGCCTCATGAATGTTACCCAGAGAACTTCAAAATAAACTGCAAGGGGGAGGGAGACAGAGGCACTGACTCAGGTAGAGAAGGGATGGGCCTAAAGAACATGGTCACACATAATAATGGAGGAGGAACCGGGGTGTGGGAATAGTGAAGGTGGGGAGGCAGCCCCCTTGGGGCAGGTAAGCACAGATGGATCCAGATTCTCTCTTGCTGTACTCCTCAATTTAAAATAAGCACAAGGCACACAAGGTGCTGTAGCAAAAGAAGCAGCACTGAAGGAAGGAGGAAGCTGGAAAGGGAAGACCTGCTACTGCTACTATGCCTTCCCTTCTTCACTGCTGTTCCCAAGTAAGCGATTGCCTCAGCAATAGCAATGGCAGCAGGCCTGTACCCCAGCCTCCTTTTCCTCCTCTCCTAAGGAGTGACTTATTAGTAACTGAAGAAATCAGGGGAGCCCCTCATTGGGCTCAGGCTGCCATGGGGAAGAAGTAGGCCTGTGAGCCATCTCTGCCCTGTCTTCTGCCTGCCCTCAATTGCCAAAGTCTGGGAAAGAGCTTAGCACTTGCGTTCTCTCACCATTGGGGGAGCATCTGAGAGGTTAATCTTGGGGCCCAGAAAGCTTGACTTACTCTACTGCTCAAAAATGTGTCGGTATACCAATGTACAGAGTATAGATAACAAACATGAAGAACTAGATGTCCTAACAGAGGAAAGCAAATATATCTTGATAGCTGTCACAGAAGCTGGATGGCATGAGAGACATGACTGAAACATGGAACCAAAGGGTATTATTGCTTTTTTTTTTACACACAGAAAGGGTGGTGAATTGGCTTTGTATGTAAAGAAACCATATTTCTGTGATGAAGTGCCCTGAATATCGAAGTCCTGTTGAAAGCATTTGGAGAAGATTAAATTGCATAACAAAAATAATACAATTGTGAGAATTTACTACAGGTGGAGGATGTGGACAATGCCTTTCTAAATCAGCTCACCGTGTTCTCCAGAGGGCTATGGTGATGATGAGAGGCTTCAACTATCTTAGTATCTGTTGGAAAATAAACTCAGCTAGGATTGGCAGGTTCAATAGATTTCTGAGCTCTCTTGCTGAAAATTTTATTTTTCAGAAGAGAGAAGATGAGACAAGCAAAGCAGCTATCCTGGACCTAATACTGACCAACAGAGAGGATTTGTCGATGGACTGAAGGCGAGGCTCCTTTCAGGAATGTAAAAATGACAAGTTGGAGTTCAAGATAACTAGAAGGGGAAAAGATGAGAGAAGTCAGTTTCCTACCCTGGACTTCAGAAAGACAAATGCTGATGAGCTCAGGTGAAAGGTAAGATCGTAAAAGTCAAACACATAAAAGAGAAATGGGATATACTGAAAAACAAGATGCTGAAAAACAGGGACAAATGATCCTCATAAAAAGCAAAATGTGGGGAAGCTTTAAGATGAATAATTAGATGTCTGTCTGTCTGTCTGTCTGTCTGTCTGTCTATCTATCTATCTATCTATCTATCTATCTATCTATCTATCATCTATCTATCATCTATCTATTTATCAGACTTACATGCCAACCTATCTTAAAAAGTAAAACTCTGGGTGGCTTACAGCAGTGGTATAAAACCCAAACACCATGAAAACAATAAAAGCAGAAAGCAAAAACCATTCTCTTCCAATGCAGCCGATACCATCATCTTCAGACTCCAACATCACCAGCATTGTGGGGAAGATCCCACTCTTTATGGCCTTCTGGAAGGTTAAGAGGGTGGGAGCATGCTGGACATCAAGGAGAAAGTTGTTCCACAGGGCAGGGGCTGCTACTGGAAAGGCATGCTTCCTAGGTCCCACTAGATGGCAACAGTTAAGGGAATAGCAAGTTCATTGACAAGCTGAGAAGCAAAACAGTGGTGTATAGGAAATGGAAGCAAAAAAAGGAATACAAGATGGTGACTTGAGCCTGTAGGGGTGGAGTTCAGGAAGAGTAAAACTTGGAACAAGCTGACATTGTCAAGGAATGCAAAATATAATACATGGGGGTGGGGGTGAGGTTGGTATTCAAAATAAAAGAAGTGTCTAAGAGACCATTGGCTTACTGCATGGGAAAGATGAGGTAGTAATAATGGTGATTAGGGAAAAGACTGAACAGATTGCATCTGTTTTCTTTTCAAAAGAGCTACAGGGACCTTTCTAATACATTTCAGGAAAAGGGGGAAATACTACTCAGGATTGATAAAGATATATAGTAGTAAGAACCCACCTTGCTAACTTCAATTAATTAAAATCTTCAGGACCATATGAGTTACATCGTAGATGTTGAACACAGAACAATGGACAATACTTTCTGAAAACTCATAGAGAACTGCTATGGTGCCAGAAGTGGAGAAGATTAAACACAGTCACAGTATTAAAAAAAAGGAGAAGGAGGAAGTCCTGGAAAATTACAGAACAATTAGTTTTAATGTCTGTACTGGGCAAGGAATTAGAAAAGATTGCCAAGCAGCAAGTCTGTGAGATTTAGAAAATAATGCTCCTATTATTAGGAGTCAGAATGGATTTGTCAAGAACAAGTTGCATTGGAATAAATTAATCTCTTTTTATGACAGAATGACTAGTTTGCTAGACTAAGGGAATCCTGTAGGTAGAATGTATTTTGACATCAGTAAATCATTTGACAAGATTCCTCATTATATCACTGGGACCACATGTATAAGAGTGGACTAGATTGTACCATGGTCCAGTAGATTTGCAACTAGTTGAAAAACCACCCCAAAGAGTCATCATGAATGACCCTGCATTGTCCTGGATAGACTCCTTGGGGCTCTCTCCTTAGCCTAGTACTATTCAATATTTTGATAAATAAGCTTGATGTTGGCAGACAACATCAAGCTAGGGGGACTGGCTAATGCTTTAAAAGGCAAAATCAGATTTCAAAATAACTTTGATTGGTTTGTACACTGAGTCATTTCCAACAGGATGAAGTTCAGCCTGCTGGATATGAAAAATCAAATGCATGAAAAGAGACATGGAGAAGCTGGAATGGATTCAGATGAGAGCACTAGGATGGAAATGATTTGGAAACCAAGCCCTATAAGAATAATGTTGGGCATGTTTAGTTTGCAAAAAAGAAGAGATAATAGCAGTCTAAAAAAGGTAAAAGCCTTTACATGTAATACAGGAGCAGACCTGTTGCCTGGTGAAAGAGATCAGGACAAGGATCAACAGAATGAAATTAAAAGACAGGTGATCTAGATTGTATATTACTGTAGAAAGAATGTCCTGGTGGTAGAAGGTGTTAAGCAGTGGAAATATTTGCCTAGGACAATGTTGGACTCTCCCTTACTGGAGAGGTTTTCAAGTAGGCTGAATGGCTACCTGTCGAGGTGATTTACTTCATTCCTTCATGAGCAGGAGGTTGGAAAGATGACCTATAATGTCCCTTTCAAATTATACGTTTTATGATTCTATGAAGAAGGACCAAGGTTCCTATTTTCCCTCCCTCAACTACAGTTACCAGATATCTGAACAGGCAAAGGAGAACACAGACAATTGGAAAGGAGGAAAAATGGGGGGAAAGGAGGACACACAAACTGTTAAACTTTCTTGTCACCCGCAACAAAAATTACAGAACAAAAACTGCAAAAAAATATACTTGGGCCTACATGTATATGAAATTACGTTTCCAGTATCAGAAAGACTGGTTTTTCAATTGCATCCAACAAATCTTTATTTTCAAAAACAAATGGTAGCAATAATATAGAATCGACAACAACATGCTTTTCAGATTTCATCATAGAATCGTATGATGAGACAAGTGATCTTCAGACTACCGTGATCATAGATTTGAAGGGGCTGGGTTGAAGCCAATTGATGGAATCAGGAAATAAATTAAATAACGTAATTCTAGGCTGTTGAGTCTATCGATGGACAAAGGAAAGAAGCAGACAATTTACAAGGTCACAATAAACAAAAGTTTGAATGACTACTGATTGTGAAAACAGTCTAGTTTTTCTTTTAAAAAAACCCAAGACACTCAAAAAGCCAGACAATGTTTGATTTTAAGGCTATGCCTGCCAGACGGAGGACTTGGGTCCATAAAAGAGGACATGTCCTTTTGCTGGATGTCTGGAAACCCTATCCTCATCCAACATACACTCAATAGTGACAGACTTTATCATCTTAGATGTTACTCTTTCCATAAATTATTTTTGCATGGCAATGGGAGCAGGTGTGTGTGTGTGTGTGTGGGCATGTGTGCATTTCTTTCAGGTCAAGATTTGGCCCTGGATGCTATTATGTCAGGTTCAAGTGCCCTCAGAGTAAGATAGAAGATCAGAAATCAGAGGGGAAGGAATTTTAGAAGGCTAGAAGGCAGATTTTAGCATAGAATTAATATTCCTGCTTACCTTCCACCTTATCCTTTTTCTTTTTTGCAGGGGGAGATTTCATACTATGATTAAGTAGTACCTAAGATTTTCAAGGGGAGGAGGAGGAAGGGAAGGAGAGCATGGGTGAATGTAATGGAGGGGAGAAAAAAAATGAAAATATGTGAACGTGGGAGGCAATGCAGATTTTAAAAAAATAAATTAGATTCTGCTGGCCACCCAGCTGTATCTTCTTATGATACAAAAGCAAGTATATGATAAAATGCATATTCTTCCTATATGGCTCACAGAGCAAAGTATTTCAGAATCAGTCTGGTTCCATTCCTTCCTGTGAGCTCCTCGGCGCAGAGATTTGTATTTTTTATGATACATTTCTGCAAGCTGGGCTCCTGTGAAGTACTGCAGTCAGAGATTCATGAACATCAACCAAAATGGATAGTGGGAGATACAACCCAAGAGGGAGAAGAACTTGTGGAGCTCCTAGAAACACAGTAGGAGGCAAGTCATTTGAAAAAGAAACAAGATGTCAAAGGTACATATGAACAAATCTGTTTGAAAGCCTTGGGAAAAGCCAAGCATAAAAACATGCTGAAATGCTCACCCCCAGCACTCTTTGATTCTTAAGTTGATCAAGATATGTTGCCTTTTCGCTTCTAATTCTGAAGCAGGCAAATCCAAGAACTGTTATACTGTATGCAGAATCAAGCAACAGCAGAAAAACGTGTTGCCTGGACAACTAATGGGACAGATGATAAATGTTTTTATTTTAAAACCCAAAATACAATAACATAGCACTAAAATATGTTTTATTTTATTGTATTGTATTTTTTAATCTATAAAGATGTATTATGGCAATGAACAATTAACAAAAAGATTGGCTGGAGAAGTTTGATTATAGAACTGAAAATGGTGAATACTGAATGCTGACTTTTTCTTTCAAAAGTATATTCATGTTCTGTGCAAAAGACTCCTGGGTTGGTTGGATACAACTTTCTTAGAAATTTTTTTATGGCTAGATTATGCCAGACTCATATACCTACTAATAGATTGTCTTGCATGTCTCGGATTTATTTATTTATCCTTATTCTCTCCCCAGATCCTGCTATGCTGCCTCATCATGGGATAATGGTGTTGTTTAAGATAAACTATTAGCAGTAAAATAACCAGCAGTCAGGAAATAAACTGCAGACGAGCACTTGATTGGGTAACAATGAAGCTTTGGAAAAGATAGATGCCATTATGTGTCTACACCAGGGCTTTCCAAAGTGCCGCCGCTGGCGACACACTGAGCGGCGGCGGCGGCGACATGCGCACGCACGGCGACGGCGCGAGGGGGCGTGCGGCGGCGTGCGCGCACGGCGGCGGCGCGGGGGGGCGTGTGGCGGCGCGCGCGCACGGCGGCGGCACGGGGGGGCCGGCAGTGCGCGCGCACGGCGGCGGCGCGGGGGGGCGTGCGGCGGAGCGCACGCACGGCAGCGCGGGAGGGGCATGCGGCGGCGCGGGGGGCGTGCGGCGGCGCGCGCGTGCATGGCGGCCGCCGTTCACGCGTGCGCCGCCGCTTCCGGGTGCTGTGGCGACACACCACGCTGTGTGTGGCGACACACTTTTGTGTCGCGACACACAGTTTGGAAAGCTCTGGTCTACACCTACAAAGATCAGAATCGTGCAGACAATGGTTTTCCCTGTGACACCCTATGGAAGCAAAATGAAGCAGCAGCATAAGGACAATATTGATACTTTTGAATATTGATGTTGGAGAATACTTTTGAGAATACCATGGATAACCAAGAAAACAAATAAATGTATCATAGAGCACATCAATCCAAAGTTATCACTTGAAGCATAGATGATCAGGGTCAAAAATCCCTTATGCTGGCAAGGGAGAAAGGAAAGAGAAGAAGACGACCACCAGTAGCAAGGAGGACCAACTTAATTACAGCACTGATGGATGGACCATTGAAAGACTTGAAGAACCAGGTTGGGAACAGGAGAAGAAGTTCTATCTATGTGGTTACTAATAGCTGACACTTGATGACACATAATCAATCAATCAATCAATCAATCAATCAATCAATCAATGCTGCCTTTCTGTTCCAAATGAACACTCATAATATACTGATAGTGTGTTTGTAAGACATTGCAAACAGCAGCTGTTTGAGAATTTTATAAATAAACAAATAAGCATAATTCTATAAATGTCCATTCAAACGTAACTTCTAAATAAGTTCAATAATATATGTTGAAAACTGTATGAGCGAATTGGCCTGCATTGTATGGCTAAACTTGTATAAATGTATTGGGACATTTCATCATAATAAATAAGAAAAATAACATGACTAGGATATTATACAACTGCCTCTGATTTATCATTTTGAAAAAAATATTTTTTAATTTATTTTATTTTATTAAAAATGAATGAATAGAGCAAAACCTGGATTTATAGACCATTTGTGGTCTGTTAAATTCAAAGTCTGTTAAATCTAAATCAAAATTATTAATGTAATTTATATCATTTGTTTAATTACATAATTGACATTTTTTGTCATTTATGTTGAATTACTCCATTTGCAAATGACATTAATTAATGCAATTGATGAGAGCCAGTTTGTTGTAGTGGTTAAGGTGTCAGGCTAGAAACTGGAAGACCATGAGTTCGGGTCCCACCTTAGGCACAAAGCCAGCTGGGTGACCTTGGGCCACTCACTTTCTCTCAGCCCTAGGAAGGAGGCAATGGCAAACGACTACTGAAAAAACTTGTTAAGAAAAATGTAGGGACTTGTCCAGGCAGTCTCCAAGAATGATGGAATGGATTTTAAAAAATGCAATTGATATCAATTGTCCAAACTACTTAAGAAACAATGGACTTCGTGTATTTTGGGGGGAGGGGGTGAAATCTAAAGTAAAATTTTGTCCATTGCATTTGGAGTTCACTGACTGGAGATCTAGATCATCAAGGTTTTATTTGATATGGAACGAAGCTAGCTAGATTTATCTAGGAACAGAATGTATAAGCAATAAAGTTATGCAGGCATTGAAGTCATTTTGGTCAATCGTTTTGGTCAAGGGCTAAGTTCCATACATTGGTATTTGTGCTGGAATGTTTTTCTGCCTGAGTGAAAGGACAAGATGGCATTGCATCAGAGCATAACCACGTCAAATATCAATTCATGATGTACATTATATTTATTAATAGAATGCCCATTGTGCAAGAGTGATTAGGAGATATCACATTTCAGTACAAAACACCAATAATGAAACAAGAAGCAACTTCATATATGAGCCATCCCTAAAGTGATAATGAATCATTAACTTAAAACTAAATGTAATATTTAGGGACTATTTTTTTAAAAAAACAATTTTCTCTTTTTTAAAATAAATTTTTAAATTTTTAAAATTTTAAAATTTTAAAATTCTAAAAGAAATTTTAGAAATATCATCCTATACATTTTAAAATCAGTAATAAAAAGGCATTCTTAAAGAGAAATATAAGTTTACATTATATTAATCTATTATTATATTATATTATTATATTATAGATTAAACTATTATTATATTATATTATATTATTATATTATAGATTAATCTATTATTATATTATATTATTATATTATAGATTAATATATTATGAGCTTGATAACAGTCTAAGTGCCCCATCATCATGAAGCATTATGTTATTCTGTAAACATTATGTGGCTTGACAGTGGTTGTGATGAAATGATCTAATCTCCATGTGTTTTATGTGCTGATCTATCATTTAAATCCCCCTTTAAATAATAATATGTATTATTCACTATACATCATCTCTGTGAGTGACCACTGTCAGTTTATGAAGGTGATTTGTGTGTTCTGAATTGCACCATAATAATTTTGTTGCAGAAGCTAAAACCTGGTGCCCAGACCTATGAACGAACTTTTGTAAACAATGCTGTGGATTAGTACAAGATGAAAAGAAAGTTGCCTTCCACATTACAGAAGCCAAAAATAAACATTCTAATACAAATATTGCTATTAAAAATGTAATAGCTTAATGGAAACATATTTCTATTTAAAAAAGACCTAAAACTCTATTTAATATTAGCTTCTGCTTTATTAAAATAGTTAATATTCAGGGTTCTATAAAAATCTTGTTGCTTAAAAAAGTCTGAACATTATAACAGAGAACAGAAATGGGCTAACTAGCAGTAAAAATCCCATTAAATTGATTGTGTTAATGCCGGGGTGCGCAACCTAATAACTAGAGTGTCCTGCAGTCTCCAAATGATTTAGGTGCAATCCCACCGTTCTTCTAAAAAGTTGCTTCTCAATTGTAATACAAGGGGAAAAATAGATAAATTGGAGAGCATTCAATTATTCTCCAATATAAATAACTTATAGATAAATATAAATAACAAATATAAATAATTATTCTTATTGCATTTTTATTTATTTAAATCTCAAATATAGTTGTGATGGCCTACCCACTTTTTGCCCCGCCTTGTTGCTGGACTAATGCTGGGCCAAGTATGATGTCAGCTGTAAAAATGTTGCGTGAATCTGTGCTAGTAGTGTTTCCACTGGGAGAATTGGTGAAGGGCAATTTCCCTTCCTGCTACTGGTCCTGATATAATATCAAAGTTTCAAAAGACATTCCCCAGCCTTCTGGAAAAAAATCTGGAGAGGTTTCAGGGAAGGAAAAGAAGGAAAGGCTTGTGTTGTGTTTAGAAATGCTGATTTGCACTCTGTGTAAAATCTTTGTTCTAGCATCCATCTCCATCTCTCTCTCCCTTTTTTTCTCTTGCTTTTCTTTTCTTCCAAGGCTGGGTATCTGTTAACAACTGGGCTTCCTTCTGGAAATTTTCTCAAGAGCTTTAATGAAAAAATATGAATTTTCTGTTTCCTCAAATGTTTTTCTTATTTAAAACGTCCTCTGTTCTTGTTGTTCCTTGTGTTTGTGTGTTTGTTTGTTTCCTTTTCCCCTGAGTGTTATGGGTTCAGGCCTTTAATATTACATTTTTGAAAAGCTTCAAAGGGGTACTTCACTATGACAAGGACTGATGCAAAATGTCCCTTTCAAACTGATTCTTTGAAGCATCTTTCCTCTCCCAGTTCTAAACATGAAGGAAAGCATCCATTTTGCTTCATTCCACTTCATTCCTGGCCCTTCATCCAGCGGTTCTAATGGCTGGAAGAGGCACCTGCCTTGGTGTCACCCATGTGCAGAAGCTCATTCCACACTTCCTATAAGTTATTGGGAATTCCAGAAGGTTTTTTTGCCCATGAATTCTGCACGCCTAGTGGTCTCTTCCAATGACTGGAACAACCAGATGAGACCGTGAAGAACCACAAAGCAAAGTGCCACAGTGAGAATGGCATTGTCTCTGAGGTGCTGGAGGAAAAGCACTGCTGCCTATTCAATAGGTTTGTTTTACTGGTCAATCTGTTGGAGTCTCATAATCAATAATTAATCGTTGCTATACTAAACTACTTGGAATTGGCCGTATTGGAATTCTGAATAGCTAGAATGTTGTGACATATTCAGAAGACAATGAAAAGGCAACAATCAGACTATATAATGAATGAGCTGATGAAGGACTAGTGGGGAATTTCATCATGACACACGATCCATAAATAAAGATGACATATTTTAAGAAAAACATAACTGAACATAATATTATTTGCAAAGCTGGTAACCATGGAATTAATAAAGTCAGCAAACACAGGAAATACTTGGGACTGTTTGGAAAATATGTAAGTATATTATATACTGTTATTACTGCACTGGCTGTCAATATACATAAGTATATATATATAAGTATATACTAGAATATATATATAATATATATATATATATATATATATATATATATATATCACCGTTTTTCTTGTACAAACCACTGAAGTGTGTATATGCTCTGCCTGATGCTCTTCATTTAGCAAACACATTGTAGGCATCTGAGTTTTGCTTATGTTCTCATGGTTTTTCCTCTATTTCAGATATACTGTATATTGTGGATGTTCATTCTGCATCCCCCCAAAAACAAAACCTTTCAAGAGGTGGGTGACCTGGATTTGATTTCCTTGATATCGGAAAAAATCATTAAATATGTGCAGCATTGTGCACTACCTTCTTTCTCTTCGATTGGTACCACATATGGGCGTCAAACGCTCCAGATAGCACGCAAATGGGAGAAATTTGCAGGTAGGCAAACTTCCACCAAAGAACAGCTGTTTTTTCTGCATGAATGCCTACGACAGCATACCCTGCCCGCCAGTGTCAGATACAAACCTCCAATCAACTGCACAGCTGGATGGAAGATTGCACAACAAAGTGGGCGAAAAATGATATGGCTAATGATCATGGACGCCCACCTTAGATTAAACAAATATCAACACACAATGGACAGCCTCAAAGAACAACTAGAACAGACTATGACTCCTGAACATATCAACAGGCTGACTACTACAATCAAGACCACAGCTCTGAGACAAGCAGAAAAAAGGAAAGCTAAACTTCAAACTAAACTACTTAAATTAAACCCCAGAAACAAAGAAGTACAGGAACAGGAATGGGTGGTCAACATGTCCAGCCGCCCATTATCCACTACAGAACACAGTATCTTGCAGAGAGGCCTCAATTATAACACAGAGGATGCAAATAAATTAGAATTCTTTGCAGCTTTCGAAGCAGCAATGAAAACTACAGGACTTACTACAGAAATCCAAGAGAATGTAAGACAAATAATCATACCACAAACCAGAAGGACATGGAAACAGAACCAACTGAAAGCAGAAGAAAGAGTAGCCCTCAAAAACCTAAAGATGGACCAAAGTATCATCATCCTCCCAGCAGACAAAGGCCGCACCACTGTCATTATGGACAGATCACAATATATACAAAAAGCCAAAGATTTACTGGAGGACAAAGAAACCTACACCCCAGTAAACTCCAATACGATACAGAAACTTGACAGCCAAGTCAAAAGAATCCTCAACGACCTAACCAAGAAAGGTCAAATCAGTAAAGAAGAACAGAGGCGGATGAAAAGCAGTGGACCTATCATCCCACGCTTCTACGGACGCCCCAAAATACACAAGCCTGACATACCACTCCGTCCAATTGTATCATTACCAGGCACCCCCACATACAACATAGCTAAAGAACTTACAAGAAAACTTGGGCATCTCACAGAGGAGAGTGAATACTCTATCAATTCCCCACTACAGTGCCTCCAGAAAATCAAAGACATAAAAATAGATGAAGATGAAATTATGGTGTCATTCGATGTCACTGCACTCTTTACATCCATAGACCAAGCACTAGCGATTGAATCCATGGCAGCAGTTCTATGTAACACACCCGACCTAACAAGATACACCAAGATCAAAATACCCAGAATCATGGACCTCATCAACCTCTGCCTCACCACCTACTTTCAGTTTGATGGACAAATATTCCAACAAATCAAAGGAACACCTATGGGATCACCACTCTCAGGACTCATAGCAGAGATAGTAATGCAACGTCTAGAAAGGATAGCACTCCCACACATACAACCCAAAGTATGGATCCGGTATGTAGATGACATCTTCGTCATAATAAAAAAGGATCAACTGGAGGAAACACATGAAGCCATCAACAACATCTTCAAAGGAATAAAATTCACAAGGGAAGAAGAAAACAACAACACACTACCCTTCTTGGACATCCTCATCAGTAGAGGAAATGATGGCATTCTAGAAACACAAGTCTACCGGAAATCTACCCACACTAACCAAGTGCTCCACTATCAAAGCAATAACCCAACCTCACACAAGAGGAGCTGTGTAAGAACACTATTCAGACGAGCACAAACACACTGCAGCAACCCAGAACACCAGAAAAAGGAAACAGACCACTTATATAGCATCTTCCAGCAAAATGGATATCCACACAACTTTATCAAAAAGTGCATGACCACTCAACCCACCACAGCAAAACCAACTGAAGCTATGAAAAGGATTACACTGCCATACATCAGAAACATCTCAGAAACTACTAATAGACTGTTACATCCACACGGCATCACTGTAGCACACAAACCAACCAAAACCCTTCAGAACATTGTAAGTAAACCAAAAGACCCAGTAGCCCAAGAAGAAAAAGCAGGAGTTATCTACAACATACAGTGTAAGGACTGTAACAGCCACTATGTAGGACAGACTGGCAGAAGACTAGCAGAACGCATCCACGAACACCAACTAGCAGTCAGAAGACATGATGAAAACTCCTTAATCTCACAACACATGGACAGACTTAACCATACTTTCAACTGGGAAACTGTGAGCATATTAGACCAGGCCAAATCCAAAAATGCTAGAGAATTCCTGGAAGCTTGGCACTCAGACAAAGCAGCCATCAACAGACACATAGAGGTTAACAACATTTACATACCATTCATAAGAGACAATAGAATAGCCAGAAGACCAGAACACCCCTGGGCCAGCAATCAACAACAAGATATGCATAGATTAACACCAAGATTAGCAGCAGAGGAGCAATCAAACAACACAATAGACCTTAATCAAGGAACTATTAACTCAGTCAATCACCCAAACAGCACACAACAGCCCAATCAAGGAACTACCAAGGAGAGTACAAGACCCCCACCAACACAGGCAGGACAAGCCAGGGTATATAAACAGACAGCAAGTTCCACTCCCTTTTCGCACTGAAGATGTTGCCTAGCCTGGCAATGAAACGTCTGCATGAAAACAACAAGGCTCAGAGAGCACCAAAGACTCCCCAGTTCAACCCTGAGCTACAAATATTCTCTTCGATTGGTACTACCTTCTTTATTTAGAAATATATAAGTAAAACTTAACTGGAGGTTAATGCTTCACTTCAATAGCAGTCAGTGATTCTGAGCTGTTAACAACCAACTTATTAACAAAGGAATGTTTCTACATTAAGTATGGGATTTCTGTCTCCATAATTTTAATGTCTGCCTAATTGAAGGATAGCATTAAAATCTAACTACTGTTTTGCCACTACCCTTTTAATTATGAAGGTAGTGGTTTATCAGCTTCAATGACTACTTGTCTGCTTTCAGGCCAATTTTAAAGTGCTGCTTCTTAGGCTGGTGCAAAGCAAGGTAGAATTGTTTTGATGAAACAGTTGGACTCAGGGACGTAACCCAACTTGCTTCACCAAATTGAAGAGGCCACTCTATTTACCTTGCCAAAGCAAATGGAGTAACTTTGAATCACTTTGTGCCAGGGCTGCAAGAGAGGGTTCTTCTCAGCCTTTTCCCCCAGTGCTAGTTGAGATGCTTCTTGGTCTGGCAGTTTCAAGATTGCCTGAAGCAGTCTAGCCCTGAAGACATTCTGGATGTGCCATGGAGACTCCAGGCTGGGTGACTTCAGCACACATGGGCAATCCCACAGGTTCTGTCCAAGCCTTTTTTGACACTGGACTTTCTCAACTGTATCAGTGATCAGGAGAAACCAAATGATTCAAAATAACTGTTTTTCCCCCCTCCCATACTGCTGGCCTGTCCTAATGTCTCATCAGCTGGCCACTGGTTTGGAAGAGCTGAGTGGTAAGAAAGGAGCTTTTACATGCTACTGGCCTTTCTCATATTCTGGCCGGGAGACCAGGGGAAGCAAGAACATATGCTGTGGGTGTTCCAAGTTGTCTGTCTGCAACATACTTTGTGGGATTCTCCATAGCCTGCTACAGAACCATCATGACCTGGAGCCCCATCAACTAGTACTGCCTGAGAAATGCAGAAAATTCAACACATTAAACATTCAACACTTTATCAAACTGCCAGCTCCAAAGAGCATGAAATATGATTGGATCAGATCAAGATTCATAAGTACAAGATATTTCCTACAGTGGCCAGCCAGATTCCTCTGTGAAATTAATCAACAAAGTGTGAAGATAATGTTGCCTCCTTCTGCAATGTTGTCTCCTTTGTAAGTCACTCTGAAAAAGAGCAGAGCTTTCATTGAAAATAGAGATCCTGCCTACACTAAACAGGTGGTATGCTGGCTTTTTGTAATGCAGGGATTCTTTATCTGATCACCCTTCCATGCTCCCTGAAACAATTGCCAATTAATTTATTAGATTTTCTGCAGGTCTTATCAACTGTAGTAAGTTTAATTGCTTCTTTCCAGACTCTTCCATCAAGTATTTCTGACCTGCCTCTATTGTTTTTTTTCTTTTTCCATTGTGGAAAAGTTTCTATCATATACTATGCCAGAAATAGCAAACAAGTAAAGTTACTGCTAACATATAACATAAAAGATATGGCATATCTTTTCCTATTAATGGGGTTCCAGTTCTAAAGGTATCCCCCTAGCATATTCATTCTTGCCCTTTTAAACCAAATTAGACAGGAGATTTCTATGCCAGAAAAGTTCAGATAGTAATTTGAATGTACTCCAAAAAACACTAGTTAGCAGGAACCTTCCTTGAAATTCAGGGATCAGCATGGAATGATTGGAACAATTGCAGTGCAATAACTCTTAATAAAGGGAGGGAGAACCCTATCCCCAACAGAAAGTTGTCATAATAGCCCTTTTCCTTGAAAATGGAAATAAAGCTTGACATATGTTTGAACATTTTGAACTGCTAAACAAACATGTTTAATCCAAGCTATCCAGATTAAAAATATAATGTTTATATAATTTTAAATAAACAAGGATACTCTTAGTCTTCTCGTTCTTTCCTCACTAGAAACTCAATAAATGTTTCCCTTTTCAAAAACACAGCTTGCCAGCAATGATATAAAGCATTCCATGACTTCATCGGCTGTAACTGTTGTATCACATGCTTGAATGGACAAAGAAGGCAAGCTCTGCTTTCTAATTTATTTTTCAAAGAAGCATTATTAGAATTTAAATGGGCATAATTTGTGTGGGATTCTCCTACCAGAGTCAATTTGCACAACCCAATTGTGTATCAACAAATTTGTTCCATGTCAACATTTGCCTGCTTTTGTTGTTCAGAAAGTGAAGTGCTGAAAAAAGTCACCACTTTATTTTATAATCAGTTAATGTTTTTAGACCTCCTCCTTCAAATTCAACCATTGAGAAAGGTTCTATGGATGAATCTTATATTCTGAATTAATGGGTGAACTAGCAATGAATTAGATGAGGCCAACAATCCACACAATATAGAAGCTGGTGGATAGATTTTTTTTTTTTGAGGGGGGGCAATCTGATCTGAAGGAAAAGGACTCATCCACTGTCTGGTGATAGTTCTACATTCGTTTGTGTCAACAAGTTATTCCTGTCTGAATAAACTATTTAGATGAATAAAATGAACTGTATGGGAGGTTTCCTTTGACAATGGTCCAACATCTTCAATTGGTCTACAATTGGATAATAAGATAATTAACTAGATTGGCTATTAAATAGAGGTAATGTAGGATCTTCTGGATAAGATTTCAGGTTAGGTACATGAAGGGAAACTTTCATATATTCAACAAAACACATTCATCCTAAAGTTACATGCTAAGGTATCATAGGAACCACCTTGTCCTCCACAAGAAACTACTGTTAATATTCCATGGCACCTAACCAAAAAGGCTATATTGCATGCCTCTGGTCCATTTAAGTGTCTTTTAGTGTCTTAAAACCAAAGTCATGTGGCTGAAAGACCAAAGGAATCCAACAGTTGGTAAGCAAAAATAGTGTGATCCTTCTTGGATTAATCAGCTGTGGTCATAGGGAAAAAGATTGCTGATGATAAATCTTTTCCCACTTTAACTTGTGGCTCTTGGAAGTTCCAGAGCCAGAGACACTGCTGGAGACTCAGTGTTTGTCAATAAAATGGAGATTGTGGCTCAAGGCAAACCAATATGCCTGCCTCATCATCACCATAGTCCTATCTTGGCTACAAATGATGCAACTGCAGGATCTAAATAGCACCACCAGTATTGATGCATGCCAATAAAGTTTTAACTGTGCATCTAAATGACTAAATTATGAGCAGTAGAACTTTAAATAGTGTCATCTTGGCTCTGCATGTCATCTCATCCGAGATAGCAAGAGACTGTGCATTTTCCAAGCAATAAAGTTTATCTATAATGGGGAAGCCATTCTGAATCATTTCCAAATGACCATGGTGCTTGTAACTGAGATTCAGGAAAGGGAACAATCACATCATGTTTAATGAAATGCAGATTTGTCAACAACTACTGAAGTATATTTTCAACTAGAACCTAAATAATTCAGCCAATAATTTAGAGTGATGATGAACATATATCAGTAGAGTCTGCTAATTTTATATTGCATTTAAATTGTGTATACTTTAAACTTTATGGACTTGTTTGTATTCAATGGTGCTTCCTTACTTACCTACTTAACGTTGAGGTGAAATCTAGATATAAATAAAGACTAAATATAAATAAGGCACTTTGCTTTGAATTATAAGCAATGTTTCATCCCCAGCGTAAGAGGTAATTACTGCTGAATAAACCACTGATATTTTATTGTGCTCTAAAATACAGCTTTATTTACTGTCTTCTCTTAACAGTGTTTACAGGTGATGGGTTCAGTTGTAATCTCTCTGAAATGCTCTTCCTACTGAAGCTTCACTGGTGCTGACTACTATCATGATATTCACAGGTTTTTTAAAAAATGTTTATGAATTCTAAAAATAGACATTGTTTTGAGCCTAGTCCACTTTGTTTCTTATTCCTCCAATCTGAGGAGTTCTGGGGAGGTATGGTGAACTGAAGATGGCTCTGCAAAAGTGGAGCCAACGACTGCAGCAAAGACCAAGAAACTGGTTGGTACACCAGTTCCTTGGAACGTCTCCAGATAAGTAAAGGATGAGAGATCGCCCACATGTGCTCTGGACAGCTGCTCCTCACAAGGAGACTGCAGGACAATGGTTTTCCATGAGTTTGTGGCAAAGCCTTTTAAAGGATACTAAGTTTGCAAACCTCACTTTCTAATCACTTTAGGAAATTGCCTATTAAACCATCTTAAAGCTATTAGAAAAACAAGTTTGAAAAGTCTTTATTCGGTAAGTTTATCTTCAACTCTGAACAAAAGAAAAATTAATTATAAGCTTAAGAATTTAAAGAATTTGAAATAAACAGCCAGAAGCTAAATAAGATTTTGATCTAAGGAAGTTATAAATGGATTAAGGGTCCAGACAAGTTTGGAATATTGACTTTTACTGTAAGATTTTGGAATGAACTATAAAAACTAAGCAACTTCTCATTGGAAACAGACTTATTTTGGCTATCCTGGCTATTGCAAGTCATAAGAAAAGATAAGTGATTATTTCAGAAACTAGACACTAGAGGGGACTAAAGATTTTAAGCAGAAGAAAAAAAAATACATGCCTGTTCTTGATGACAGTTAACACTGGGACTTACAAAATGAAACAAAATGTTATAACATCAGAAACATTAAAGGGGATCTTAGAAGAATGGAGCCAGAAATTAGTAACGACAATATCAACACTGTCAGTAATGATGTCTGCTTCTATGGATAGATTATGTCCAAAATATGTTAACGAAGGAATGACAGATGTGGAAGAAATTTTATCTGACAAGACAGAAAAAGTATTGAAAGTGGAACTACAAATGACAGGCCAAGAGAATGATTTGGAAAGGATGCTTTACTGGATATACAAAAGAAACAGGCTGACGTTCTAAAAATTAAAAGGGAAATACAAATGATAAACCAAGGGAATGACCTGGAAAATGTTTTCTTATTGGATCTACAAAAGAGGCTTGTTAAAGTCTTGAAGAAATCTGTGTGATGGGATAAAGAATAATTGAAGAGAAATCAAATTCTATGACAATATTTGATTGAATTAAGAATTAGAAGTAAAAGGAAGGAATATAAAGTTGGTTTATTTGATCAAGGTTAAATTAATACTCTTTTTTTTTGCAATGTTCTGCTAATTCTTTATGTACTTTTTGCTGACACCAGGATTGAAAAGTTACAGGTAGTCCTCGACTTACAATCACTTGTTCAGTGACTGTTGAAAATTACAACAGCACTGAAAAAAGTGACTTATGACGAGTCCTCAAAGTTATGGCCATTGCAGCACCCTTGCAGTCACATGATCAAAATTCAAGCGCTTGGCAGCTTGCCCACACTTACAACCGCAGGGATGTTTCAAGTCCCCCCCCCACCTGCCTATCTCCCACCATCTCTGCCCTTTTGGCCACCCTGTACCCTGCCTTGCGGGGCCACACCCCAGGAAGCTGCAGCCACCCCAACCCAGTCCCAACCACAGTTGCCCTCACCACCCTGCACTCTGAGACCCCTGCCGCCCTATGCTCCACGACCCCAGCTGACCTTATCAGTTTTGTCAACAGAGAAGAGAATATCCTTGGATCTCTCCAAAGCTGACCTTCGCCATCTTCTTGCTCCCCCTGCTGATGAGGTATGCCTGGCCTGGCCCTTCATGCCAAGAAGCCCCTTTGTGCAAAGCTGGCAAAAGCAAGCCTAAGTTTAGTTTGCATTAGTTTTTACTATCTATATACTACTAAAACTCTCATGTCTCTTTGTTTGTAACCTTCAATTGGGTGAAACAGTGCATCATAGGGCAACAATTTTTGAACCAAGGTACCTCAAATGGGCTAACTTAAAGAATGCTCACAGGTGTGTTTTTAAACAATATTTCTTTTTCTGTGCATGAATTTACACAACATTAAGCTCTGCTCCATTCACTGGTTCTAACAGGCCACTGAATGATCTTCAGTTGTAACCATTTTTCTTTAAATTGGTGGGAGCCAGCCAATTCAGTATTAAACTTCACCAAGATAGGTTTCTTTACAAACTCAACAGTAAACATTTGAAAATATATCCTTGGAATATTAATGGTGTAAAAATATTAAGAATGAGGTCAGCAATTGAGTTGGCTTCTGAATATATATCAACCTTTCAGTTTGAATTACCTGCCTGGAATTTCAGGAATATGTTGAAAAGAAATATTTGGGGGAATGTAGCCAGGGAAAGAGACAGAAGTCAAGAGTCCCACTGAGTAGCAAGAAGTAGCTTTGGAGAGATCGAAGGATGTTCTCTTCACTGTTGACAAAACTGATAAGGTTTTATACTAAAGACTTAATGATCCTGCCCAAGTGTTTGCCTTGCCCAACTTGGTGAATAAGCAGAACAAACATGGAATATCTACCTAGGAGAAAGTCCGATTAAGTTCACTGGCAATTGTTCTGAGGTAAAGACGTCTAAGATTACAGCATCACCTCACAATAGTTTCTTCCCCCTTCCGCCTCAACTCCCCCCTCCAATCCCTTTATTCCATAAAAGGTGCCACTAATATTTTCTATGGAGGGAAGTGTGAAGCACAAAACAATACTTTTAACATTCACTTGATCACTACTTTGTCCGTATGCATTATGCCATGACAGCTATTTTTAAACAGATAATTTAATACAAAGTATTGCATAAACTTCTGATTTGTGTTGTTAAAACTTGTAATCCTTCTGCATGAAGGGTTACAGAGTAGCCTTAGAGCAACTCTAGGAAGTTTGGTTACATTAACACAGAATAAGGAAACTTTCTTCTGAAGGCTTTGATGTGAAAAGCGGTCTGGGGCTCAGCTGAAGAGTGTGCCTGTGTATCCATGCCAAACACCAAATTTTCAAATTGCCTTTCAAAGAAATCTGAATATTAATGATGGAAAACTGCAGCATTGGGTTAGTCCTGGGTGAGTGCTTCCACTTAGAAAAACACTTTTCTTGTTCTGGCAGATGTTCAGACTTTGGGCCAATATCTAACCTTTGTTAAGGCTGCTTGGCATTCCTCCAGATTCAAAAGGCAGTTCCAAAGGATAAGTGGCCAAAGGAGGGTTCCTTCCTACTGCCAACAAAATATGCACATACTTGATAAGGGCTCATGCCAGAAACACTTTCTTAATGGGCATCCAAAAGTCCAGTTGAATATATCTGTATAATGAATGAAATAGCTATTTAAGTCGATAACATTCCAAAGATAGCTATTTGTGTCTATCAGGATCTAAAGATTTGTTGTATTTTTTTGTTTTGTGATCTAAAAGAATCTGGGTCACAAGATATTGTTTAAAAAGACATGCTAACGTGTTTTTTTTTTCCTCACTCACTGGAGCCACACAATCTGCTGGTATTCAGGTTACTGTTACCAAATAAGGAATCTCTTTGTATTCTCAAGGTGTTTTGTTACCATATATGGTATTCTTCTTCTTTGACTGGAGTGTTGAGAAGTCACATGCTAATTGGTTACTATGGTGATTTATCGCCAGTGAGCAAAACGTTAAATGTATAAAGGTAACATCCTTTGTTTAGCCTGCCCCCACTTCTCTTGTTTCTTTTGCTATTCAAATGAAGATGTTTTGCTGCCTGTACTTCCTTGCAGGTTTAGAAAAGATTGTAGATATGTTTCTTGTTTTTTGAATAAATGTAACTTTATTTTTTACTGCAAAAGACTAGTTTATTTTTTTTATCTCTCTCAATGCAAGCTTCTAAAACTCTGAACTCAAATAAAATTAATATTAACTGATTTAAAAGGAAAGAAATAAACCTGAACATAAGATGAATCAAAACCATTAGTGGACTACATAACTTCCTCTAAGCTCATGTTTCCAGGAATGCTGGGATTAGAACTCCCAGGAGCCAGAATGAGCATGGCAGCCAATAATTCTAAGAATTGTAGCACCAGCATATTTAAAGGATATCACATTGAGGAAGGCTGGTCTATTAAAAAAAAAAAAGCCCTGTCCAACTAATCAAGACAAATGGATAAAATAAAGGCTGGCTCTAGTTACTTTTGGCATGATGCTGGCTTTATCATGTAAGCATGGCTCCTTGTACAGACCAAAATCCTCTTGCAGCTGCTAGGACCCACAAGATTCAATTATTCTTAGTTTGCCCCCTTCCCTGCCTTCAAGGCTGCCTGGTCCAAAGCAAGAATAGCCTGCTGGGCAATGCTTATTTCTGGGCTAGAAAAAGCCCTTCCCCTGAAAATGGCTGTGGATCAAGTTATAGAAGTGAGCGGGGTTCCATCTGCAGCGGCCACTGTCCTTTGGAACAGGAATTCCCACAAAAGCCATATGGCCCTGATTCTGTTGTTCTTTAGGAAAGCTGTAAAGACTGCTTTTTCAATGGGCCGTGGGACAGGGTGAATTGTGATCCCACTGGTATATATTCTTTGTATTGCTGTTTCCCAGTGTGGGTGGTTTATATTTGCTAATTGCTGGCTAGAGTTAGCCTGCTTTACATTATTACTTTATCTTTGTAATCCGCCTAGAACTGTTTCAGCAATGGAGGCATCAGATAGATAGATAGATAGATAGATAGATAGATGATAGATAGATTGATTTTTCTATTCTTGTCTGATAGTAATCAGGAAAGGAAAAACTATAGTAAAGCACACTTCCCCAGCACGGCAATTATTCCCCAGATAAGTTGCAATAGATATTCCCCGCTGTTCTGAACCCATGGGGCCAATGATAGATGCAAGGTTCTAAAGCACCTTGTGTCAGAGATCATCTGATCTCTGCCAAAAGGGCAGGCAGACAAAGAGCTCCGCAGAAGCCTGGAAGTGGCGCGAAGCTGACATCCACCCGACGCACGGGAATACACATCTGGGAGGCGGTTGCCGGAGCAACCAGGTAGACCTGACCACACGTGTCAGCAGCAAAGGACCCTGGGGGAGGGAAAGGTTTAAATATGCTGCTTGTTCCCAGAATCGCCATTCCAGTCTTTGTTCGTGCTAGCTTCTGTATCCTGTAATAAACTATCCTACTTCTAAGAACTCATGCGTCTGTGAGTTACTCTAGAGTAGGGAGATTACAGATATCGGATGGAGGGCCTTACATAAAGACTGGAATGAAAAAACCAACCGGTTTTCCCAGGAGCGAAACCAACAGCTCACGGTCGAGACCGACTTCTACACCCACTGGGCAGAGACCTGGGGAAAAAATTTTTTGGAAGGAGACCAGGCGAGACGAGCGAGGAACCGGCTTCCCCAGCAGCGCAAACAGCTGAGAGGCGGGGATCCCTGGCAGCAGCGAAGAAGCAGGAAATGGCTTTCCCCAGCAGCGGCAGAAACCGGTGCACTAATCAGCTGGGACCAGGCGAGCGAGGAGCCGGCTTTTTCCAGCAGCAGCAGAAACCGGCGCGCTAATCAGCTGAGAGGCGGTGATCCGGAACAGCTGAGCGGCGGCAGGAGCGCAGCGGCGGACACCGGCAGCCCAAGCAGCGAATGGAGGCGGCAGAGCAGCAGCTAAATCGGTGCCCAAACAGCTGAGCGGCGGCAGCAGCGAAGCGGCGGGCACCGGCGGTCCCAGCAGCAAGTAATCGGCGCCCTAGCAGCTGAGAGGAGGCGGCAGCGCAGTGGCGGAAATCGGCGGCCCCAGCAGCTGTTAGGAAGCCAAGCAGCTGAGAGGCAGCGGCGGAGACCACGTGGAGGCCAAGCGACGGCAGCGACCAGCGCTCCCAAGCAGCTAGCGACCAGCAGAGACCACAAAATGGAGTCGGTATAGGCGGCAGAAGTGAGCAAAGAAGCCGGAACCAGCTCAATTAGCGCCCAGACAATGGAGGGAGTTGCCAGTGAGCGAGAGGGCAAGAAAGCACAGAAGAAGCAAAACCACATAGAGGTAACCAAAACCCCCATTCCTCTAAGCAGCACCGAACCAAGGCTAGCGGGATGGTCCATAGCTGTAGGTGAAGGGCTAGCGCAGGAAGGGGCAAAAGGAAACCAGAAGAAGGTCACCCCAACCCAGCGCATCGTAAGGTTGGAGGAACAGATGTCCAATGTGCAGTTAAATATAGGAATGTTGATGAATAAAATGGACTCATTGGGCGCTGCCTTTGAGAAATTAATGGACAATGTAGATAAACCCAAAGGGCGGGAACTGAACCTGGGGCCACCAGAAGGAGAGGGAGACATCGAAAATGAAGAGGAGGAATTTTACCCCTACAGCAGAGCACCCAGGACCCTGTCATACAACCAGTTCATGACCCCAGGGGGGGCACATACACCATTTGGAATGGGTGAACTAAAAACGAAATTCAACGGCAACCCCAAGAATTTAGCATGCTTCTTGACTCACGTACAAGGGTTCATGAGCGAATTCGAATACACCTTCCGAACGGAAGAGAGCAAAATTAGATACGTCTCCAGTTTTATGGAAGGTGAGGCAGGGGACTGGCTGGTAACACTTCATGACAGGAGGGCTAGGGAACTAAGGGACTTCCAAGAGTTCATGTATGCCCTCCGAAAACGGTTTGAAGATACGCTGACCAAAGTCTCAGCCAGGGCCCGACTCTGGAACTTAAGGCAGGGAACTAGGACAGTAGCTGAATATGCTATGGACTTTAAAAGATTATTATCCTATCTGCCGGACTGGCCGGAATCGATAAAGATAGAACACTTTCAATATGGCCTAAAACAGGACTTACTGGAAAAGGCTTTAGACAGAGATGACCCTGAAACTTTAGAGGGGTGGATCCAATTAGCTGGGAAAATTGAGAGTAACAGACTACAGTTACAAAGTATCAGAAACGTACAATCCAGGCAGAGGAACGAGGGGACTTTCATTAACCAGCCCCGCTCGAACGGGAAACAGCGGAATTGGGAAGAGGAGAAGGATCGCCGGACAAGAGAGGGACTGTGCTTCCGCTGCGGGAAGGAGGGACACCGAAGAAGCGCTTGCCCTCAAGGGAAAACAAGCGTTAAGGAAAAACCTCCGGCGAAAAAGGCAGCTGACAGAAGTACCCTCAAAACAACACACACCAAGGGAAAAGGAGCGGCTGCGGCAACTGTGAACCCATGGCAGAATCTGGACCTAGAAGAAGACAGCGATGACTCTGACTTTGAAATCCAGACGGCGGGAAACGAGCCAGGTCTGTTCTGATGAGCGCCACAGGACAGACCTCCACAAAGGGGCGCAAAGGAAGTAGCCGCAACACCCCAACAATGCACCTAAAGGTACAGTTGAGGACTTTGGGTGGGAGGAAAAAGTATGCGGGGGTTGCAATGCTAGACTCAGGTTGCTCTAGAAACTTAATGCACCCGAACGTAGCTGAAAAGATGGGACTGGACCTGTTTAAGCTTAAAACGCCCATCACATTTTGCCAATTGGACGGGTCGGAACTGAAGGGGGGGCCAGTGGAGTTCTACACCGAAGGACTGCAAATGACTTTGGGGACGCATGTAGAGACTTTGCGGTTCCTAGTGGCTCCCATTGCAACACGACCCATTGTGTTAGGACTGAAATGGTTGAGGGCAAGAAACCCCAAGGTGGATTGGGTCTCAGGAGATTTGGACTTTACGGATGGGACTTATCACGAGATGGACAATGAGAGCACACCTAGCGGCATTGAGCTGGGGGCAACGGGGATGGAAATTGAGGAGGGGGAGCAGGACCAAGGGGGTGGCACACTCACAAGCACAATTCTGGAGAAATACCTCCCGGTAGCAGAGATATTCGACAAGAAGGAATGTGAGCAAGAACCCCCCCATAGGCAGTCAGACGCAACCATTGACCTCATCCCAGGGGCACCGTTTCCCAAGCCCAAGATGTATGCCATGACGCAAAAAGAACTGCAAGAATTGCGCAAATTCATAGATAAAAATTTGGCACGGGGGTTCATTGAGCCAGCCAACTCCCCCCTTGCAGCCCCGGTATTGTTCAGGAAGAAAAAAGACGGGTCCCTCCGACTTTGCACTGACTACAGGGGTCTTAATGCAATTTCGGTTACGAGACAGTACCCTCTCCCGTTACTGAAAGACATGTTAGCTCAGCTATCTAAGGGGAAAATTTTCACAAAACTAGATGTTAGGGAAGCTTACTATCATGTTCGCATAAGGGAGGGTGACGAATGGAAAACTGCATTCAATTGCCCATTGGGTTCTTTCCAATACAGGGTGCTCCCGTTTGGGATTGCGGGGGGACCGGGAATCTTCATGAGGTTCATAAACGAAGTATTGTATGAATTTCTGTACAAAGGGGTAATTGTATATTTGGATGACATACTGATTTTTTCTGAAAATCTGGAGGAACACATGGAGCTAGTTAAGAGGGTGCTTGAGAAATTACTCGAGGCTAAGCTTTATGTAAAACTTGAGAAATGTGAATTTCACAGGGAACAACTAGACTTCTTGGGGTATCGCATTTCGCATGAGGGCATCGAGATGGATCCTGAGAAAGTCAAAGCAGTCCTGGGCTGGCAGCCCCCCCGTACTTGCAGACAGCTGCAAGCGTTCCTCGGTTTTGTGGGGTTCTATAGGCAATTTATTCAGAATTTCGCGCAAATCGCACTGCCCCTGACTGACCTATTAAAGACAAAAGGCAAGGGAGCAAACGTGAAAGCCCCATCACCGAGCACGAAACTCGTATGGACGCAGGAATGCCAGGCAGCGTTTGATAGCCTAAAAGAAATGTTCACAAGAGAACCCATACTCAAGCACCCAGAAGCTGACAAACCATTTGTGATACACACAGATGCATCTATTAGCGCAGTGGGGGCCATACTCTTGCAGGAGGATGACACGGGGAAATTAAGGCCATGCGCGTACATTTCCCGAAAGTTTAACCTGACGGAGAAAAGATGGCATATTTGGGAAAAAGAAGCTTTCGCTGTCAAACATGCCCTAAGCACGTGGCGACATCTCTTAGAAGGCACAGCAGAGCCGTTCCAAGTGTGGACGGACCATAAAAATTTGGAAGCTCTCAAATCACCCAGGAAGTTGAACCCTAAGCACCTCAGGTGGGCAGAATTCTTTAGTAGATTCAACTTCACGTTGAAGTATTTTCCTGGGGGAAAAAACTATTTGGCAGACGCGTTATCACGCTTGCCGCAACATGAGAGCAAAATGGAAGAGGTCATTGAATCCCTCATCCCCTCCCAGCCAGTGGAGGCACAGAGCTCAGCAATAACAGAAGGGAGGGGGGAAGGCAACATGGCAATCACCCGCAGCACCACGAAGCGCGTGGCTGAAAGCGACCCGTGGACAGCCGAGCTGCGGGCGGCAACAGTAACGGACACCTGGTGGGGGGAGAACAAACAGAACCTAGTGGAGAAGGATGGAGTGGGGTGGAAGGACAACAAAGCCTATGTCCCTGAGCCCTTAAGGCAAAAGGTCTTAACCATGCATCATGATCACAAAACGGCAGGGCATTTTGGCTTCGTAAAAACGCTACACTTAATCCGACGCAAATTTTGGTGGCCATCCTTGCGCACTGATGTTAAAGACTATGTGCGCTCATGCCCAGTGTGCGCAATGGCCAAAAGGAAAATTGGGAAACCCACAGGGAAGCTGCAGGAAGTAGCAAACCCCTCACAGCCATGGAAGCAAATTGCCATGGACTTCATAGTAGATTTGCCGGTGAGCAAAAAGAACACGGCAATTTGGGTAGTCACTGATCTATTCTCCAAGCAGGCACACTTCATCGCATGCAAAGGAATACCGAATGCTCAAGAACTAGCTAGACTGTTCATACAACACATCTATAGAGCCCACGGAACGCCGGAACGCATAATCAGCGATCGCGGCAGCACTTTTACTTCCAAATTTTGGTGGGCTTTTTTGACTTTAATTGGAGTGGCACAGGGGCTCAGCAGTGCGTTCCATCCTTGCACAGATGGTGCGAGCGAACGCCTGAACGCTACATTGGAGCAATACCTTAGATGTTACACTAACTACCAACAGAATGATTGGGCGGAACTGTTGCCGTTCGCAGAGGTTGCTTACAATAACGCGGTACATCAAAGCACGGGGTTTTCACCATTCAAAGTCGCCACAGGGCAGGACTTTGTAACTATCCCCGAACTGGCCATGTCACACAACACGGAATTGCCACAACCCCTAAAAGCGGATGAATGGATAGAGAAACTAAGCAGCAATTGGCCAGTCATGGTGCAAACATTGCAGGAAGCCAAAGCTAGTTACAAAAAATATGCGGACCGCAAGAGGGGGGAAGAATGGGAATTAAGAGTAGGAGACAAGGTGTATTTGTCAACAAAAAATCTGCGGACAACACAACCATCACGGAAATTGGCACCAAAATTCATAGGTCCATTCCCAATCATTGAGGTCATCAACCCAGTAGCGGCAAAATTACAATTGCCAAAAGCGCTAAGAAAGGTGCATCCTGTGTTCCACATCAGTTTGTTGAAACAACACCACAGTTCACAACACTGGCACCCTGAACCAGAGGAACCCCCCCCCCCCATTGTTGGTGGAGGGCGAACCACATTTCGAGATTGATAGTATCCTGGACTCCAGAAGACACAAGGGGCAGCTACAGTACCTAGTGAAGTGGCAACACCTACCAATTGGAGACAAGGAATGGGTCAGCGCCAAACACACACGCGCCCCTAAATTAGTCAAGAAGTTCCATAAAGAATTCCCAGACAAACCCCACTGAACCGGGGGGGTGAGTTTTGGGGCGGGAGCATGTCAGAGATCATCCGATCTCTGCCAAAAGGGCAGGCAGACAAAGAGCTCCGCAGAAGCCTGGAAGTGGCGCGAAGCTGACATCCACCCGACGCATGGGAATACACATCTGGGAGGCGGTTGCCGGAGCAACCAGGTAGACCTGACCACACGTGTCAGCAGCAAAGGACCCTGGGGGACGGAAAGGTTTAAATATGCTGCTTGTTCCCAGAATCGCCATTCCAGTCTTTGTTCGTGCTAGCTTCTGTATCCTGTAATAAACTATCCTACTTCTAAGAACTCATGCGTCTGTGAGTTACTCTAGAGTAGGGAGATTACAGATATCGGATGGAGGGCCTTACATAAAGACTGGAATGAAAAAACCAACCGGTTTTCCCAGGAGCGAAACCAACAGCTCACGGTCGAGACCGACTTCTACACCCACTGGGCAGAGACCTGGGGAAAAAAATTTTCGGAAGGAGACCAGGTGAGACGAGCGAGGAACCGGCTTCCCCGGCAGCGCAAACAGCTGAGAGGCGGGGATCCCTGGCAGCAGCGAAGAAGCAGGAAACGGCTTTCCCCAGCAGCGGCAGAAACCGGCGCGCTAATCAGCTGGGACCAGGCGAGCGAGGAGCCGGCTTTTTCCAGCAGCAGCAGAAACCGGCGCGCTAATCAGCTGAGAGGCGGTGATCCGGAACAGCTGAGCGGCGGCAGGAGCGCAGCGGCGGACACCGGCAGCCCAAGCAGCGAATGGAGGTGGCAGAGCAGCAGCTAAATCGGTGCCCAAACAGCTGAGCGGCGGCAGCAGCGAAGCGGCGGGCACCGGCGGTCCCAGCAGCGAGTAATCGGCGCCCTAGCAGCTGAGAGGAGGCGGCAGCGCAGTGGCGGAAATCGGCGGCCCCAGCAGCTGTTAGGAAGCCAAGCAGCTGAGAGGCAGCGGCGGAGACCACGTGGAGGCCAAGCGACGGCAGCGACCAGCGCTCCCAAGCAGCTAGCGACCAGCAGAGACCACAAAATGGAGTCGGTATAGGCGGCAGAAGTGAGCAAAGAAGCCGGAACCAGCTCAATTAGCGCCCAGACAATGGAGGGAGTTGCCAGTGAGCGAGAGGGCAAGAAAGCACAGAAGAAGCAAAACCACATAGAAGTAACCAAAACCCCCATTCCTCTAAGCAGCACCGAACCAAGGCTAGCGGGATGGTCCATAGCTGTAGGTGAAGGGCTAGCGCAGGAAGGGGCAAAAGGAAACCAGAAGAAGGTCACCCCAACCCAGCGCATCGTAAGGTTGGAGGAACAGATGTCCAATGTGCAGTTAAATATAGGAATGTTGATGAATAAAATGGACTCATTGGGCGCTGCCTTTGAGAAATTAATGGACAATGTAGATAAACCCAAAGGGCGGGAACTGAACCTGGGGCCACCAGAAGGAGAGGGAGACATCGTAAGTGAAGAGGAGGAATTTTACCCCTACAGCAGAGCACCCAGGTACCCCGTCATACAACCAGTTCATGACCCCAGGGGGGGCACATACACCATTTGGAATGGGTGAACTAAAAACGAAATTCAACGGCAACCCCAAGAATTTAGCATGCTTCTTGACTCACGTACAAGGGTTCATGAGCGAATTCGAATACACCTTCTGAACGGAAGAGAGCAAAATTAGATACGTCTCCAGTTTTATGGAAGGTGAGGCAGGGGACTGGCTGGTAACACTTCATGACAGGAGGGCTAGGGAACTAAGGGACTTCCAAGAGTTCATGTATGCCCTCCGAAAACGGTTTGAAGATACGCTGACCAAAGTCTCAGCCAGGGCCCGACTCCGGAACTTAAGGCAGGGAACTAGGACAGTAGCTGAATATGCTATGGACTTTAAAAGATTATTATCCTATCTGCCGGACTGGCCAGAATCGATAAAGATAGAACACTTTCAATATGGCCTAAAACAGGACTTACTGGAAAAGGCTTTAGACAGAGATGACCCTGAAACTTTAGAGGGGTGGATCCAATTAGCTGGGAAAATTGAGAGTAACAGACTACAGTTACAAAGTATCAGAAATGTACAATCCAGGCAGAGGAACGAGGGGACTTTCATTAACCAGCCCCGCTCGAACGGGAAACAGCGGAATTGGGAAGAGGAGAAGGATCGCCGGACAAGAGAGGGACTGTGCTTCCGCTGCGGGAAGGAGGGACACCGAAGAAGCGCTTGCCCTCAAGGGAAAACAAGCGTTAAGGAAAAACCTCCGGCGAAAAAGGCAGCTGACAGAAGTACCCTCAAAACAACACACACCAAGGGAAAAGGAGCGGCTGCGGCAACTGTGAACCCATGGCAGAATCCGGACCTAGAAGAAGACAGCGATGACTCTGACTTTGAAATCCAGACGGCGGGAAACGAGCCAGGTCTGTTCTGATGAGCGCCACAGGACAGACCTCCACAAAGGGGCGCAAAGGAAGTAGCCGCAACACCCCAACAATGCACCTAAAGGTACAGTTGAGGACTTTGGGTGGGAGGAAAAAGTATGCGGGGGTTGCAATGCTAGACTCAGGTTGCTCTAGAAACTTAATGCACCCGAACGTAGCTGAAAAGATGGGACTGGACCTGTTTAAGCTTAAAACGCCCATCACATTTTGCCAATTGGACGGGTCGGAACTGAAGGGGGGGCCAGTGGAGTTCTACACCGAAGGACTGCAAATGACTTTGGGGACGCATGTAGAGACTTTGCGGTTCCTAGTGGCTCCCATTGCAACACGACCCATTGTGTTAGGACTGAAATGGTTGAGGGCAAGAAACCCCAAGGTGGATTGGGTCTCAGGAGATTTGGACTTTACGGATGGGACTTATCACGAGATGGACAATGAGAGCACACCTAGCGGCATTGAGCTGGGGGCAACGGGGATGGAAATTGAGGAGGGGGAGCAGGACCAAGGGGGTGGCACACTCACAAGCACAATTCTGGAGAAATACCTCCCGGTAGCAGAGATATTCGACAAGAAGGAATGTGAGCAAGAACCCCCCCATAGGCAGTCAGACGCAACCATTGACCTCATCCCAGGGGCACCGTTTCCCAAGCCCAAGATGTATGCCATGACGCAAAAAGAACTGCAAGAATTGCGCAAATTCATAGATAAAAATTTGGCACGGGGGTTCATTGAGCCAGCCAACTCCCCCCTTGCAGTCCCGGTATTGTTCAGGAAGAAAAAAGACGGGTCCCTCCGACTTTGCACTTACTACAGGGGTCTTAATGCAATTTCGGTTACGAGACAGTACCCTCTCCCATTACTGAAAGACATGTTAGCTCAGCTATCTAAGGGGAAAATTTTCACAAAACTAGATGTTAGGGAAGCTTACTATCATGTTCGCATAAGGTAGGGTGACGAATGGAAAACTGCATTCAATTGCCCATTGGGTTCTTTCCAATACAGGGTGCTCCCGTTTGGGATTGCGGGGGGACCGGGAATCTTCATGAGGTTCATAAACGAAGTATTGTATGAATTTCTGTACAAAGGGGTAATTGTATATTTGGATGACATACTGATTTTTTCTGAAAATCTGGAGGAACACATGGAGCTAGTTAAGAGGGTGCTTGAGAAATTACTCGAGGCTAAGCTTTATGTAAAACTTGAGAAATGTGAATTTCACAGGGAACAACTAGACTTCTTGGGGTATCGCATTTCGCATGAGGGCATTGAGATGGATCCTGAGAAAGTCAAAGCGGTCCTGGGCTGGCAGCCCCCCCGTACTCGCAGACAGCTGCAAGCGTTCCTCGGTTTTGCGGGGTTCTATAGGCAATTTATTCAGAATTTCGCGCAAATCGCACTGCCCCTGACTGACCTATTAAAGACAAAAGGCAAGGGAGCAAACGCGAAAGCCCCATCACCGAGCACGAAACTCGTATGGACGCAGGAATGCCAGGCAGCGTTTGATAGCCTAAAAGAAATGTTCACAAGAGAACCCATACTCAAGCACCCAGAAGCTGACAAACCATTTGTGATACACACAGATGCATCTATTAGCGCAGTGGGGGCCATACTCTTGCAGGAGGATGACACGGGGAAATTAAGGCCATGTGCGTACATTTCCCGAAAGTTTAACCTGACGGAGAAAAGATGGCATATTTGGGAAAAAGAAGCTTTCGCTGTCAAACATGCCCTAAGCACGTGGCGACATCTCTTAGAAGGCACAGCAGAGCCGTTCCAAGTGTGGACGGACCATAAAAATTTGGAAGCTCTCAAATCACCCAGGAAGTTGAACCCTAAGCACCTCAGGTGGGCAGAATTCTTTAGTAGATTCAACTTCACGTTGAAGTATTTTCCTGGGGGAAAAAACTATTTGGCAGACGCGTTATCACGCTTGCCGCAACATGAGAGCAAAATGGAAGAGGTCATTGAATCCCTCATCCCCTCCCAGCCAGTGGAGGCACAGAGCTCAGCAATAACAGAAGGGAGGGGGGAAGGCAACATGGCAATCACCCGCAGCACCACGAAGCGCGTGGCTGAAAGCGACCCGTGGACAGCCGAGCTGCGGGCGGCAACAGTAACGGACACCTGGTGGGGGGAGAACAAACAGAACCTAGTGGAGAAGGATGGAGTGGGGTGGAAGGACAACAAAGCCTATGTCCCTGAGCCCTTAAGGCAAAAGGTCTTAACCATGCATCATGATCACAAAACGGCAGGGCATTTTGGCTTCGTAAAAACGCTACACTTAATCCGACGCAAATTTTGGTGGCCATCCTTGCGCACTGATGTTAAAGACTATGTGCGCTCATGCCCAGTGTGCGCAATGGCCAAAAGGAAAATTGGGAAACCCACAGGGAAGCTGCAGGAAGTAGCAAACCCCTCACAGCCATGGAAGCAAATTGCCATGGACTTCATAGTAGATTTGCCGGTGAGCAAAAAGAACACGGCAATTTGGGTAGTCACTGATCTATTCTCCAAGCAGGCACACTTCATCGCATGCAAAGGAATACCGAATGATCAAGAACTAGCTAGACTGTTCATACAACACATCTATAGAGCCCACGGAACGCCGGAACGCATAATCAGCGATCGCGGCAGCACTTTTACTTCCAAATTTTGGTGGGCTTTTTTGACTTTAATTGGAGCGGCACAGGGGCTCAGCAGTGCGTTCCATCCTTGCACAGATGGTGCGAGCGAACGCCTGAACGCTACATTGGAGCAATACCTTAGATGTTACACTAACTACCAACAGAATGATTGGGCGGAACTGTTGCCGTTTGCAGAGGTTGCTTACAATAACGCGGTACATCAAAGCACGGGGTTTTCACCATTCAAAGTCGCCACAGGGCAGGACTTTGTAACTATCCCCGAACTGGCCATGTCACACAACACGGAATTGCCACAACCCCTAAAAGCGGATGAATGGATAGAGAAACTAAGCAGCAATTGGCCAGTCATGGTGCAAACATTGCAGGAAGCCAAAGCTAGTTACAAAAAATATGCGGACCGCAAGAGGGGGGAAGAATGGGAATTAAGAGTAGGAGACAAGGTGTATTTGTCAACAAAAAATCTGCGGACAACACAACCATCACGGAAATTGGCACCAAAATTCATAGGTCCATTCCCAATCATTGAGGTCATCAACCCAGTAGCGGCAAAATTACAATTGCCAAAAGCGCTAAGAAAGGTGCATCCTGTGTTCCACATCAGTTTGTTGAAACAACACCACAGTTCACAACACTGGCACCCTGAACCAGAGGAACCCCCCCCCCCATTGTTGGTGGAGGGCGAACCACATTTCGAGATTGATAGTATCCTGGACTCCAGAAGACACAAGGGGCAGCTACAGTACCTAGTGAAGTGGCAACACCTACCAATTGGAGACAAGGAATGGGTCAGCGCCAAACACACACGCGCCCCTAAATTAGTCAAGAAGTTCCATAAAGAATTCCCAGACAAACCCCACTGAACCGGGGGGGTGAGTTTTGGGGCGGGAGCATGTCAGAGATCATCCGATCTCTGCCAAAAGGGCAGGCAGACAAAGAGCTCCGCAGAAGCCTGGAAGTGGCGCGAAGCTGACATCCACCCGACGCATGGGAATACACATCTGGGAGGCGGTTGCCGGAGCAACCAGGTAGACCTGACCACACGTGTCAGCAGCAAAGGACCCTGGGGGAGGGAAAGGTTTAAATATGCTGCTTGTTCCCAGAATCGCCATTCCAGTCTTTGTTCGTGCTAGCTTCTGTATCCTGTAATAAACTATCCTACTTCTAAGAACTCATGCGTCTGTGAGTTACTCTAGAGTAGGGAGATTACAGATATCGGATGGAGGGCCTTACACCTTGGAGGCTCCACGCATATAGAACCTTCTCCCCATTTCAGACTTTATGCAGAATATAGTGAGATGCTGGTGTGGTTAGGAGAGGTGATGCTGGGGGTGTCAGATCTGCATGAAATTTCAATGTTTTATATGTACCTTTAATTTTCTATGCTATGCTTTTATCTGTATATTTCTGTATATCTGTATATTTATGCCCATATTTTTTAAGGTTTGCAGTCTACCTGCATTTCACCATGTTGTTGCCACAACATCAAGGCACCACTGAGGTAAATGCTACATGAAAGAACTTTGCCATACATATGTCCAATAATTTAACAGATTAAACACCTTCAGTATGCGTTACTATAATGAAGTTTTTAAAGGCCAGTCCTTTTGTTCTTCAAAATCAGTGAAATTTGGAATAAAATAGTTATGGAATCAAAATGCTACTTAGGAATCATGACTTGGGCTTAGGGAACTGCAAATGAAACAATACTTCTGGATTGGTAGTTTCCCCACTCTTTTCCCACTGTAATTTTGTACCCCACCCACCAGAACGCCATTTCTTATTGCTGACAATGGCATTGTAAAGTGGGCAATGGGCAGAAGATAGGCAGGTAAATTGAAAAGGAAATAGCAATGCTTCTTTCTCTACACTGTGGGTGTAAAACTCTGGAGCTAGGCTTATAAATGGTGTGTGTTTGTTGGAATAAATCTGATCTATAAAAAGACTGTGTTGCTGATTATTTCAATCTTAAAATGATGGTCTCCATAAAAGTCCATTTATAAGGATAATTTTCTTTCCTAAGGAATTATTGTCACACAAGCCAAGGAATGAAAAGCCTTGGCACTGAAAAACTGTGAAGGATGTTTTGTATATGACTTTTTAAAAAATCTTTAGAGTTAAGAGCTATAGTTAAATAGAAGGTCACTGACATTGTTGATAAATACCTTCTGGCCAGCGCTGAATAGCTCCTTATGCTTTATTATTTTTTTAGGAGGTTACTGAAGCAACAAAGAGCTTTTGAGAATGACATACTAATGCTGGAACTGTTGACTGGCCAATCTCGGGTATTAGATGCTGAGAAAAACTTTTACTGCGGAGGATAATTTCATAGAGCAGCAATTGGATGAGGATTCAGAGAACAAAATTGGGCATTTGTGGAAAACCTTATCTGTAACTCTATGCTTCTTCACAATAGCCCTAAAGTCTTGACATTCCATTATTGGAAAGGAAGCTCTCCAAAGTGACTTTCACTCAGAGTAAAATATTTGTCCCCCTTCCTTAAACTCTCTCTCTCACTGTCTCTCTCTCTCTCTAGTGATGGGATCACACCAGAAACAGAATTAGTTGCTAAGAAGGCAGCTCTGGCTGTCTCAGCTTCTCGGCTTTTTCTTCATAGGAGTTGATAAGTACATAAGAAAGAGATTTTAATGTTCAGAACATCACATTTGACGCATGGCCATTTTTTCCTAGTCTGACCCAGGTCCATTTGTGTTCTACCCAGAATGCAAATGATGTACCAAATCCAGTAGGTACTGTATTTCCTTCCACCTCAAGTCTGCTTATTATTGAAATATGACTCTTCTGATGGCTGCCATTTTCCTTCCTGGAACATTCCAGATTGACAGCGTGCATAAAGGCATTGACAACAAAGGCAATGTTGGCCTTCACAGAGCAAGTATTTAGGAGAAGTGGTTGCTAGTTGAGAAAGATATATTTCCCATTTCCAAAAGTGCTCATTTGTTTTTCAGGAATAACTATTACTTCAAAGAGACTGATTTGGTGGTTTAATGTTTCATTTGTTATACCACACGATAACATCCCTCTCATTTGGGCTCTGTTCTTCCTATTTTTACTGAATGTAGGGTTCTTTCCCTTTGGCACCTGTCTCCCATGAGCTGCATCAAATCTCTTTTTCAGTGTGATGTTCTTTGTAATGAGCATCTTGTTCTACTTAGCTGGGCAATGCCTTATTACCACTGGTCACAAGGCCATCTCATTCAGAAACATCAGAAGATAGTAGTTGGCCTGCTCACACTGGCAATACAAAAATTCCACAGCTGAGGGGGAACTTTAAAATAGTATAGTAATGTATTAAAGTTCAGAATCAAAAAGCATACAGTGCAAACAATATTCATTTACCTTGGCATGCTACCTGAGTTTCTGTTAGGAAGCAAAAGTCTCAAATTAACATCTTTTCCCATAAAAAGGAAAATTTGTTCTCTTCTGTAGAGTCTTGCCTAAAACCCTTCTTTTCCAATTGGCATTTCTAGTTGGGTTATTTTAATTGATTCCATCAACTAATGTGGTTTCTTTATTCAACCCCCAAGTGGATTTCCCAGGTTTTGGATATACTCCTTCCAATAAATGAAAACTGGATTGGTGGCATTTTTTATTTGATATGGGGGACTCTTGGTCCTTTGTGAGCTGATGTAAATTTCCATAGCCTTACATTTTTTTGCCTTTGCCAAATCTCTCAAGTATAGTCTCTGTCCAGTCTGTGAGGTGATTCAGGAAGTGCCATATGTAACGTGTTGAAATCACCCTTAAAAAGCTTGGCAAATACATTAGGCTGATTTAGCACTTTCCTTTCTTTCTTGTGTATTTTATATTTTCAAATTTCTGGATACTTACATAATACTGAGTAGTTTTCCTACCTTTTCCTTTTCATATAACAGTAGTGGATGTGACTGACAAAGGGATAATTAAACAAGATATGACAGCATGTAAATTAAGTGGCAATAATTCATATCATGCATGGTTTTAGCACAACTGAGTTCTATCAAATTATGTCTTGTAGTTCAACCTGTGAAAAATTCTAAACCAGCTTTAGAAAATTGTATACAGGAAAATAATGAAAAGGATCTTATAGAGGAGAGGGGAGAGCTGTATTTATGAAGCAAGCATATAATTGAATCAATATCTAGGCACCATTCCTCCAACTTGAGGAAAACCATTTTCTATCTCTTATGCTTTCCTCCTGGATCCAAACTATGGAAACTTCAGATAGTCAATATTTGTGAATTCTAGCACTGATGTGTCAATAAGAATGTAAACATCATTTGGAGTATATAAGTTGACATTTTGCAATGTAGCCTTTGATTCAAGAAATATATCAAACTGAGAGTATTTCCACACAAGTAATTTATAACATCATCTATTGTTATGGTGATATAAATTGTATCTTTATTAATGATATATCATCACACTGATGACTGGGAGAAGCTACAGTATAAATCAACAGTGCAGAAATGGTCTGCACTTAAACATTCATATGTTCAGATAAACAATTCCAAAGTACATTTATACTTCTTGTTACGGTGCTGCGGAGCTTCAGATTCAAAGGGAAAAATGTGTTTTGTAGTATGAAGGGATGCATGCATGGAATAGACTGGGAAACCCTTAAATCCAATGCCTATTTCCTTGGTATCACACCACAGCTGCAGAGGGTAGCCATGTAATCCTGGGAAAAGACAGAGATGCTCTAAGGAGCTGCTTCCAAGTGTGTACCCTAACAACCACACTTTGAGGTAGTTTAGGCTGTTCAATAATAACTGGTCCAAAGTCATCTGGTCATGGTTGGGTGGAGTTTGAATTAGGTCTTCCTAATTCTTGTTCAGAAACTCCAAATATTACATCATAGTCAGACAGAGAGACAGACAGACAGACAGACAGACAGAATACAAGCATATATATGAAAGCCTCAGCAGATGTAGCAATTGACCAACCATGTCTGGGCTCAGAAGTTAAGAAAGGTCAGGCTTGATTAATATTCCATGAGGACACCATGAGGGACTACCAGGGCAGACTGAAAAGTTTTAAAAAGTCCTGAAAAGGGTACTTGTAAATCACTTCCATATTGTCATCCAAACAAAACAAAACAAACAATTAAAACAAAAAGAACAAACTCCAAACAAAAAACAAAACCCAACCTGTATGAAATTTAATTTAATTTGATGGAGTCTTTACTTTTTTACCATACATAATTCCCTCAAAGCATAAGCATATTGGTGGAACATCGGGGCTTATCTTTTAAACTACTTTTTAAAATGGTTCCCTGACTTAACACTAACAGTCAACCAAAATGAAAGCAGAAGTAGAATTGGGCTATTTTCTACCTTTTTAAAGGAGAAATTGAGAATCAGCTGGTTACCTGTATTTGCTTTTGAAACTTAAACGTTGGCTTGAAAGCCCTCCTGCAGTTGACCCAAATGTGGCTCCAGCAATAGAGAGATAGGTGGTGGTAGAGAAAGAAGGTCTCTGTCTTTGGAAATTTAGCTCCTTCCTGACATATGTGCAAGATTTCAAAGGCAGGCTTGTTCCCGCTGCATTCTGAACATTGTGCCCTCCCTCTCATCAGAGTCAGCTGGGCAGCTTTCAAGTTTTTCCTTTCATTGAACAAAGGAAATTATATGTCTAAAACTTCAGAAGATTAATCCACTATAAAACTCTGTGGAGTACCTCAGCAAGGAAGGAGGAAAGGGAAGAAAATCACATGTTCTAGACTGGCCTTTCTGCTAAAGTCAGCAGTAGGTATTGAAACTGCTGGATCCTGCTAGATGGAACTGACTTGGTTCATTCGTTTGTTCATTCATTCAGCATTTTTATTCTATTCCAGGTTAACATAATCAGTATATAATTTTTAAGCAAATGATTTAGATTAAGTCATATCCTTTCTCAGATAAAAATAATTCAGGGGATATTTTAACCCCCAAGTCACATACTTATTTGTTTATAAGTTTATCACATTTCTAAGCCTGCCTAGTTCGTCAAGAACTCTGAGAAGTCTAAAACAATTAAAAACAATGGTATAAAATATTAAGCCAGACCCCGGGGTGGGGGAGGAGATGGTTACGCCAGTGGAACAACCATCCACTAAAAACCCATAAACCTCTCACAGAGGGAGCTCACATCCCATCTTAGCACCAAACCTGGGGAAAAAGCATGTCTTCAGAGCACATTTAAAGGAGAGTAGGGTCAGGGCTGTTTGAATCTATGGGAGGATGCTGTTCCAGAGGGCAGGCGCAGCAAAAGAGAAGGCACACTATTGAGTACCAACAAATGACATTGCTTAATGTATGGGGTCTGCAGCATACCAACTCTGTGTGATCTTATGGGATGGGCAGAAACAGCAGGAGAGAGATGATCTCTCAACTAAGCAGGTCCCATGCCATGTAGGGTTTGTAGGTGACAACCTTGAACTGTACCTGGAAGCCTACTGGCAACCAGTTCAGCTCACACAGCAGAGCTGTGCTGTGGCACCATCCCTATAACTACTCACACTGCTTTGTTCTAGACCAGCTGCAGCCTCTAAATGGTCTTCAAGGGCAGCCCCAGGTAGAGCACATTGCCGTAGTCCATATATGAAGTGACCAAGATTGAGAAGAAATAGACATAATTCGTACATGAGTGTAGAGGGTATAGGGAATGGCCTTGAAAGACAGGAGGAAGAGCCACTACCAAGACAACAATCAGATAAGAGAGACTTGAGCCCAAGCCAAGAAATTAGATTGGATAAATGTTTCAGGCAGGCCTCTCGCTAGTATACATGAAGATAAAGTGAGGGAGGGGGAACCATATTCAGGCTTTTCAGATTCTGTTAATAAGATTGATGACATTGAAGGCTGCTGAAAGAATTAAAGATAGCCAGAATGGTTGCACCACCCCTGTCCCAGCTGTGCCAAAGATTATCAACACGCAAGATCAATACCATCTCAGTACTATGCCCCAGCCTGAAACCCAAATGAAAAGGATCCAGAAAATTTGTTTCCCTCTGAAGCTGCAGTGTGACCATCATCTGAACAACCTTCCCCATAAAGAGGAGGCTGGAGGCTGGATGAAAGTTATCCCAAACTTTTGGGTCCTGGCCTCTTGAGGAGGGAGTACACCATCTCCATATGGACCCAACCAAATGTTATGTCCCTGAAGTCCTTCACCAACCAGGAGGGGCAAGGATCTAACAAACAGATGGCCAGTTTAACAGTCCTGAGGACCCTGTCCAGTTTCCCAGAAGGAACAGAATCAAACTCTTCCCAGATAATCAAGCACGTCTGTTCCTACTTACTGGTATTCATTAACTGAAAGGCAAAAACAATGTTATTTCTGTCTATATAAAAATTAGGTTTGGACTTGGATGGAGAGAAGGATTCAGTGCTGAATACAAAATAAATGATGCACAGTTTGGAAGATGGGGTGGGAAGGATGGGTCTCCACATCATCCTTTAGCACAGGAGTGGATCTTCTTGGCAACAAAGGGCCACACTTAGCATTTGGTGGGTGGGGGCAGGTGGAGGCTGCAAAGAGGGTGGAATCCCATCACATACATAGGTTAAAGTAGGTTGGGTCTCTTTGTTCTTTTTAACCATGATCTTTATATTTTAAGACTTACACTGTCATTTTCATCTGTCCTCAATCTGGAAATTGTCATGAGTGGTTAAAAAGAATTCCAAGGCCATGTTCAGCCCTGGATACAAGTTGCCCACCCCTGCTTGAGCACATAGCTAAGCAATTTGATGCCTTTCAGATATTTGCCTTACAACTTCCAATTTGTCCTTCTCTGTTCAAGAATTGAAAGCAAAGCTCCTTGGAGTGTATTCCTCACTCTTACTTAAACATGTTTGAAAGATGGGAGAATGAGTTAGAGGAAAGTGAAATGCATTTGACTGAAGTATAGCTGGGTAACAATGTCCATATGGTGAGAGATGGCATGGTCCGAAACCCAATTTGGCAGAGATCAGTGGATTTCATAATATTGTTCTTGGGAGAAAGTAGGATATTAATGCAATTTTAAAAAAGAGATATAAATAAGGATGTGAAGCAAGGAAGAACCTTTATTGCATTTGCATGTAAACTGAGTAGAAGATAAGAGAAATGGCACTTCCTTGTAAACCCCAGTCTACAGATGGTTAGGACTATGGATAGATGGATTGTTCTATTTCTAGTTCATAAATTTCATTAGTCTTCTCTGTCCTATTTCTACACTGATCTGTAGTTAAAAATAAATCTGAATTTTAAAGTCTATGAAATATCTACATTTATACGGTCCTCATCATCCGTATCATTGAAGATTAAGTTTCATCTGTTCAATTCTATTGTGATCCCAACAGTTACTTATGCCAGCGAGACTTGGAAGGCATCAGCAAGTATCAACAAGAGGCTTGACGTTTTTCAACAGAGATGCCTCTGTCGAATTCTAAAGATTCAATATTTTGATCACATCACAAATGAAGAGGTGCTCCGTAGGACCAACTCATGTAAACTCCATAACATCGTTGCTTGTAAAAGACTTCAACTAGGCTGGCCACATCTTCCGCATGGAGAACAATCGGATCCCTAAAATGGCAATGAGTTGGATCCCTCCTAACGCTAAATTACAACGAGGACACCCTTGAATAACATGATGAAGAACGCTGATAGAAGACCTGAAGGCATTGCATATGATATGGAAAGATGCCAAAACAATCGCCCAAGACTGAAAGAGCTGGAAAACTCTTACTGCCCGATATGCTACATTGCATAGACCCAGGAGAGAGATACTTTATTTAAAATGTATAATGTAAAGAAAAGTCTCCTTCTAGTCAAATTTGACTCCTGATAAGATGATTTTTTTTTGACATCCTAGTGTAACCTACAGCCATGGGATTACCTATGGTGTCCTATCACGGTGTTAACCAGGCCTAAACCTGCTCAGATTTTGAACCAGACAAAGTTGGCCAGGGGCTGCCATCTGCTAAAACATAAATATGTGGGCTTTGATTTACCACTTTCAGATTTTGTATAAGTAGCAACTGAAAGTGACAGCAGCCACATGGGTCACATATAAAATCAACAAGGAAAGAACAACAGAACACCTTGGTGCATGGGTTGGCCATATGTGTTATCCTAAAATATTTTTCCCAACTCAGTACTACAGAATTACAGACAAGGCAGAAAAATTATTCTTTGAACAGCATCTTCTCTCTGTTTCTTTATTGTATGTGCATGTGTGCAAGTGTGTTCACACATACAGGATGGATAAATTTGTCATGTTCAACTTTGCTTACTGTCTCATTGCTGTAATTTTAAGTTTGATTTATCTTACTGCTAGTTAGGTGTTGTAAAAAAATTCTGTATACTTGTCCATTTTTTAAACAGTGCATTTTGTGTGTGTGTTTAGTACAGGTTTGATAGCATGCCCTAATAGATACAATTTTGCAGATGATTTCACTTTCCTCTAACGTGTGCTTTTGAACATATTTTTGAGTTATGCAACTGCTTTGTGAAATTCATAAAAATGTGAATATGTTCTAGCCAATGTAAAATTCAAGATGTACAAAGATAGAAGTTTTCATTGAAATGCCAATCAAATCAATTTCCCACAATATGCACGTGTGTGTGTGTTTGCAGGCATCACACTCTATGAGACAAATTATGCCATTTTAGTCTAAATGGAGCAAACCTTTGCAATTTAATTTTTCTTTGCTTAACAGGTTTGGAAGTGTTTCCTATATTATTATATTAATATTATATTATATTGCAGTACATTTTTAATGTTTATACTTATAGAAAAATACCTAATATATCACATCAATCAATCAATAACATTTTGATTAGCGTATTTATATTTCCATTGAATTATTCGTTATAATCACAATGTACTTTGGATTGAGGATCAACCCATAACAGATTTATAGGCAATTGAATTTTTTTATTCTCTGTACGTGTGTTGTTTGGAAAGAAATCTTTGTCCATCTTTTTCTCTCTCTTCTTTAAAAAATGTATCTTAACAATTAGACTGCATTGATTGTGCCAATGTCTTAGTCACAGGATAAAACATTTGAGGTTGAATAAATGGTTATTTAGCCACACTGTAAAAAGACATAATTGCCATTTCAATGAACTGGAGGACAACAGTTTGACCGCTAATTTACAACAGGTGAAGACAGAGACACTTATATTTTTATTGTGCATTTTATGATACTTTAGAGCCTCTGTTATAGTTTGCAGCTATACACAGATAGCTTCCGCTCAAATCATAGGGGAAAAATTGAGCTGATCTGACAATTAGTGGTATTATTCACTGCTGCAAAAACTAGGCATAAATAGCATTTTTGTCTCTATGAAATGCTCAAATAATAATAATAATAATGTTTCATTATGCCTATACATTGCAACTATAAATAGGCTATTTCTGATGGCAGTCTGTGTGGCAAGCTATTGACCTAATTTGTTCTTTTCTCAAGGCTCTCGTGCCAAAAGGAGAATGACAGATGGCTAGAATTCTTTTAGCTTTAATCTAAAGCTAATTTAATTGAAGTCTCAGTAGGTGGCAGCACTGGGTGACTTGTCTGGGCTTGGAAGCTAAACAAGGTTGAGGTGGCATTGTGCTGTCCTGACACAAGCTTTTGTATGGCTATTGTGTTGTTGCATGCACGTACAAAAGGGGTGGAGCTTGTGTTGTGATGGTGTGACACTGCTTTCATCATTTGGATGAAAGTGTCATCTGCTTGGGTGGGAGACCTCTAAGAATACCACACCTATATAGTCCTGGGTAACTGCACAAACACCCTGGAAGAAGGCAAACGTATGTCTCAGAAGGGACCCTCCCTAGTTTCTTGGACGGTAAAGGCAAAGGGTGGGGAGATACTGTATACTTTGAGACTTGCAAGATTCTGTTAACGTAACCTTACGGTAAAGTTAGAGCTAGTACTTCTGGGTGTGCTTCTTGTCTCGACTACCTTACAAGGCTGACAAAAATTTACTTTTTCTTTCCTTTCCATTTATTTAAAGCCCCTCACCCCCTGGAGGAAGAGCAGAAATGTTTAAATCTTATTCTTCTTCATTTCCTGCTGGATTGCAGGCTTATCTCTCTCTTTCCACAATAAGTTCTACTTACCTGTTTAAATGGCATTTTCATGATATCCTTATGCACTCGCCAGTATTAACTTCTCTAACCTCCATTGGATTTATCAAGATCTACTAGCCTTTTGGTGTTCCTATCATTGCAGAAACACACGGGTCCCAAATGGAGTTTTTGGGAGAGAGACAGAGAGGGAAGAGAAATAGACAATGAAGCTCATAAATCAAAACAAGAAGATGTTTGGCATAAGAACATTGTTTAAGCAACCTTGTAAAGCTATGAGCTGGGCTTCAGAAGCAAAGGAATCCCACTTGAATAAACAAGATGCTTTCATGGCAGGTAAAGGAAAGAAGCAGATATGGATAACAGAAGTACAGTATCTAGAGGGCTACAAGTGATTGAGGGATATGACCTAGAAAAATCTAGATTAGGCAAATCTAGGGGGGGGGGGAAAGAAGGTGTTTGATTTCTACTCATCGTGAATCTTCCTGCACAATGGCTTTCAACTCCCTTGGAACAAGGCTACTTACAGACATAAACCAGCTCCCTAATTGTGTCAGCATTCCTCGGTCCTTCCTTGACTTTCCAAACACTTCAAATTTCTGGAAGTTTGAATAGGGAAACAATTTCTGTAAGAATATAAAGAGATCCACCAGTTCTCCAATACAAGTCCTTCCCTTGGCTAAAAGGAGCAGGCATGTTGCTTAGTACGCAAGGGGCTGCTGGCTGGGGAATTCTGGAAGTTGAATTCCACACATTTTAAAGTTGCTGAGGTTGAGAAACACTGCACTAGAGCATCTCTGACAGCTTCTGTTTGGAGACTCCCCTCCATGAGGGGAGATGGGTGGTCATATAAAATAAATGAATGAATGAATGAATGAATGAATGAATGAATGAATGAATCAATGAATCAATGAATCAATGAATCAATGAATCAATGAATCAATGAATAGGACAACTCACCATTTTATGCGGCAGCCAGTTCCACCAGTTGACAGCTCATATAGTCAGGTAGTTCCTTCTGCTGTCTAGTTTAAACCTACTTCCTTTTACATTTAACCCACTGGTTCTCATTCTCTCCTCTGAAGCAACAGAAAATAACTTCTGCGTGACAACACTTCAGATGTTTGAAAGCTCCTTTCATATCTCCCTGTGGCCATCTCATCTATAAGCTAAACACAGGGCTTTCCAGATGCCTCACCATCTTGATAGCCAACCTCTGAACTCACTCCGTTTATCACTGTCCTTTTTCAGCTGTGGTGCCCAGAACTGGACATAGTTTTCTAAGAAGGATCTCATTCTGACCAGGGCAAAGTAACTATTGTGATCTGATCTCTGTACTCCTATTAATGTACCCCAATAAAGCATCTTCTTAGTAGCTGCATCACATTGGTGGCTCCTGTTTAACTTGTGGTTGATCAGAACACCCAGATCCTTTTCAAATTACTGCCAAGACAGTCCTTCCCTATCTTATACTTACGTTTTTCACAATTTCTTTGTGAAATTCTGACATACTAATTTCAGCTCACTGCTCAAGCCTGTCCAGATTATTTTGAATGTTCTCTTTGTCCTTTGTCCTAGTCACTCTTCCCAGCTTTGGCTCATCTGCAGAGATGATAAGCATCCCCTCAACTCCCTTGTTCAAATCATTGATAAACAAGAGAATGCCCTATGGCAATTCACATTAACAAACACTCTTTGGGTTGGATCATTTAGCTAATTTTGAGTATACCTAAGTGTAGTATTGTCTAGCTCATACAGTACCATTTTAGTAAGGACAATATCATGAGAGTCTTTGGTGAAGGCTTTGCTGTGGTCCAGATGAACCATGTTTATGACATTCCCCTGATCTGCTATGCTGTCAAAGAAGAACAAAAGTTTAGTCTGGCATGATTTACCTCTAGCAAACCCCTGCTGTCACCTGTGAATTTTAGGATGCCTAACCCAGTTTGTTGTTGTTTATTCATTCAGTCGCTTCCGACTCTTCGTGACTTCATGGACCAGCCCACGCCAGAGCTTCCTGTCGGCCGTCACCATCCCCAGCTCCCCCATGGTTGAGTCTGTCACCTCCAGAATATCATCCATCCATCTTGCCCTTGGTCGGCCCCCTCTTCCTTTTGCCTTCCACTTTCCCTGGTATCAGCATCTTCTCCAGGGTATCCTGTCTTCTCATTATGTGGCCAAAGTACTTCAGTTTTGCCTTTAATATCATTCCCTCAAGTGGGCTTTATTTCCTGGAGTATGGACTGGTTTGATCTTCTTGCAGTCCAAGGCACTCTCAGAATTCTCCTCCAACACCACAGTTCAAAAGCCTAACCCAGTACCCACAAATATAATGTTTAATTTTTAGTTTGAGGAACTTACCTACTACTGATGTCAAGCTGATTGCTCTATAGTTTTCCAGGTGTTCTTTCTTTCCTTTTTTGAAGATGGGGACAACATTTGCTCTCCTCGATTGTTTGGGACTTCTCCAGTCCTCCGGAGTTGTCCATTTGTATAATAATCTTTGTATCCATCCCATTAGAAATTACGAAGTTCTGGTTACATTTCAGAAATTTATGATCAAGGATAGTTGATCGAGAAATTGAAGAAAGATTATCTAGGATAGTTCTGCAATCATCACTGATAATTCCATCAGTACTTTAGGATATCATCCATCTGTTGCAACCTTTGTTCAAAAGGAATAAGTGTAAATCACTTTATATAGAAATAAGCTAGGCACTGCAGATATCTCTACAAATGGCAACCAGGTGAGTAAGCCCTGTATGTATTTATAAGGCTAAGAGCCAGTCCTTTAAACTACAGGAACTTGATAAAAGCACCTTATTTTAGCTTCCAAGGATAATAATTTAAAACCTGAAGTTTTGGATGGATAGATACAGCAATGACAGAGGAAATTAAATCCTGGCTGAAATAATCACGGACGTTTGTGAATTTACTTTCACTTTCAGTTGTGGTTTTAGTGAATTCTAAGGCACAGTTTTGCTTCTTTGTTTCCTTCTTTTCTTAATGCAAGATGCCTGTAAGACTTACATTTAGAAATGGATAGTACTGTATGGATGCTATAATGTCGCCACTGGAAACTTTTATTCTGTAATGTGGTGTTCAGGATTATTGGTTAACTATGGTAAATGTCATTTGACTTTTTTGAAAGGAGGAATATCTTTCCACTTTTTTTTTTACAACAAAGTAGCCCCAGGGGTTGGACTAAATCTATTATTTGAGGAATAGAGGCTTTAAAAAACCATTAGAGGCGTATCACATTCAACCACTCATTATGTGTGGTTGCCTAGAATTCTCAATAAGTAGTTTTGGACACCCTGTATGTGTTATTTAATGCTACTCTTAAACATTTTTGATAACATTGGCTGCAAAATGATGTCTGATGGGCAGATAATATAAACATCAAAATTACCATTCCAATGGAACAGAGAAGTATGTGCAATCTATCCTCTCCAATTATATGAAAAGTGTTTTTTCAAGTTTGGGGCTGTAAGATTTTCATTTAAGTATACATAAATTGCTCCCTGTGATATTCAGCTTCGCCATCAGTTTTGTCCAATATTTTATTACTTACTGCTACACAATAATAAGGAGGGAAAATAATCAACTTTAGCTCTTGGGGTTTGACTGCAAAATCTTGAGTCCATTTAGCTTGGATGTAAAATTAAAGAGCACTGAGGCTTATTCAGAATTGGTAACTACTACTGTTGTTCTGAACTGTTTTCTGTGGCTAATTGACCCTGTTTGTCAAGGCTGCAGGAGTTTTAGGGAGGGATAGGAGAGGGGTTGGTTGGCAAACTAAATTGGAGTGAACAGAAAAGAAGGGTGCAAATTTCATCTGACATTTGAAGGGGGGGGAAAGGAAGTTTGTGTAATTGATGGAGGCGGTTTAATGGGGTTTCTCTTCAATTTCCTTTTCTTTCTCCCTCCCTCCCTCCCTCCTTTCATAAAGCACCACACTGTTGCAAGGAAGTGTTGTCTGCTTTGAAAAGAAGGGGAAAGTGGCAGTAGAGCAACAAGTCAATGTGAGTAAATATGACTGGAGGCTTTTTGAAAAATAAAGAAAAATAAAGATTTATTTCAGAAACACATATTCAATTTCTTTCAAGCAAGAACAATATTCTTTGTGAAGTTCTTGCAGATGTAATGGAAAGGTCTCGTACTTTGCTTAGCAGAAGGATGGCCTGGGATACATCAGTCTTCACTCATTCATTGCATGAACTCTCAACTCCTTAACAGTCTTCTTGGTTTCCCACATTTCAGGAAGCCCAGGGGAATATATCATTGGGTAGCCCTCCTAGGCCACTCTTCCTGATTTAGCATTTGCGCAGGCTGCAGAAAAACAGTGACATGTAGAACAGAAATGGTTTCTCTTGATGAGCAATTCTGGCATAATTCCTGTGAACATTTGATATACCTTGTTTTCCAGCAGCTTTTGCCAAATATAATACACTTGTATGCATATATTTCCATAATGTATATACTTTCACATTCATTTTTCAGAATGTACACATTGGGTTATTTTCCCCAAATATGCATATTTTATGCATTTTCATGTTGCAAGCTGTACTGAAAAACTCAAGTATGGATTTAGCCCATACTGGAGTTTCAGGTCTCTTATGAATTTAGGAAGTATGTACTGGATATGCTCATATTAAAATACAAAGAAAATGAATTTCCTGCCATTCCTACTGGCTTTTCATCAATTTCTACTAATTGTATTGGAACATATATAACTGTTATTAGAATTTGTAGGTGGCAAGGTTGCAAGTCAGTAATTTTACCAACTTAGTAAAGAAAAAAATGCCATTATTTTCCACTAACTAATAGACAAAATTCCACAATACTTCATTATATTTTACTATTTGTATGTTGTTTTGCACATCTGATTAGTTCACAATCATAATCTAAAATTGGGGCTGTTAAGGCAGTGAAACTTTCTTTCAATAGCTTAATAAATGTATACTGTGCTGCAAATTCTCTGAAATTCTAATTTTACTCAAAATTGGTAATGTAACAATTCCTTCCTTTTATCTATCTTCTGTATCATTACTTTCTTAAGTTCTTCCACATCAACAGGTAAATCTTAGGGTTAGACTCCTGTAGATTCTTTTGTTATACAGTATTAAAACATAAAGTGGAAGCGAACCTTTAGCACTCTATTTTCATTATGCTATTCTTCAAGCAGCTACATAGACAGGAATTGCTGTAGCCATGCCACTTGGAAGGCCAGCTTCAAGTGAACTTAATCCACATGTCCATGGACCTAGTAGTTCATCTATTGAACACAAATACTATTTATTTGGGTCTTTTGGTCATAATAAGCATTGCAATACAATACTAGTTGGTTGTATGAACTTATCAATTTTTTTAATAAACTGAAATTAAAAAAACACAGATCCATGTCACCTTTGGCCATTTTAGATATATTCCCATTGTCTTCTCTACTACCCATTGATGACCATTGCCTACAGCCTATCATTGCCTCTATTTTCTGATGTCACAGTTAGCTAGTCTTTATATATCCAAACTTCTGCATACAAGTGGGAGTGAAATAAAAAAACAACAACCTTGAAGGAAAAAAAACCCGTTAAAATTGGGATATGGTCAAGCAGAGGAGGAAGAAATGCTCCAATGATGATTATGCATATTCAGTGGAAAGGGATCCAAGCTGTTTTGACAGGGAAGGGAAAACCTATATTGTAATAAAGGGCATAGCTGATAGACTGGAACAGTGAACAGAAACCCACTGATTTCAAGTGCAAAATTGGTTATATATATTAATTTTCTCCAGAAGGTTAACTTATTTGTCTATTGTATTTAAAAAGGACAAAATGTTTAAAATGACTTTTAAGGTACCCCTGGAAAATGTGGGCAACATGTAAAACAGTCATGCAAAGCACATTAAAACTTGCTATATCATAAAGACCTAAAGGATCTATTGTAGTGTTAGCCTTTGGGGTTGTTTGCTTGAAATGTCCGTCTGATTTCTTTCTGAATTTTTTAAAAAAATTCTGATGCCAGAGAGGGAAAACCTGGCATTGAGTCACAGTTTTAATGCATAAATAAATACAGAGTCTAGTAAAATGAATGCAAAACAAATGCACAATGAAATCATCCTGGATGTAAACTTCTCCTGATTAGTAGCTAAGAATGGAGTTAGGACAGGATGAAAATGTCACTGCTTTAACTGTGTGTCATCTGTTTTGTAGCATCCCCATGAAAGATCCACAGATGCAAAGCACTCCATCATATGTGTCAGGGAAGTTTGAAGTGTTTGAGGAATTTCATGACCTCAGGACCAACAGTGACTTGGAGATAGACCCCACAGATGCTAAGCATGCAGTGGGGACACCAGGAGTTGAAGAAAAAAAAAGAACAAGGAGGAAATAGAATCAAGAGCATAAGAGCAAACTCGGTTTTGGATAGAAGCTCTTCCATGTGGGTTCACATAAACCTCAATTCTTATTTCTGCAAAACAGAACATTCAAAAGCCCAAGACACTGGGAATATCCAAACCTGAGTCTCTTGATGCTATAGCATCTGCCCCATTAAAACCTTTTTATCTTGCAGATCAACTCCTGGTGACTTCATGGACATGTCCATGTACTATGGAAGTGGTTTGCCGTTGTCTTATTGAGACTTTTTTTATGTTTTCTGATTGTTGTTTTTTTACTTCATAGTCTAGCCTACATCTCTGAGATTTCCTTATGTATTGCCATCCAACCAGGTATGCCTTCAAAGTTGACTTTGAAATCAGCTAAGATCAGCTAAGAGCTACCATGTAGTTGGACAGTGAAGGGGTAGGATCTGAGAATAGAATGCCGCTGCCAAGTTAAACATTTCAGACCTGTTGCAATCCATGCTGGAGCAAGTTGCTCACTTGTTCCATGCTGCTGCCAAAACCAAAACTGGGATAGATTCAGAACAACTATTGATAGCTGGGGTCCAAAGCTCCTTGCTCTTTCAACTTGCTTAAGGATTAGGACCTTAATGCACTATGCCAATCTACATTCTTGGAATTTATTTTCTTACCATTAATGTTGCATAATTTCCCCCATCCTATGTTAATTGAGGTTTCATTCACAATCTTAAGGAAGACTCATGTATATAGCTGAAACCAGAAAAGGGGAACACACACAAACAAAAGCCAATAATTATCCTATTATACATATATATTTCCCTGTTGCTAAGGGCCTTGCTTCTAATTCATGCCATGTGGTGAAGATTTTTTAAAATGTATATTATAGTTCTGTTATACTGACGCTTGATAAAAATCATATGAATAGTTGTCTTGGACTAATCATCCCACTGAATTCAGCACTGCTTATTTCAAAGTCAACATGGACTACCTTGGACTGCAGGTCTGCTAATATTCAGAAAGTTAAAAGATTCTATTGTTCTTCATAATGTGAAATTGTGTTATAGTTTATTTGGGTCAATGCCTTGAGACAATATAATAAAATTGTTTAATTCCACACCACAGGGAATTGCTTTGAGTGTTAATCACTTCTTCATTGGCTGTGATTTTTACTTTGGATAGAGAAAATAACTAAATGTATCCTGCAGTGTAAAGACAGGCTCAATTTTATTGTAGTTCTTGTTATTACCACCCTATAATATCATGCTAAAACTTTCAATCCTGTCCGCAGCTTAGCTGCTGGCATGCTGGGAGGAAAGCAGCACAAACTGCTCTAAGATATAAGAGGGTTTGCCAAGCAATCAGGGAATCCCTACTGGAACCATGTGTCACACATATATTTGCAGACTTGGTAGACTTGCATTTTCCTTGCCTTCCTTTTTTTTCAAATAATTTTATTAGAGATTACAAATAGAAAATATAAAAACTAATACAGACTACAAAAATACCTAAGAATAAAAAAAGTGTGAAAAAGAAAAAGAAAAAAAGGCAAAAAGAGATAACTTCCCCCTTCATCACAAGTATAAACAACTTTGGTAACTTATCACCATCTCATAAAATACAGCATAGACTCTCTCTCTCTCTCTCTCTCTCTCTCTCTCTCTTTATTTTTCAAATTTTGCCACCGCCCATCTCCCCCCAGAAGAGGGACTCTGGGTTGTTTACAATAAAATTAACAAGTTAAAAACAATAACCATAAATAGTATATAAAATATAAATACAAATACAACATATAAATATAAATATAAAATAAAATAAAAACCCCATATCTTCATCTCTTAACTAAAAACAAAATCCAAAACCCTCATCATTCTTTCCTTATCAGCAAAAGTCCAGTAAAGGTTACCAGATATAACTAATTATCTATTTTAATCTTGATCAAATAAGCCAACCCTGTATTCCTTCCTTGAACTTTTAACTATTTTGATTTTAACCCCTTCAAATAAAGTTAAAGTTTTGGAAGATTCCTTGAGAAGGGACAAAATAAAAAAAACTGAAAAGAACTCAAGCTCTGGGACTTTATTTGAAGGGCCATTTTTGTTGTCTTTCTAATGTGAACTACTTATCGTTAGCTGGGTGAGAATGCCAACTTTTTGGGTGTATTGAATAAAGTGTAATGATTACTCATCTTTGGAATGGAGTAACATACCCCAAAAATCAATTGACTTATTGAGTATGATGGGAATTGTACTAGGGGAGCATATATGACTGTCCTATTTATTCTGTTTTATTTTTTCAGTTTTTCATAGATTTGGGGAATTCAGATCTTTATCTTTAAAAATATTGTAGACTTCTTTCTTACCATATTATTTCACCTCTTTTAACCACATTATTATTATTATTATTATTATTATTATTATTATTCCATTAATATATACATTTTTGTAATCTTTCCTTTTCATCTTAATCAAAACCATGTAGGCTGTAGTCCTCTACTACCTTGCCCTTTATTATAGATGAATACTCGTTTATGACTTGTTGTCAGTGACAATCTTCTACAGATAGCCTTCTTCAACTTCAGCTTTCTCCATAAGTGTGGGATCCATTCCCAGAATCTCCTGGCAATCATGGCTATTGCTGAGAATTCTTGGAGATGGTCCACACATCCAGGAATGATAGAGATGATCTATTTGAAGGGATGACCAGTCTTTGTCAGCTTTAAAGTGAAATAATCCTTCAAAGAGAGAATAAGATGGTCCTTGAAATTGTCCATCAGTACTTAGGATCTGGATAGCAGACTGATCAGGAACATAAGCCACCTAATCATAATTGTTCCTATGGTGAAATTTTTACACTTTGATATTCCTTTCAATAATGTTGTGCCTGATCTGCATCTATAAAAAGATGTACTGTATGTATATTCAGGTCACTGTTTCCTAAATGTATATTAAAAGTATACATTTTTGTGTCCTTAAAAGTGACTTTTGCAAGTACCTGACTGTACACTAAAAAATAAAGAGTGATTAAATTGCCCATATAACAGCACAAAGTTTAGAAAGGGGAGAAGGCTTAATAATTGCTCTATCCAGAAGGGTTTATATGTTGAGTTTGGCCTAAGCCTTTCCATTTAATTTGACTTGCAAGGAATCCCCAGGTGCAGCACTTTCCATTTAAAAGTAAAAAGCTTTTATATCCTTGCCTTTGTGAAGAGTGAGAGGATCTTAGCAGTAGGAAAGACTTAGATATGCCTGTCTAAGAATTTAGAGTGATAAGGAGAACTAAAAATAGTATGGAGAATTGTTTCCTTCCAGGATTATGAAATGTATATATCTTTTCTTTCTTTCATTAAAGCTCAGGACATTATCAGGCAGGCCTGTCAAGTAAAGTCACTGTACTTCTGGTTACTCTGATCCTTCTTCCCAATTCTGCTTTTCTATGGCAGAGCCCATGCACAAGCAGGTTTTGAGACAATTAAAGATCATTAAAACATACACAATGATCACAGCAAATGTGTAGCTAGCTGGTTTTGGGCAGTTTACAAGAACTCATGTTCTAAATCCCCAAACCGTTTAAAATTCTAAAACAACATTAAAAATGAATGCTAAGATTTTTAGAGTTGTAAAAAGGATGAGTAAAGAAAGAGTAGACTCCTAAAGAAAGGACCAGCCTCAAATCCAATAGTAGTTTATTCCATAATTTGAGAGATGCCCTACAAAAAGCAGAATTTATAGTGGATATTAAATATATCCCCTATATATATATACTGTATATAGTGTGTGTGTGTACTTACATATTTACATAAACTATATCAGGGGTGGGCAACGTCAGGCCCATGGGCCATATAAGGCCCGTGGGGCTCCCGCCTAAGGCCTGCAGGGCTCCCGCCCACAAACCCTGCCCTTTCCACACGATTGGTTCCTGCCCGCAAACCCCGCCCCCCAGTGCTGGTGATTGGCTGCTGCCCGCACACTCTGGCCCCCGGTCTGTGGAAATCCCAGAAACCCTGCCCCCCAACCCCCCGGTCCCCAGTTATAAATATCCAAATGGCCCTTGGCAGAAAAAAGGTTCCCCACCCCTGCACTATATGGTATGATATGCAGACGGTACCACACTGAAGATGTTCATTGGTTCAGTGTGATGAAGAGCCTGACTCTACACGTACAGACTGTGATGTGTAATCAACTAGATGCTCCAGATGATTCGGAGGCATCTACATGTCAGCCAAGTTTCTCTGAAGCAGCCAATGGCCCTTTACCCCTGGAGATCAGCAGCATGACTTGGAAGAGGGAGGGGATGTACCCAGCTCCTCATATGTTGTGGTTAACAGTTGAAGGAAACACCTCAGCTGATTGTCTGCATTCTTTTCTCCCTTATACAAGTAAATACGTAAATAGCAAATATGAATTAAGTAGAAATATCATCTGAATTGTTATTTGGATTAGAATAATAAATTGTGCAGTTTGTACTGTTTGGATTAATTATGAACTGAGCTTCAGAGTTCAGGCTGCTTTGTAAAATAAGTACACACTAGACTGTGTTGTTCTCTCTGCGTGTTTGTGTGTGTGTGTGTGTGTGAAAGAAGTATCTTTCTTGTCATTACATTTCAGTTAAAGTTGTACTGATAAGGACTAGTTTTGTATTTCATTAAATTCTTAATATTAACCTCTTAGGCTTCTTCAGTTATGCAACTTGTTCTACATACTGGTTAAGAATGCGAATTAATATCAAGCCAGTTTTGACCCAAGATGAAGGGCAATTTTGAATCAAACAGAAGATTTGCCCAGTGCAAACTATTTCACCTGGTATAGCTAAAATTATTGTTTGACCGATGGAATACCCAAAATTTGGTATTTCCAAGATTCTTAAATTAAGTTCTGCAAATGTGGATTTTATTGTTTGAAAACTGAATATCAAAGGGAACCTAGATTTTGCTGAGGGAGAAATGGAATAGCTGTTTGCTCACCATCTTGTCACCTTGTATCCCACACTATTCCATCTTTCTGCATCAGTGCAGAATGCAACAGGAGTCAGTATAAAACTACATGACAGTTAAAAATGTGAATGTGAACCAAGCCTTCATTGTATATTTGCTGCCTGTCTAGTAATAGACAGCTGGCTAGAAATCAGTGTGTCCTAGAGGCAAAGAAAAAAAAATAGCAAATGCTCCAACATTTCCTGGCTTGACAAGGAGAACAATTTACTGTGGGGTGTTTCCACTCTATACAAGAGGAAGCCTGACAGTGAGAAAAAAATAAAGATTTGATAGCTTTTTAAATATTAAAAATCCATGTTTTGTATCTAAGTTTTGAATCACTTTATATTTTCCCCTTTTCATTCTCCCATGATGGCTCATTCTTTAGAACAAAACTCTTAGTTAGTGAAATTGAGCTAGTACAATGGGGAATAATAAACTATTAATGTTTCAGTCCTCTTAGTTTTGCCTCAGTTTTGTGTTCTAGACTAATTGGAGAAGAATGATGGGAAAATACATCCTGTAGTGGTATTTCTTCATAAAATGAAAAAAAATCACTTTCTTCCATTCTTGGGTTGGTAACAGATGTTTTGTTCTTTGTATTAATATTAGGGTTTTTTTTAAAAAAAATTTCTCACCGTTGCATCATTATTTGGCTTGGGCATATTGTGAAATACAGTGTACAAATGCCATATATAAAATGTGATATCAGATTGGGTCAAGAGTTACATGAGAAGAGCTCTTCATAGGGAATGGGATAATCTTTAAGCAGAGGTGGGCAATATCATTATTTCCAGATTACTACAGCTGCAATAGAAGAGAATATTTGTAGCTCAGGGTTGAACTGTGGAGTCCTTGGTGCTCCCTGAGCTTTGGTTGTTTGCTTGCAGACGTTTCATTACCTAACTTGGTAACATCATGAGTGTGAGTGAGCATGGAGTATGCTGCCTACAGCTCCCTCAGCCATAGTAAGGTAAGTGATGATGCAGGTTACAGTTCAACCACATCTAGAGGACCACATTTGTCATCTTCTGCACCATAATGTAGAAGTAGACAAACGCTTTCAATGCCCAGTCTGTTTTTCAGTGAAATGCGTGTATTGTTATTGTTTCTTTTTGAGGGCCCCTCCCCCCAAATTCCCTGTGAATAATCTTCATCTTAAATGAGTATGAAAGTGCAGGAAAAATAATACCAATAAAACAAAATTCAAATAAAAAAATCTGGTAAGAGAACTGCTACTGAAGATTTTAAACACAGTAGTGTATCCTAGTGCAAAAAGAGGGTCTGGTTTTGTAGTATGCAGGGATTGCTGTAACTCAAGTATCTTAGGGGCCCAAATGATAGATTTCCTCATGCTGCTTAAACAGAAACTATTTGTTTTTTTTCTTTAATAAGAATGTTGAGAACATTTTGCTATTGCTTTTTGCCAATGAGTCAGCTGAGAGCAAGACAATGTTTTACCACAAAGTTTGTCGACTAAATAACCTAATCAAAATATTATTAAACAATTATACTGCCGTAGGCTGTTTAATGAAGTGTTTTCAGTGTGGTTGGAACGTTAATAGCAAGAGTATTAAGCTGCTTTGTGCTCTGTGTATCAAACAACCCCAAGTATTGTGAACCTATTCAGTGCCAAAGAAAATCTGGAGCATTGTTGAGAAATAATGTATTACTTTAACCAGAATCTTTCTTTCCATGCCTGTTGGCCAGTGAAATAAAGAAGAAAAATGTTTAAACCTCCCATCATAATGAATTGCATAAAAACTGGGGGCCATTTCATGTATTCTCTATGGCAGGGCTTTCCAAAGTTTTCCCGCGGTGACACACCAACAGTTGTTGGTGTGTCGCCGCGGGAAAACCCGGAAGTGCCGCCATTGTGGCAGCGCACAAAAACCCGGAAGCGCTGCTGCCGCTTTCGGGTTTTTGCACGTCGCCGTTGGTGTGTCGCCGCAGGAAAACCCGGAAGCGCTGATGATGATCAGTGCTTCTGGGTTGTGTGGCGACACACCAGACTGTGTGTGGCAACACACTTTTGTGTCACGACACACAGTTTGGAAAGCTCTGTTCTATGGATTTGTTGCTGAACAGTATGCATTGACATAAACCTCAATCCAGTTTAGGTCTCTGATAATCCTACCAAGATCATAAAGGAGATTCCAAGTACAGGTTTTCCCACTGATACATCATGGGTGGACTTCAACTCTCAGAATCCCCCAGCCAGCAATATGTTCCCAGGCCTGGGGTTAAGGTGGTTGTGGAGCCTCTGTAAATCCTTTTCTGGATGTTATTTATGTGATTTTCTCCAAGCTGTCATGTTTCTTTTAAATGATGTAATCTTTGAAATTGTCAGAGCTCTGCAGATCTCTGCCAATATCTTAGATAAGGACGTATAGTCAGGGCGGTGTGAAACAGACACGGAAGAGGCGCCTGCCTTTGAAATAGACGATTCGCACCTAAAGGGGCCAGTGCCAGTACACATCTCTACAAATGGATGTCTGAGCACCCTGGAGCCATAAACTACACATGTGAACATCAAAGGACCGTGGGGAGGGGAATGTTTAAATGTGACATGCCATGCTTTGCTTATTCATTCAAGTCTTTGTTCGTGTTAGCCTTCATGTCTTGTAATAAATCCTTCTGCTTCTAAGAAACCGCACGTCTGTGGTTTACTCTAGAGTAAGGAGATTTCAGGCATCAGATGGAACACCTTACATAAAGACTTGAATGAAATTTTGACCACGCATCCCGAGAATTACTCTGAGAAATCAGCGAGCTTCCCGGTTGAAAGTGGTCATGCATCCAGCACAAAGTTCAGCACCGTGGAATGGAATGGAGCCAGTAGACGAGGCAGAAGCTTTTGAAGCACTGCAGCGAGAGGAAGGAGACTATGCAGAAACTTTTGAAGTGGCCGGAGCTAGCTCGTTAGATGCCCAGACGATGGCAGAGGCATTGCAGCGAGCAGAGGAGGACTATACCGAGACCACCAACAGGCGGGAGAGACAGAAATCCCAAAAGAAGGAGGTAATCAAAACTCCCCCCCTCGAATCTACAAAGCCTAAGCTGGCGGGATGGTCAGTCGCGGTTGGCGAAGGGCTAGAGAAAGAGAGAGGGGGATAGTGAGCGAAGAAGAGAGTTACCCCAACCCAGCGCATCGAGGTCCTGGAAGCACAGATGTCACGATTGGAATTAGACGTGGGGGAAATAAACAGTAAATTGGACTCCATGGGGGTGGCCATGGGGAAGATGCTAAAAACCCTGGAAGGATGCAGGTGGACGGCACCGAGCCCAGTAACCTCTGAAAGGGTGGAGGAAGCAAGTGAGACTAGTGGTGAGGGCGATGAGGAGAAAGAAGAAATTCGTCCTTACAACCGACAGCCAGTGACCCCGGCCTATGACTAACGCAGGATCCCGCAGTGGCCCAACGCACCGAGTGGCATAGGTGAATTGAACATAAAATTCGATGGGGACCCTAAAAAATTGACATGCTTTTTAACGCCGTGGGACAGGCCTTTGCAAAGGGGCGCCATGGGAAGGAAAGCAACAGCCCGACAATGCATCTAAAGGTACAATTAAAAACTTTGGTTGGGAGGAAGAAATATTCGAGGGTGGCAATGTTAGACTCTGGTTGCTCAAGATGCTTAATGCACCCGAACGTGGCTGACAAGATGGGACTGAAACTTTTTAAATTAAATACGCCCATCACATTTTGCCAATTGGACGGTTCAGAAATGAAAAGGGGGCCAGTGGAGCATTTCACAGAAGAAATCCAAATGACTCTTGGGACTCACGTAGAGACATTGAGGTTTATTGTGGCTCCCATTGCAACACGACCTATTGTATTAGGACTGAAATGGCTAAGAACAAGAAACCCCAGGGTGGATTGGGATTCTGGGGAAATTGAATTCATTGACGGGACTTATTTAGGGATGGACAATGAGAGAACTCCGGGTTGCTTAGAAGTGGGGGCAGCTGGGATAGAACTTTGGGATGAGGATCATGAACAAGGGGGTGGCACTATTCTGGACAGAATCCCGGAGAAATACCTCCCCGTGGTGGAGGTGTTCGGCAAACAGGAATGTGAACAAGCACCCACACACACACACAGACAGTCGGATGCAACTGTTGAAAAGGTGCCTCAGGGGACCTTTTCCTAAGCCCAAGATGTATGCCATGACACAAAAAGAACTACAGGAGCTTTGCAAATTCATCAATAAAAATTTGGCGCGTGGATTTATCGAACCAGCTAATTCCCCCCTAGCAGCCCCAGTCTTATTCAGGAAGAAAAAAGACGGGTCCCTCCGACTTTGCATGGACTACAGGGGGCTCAATGCAATTTCGATTACCAACCAGTATCCCCTCCCATTGTTGAAAGACATGTTAGCCCAACTGTCTAAAGGGATGATTTTCACGAAATTAGATGTAAGGGAGGCTTACTATCGTGTCTCACTCGCTGGATCGTCACCTTGTTGTGGTGAGTGGGTTTGTGTGTTCCCAATGAACCCTGTGAGGGAAGCCGTCGGGAGTCATGTACTCCTGGTAGGGTCACCCATGGCGGTAAGGTCCAGGGGGAGGAACCAGACAAAGAATGATCCAAGAAAGTCCTCAACGGCAGAACAGGCGGAAGATAACAAGGTATATTGTTACAATGGCTGCGAAGGCAGATGAAGGCTGCAGCAGACAAAAGGTCACCAATCGTCATGGTATCCATGCCATTGGATTAGAGCCTTTTTCTGTGAAGGTTGTGTGCTAATCATTGTGCACCGATCTCCACACATAAAACAAATTCACGCACAGGCGTCTTCCAACCACACCAAACCCAAAGCAACCAAAAGTCCCATGGCGATTGACGAATGGCAACGGGGGCAGGACTGTGAAATCCGGAAGCTCCTAGTCATGGACCAGCACATGGGTGGTGGATACAGATTCAGTCGCCCTGACTCAAGGATCGAGGCAGTTGAGTAGTTCGGCAGCTGTATCCACGACTGAGCAGCCCTATTTAGGATCCACTCTGCTCACCCCATATGGGGAGAGGGCTAGAAAAGGTGCCCTAAACATAGTCTGCCTCATTTTCTCCCTGACTGGATTACCGCGACCAATGGGGTCACCATCTAGCGGTCGTAAAAAACACATGAATTTTGGAACATGGAATATACGGACACTGCAAGACAATATGGATAGTGAACGACCTGAACGTAGGACTGCCATTATTGCAAGGGAGCTGAGACGTTTTAATATTGATATAGCAGCACTCCAAGAAACTCGAAGAGCAGGAGAAGGACAGTTGAAGGAAGAAAAAGGAGGTTATATCTTCTTTTGGAAAGGACTGCCTGAACAAGAACGACGAATACATGGGGTAGGCTTTGCTATCAAAAGCAACCTTGTGAAGCTCTTGTCAGAAGTTCCCACTGGGATTAACGAACGCCTCTCAACTCTCCGAATAAAACTCGCCAAAAACCAACAGGCAACTATCCTAAGTGCTTACGCACCAACACTACATGCAGATGAGGATATCAAGGAAAAAATGTATACCCAGCTGGACACCATCTTATCAGAGATACCAAAGGAGGATAAAATTATCCTCCTGGGCGATTTCAATGCAAGAGTTGGGCGTGACTTTGATTTGTGGCCAGGGATCATTGGGAAAGAAGGAGTTGACAACAGCAACGTGAATGGAATCTTACTTCTGACTAAATATGCAGAGCATAACCTTGTCATGAGTAACACACTCTTTTGACAGAAAAATAAATTTAAAACATCATGGAAGCACCCACGGTCAAAGCACTGGCATCTTTTAGATTATGTAATTGTCCGTGCTAGAGATCGCCGTGATGTACTTCTCACCAGAGCCATGACGAGCGCCGATGATTGCTGGACAGACCATTGATTAATTCGATCCACAATGGCCATAAAGATTGTCCCTCATCGTAGGCTCCAAGGAAGAAAACCAAGGCATAAAATGAATACACTGGCCCTTCAAGATTCTATTAAACAAGCTTGCTTTCAATCAACTCTCAAGGAACATCTGCCTATGGAACTTCCTGAAAATGTTGAGGAACACTGGGTTAAATTGAAGACTTCTATTATTTCAGCCTGTGAACAAACTATCGGATACCAAACTAAGAGACATCAGGACTGGTTTGATGAGAACGATAGTGAGATTGAACATATTATTGACAAGAAAAGGAAAGCCTTCCGGATATGGCAAAAAGATACTAACTGTGCCGTTAAGAAAAAAATCTACGCCAGTGCAAAGGCAGAAGTCCAAAGAAGAACTAGAGAACTTAAGAACATATGGTGGATAAAAAAAGCCCAAGAAACCCAACATTTTGCAGATGCTCATGATGCACGGGGCTTTTTTAATGCCATAAAGGCCATCTATGGACCAACAAACCATGGTACAAATCCATTACACTCAGTAGATGGTGCTAAACTTCTAAAGGACAAAGAGTCTATTGCACTGCGCTGGAAAGAGCATTACTACAATCTCCTTAATCGTCACTATACTGTAGCTGATGAAGTCTTCTTGCAAATCCCGCAAAAACAAATAAGAGATGAGCTTGCAGTACCCCCTAGTTTGGAGGAAGTCAGTAAAGCCAATAAACAAATGAAAAATAACAAAGCTAGTAGACCTGACGGGATTCCTGCTGAAGTCTTTAAAGAAGGCGGGCCTGAACTTACACAACAACTTCATAAGCTCATCGAAAAAATCTGGATGAGGGAGGAGATTCCAGCAGACTTTAGGGATACCATAATTATCACTCTCTTTAAAAAGGGTGATAGAACAGACTGTGGAAACTATCGAGGCATCTCCCTTCTAGCCACAGCAGGCAAAATCCTGGCAAAGATCATCGCAAACCGTCTCCTATCTGTATCAGAAGACATCCTCCCTGAAACGCAAAATGGCTTCCACCCTTCCAGGGGAACAGTGGATATGATCTTCACTGCACGACAGCTTCAAGAAAAATGCAAGGAGCAAAACTGCCCTCTGTACATGGCATTTATTGATCTGACTAAAGCTTTTGATACTGTAAATCGTACTGCTCTCTGGACCATCCTTCTGAAAATCGGATGCCCTGATAAATTTGTGAACATCTTACGGTTATTCCATGACGACATGATGGCAACAATCCTGAATAACAATGGCTCTCAAAGCGATCCATTTAAACTGGAACCCGGTGTTAAACAGGGATTTGTTATTGCTCCAACCTTATTCGCTATCTTCATCGCTATGATTATACATCTTGTTGAAGAGAAACTTCCTACTGGTGTAGAAATTATATATCGAACAGATGGAAAGCTTTTTAATCTTAGTAGGTTGAAAGCAAAAAATAAGGTAATTGCAACTTCTGTTATAGAACTTCAATATGCTGATGATAACGTAGTCTGTGCACACTCCGAGGAAGATCTTCAAACTATCCTAAACATCTTTGCAGAAGCATATGAAAAGCTCGGCCTCTCGATTAACATTAAAAAAACCAAAGTGCTTTACCAGCAAGTTCGAACCAATCCCTCAGCAGCGCCATCAATCCAGCTTAAAGGTGTGTCACTAGAAAATGTCGACCTCTTTTCTTATCTTGGCAGCCATCTATCTACAAAAGCTGACATCGACGCTGAAATTCAGCATCGCCTGAGCTCTGCGAGTGTAGCTTTCTCCCGAATGAAGCGTAGAGTGTTTGAGGATCGGGACATTCGCAGGGAGACCAAAATGCTTGTTTACAAAGCCATTGTACTACCAACCCTTCTGTATGCCTGTGAAACATGGACCCCCTACAAACGCCACCTCCAACTTCTTGGAAGATTCCATCAACGCTGCCTCCGAAAAATTCTGCAAATTACTTGGGAAAATAGGCGGACTAATGTTAGCATATTAGAAGAAGCGAAAACCATCAGCATTGAAACAATGATCATCCAACACCAACTTGGACTGGTCATGTTGTTCGAATGCCTGACCATCGTCTTCCAAAGCAGCTACTTTACTCCCAACTTAAGAATGGAAAACGGAATATTGGTGGAAAGCAAAAGAGATTCAAAGATACTCTCAAAGCTAATTTTAAAAAATGTAATATCAGCATTGAGAACTGGGAAGCCCTAACTCATGAGCATTTCAATTGGAGGTCAGCCTTTATTAATGGCGCTATGGACTTTGAAGAAGCACGAGTACAGGGCGAAAGGAAGAAAAGAGCTAAAAGGAAGGCACGTCAGGCAAACCCTCATCATGACCGTCTCCCACCCGGAAACCTATGCCCTCATTGTGGGAGGTTGTGCGGATCCAGAATTGGCCTTTATAGCCACTTACGGATCCACTGTTAAAATTTTACCTTTGGAAGACAATCTTACTCGGCTACGAGTGATCGCCAATGATGATGACTATTGTGTATGTATACGGGAGGGGGACGAGTGGAAAACAGCATTCAATTGCCCGCTGGGGTCATTTCAATACTGAGTGCTCCCGTTTGGGATTGCGGGAGGACTGGGAATTTTCATGAGGTTCATAAACGAAGTACTGTATGAATTTCTCTACAAAGGGGTAATTGTATATTTAGATGATATACTGATTTTTTCTGAAAACTTAGAGGAACATATGGAACTAGTCAAGAAGGTGTTAGAGAAATTACTGGAGGCAAAGCTGTATGTGAAACTTGAGAAATGTGAATTCCACAAAGATAAGCTACACTTCCTGGGGTACCGCATTTCGCATGAGGGCATTGAAATGGACCCAGAAAAGGTCAAAGCGGTCCTGGGCTGGCAGCCCCCCCGAACACACAGACAGCTGCAAGCATTCTTAGGTTTTGCGGGGTTCTATAGGCAATTTATTCAGGATTTCGCGCAGATTGCGCTGCCCCTTACTGACTTGTTAAAAACAAAAAGCAAGGGAGCTAAAGCAAAAGCCCAGCTACCAAGCACGAAACTAGTGTGGACCCAAGAATGTCAGGAAGCCTTTGACAAGTTAAAGGCGATGTTCACTGAGGAGCCCATCCTCAAACACCCAGAGGTAGACAAACCATTCGTTATACACACGGACGCATCGTTTAGCACAGTCGGGGCCATATTGCTGCAGGCAGATGACAGTAAGAAATTAAGACCCTGTGCATACATCTCCAGAAAATTCAATCAGACTGAGAAACGTTGGCATGTATGGGAGAAAGAGGCGTTCGCAGTAAAACACGCTCTAAGCACTTGGTGACACCTCCTGGAAGGGGCAGCAGTCCCGTTTCAAGTGTGGACTGATCACAAAAACTTGGAAGCTCTCAAATCCCCCAGAAAACTAAATCCCAAACACATCCGGTGGGCAGAGTTTCTTAGCAGGTTCAATTTCACATTGAAGTACTTCCCTGGGGGGGGGGATTACTTGGCGGACGCGCTATCGCGTCTGCCGCAGCATGAAAGCAAGATGGAGGAAGTTATTGAGTCACTCATCCCTTCCCAGCCAGGGGAGGCTCAGAGTCAATTGGCACAAGCTGATAAATTGGAGGGAAATATGGCGATCACTCGCAGTAGCGCGAAATGCTTGGCTGAGAGCGACCTGTTTGCAAGCGAACTGCGAGTAGCAACAGTGACAGACACATGGTGGGGGGAGAACAAACACACCCTTGAAGAGAAAGATGGGGTGGGGTGGAAAGACAATAAAGCATATGTCCCTGAGCCTTTCAGGCAAGGGGTTTTGAGCAAGCATCACGACCACAAAACGGCAGGACATTTTGGATTTGTGAAAACACTACACTTAGTTAGGCGCAAATTCTGGTGGCCAACATTGCACACAGATGTGAAAGCTTATGTGCGATCTTGCCCAGTGTGCGCAACAGCTAAGAGGAAAATGGGCAAACCCACAGGAAAATTGCAGGAAGTAGCAAACCCCACACAACCATGGAAGCAGATTGCCATGGATTTTATAGTAGACCTGCCTGTGAGCAACAAGAAAACGGCTATTTGGGTGGTCACAGATTTATTTTCTAAACAGGCACATTTCATTGCTTGCAATGGGATCCCAAATGCTAAAAAACTAGCTAGGATGTTTATTCAACACATTTATCGGGCTCACGGAACGCCAGAACGCATAATAAGCGATCGCGGCAGCACTTTCACTTGTAAGTTCTGGCGGGCTTTTTTGAAGTTAATTGGATCAGAACAGGGGCTTAGTAGTGCATTCCATCCGTGCACAGATGGTGCGAGCGAACGCATTAATGCTATACTGGAGCAGTACCTTAGATGCTACATTAATTACCAACAAAATGATTGGGCAGAACTGTTACCATTTGCAGAAGTTGCTTACAATAATGCGCTCCACCAAAGCACAGGGTTTTCGCCATTTAAAGTAGCTACAGGGCAGGATTTTGTAACTATCCCCGAGTTGGCAATGACCCAAAGCACAGAACTAGCGCAGCCACTGAAAGCGGATGAATGGATAGCAAAAGTAACCAGTAATTGGCCAATTATGGTGAAAACGCTGCAGGAAGCCAAAGCAAGTTACAAAAAATACGCAGACCGGAAACGAGAGAAGGAATGGGAGTTGAGAGTAGGGGATAAGGTGTACCTTTCAACAAAAAAACTGAGGGCCACACAACCGTCACGAAAACTGGCGCCCAAATTCATAGGTCCGTTCCCAATAACTGAAGTTATTAACCGAGTAACGGCTAAACTGCAGCTACCAAAGACACTAAGAAAGGTGCACCCAGTTTTCCACATTAGCTTGTTGAAACAGCACCACACTTCACAGCAGTGGCACCCGGAACCAGCAGAACCCGCCCCATTGTTAGTGGAAGGAGAACCACACTTTGAAATTGACAAGATTTTGGACTCCAGATGGCACAAGGGTCAGCTGCAATATTTGGTTAAGTGGCAACATCTGCCGATTGGGCATAAGGAGTGGGTTAGCGCAAAACACACATGCGCTCCCAAATTGGTAAAAACTTTCCATAGAGAGGTCCTGGACAAACCCCACTGAAGCAGGGGCTCCTACAGGATAATGTAAAATTTTTGTATTTTCTCGTTACAGGGCATGACTGAAAATGTGTAGCTAGTTCATTAGTTCATTAGTTAGCATGTTTTGGTGGGGAGGGGGGAATATCTTGGCCCGGGAGCATGTCAGAGCTCTGCAGACCTCTGCCAATATCTTAGATAAGGACGTATAGTCAGGGCGGTGTGAAACAGACATGGAAGAGGCGCCTGCCTTTGAAATAGACGATTCGCACCTAAAGGGGCCAGCACCAGTACACATCTCTATGAACAGATGTCTGAGCACCCTGGAGCCACGAACTACACCTGTGAACATCAAAGGACCGCGGGGAGGGGAATGTTTAAATGTGACATGCCATGCTTTGCTTATTCATTCAAGCCTTTGTTTGTGTTAGCCTTCATGTCTTGTAATAAATCCTTCTGCTTCTAAGAAACCGCAAATCTGTGGTTTACTCTAGAGTAAGGAGATTTCAGACATTGGATGGAACACCTTACAGAAATATTGTAAGCCACCCAGAGTCTTTTTAGAGTCAGGCAGCCTTGAAATCCAAAAAATAAATAAAATAAATCCAATAAATAAATATTTTAAAGTGTACGTTTTATTTTATTTTATTTGCTTTATTTATTATATCCTTACCTCTGATTTTTTCCAGTGACATGTATGACTGTTCCCATATTTTGTCCTCACAGGGAATATCTCAAGCAGATAATGTTCAAAAAGCTGAGACCAAGCAACAGTTCTGTGTTTTTTTTTTAATTAAATACTTAAATACTTACTATGGTCCTGCTTGAAAAATATTCAAGGCACATACTTGCCACTGTATTTTGAAAAAAGATATAAAACTCAATATATAAAATCCTAGTTAAAGTCAAAGGAGCTGAATCAATGAACCAGAAATCTTTAAAACCTTTTAAAACTGGGTGCCTGAAAATTAATAAAGTCATCATTAATTTAATATTTCAAGAAAAAAAGATTCCATTACCTGGAATACAGGGAAGGACCTATTCTGGTTCATCTAAATTCTGGTGGAAAAAACTAAGCACTATAGAGCCTTTAGAAGTGGCAGGTCCTTCTATTAAAATCAGCTAAAATGTTACAGAGACAATTTCATATAAAATAGTTGGAAAAAACTCCTGGGTGCAAGTGGCAACTTAACACTGAAGGAAAACTGCACAGAGAAGGACACAAAAATTACCCTGAAACCACTATGTGTCCACATTGTCCTTAAATGACAATTGCAACATAAATCTGTAGGTATGTGAGACCATAGTCTTAGGGTTAAATCATGTTGTTGTTGTTGTTCAGTCGTTTAGTCGTGTCCGACTCTTCGTGACCTCATGGACCATAGTACGCCAGGCCTTCCTGTCCTCCACTGTCTCTCGGAGTTTACTCAAATTCATGTTCATTACATCGGTGATGCTATCTAACCATCTCATCCTCTGCCGTCCCCTTCTCCTTTTGCCCTCAGTCTTTCCCAGCATCAGGGTCTTTTCCAGTGACTCCTCTCTTCGCATTAGGTGGCCAAAGTATTTGAGCTTCAGCTTCAGCATCTGTCCTTCCAATGAGCAGTCAGGGTTGATTTCCTTTAGGATTGACTGGTTTGACCTCCTTGCAGTACAAGGGACTCTCAAGAGTCTTCTCCAGCACCACAGTTCGAAAGCATCAATTCTTCGGCGCTCAGCCTTCCTTATGGTCCAACTCTCACAGCCATACATTGCTACTGGAAAAACCATAGCTTTAACTATACGGACCTTTGTCGGCATGGTGATGTCTCTGCTTTTTAATATGCTGTCTAGGTTTGCCATAGCTTTCCTTCCAAGGAGCAAGCGTCTTTTAATTTCATGGCTGCAGTCACCGTCTGCGGTGATCTTGGAGCCCAAGAAAATAAAATCTGTCACTGCTTCCATTTCTTCCCCTTCTATTTGCCAGGAAGTGATGGGACCAGATGCCATGATCTGGGTTTTTTTAATGTTGAGTTTCAAGCCAGCTTTTGCACTCTCCTCTTTCACCCTCATCAAGAGGCTCTTTAGTTCCTCTTCACTTTCTGCCATTAGGGTGGTATCGTCTGCATATCTGAAGTTGTTGATATTTTTCCTGGCAATCATAACTCCGGCTTGTGATTCATCCAGCCCGGCACTTCTCATGATGTACTCTGCATATAAGTTAAATAAGCACGGTGATAATATACAGCCTTGTCGTACTCCTTTCCCAATTTTGAACCAGTCGGTTGTTCCATGTCCGGTTCTAACTGTTGCTTCTTGACCCACATACAGGTTTCTCAGGAGACAGGTAAGGTGGTCTGGTACTCCCATCTCTTTAAGAATTTGCCACAGTTGGTTGTGATCCACACAATCAAAGGCTTTAGCGTAGTCAATGAAGCAGAAGTAGATGTTTTTCTGGAACTCTCTTGCTTTTTCCATGATCCAGCGAATGTTGGCAATCTGATCTCTAGTTCCTCTGCCTCTTCGAAACCCAGCTTGCACTTCTGGTAGTTCTCGGTTCACATGCTGCTGAAGCCTAGCTTGTAGGATTTTGAGGATAACCTTGCTGGCATGTGAAATGAGCGCAATTGTACGGTAGTTTGAACATTCTTTGGCATTGCCTTTCTTTGGAATTGGAACGTAAACTGACCTTTTCCAATCCTGTGGCCACTGTTGAGTTTTCCAAATTTGTTGGCATATTGAGTGCAGCACTTTAACAGCATCATCTTTTAGGATTTTAAATAGCTCAGCTGGGATACTGTCTTCTCCGCTAGCTTTGTTGTTAGTAATGCTTCCTAAGGCCCACTTGACTTCACTCTCTAGGATGTCCGGCTCAAGGTCAGTGACCACACCATCGTATTTATCAGGGATATTAAGATCTTTCTTGTATAGTTCTTCTGTGTATTCTTGCCACCTCTTCTTAATCTCTTCTGCTTCTGTTAGGTCCCTGCCTTTTTTGTCCTTTATCATGCCCATCTTTGCACAAAACGTTCCCTTGATATCTCCGATTTTCTTGAAGAGATCTCTAGTCTTCCCCATTCTATTGTTTTCCTCAATTTCTTTGCACTGTTCATTTAAGAAGGCCGCCTTATCTCTCCTTGCTATTCTCTGGAAATCTGCATTCAGTTGGTTATATCTTTCCCTTTCTCCCTTGCCTTTTGCTTCCCTTCTTTCCTCAGCTATTTGTAAAGCCTCATCAGTCAGCCACTTTGCTTTCTTGCATTTCTTTTTCTTTGGGATGGTTTTAGTTGCTGCCTCCTGTACAATGTTACGAACCTCCATCCATAGTTCTTCAGGCACTCTGTCTACCAGATCTAATCCTTTAAATCTATTCCTCACCTCCACTGTATATTCATAAGGGATATGATTTAGGTCATACCTGATTGGTCTAGTGGTTTTCTCTACGTTCTTCAATTTAAGCCTAAATTTTGCGATAAGAAGCTCATGATCTGAGCCACAGTCAGCTCCAGGTCTTGTTTTTGCTGATTGTATAGAGCTTCTCCATCTTTGGCTGCAAAGTATATAATCAATCTGATTTCGGTATTGACCATCTGGTGATGTCCATGTGTAGAGTCGTCTCTTGTGTTGTTGGAAAAGAGTGTTTGCTATGACCAGCGTGTTTTCTTGACAAAACTCTATTAGCCTTTGCCCTGCTTCATTTTGTACTCCGAGGCCAAACTTGCCCGTTATTCCGGTTATTTTTTGACTTCCTACCTTAGCATTCCAGTCCCCTATGATGAAAAGGACATCTTTTTTTGGTGTTAGTTCTAGAAGGTGTTGTAGATCTTCATAGAACCGGTCAACTTCAGCTTCTTTGGCATCAGTGGTTGGGGCATAGACTTGGATCACTGTGATGTTGAATGGTTTGCCTTGGATTCGAACTGAAAGCATTCTGTCGTTTTTGAGGTTGTACCCCAGTACTGCCTTTCCCACTCTTTTATTGACTATGAGAGCTACTCCATTTCTTCTAAGGGATTCTTGCCCACAGTAGTATATATAATGGTCATCTGAACTAAATTCGCCCATTCCTGTCCATTTTAGTTCGCTGATTCCCAAGATGTCGATGTTCAATCTTGTCATCTCATGTTTGACCACATCCAACTTACCTTGATTCATAGAGCTTACATTCCAGGTTCCTATGCAATATTGTTCTTTACAGCATCGGACTTTCCTTCCACTTCCAGACACATCCACAACTGAGCGTCCTTTCGGCTTTGGCCCAGCCGTTTCACTCTTTCTGGAGCTACTCGGAATTGCCCTCCGCTCTTCCCCAGTAGCATTTTGGACACCTTCCGACCTGAGGGGCTCATCTTCCGGCGTCATATCTTTTAGCCTTTTGATACTGTCCATGGGTTTTCTTGGCAAGGATACTGGAGTGGTTTGCCATTCCCTCCTCCAGTGGACCACGTTTTGTCAGAACTCTCCATCATGACCTGTTCTTCTTGACCTGACTTCATTGAGTTACGCAAGCCCCTTCGCCACGACAAGGCAGTGATCCATGAAGGGGAGGGTTAAATCATACAGCAGCACAAATTCAGTGGAGGCCATTCTTCCCCACCCCAACCTTCCCTCCTGATCAGAGGACAAACCATAAGCTGTTGCAAAGATGATATCCAGTCATAGCTTCCTATAATGGTAATTAATTTTTCTGTATCTGCACATGCTTTGCATCCAGCAGATTCCAGATCCAACGCCTGTCCAAAAACCTGGAGAACTGTTGATAATTAGTATAGATAATCCTGATGAAATGAGCCAATATTGAGACTCAGTTTCTCAGCTTTCTACTTCAAAAAATAAAGGCGATATGGACCTGATACAAAAGTGAACAGCATTATCTAATTCCTGACTGAATGCTGAAGAGCCTGTGTAGATAAATATGATTTGCCCATGGGTTCTGTTTACTGGTCCATGCAGAAATCTCAATGGAGAAGAAGCTGGGGTCTTGTAAGGGGTAATGAAAAATATAACAACAGGGACAATATTTCCCAGGGAAATCCAGATTATTCCATATTTCCTTGGGACCACACTAATCTTGCCATTCTGGGAGTGGTCAAGGCATTTTTCTGGAAGTCAATCTTCTGGAACAGGAAATGGTTTGGGGTTCAGCTCTGAACAAGTCTATCTCCCAAATGACTGGATTGGCATAATCTAGATGATGAATGCAATATTTTGCACAGATCTAGGTATTGCTTCTTCTCTATATATCCCACATATATGTATGTGGACACTATAGCTGTTTTTTTAAAAATCTTCATTTCTTTGCTGTTCTCAATGTTTGTCTTGCCTGTTTCTTGAAATGAACCATGAGAAGACTTCCAGGGAAGAAATGGCGACCTGAAGATGGCTCTGCTTTTAGCGGCAGAATGAAGAATAGGCCGAGCAGGCCGGCTCTTTGTAATTCCTCTCTGGACAAGGAGAGGACTTGAGATCACCCACAAGTGCTCCAGACAGTTGCTCCTCATGAAGAGACTGCAAGACAGTGGTCTCCAACAGGTTTGTAGCTCTGGGAGACAAGGGTATAGCCATCTTGTTCAAACTGCCATCAGCATATTTAAAAGGACACTGGGTTCACATACTTCCTTTTCGAATTACTTTCAGAAATTGCTTGTTAACTGCTTTTTAGCTATTAGGAACCTTTGGATCAACAGGTTTACAGCACTGGGTGAGTTTTTTTTCAATCCTTAGTGAAAGAAGCTTTAAATACAAGTTTAAGTACTTATTTTTTTTCCTTTTGGAATAAACAGCAAAAGGGTGATTAGAACTTTGATTTTGGAACGTTACAAATGGACTAAGGGTCCAGATGGGTTTGAAATAAGATTTTGGAATTAATTATAAGAATCCTTCCTGTGGGAAAATACTTTTGTTTTGAATTCTCTTAAAAAATTATAGGATGAGACTTTGAAGGTTGGACTCTAGAGGGAACCAGAAGGAACTAAAGATTGCAATTAAAGGAGAAGAACAGTTAAATTTGACTTACTAATACAAAATGAAGCAAAAATATTTTAACATTGGACATATTGAAGAATATGTTTGAATAATGGACTCAGAAATTAATTTTAAGAGTGTCTGCCTCTATAGATAGACTATGTTTAAAAGATATTATGGAACAAGTTTTACTGGACAAGTCTGAGACTGATCTGAAAGTAGATTTAAAAATGACAGGCTACAAGAATGATATGGAAAAAGATGCTACACTGGACATGCAAATGAAATGAAATGAAACTGGCTGATGTCTTAATAATTATAAGGGATATACAAATAACAAACCAAAAGAGTGACCTGGATAACTTTCCTATATTGGATTTAAAAGAGACCTGTTAAAGCTTTGAAGAATTTTGTGAGAAGGGACAAAGAAAAAATGAAAAGAAATCAAGTTTTAGGGCATTATTTGAAGGGACTAAAGATCAAGATTGTTAAAAGGAAAAGGAAGGAATATAAAGTTGGTTATTTGATCAGGGTTAAAACAGATATGTTGTTATCTCTGGTAATCCTTAATGGACTTCTGCTAATCAGGACTGAACGACGAGGCTTTAAGGATTTGTTTATATATAAGAGATGGGATATGAGAACAGTTCATTTGTTGTGTTTTAAGAGAAGGTGATAAGTTACTAAAATTGTTTATATTTGAGATGAAAGGGGAAATCATTTCTTTATATATTTCTTTTGTTTTTCTTTACTATATTCTTATTTTTTCTTTCTCTTCTATTTTTCTTTCTTTTTTTCTTTTCTGCACTATTTTTATTACTTTTTTAGTTTGTATTAGTTTTCATCTTTTTAATTGTAACTTTTAATAAAATTACTATAAAAAAAGAATGACGTGAACCATGAGAAATGTGTAGCTGTATTCTGAAGGGATGAGACACTGCAGAAACATTTCTGCATGTCTCGTTCTGCTTAGAATCTTACTGAATTGCATGCTCAGAAGTAAGTGCCATTGTTTTAATCTAATGAAATCAAATTTAACTTTTCTCCTGGCCCCGCTCTCTACTTATTGTATCGTGACATCTGCCATAACTTGATACAAGTATCTGACCTATCTCTCAAAAAAAGTTGTGCACCCTTGTTATGACTTGATGCAGGTACAAACAATAAATCACTTGCTTTTGTCCAATATAAGCAAATTTCTACTTATCATATTAATTAAATTATAATTTATGGCTAGAATAACTTTTGTATCTTTCTAAATGATTAGTGAGCATACATCCTTCTCCCCTGCTATTATGTGTGGTGGAGAATTAGACAGCCTGCTGCATATGTGACTGTCAACTTCGTTGAAGCAAAGCTCTAAATTGTATAGGAAGTTCTGACACATACTGTATGGCAGATTCCTCACTTAGGACTTCCTCCTCAGTTCAATGTATGGAAAGTAACTGGAATGGATGAAGATGTGAAGAAGAGTATGAGGGCCTGCTGCTTTCTAAGTAGATAAATGCCTGGCTAGAGTTATGGGGAATCCAGTTGTAATAGAGAAAACAATGGTTTTCAAGATGGCTTTATAGAAAGGTCTGTAGTGTAAACAAAGTTCACAATGTGAGACAATGAATATCTGGCCATACACACATGGGTGACATAATATGTATATCCAAAAAAACTAAATATTTCTTAGAAATAGGATGGGGCAAAAAAGGACCCCAAAGGAAAAAAGTGATTTGAAAGCAGTTAAGTAGCTTTGGATGCTATATATTCAAGCATGTTTACGGTACTGATGCAAAATTATCAGGGCTTTTTTTTTAATGTTATAGGCGCCTCATTTTCAATACTTACATAATAGGGGAATGTAATTTGGTTCTCTAAGTATTGGAAAAAGCTGAATTAGTTGTGTTTAATCAGTATAGACGGGTTAGAGTTTTGTTCAGTTTATTTTTGCAATAAGCTATGGCCAAATTTCACAACTTTCTTTATTAATTGGAATGGAGGTTTATACACACACACACACACACACACACACACACACAAATGTGGGAGAAACTTACAGACTTGCCCACCATTCTGTGCCATTAACAAATGCTATCTGTAATCGTAGTCAAGTGATCTCCAATTATTCTACCTTCATAATAGAGAAAGAATATTCTCTCGTTACAATGCGCAATGATCTTTAATATATTAAAAACCACACTGATTCTCTGTGGGAAGTTGCATACAAAGAGCTTAAGATGCTGATGATTATAATGAAAATACTTTGCCTGATTAATTATATTTTTCACTTCCTGTGTTGCACTGCAAGAGTGAAGAGCTGACAGGCAGGACCCCAGAGGATGCAAATCAGTGCAATTAAAAGAGAGAGTTTTAAAATTATTTCCTGAAAGATGTTATTTCCTAAGAAAACAGTGTGCTTTTCAGATGCAAGCACCACCAGCATGGGAGCAAAACACTGTGATATAACCTGGACTTCATACCAAGAGAAAGGTCCATGTGATCTGCCTTACCTACATCATTACACCATTTTCACATAACTTATATTGTGGAAATCCAACAGATCTACCATCAGAACAGCATCTAATTCCTTTAAATGAACCTTTAAATTACCTCGAGTGGGGCTGACTAAGCACCTCCAAGGCACCCAGGACATCCTCAAATTGTTCTACTGAAATACAAGAGTAAAAACATTGCTTCGGGCAGCATGTCCCTCCCCGCTAGCTTAGAGGGAGCGGGAGGGGGAAGAGAGGAAGATTTTGCCTTATAATCCACCTTTAACTTCGTTCCTCCCCTGCTAAGAGGGCTTGCTGAGGGTCCCTTCCTTGACAAAATGCCATCTACAGGGACCTTGGAGACAAAACGTCTCGTGATAGACCACTTCTATGGAACAGCATACTCCTGGTTATCTGGCCCTCCTTCACCTTATTGGATTTTGGAAGGGCTGTGAAGACTTGACTCTTGAGCAGAGCATTTGGGGATTAAGTCTAGCCTCATGGGGGGCACTGTCATGGTATGTTTCACATGACTGATGTTTTTAACCCTATGTTTTGGCACTCTGTAAGCTGCCCAAAGTCTATGAGGATTTGGCAGCATAAAAATCTCAGCAAATAAATAAATGGCCCCCAAGCCTTGTATTTCTCAGAAGAAAGTAAGAAAAAAAGAGTTTTCCTTTTCTTTTTTCCCTGCCACCAACAGGAATGTTACTGCCACTATTCTCAATTTTAAATGTCATTTTCTTCCAGCATTAACAGCACTTGTTTCCCATGATGCAATGGTTTTCCAATAACAGAAAGGTTACCCTGGGGGTAGGGGTTACTATGTGATAATTAGCTAGTGCTCTGAAGTCTGAGGGACGTTGCTTGGCACAACAAACACCTCAGAGACATCCAGTTGTGTCTGTGGATACTTCCTCCTCTATTTATGCCTCATTGTCTCACCGTAGCATCAATCTCTCTTGCATAGGCAGTGATGGATAGTTTTATATCTAGCATCTTCTATTTTTATCTGGTCTCCAATGCATGTAGCACCATAGCAACATTTGTGCCATAGGAGGTTTATTACTTGCAGATGTTTCCATTCAGCTTTTGCTTTTTTCCTCTTACTCTAATTCTTCAGAGACTCCTCTCTCAAGTGGCAAAGGTTTACAATATTTCCTGACTTTTGCTCCCATCAGGAGGGAAAAGCAGAGTTAGCCATGTTCTACTTTCAGCATAGCATATATAGTCCTTAGACAACTAGAAATCTGAAGCAAAAGCAGAGAGGCCGAAAACAAAGGCACACATCTCTGCTGCATTTTGCGGCCTGCAGCATGGATTCAGCCATGACCTCAGTGTTCAGAAAACACGGTCCTAAGAAAGTTTTCCAAACTTTTGTTATTGTCCTTTCTTATTAGCAGGCTAGGCATAGTGGGGGAAAAAAGGTTTATGGAAATTTCCAAGGAAGACTCCCCCTCTGAAACTCATATTTAAAAACAATCATAGGTTTAAAAACTCATATTAGGTATGAGTTTTCTGCTTTATTGAAAAATGCTGCTTGTTTCATAAAAACCAGATATGCAAGTTCCATATTTTATGAGATGAATTACAGTCCAGGTTGAAAGCCAGGGAGATTAGCGTGTTGGCCTATGATCAGAGAATTATGGATTTAATTTCAATGCAAACTTCACCAAGTGATCCTTGCCCAGTCACTATATTTTCTCACTTGGCTGTTTGGGGATAAAATAGAGGGGGAAGAACCATGTATGCTATGGGAATGAGAGGCGAGGCATAAATATGTACTGTAGCAGTTAGATACCACTCAGAAGCTTTTGGCTGCACTAGTTGGAGATGATAGGCAGGGCCAGGCTAACGTTGGCCAAAATCATTCTTTTGCCTTAAACTTTTGTAACAGTCTTTTAATGGGCATTGAGTTTGGTTTCTGACTCTCACACACACATTGGCACTGACACTATTGTAACAGTTCAAAAAAAATATATCCTGGCCTATAAAAACTCAAAGGTCTATTCTCTCATTTTGGTTTTCAATTTCTAAACATTGTAATAATTTCCAACCAAAAATAATGAGTGACTGGAGCTGTATGGCACCTCCTAATTGATATCCAATAGAGTGTTATCTAGACGTTTAGATCACAATGAATCTTAATGTCTCTTGAAATAAATGTAGGAGAGCCCTGTTAATCTATGGTGGCAAAAAAATTGAAGGAGTCTGGTAACACCTTTCCCAGCTAACAAATTTTATTAAAAGGTATAACAATATGGAATGCTCCACAACATTCCAATTTCTTGAAACAGATGTGTCTTTTATCCCTTCTTTTAAACAGCAACTCAAAGGTCAAATAGAAGCGAATTAACATGAGAGTTTTACAGGGAACGGGGTTTCCATGGGAGCTTTTATTGTTTAATTTCTTTCCAATCTTTGTATGTTAATTGGCTTTAGCACTTCATTAGAATGGAGAATGTGGGGGAAGACATGATAAAATAAAGGTACAAATGCTTTGTTGTTGGATATGTTCAGTTTGTGTTTAACCTTCTTCATAAAGCTGTATGAGAAAAATCTGGTTCATTTTCGCAGAGGAAACTGCTTTTTTTGTAGTGGGGGAGGGGGTACGTGAAGAAGGCCAATGAGATAATTATGTTACCAGAGTGGCAAAGTTGGAAATTTCACTTTCCTCTTTTGGGATACCATTTTTAATGTGTGTTTTAAAGTAGTATTCGGATGCTGAGGCTTCATGGGCCAATTTGATTCATTGATTGATTGATTGATTGATTTTCCAACAATTTTGAAAATTGTTTCAAAATTACACTGCCATTATTGTCAGCTTGCAGTCAAATTTCAGGAACACACTATTGGTCTAGAAACTCAGTCATCCATGCTGGGTCATTCAGGATCAATAAAATGAAGCACAGCTGTACACTCCGGAAAGTTAAACTGTAAAATTTGCTGCCAGCAAATATGGTAAAGGACGTCAGTTAACAAGGTTCCAAAAGGGGACTGGACACATTTGTGGATATTTGGACTATCCAAAGCTACTAGTCTAGACTGCTTTTCATTACCTCAAAAATCACAGGCAGCATGCCTTCAGTAAAAAGGGGTGTGGTGGCTCAGCGGGTAAGATGCCAGACTTGTCGATCGGAAGATCACAAGTTCGGAGGTTCGAATCCCTAGCCCCGTGTGATGGAGTGAGCTCCCGCACTCGCCCCAGCTCTTGCCAACCTAGCAATTCGAAAGCATGCAAATGCAAGTAGAATAATAGGTACCACTTCGATAGGTAGGTAACAGCATTCTGCATGCGTCATGCCGGCCACATGACCACGGAAGCGTCTTTGGACAACACTGGCTCTTCGGCTAACAAACGGAGGTGAGCACCGGCCCCTAGAGTCGGACACGACTACACAAATGTGCGGGGGGAACCTTTACCTTATGTTCTTATGTTCTTAAACATAATTGTTTACAAAACGATTTTGTAAACCCTGTCAATATCAGTGACCCTGATTTTAACTCTAAACCTAATTTCAATAGAAAATGAATTGTATTCATAATTTTATTTTTCTGTATAAAATTTCTCATAAATGGTTTCCTTTAGAATGCATTGTGTCTTTAATTGCCAATACTGTCAATAGCAACTCAATTAATATGTGACTAATTAAATATTAGTTATGTGAATAGAAGTCAGGAGTAACTGATTGTGAAGAATGCAGAAGGTTTAACTGTGTTTGTCTTAACTGGTCAGTCAGATTGGTTTTTGGGAAGAGAGACCCCCAAGCAGCTCTGTCCTTCTGTATGTAGGTATGTAACTCTTATATACATTATCCTTCTCATGTACAATTTAAAGTTTTGTATTACCTTAGGAACTCTATTTGGCTTTGATTAACAAAGAAAGGGAGACTTTTTGATGCTGACCTTTTGTTTTATACTTGATTGATTATTAGTGTGACATTTTCCCTTAATGTTCTTGCCCGCTGTCGTTGTTCATATAGCTCCAGCACTTTTCAATTATTTCTCCTTTGCCTTTTCTCCTGGAGTTACAGTAACTAAGAAAAGAAAGGAAATAGTTAGTAGTCCAGAGGACACAGCCTAGCTCATCTGGAGGATTACAATAGATGCAAGTACATACTATATGTAGCCATCAAAAGCCATTACTGGGAAAAAGATCAAGTGCTGACCTCCACCATCCAGGAGAAAGGAATTATAGTAGAAAGAGAAGGTAATGGTAAAAGAAATCAAGGATTTAATGAACCACTCAGTAACAGAAGTCAAGATAGAGTCTCAAGGGCTTCCCACCATTTGGTCTAAATAAGAACAGTATCTTTTATGCTATGCCTCCAAGTAGCTCTCTCTTTTGCATGTGCAGGACCTATTAATCGGTATACTTCTTTTCATTCCCCACCACCACCAAAAGCAAAGCACAAGAGCAATAGTTTACCTTCTGTTTATGATTATTCTAGAAACACCACCAGATGTAATCTAAATGGCATGACACATACTGTACGTAACACTCCCTGAAAAAAAAATCAGATCTACAGTTTGGAGATGCTTCTGGACCAGCCTTTTGCCACCTTTTGCAGGTGAGCCCTGCAGCATTTGTCCACCTTCTGATGAGGCTTTCCTTTCTCAAGAAGGCAGATCTGTCTACCATCAAACATGTTTCAGTCACATCAAGGTAGATCACGCTTAAGGTTCTAGGGCTGCTTAGGAATGCGTGTTCAATATGTTTTGTTTATTTTTAAATTTTGTGTAAACTTCCCTTCAGAGTTTTCCCACCATGGCATACGTTCAAGAAATTGAAATCATGAGGTGATTTTGGAATAATAATTAAAATATTCAATAAACTATGCAAAACTTTGAATACACAAAAGCCCAAGTAGTTAAAATTTTCTGTGCAGAATATTCATTTAAAATTAACATATTCATATAATGAAAGGCTTGTGAGAATAAAATATTTTTGCCTGGAGACAAAAAGATGGAAACATCAGAACCAGGTATACCTAACTGGGAAGGGCATTCTAGAATTGGGATGCTGCCACTGGGGGGGGGGGGGGATCTCCCCATGGAGCCCAGTGTGAGAGTTCATTCAGAACAGGATCTTTGAAAGTGATCTTACGAAAAGAAACGTTTTTCAGATACTGTGATTCCCAAGCCAGGAAGGGATTTATAGCCCCCTTGAACAGGGACAGGAAATGAACTGAGGCCAGTGAGGATAATATAAAACTAATGTAACATATTCATCACATGCAATTCTGGTCAATGCTATTGTTGAAGTATTTTGTGCTAACTGAAGTCGGGTAACTGATGCGGTTATGCATTACGTAGTGAGGCTAATGCTATCCAAGTAGGGTTATTGGTTTTATACCCATAGAGGACAATTGTGACTTTTATGAGAGAAATGGCTCTATCTATAAACCCAAACAAGAAACTTGTTTCCAAACAGGTAGAACACAGATAAGCCACCCACTAAGAGTAGCCTTAGTCTTGTATAGATTGAGATTTAATTACTTGGCCCATATCCAATCCATTCCCACAAACACATATTGATTAAGGATTTTCACTACCATACTTGGATCTGACAAAAAGTATTCTGCTGGCATTTTAAGAAAGGTCAGACAGTGCTTTCATGTAGATGTTGATACTGCAGCATCAACCTCTGAAGATGCCCATCCAGGAATGAGCAGAACCACCACAAATAAGCTCTATCCATACCTATTTCAAACAGCCTCTCTAGGAAAATACCCAGTCAATATTTTATTACCTGATACTATAAACTCAAATATACTACTATAAATTTAGACTCCATTCTGTTGCCAGATTTTTCCCTCTTTTTTTTTAACAACACCACCACCAACAAAAAGCTAGCAACCCTATGCAGATGAGAGGCACAACATAATTGTAGCTTAAATAGCAGAAATGGCATACAAATTCCAGAATGGGCATGAAGATATTTGGTGCAAGACAGATAAGCCCTTTCTATAAATGGGGGCAAGGCCCTCTCAGCCCTGGTTTGACAGGGAATGTTTTGAGGCCAAGAGTAAACTGATTAGGAAATTCAAATTATATAAAGAGAACCCATCTGAGCACTCCATCCAGGACTTTATGCTTCTGAAGAAACAATACTAACATCTATTACAAAACAAGAAAAGAGAATTGTTTCTGGCATCAATTGATAATAGCATCTCAAGCTGGAAATCCCATTCTATTCTGGTGCCGGATAGCTCCCCACCCATTGACAGGCCCCTCTCACTTCCCCACCTCTTACCTGCACCTGTGTGGGAGGACTACATTAGAGCATTATATGCACAAGAAGAGTCTCCTAAATTTGACTTAAATCTTAATCCTAACCTGATCCCTAATTGGGCTCCAGTTTCAAGTACTTATAAATCAGCTAAAGCCTGGTAAAGCTTTTTTTTTTTTATCCATTCAGTCATGTCCGATTCTTGGAGACTGCCTGGACAAGTCCCTGCAGTTTTCTTGGCAAGGTTTTTCAGAAGTGGTTTGCCATTTTCTGCTTCCTAGGGCTGAGAGAAAGTGACTGGCCCAAGATCACCCAGCTGGCTTTATGCCCAAGGCGGGACTAGAACTCCCGGTCTCCCGGTTACTAGCCTGGTGCCTTAACTACACCAAACTGGTTCTCAATTTATTGATAAGAGATGAGATATGGGAAGAAGAGATCTTTTGTTGAAATATCAGACAAGGTAATAAGTTACTGAAGTAGCTTGTACTTGCCTTGATGGAGGGGAAGTCATTTCTTTATATAACCTTTTTCTTTATTATTTTTGTTCTGTTCGGAGTATGACCACCAGAACTTTATAGAAATAGTTTTATTTATAAAAACTATTTACAAATATAAGTCCATTAATACAATTGAAGAGTACTGGACCAACTGGATGCACTTGGAGATAGCAGCTTTGCGGTAACACAACCAGGTTCTACAGCAAGTAACACGATAGTTCTGGACTAAGGATGCCAGGTACATGGGTTGGCTAGGAGACTCAGGTTCAGTTCTGGAATTACTGGGAGTGAGGCTGACAAGGCTGGACTGAAGTCTCTGGAACTAAGATAGCAAGATAGATGAAATGAGGTTCTTCTGAATTCTCAGGATAACTGGGCTGGATTCTCTGGACAAGCTGGGTGCTCTAAATGACTGGGCTGGAACTGCAAGGCAGACTGGACTGGTTCCCACAAAGCAGACTGGACTGGAACCTCTGGAACCCTGGACTGGAACTGTAAGGCAGACTGGACTGGTTCCCGCAAAGCAGACTGGACTGGAACCTCTGGAACCCTGGACTGGAACTGCAAGGCAGACGGGACTGGAACCTCTGGGACACTAGACTGGAACTGCAAGGCAAACTGGGATGGTTCCTCTAGAATGCTGGACTGGAACTGCAAGGCAGACTGGGATGGTTCCTCTGGGATACTGGACTGGAACTGCAAAGCAGACTGGACAGGAACCGCAAGGAATATAACAGGAGCGGCAAAGCAGGCCAAACTACCACCACTAGGTAGTACTGCCTGTAAAGGACAGGGTACAATAAGCTAGGAAGCCCTCCAACGCCAGAACATGGCGACCTGAGACCGATGCGACGAGCCACACAAGGGTAAGCAAGGTACTTAGCTGTGGCTGCGGAGTGTTGCTTTGATGAAGCTGGTGAATGCTTTGCAGCCAAAAACACCAGCTGACAATCGCCTGGAACAACTGAAGCTCTCCCGCTGGGGTTTTCTGAAAAACTACGAGTTAACGTTCCGATCCCTCTTGATGCTGCAGCGAATTGGCCTTCTTTTGCAACTCAATTCAGAAATGAGTTGAAGATCCGGCTCCGATTCTTCAGCGGTGACAAGGCAAGGCTTCTCTGACGATTCTGGCTGGGCTTCTCCTGTAGAAGCTGTTCAGTCTGTAGAATGATTGTCCCCGGTGACTGGGTGCTTGCTCTTTCCCCCTTTTATCTTGCTTTCAGCATGCCTTCTCTCCTCGGGAGCCATTTGGAGCTCCTGCTGTTTGGTGCACCTTTCTGCCCGCCTTTCCCTTGCGCTGATTGGTGCTGCACAAGGAAGTGAGTCTGGAGCACCAATCAGCTTTTCCAGATTTTGCTGCTCTGCCAGGTCATCTCCAGGTTCATTGCTCTGTACCTACTCCTCTGGCGTCTCTGAGTCTGGCACCTGTCCATCACGAGATTGATCATGAGCATTTTACTTTTGAACCTGCACCTGTCCATCACGAGTTCTTTCCGGTTGCAGCACAGGGTAAGTTTCGTTTCTCTGTTTGGTTTCTTTTTCCTCATAATCAGAGTCAGAGTCACACTGGACTCTGACATTTTTTCCCCCTTTTTTCTCTGCACTTTTTTTTTCTGGTTCCCTCTAGTCAACCTTCAAAGTCCCCTATTATCATGTTTTTTTTTCCTCTAATCAACAACACTTTCCCATGGGAAGGTTTCTTACAGTTAGTTTCAAAATCTTCATATATACAGTATATATTTATAAAATTTTAACCCACAGGAAGTATTCTTGTAATTAATGTCAAAAACTTATTTCAAGTCTATCTGGCCCCTTAATCCATTTATAACTTTCCAAAGTCAATGTTCTAATCACCCTTTTGCTGTTTATTATATATATATATATATATATATATATATATATATATATATTTAAGTCCTTAAACTTGCATGAAACTTATTTCATCCAGGATAGAAGGAAACTCACCCAGTGTAAAGAAACTTGCCCTCCTGAAGGTTCTTAACATCCCAAAAGCCATTAACAAGCAATTTCCTAAAGTGGTTAAGAAAGCAAGTATGCGAATCCAGTGTCCTTTTGAAGTTGCCGAACCACAGCTTAGGCGAGATGACTTTCCCCTGGCTCCCAGAGCTCTAAAACCTGCTGGATGGAGTGCTTTTGGGTGATCCTGGTCCTTTCCTTGCTCTGGAGAGGAATTCTGAGGAGCCAATCCATTCACCAGCTCCTCTTTCCAACTCGGTTGTCAGCTCTGTGAGAGCAGAGCCATTTTCAGTCTGCCATTACTTCCCCAAAAGTCTGGTTTGGGTTCTTTCCTTATTGAGGACAATTACAAATCAATATGGTTCAGGACAATCTCACAAAAACTTAAACATCTCGGCTTTTCCAGGGAGGTGTTCCTAATGAAGGGATATGAGCATGTACTCAGCACATTTAAACAATGTATCAAAGACCTGGAAGCCCAACAGGAAGCCCAGTCCGCTCTACCTAAGAATGTTTTTCTGAACAGTCAAGCCCCTTTTTACAAACCAGCGAGATACTTACATCATATAACTGTTCTGAAATCCCGAAGAGCACTAGCATGCTTCATTGCTCTCCCCACAGCAGTTTTGGAGGGCTGATACAAAAAAGTCCCCTATGAGCTAAGAATGTGCCCCTGTGGACAAGGGGCTGTTGAAACTACAGCTCATGTCCTGCTGTACTGTACCCTCTATAAAGACTCAAGGACCCACCTTATAACTCTTTACCTGGTAAAACACCCAGGAAATTCTTATCTTTTTTATCTACAGTTGTTATTATCAGATCAGTATGATTTAGTCTCCTTGAACATAGCTAAATTTTGTTATACTGCCTGTAAAATTAGGCAGCTTTGATTATCCACTGATGAACCCACCACCAATTGTAATATTTTATCTTGTTTTGTTTTTACTTTTTTATTTTTAATGTAGTTTTGTTTGCAATTCTGATCAGTGACCGTAATAAAAACTATTCATACAACCCTTTCTAGAAATGAAGGGTCTGTAGTGGTTAAGGCAACGGGCTAGATCCAGGAGTCTGTGAGTTCTAGTCCCGCCTTAGGCAGGAAAGCCGGCTGGGTGACCTTGGGCCAGTCACTCTCTCTCAGCCCAGCTCACCTCACAGGGTTGCTGTTGTGGGGGGAAAAGGAGGAGGAAGGAGTAATAGGTATGTTCCCTACCTTGAGTTATTTATAAAATTAATAAAGGTGGGTCCCTCCTTGCGAGAGAGATGGGTGGTAATATAAATATGATGAACAAACAAACAAATAAATCTAAAAAAAACCACCCTGCTTTAAAAAGAGGTCTCGACAATACATGCATTCTTTTCTTCAAAGTATTACAATTATTTCTGTATATTCCAGATTAAAAGCAGAGATGGAATGAATCTTGCCTCAAACAAGTTACAAAACCTGTGGTTGTGATCAGGTCTTACCATCTTCTGGTTCAACCTATCCTGCATTTGAAGATGAAGTGATTAGAAGTGATGAGGTTTTCCAGGAATTAATTTGCTCATCCTTCTGTTCTCAGCTTGAATCTGAGGGCCTGTAGCTGTAGGCTTAAACTGCTGCTGACTGAACCCACATTTCACCTGGTCCCATTCATTGTCCTGTTCATCTGCCAGCAACTTTATTGCCAGTCTCACAGCTTCATTTCCCTTGTCTCTCTCTAACTAACTGCCAGTGCCTGAAGACGAATAGCACAATTAAGAATTGGTGTGCTCCTTGTCCATGCTCTGATAATACATTCTTAATTTGGCTGGGGATGGGGTGGTCAGGAGGAGAACCTGGTAATTATAACATTGCAACATTATCAGTGAATCTTCTGTTTTAGAAAAGGGCGTGTGAGCATGGATGTATTATTCGTGACTCAATCAAGCCTGCTCCATGCCATTTTGATTAATTTCTTTCCTACCCAGATATATCTTTCCAAATAAGTTGGTCTCAGTTTTTTTTACATGTATTTTGGCAAAGTATGATTTCAGGAAGTTGATTGGTTTATATCGAACGTTACTAAAAGCTGTTCCTTGGATTATATATTTTGAGTCCATGCCAGGTGCATCATCCCGCCTTTTTCTCCTCCGTTTCCAACCATACAGATTTACAGTTACCCCAAACAGATGAACTGCAGAACATTGCCTCCCAAGAGGAATCGATGCTGATTTAATCACAAAGGGGCTAACAATATTAGGTCATACTTTCACTTTTAAAGAGCATTGAAATTTGCCCAATGTTCTATCCATGCCAAAGCATAAGCTGTGTCTTCAAATTACAGGGTGATTTTATTTCTTGATAAGCTAATTGTAACCTTGCTTTCTGAAGGGACTTGATTTATGCCAAGCCTGAATACATATTCCTCTGTTCTATTTTTTTTTATATAATACTCCTGAACATTAGACGACAAGTAGTTTCTCTCCCACCCACCTACCGCAAGACTCTAAAAGAAAGAAAATCACCCTATATTTTAAAGAAGCTTCCCCCCCCCTTTGACCAGTAATAATTATCTGTAAATGCAGACTGCCTATAGGTGCCTCTTACTTATAAGATGGAACAGAAGTTTGAGTCCCTGTATATATTGAGAGCGAAAGACACATTACTTTTGGAACTGGAAACATATCCAGACACATTCAAAACTGTCCATAGATGTGATTATTGTTAATAATAAAGTTACCACCACGTTGCTAGTTTTCCAAACCAACCCCATGCAATCATTTCATATATTTCTATTTTCATATCAAGATAATCTCTGAGGTTAAATGATACTGGCGTTCATCCTTCTTTTGTACCATTTTGCAGTTATTAATTTCTTTGTATTTTTTAAAATCAAAACCTGATTGATAGGCAAACAAACCAATGAATGTTCATGTCACATCTGTTGTCAGTCTCCCAAGAAACGTTCTGAACCAATATTCATTGGCATGTTGTTCATTCAAATGACAATGTGGGGAAACAATGTAGGCTTAAGCTACAGCTCAGGAATTCACTGATCTCTCTCTCATTCTCTCTCTTTCATATCTTACTTATACATACTGTATATATCTTTTTCAAAGTCTTTGTGTAAATTACAGTTACATATTACTATATTTATATACATAGGGGGGAAAAAGCTGCCCCCAATATGAGAACTCTTCATATATGTCATTTCAACTCCCAGAATTCCACTGTCAACATAGCCATTGATGAAAATTCTGAGTGCTGTTGTTCACACATCAGGACTACAGAGTGCTCAAGCCTAACCTCTTACCCTGGGTTTTCTCTGAGTTTCTTTTTCCCTTTCTTTCTCTGGCCAGCTTTTAAATCAATTCAAATCCAAATATAACAGAAAACAGTATTGTGCAACCAGAAAGCTGGCTAGCTTTCAAAACAATGCCTAGTGGTTTTTCATCCCCCATGTAGCCCTGAAAATATGTCACAAGGAAAGAGACAGTGACAGGGAGCCCTGTATAAAAAGATTAATGGCTTTTGAATCTGCCAGTTCAATGCTTACACAGCAACTTTCAATGTGCTGGGATAAACTGTTTGTTTTCCCTTTCAGATTATTCACCACTGCTTGATTTACTCGGCAGCAGAGGGAAGATGTGTCTCTAAATAACTGGGGTGCAACTACTAGTCTTTTCTTCAACCAGACGCATCTCCCCCAGAGATAGTAAAAGATCGCTTGTTTCAGCCAAGGAAAAAGATGGTTATTGTTTCTCCTCTTCCATGCCATGAAATGCAGCCTTAAGAGGCAGTTCAGCTCTAAACTGGAAGCTGTTGAACAATGCAGGAAAATATTAATTAGTGGGAAGGATAGGGCTAAGGGTAGAGTGACCATATATCCTTTATTATAAAGGACAGTCCTTTATATCAGAAAGCTGTCCTTTAGATTTATTTATGTATTGTCGATTTATTTATGTTTCAAAAACTCACTTTTGTCCTTTATTTTGGTCTTTTAACTTTTACCGTACAAATGGTATCACTTAATGCACAGTCTTTCACATTCATGAGAAAAATATGGAAATTGAATTGTCCTTTTAAAATAAATGTATATATACTGTTTGATTTTAGATATTTTTATTAGAATATGCAAAGTTTTTCTTGGCTTTGCTCTTGAATTTTCCTTTGTAAAGCACAGGAACGTATATGTGTATGTGTATGTGTATGTGTATGTGTATGTGTATGTGTATGTGTATGTGTATATGTATAAACATAAACAATTACATTTTTTTATCCTTATGAGCCTCTTTCAGATTTGTCTCTTTTTCAGGTTTATCCTTTATTTTTTTCCCCAAGAAAATATGGTCCCTGTAGCTATGGGCCACCATAGAAACTATTTCTGCAAAACAATATTTTGTACAGCTCTATATTTCATCCTCTGTGTCTTATCTAGGTTTCCTTCATATACCATGGGTGTTCAAAAGGCAAATGGACTAGCTGATTTTGTTTTTTCCCTGGAGCTGGTATAGGTTTCTAAGAAAGGCCAATTTAGACTTATTTAGCCATGGGATGCCGTTTAATGACTGCTGGTGTTGGCTTTTATTCCAGTGAATCCAAAGAAGAGTAAAAGAACAAATCCCAGCCATCTTCTCTGGCAGAAGTAAAACTGTCTCTATCAGCCACAAATCATTTACGTAGAGGAGCAACCACTCATGTGCTCATACAGCAATTAAAAAATAAATTGCCTAATATCTGCAAAAACGGATAGGTGAACTCCCCACAGGATTTTCTGTGGATCTTTTTGCTTTTCATAAACTATATAATTAAGAATTAAGAAGAAATTGTATTCCACACTGGATTAGCACAGCAAAGGAATGTCTTGGAACTCATATTAATTCTTTGTTTATTGAAAAACTCTCTGACCCTTGTCTCAATAAAGCTGTGAGCCCCTCTAATATTTCGCAGTTTATTATTTTTTTTAATGGAAGAAAAAAATTCTGAGAGGGCAGGTTTCATCACAGGGATCTCAATCGACTTGATTAATTTACAACAGCTTTCTGGAACATAAATAACTTTTTTAAAATCTGTTATTTTATCAGTGCAATGTCAGAAATTAGAACAAGCAGCATGTTTCAGGATGATGAGTTCACCAGGTGTCATTGTGCATTGTGTTTGCTGATCTCAAGAAAGAAAACGCTTTTTGGTTTGATAGAAAGCAGTGTTTCACTGAAGGCAAACATTACTTGCAGTCACTGTTTTTGTGACTTTTAATTGATGGAAAAAATATTTTTCAGAGATTCCTCCTGGAGTCTTCTAATCAGATGCTGATCACCATCATTTAGCACCACAGAAGGCAGAAGAAAAGTACTTTCTTTGTATTACCCATGCAGTCCTTAATCAGTGTAGCTTAATGGGCTTTAGCAATTGCAACTTATGTTCATGATGTATGAAATAATAAATGGAAAGATAAGATAAGCCAGGCTGACCAGCTTATAAACAAACTTTTAAATGACCACTTCTGACTGGAATGCAAGTAAACTATGACCACACCATAACCATTTCCCCAAATCAGGAAGCTGCATTATGCACAACATTCATCCTTGATATTTAAGGCACTGAAGTAGAAGGTTTGATGAACCCATAGAGCTTTGGACAGAAGCCATTGTTTTCACAATGAAGTCTATGATATTACATTTTATGAAGGTCAGACTTTACCTTATGGCATTTCCACAACATGCTTATGGAAAGGTAATATTTGCATATTTCATATTTGTATATGTATATTTGTATATGGAATACTTGTATATTTCATAGTTTTGTATGTTCAGTAAGTTTAAGCAAGAAATTGGTGAGAGCTCTATGATCTTACTAGGACAATATCAACTATTTATAGTTCCTTACTCAGTCACAAACATACAGATGTATCCAGTTGTCCATCTGCCAGTGAGACAAATGCCATTAATGAATCAAATTCTCTCCACCACCTCATCCCACCTCTCCTACATCTATTTCAAAGGATTGGCAGCACCTGTAAGCAGGAGCATTCAGCAAGTGTAGAGGGAAGGAGAAGAGGGGTATATATTTGCACAAGATTGAATGCAACTCATGTCATTCTTTTGCCAGGTATATAATGATAACTTTTGGAAGAAAGGTGTATATGATGATTTGTTAAGAAATCTTTGGGAGTCAGCCAGACTGCTATCTTTCTGAATGTGATTTACTAGACTTGTATGAGGTAGCCATTTATCCAGAGAGAATAAGTGCCTAGTCCTTTTGAGAGGAGGAAAAACTAGTGTATTAAAATAGTTGCATCTCTTCTTGTAAGTTGTAACTATGAGAGAGAGAGAGAGAGAGAGAGAGAGAGAGAGAGAGAGAGAGAGAGAGAGAGAGAGAGAGAGAATGAGAGAGAGAGAGAGAGAGAGAGAGAAAACGCTAGTAATGGAGCAGTGTAACAGATATTCTGTTGTTCAGCATTTCAGAGAGCCAGTTGGCTGGTCACACACCTTCTTTGAGGATTGTATAAACCTCAGGGACACACCATCTGTCATAGCAAAGACTTCAGTTAGTCTCTGGAGCTTCACCAAAATCTGGATTTGTTCTAAGGTAGCATAAGGTCTTCCATGCAGATACAATAACAGTATTAACATCACTTAATAAATTTAATTGAAATAAAATAAAATTTAATGCAATTCAACTTTTATTCTGCCCCCAGCCTAGGAACATAGCTTCTGGCACTTCCCTCAAAACCTAACAGTGACTCTTAGTTCAAAAATAGTTGCTTGCTCCTAGAATAAACCATAATCCAAGCATAGATTTTTGTAATCTCATTTTTCTATTTACTTTTCTGAATGATAGCCAACATTTTCATTGGACTATTTGAATATGAGTATGGGAGTGTGTGTGTGTGTTTTAGAAGTTGTGTTTTTTTTTTCTTTTTTACCTCTGAGAATGTTGATGCCTCAGTAGTCCCATATTGGTTTCAGTCCTGTCTTCACCTGTTCTTGCTGTTAATAACTATACTGACTTAATGAATACATGCCCATAGATCACTACATCTCTTATCCTTTACTTTTCTCTTAATGACTCTCAGGCGGGTGTGTAAACTGTAATGTATAATGTGCTTGGGGTGGCACTGAGTGATATGAATAGCTCATCTACACAAACAACTTATTATTTGGTACTATAATTTATGAGTGATGAACACACACCCATACACACACACACATCTATGAAGTGATCAGTAGAATAGTCATTAGCAAGGCAGACTGTTACTGAATCAAAACAGAGTGGACTTTTGTTCAATTACTGAAGCAGAGCTGGTCTGACTGATATAACTAAAACTTGTCTACTATTAAAAGGAAGGGAAAGAATACAAATATACTGCAGCAGGACATACCTCTTTTGATGGGGGATTTCAGCTAAAGACAACGAAATGATGTTTCAGAGAATTATTTTTCTTCCTCCCCCCCCCCCCCCGTTGACTTGGCCCCATTCTTAATTTACATGTTTTTGTCTGATTGAAATGTAAAGCATAAGGTAAGCAACTGAGAGTATTTATTTGTGCTTTGTATTGTACCTGGTTGCTATGTGTTTAGTAAAAACATTTTCTGTTTTTCATGTTAGGGTTTCATGTTAGTAATTCTGAGAAAATGGACTGCCAGACAGTCAAACAACTGCTTTTCTGAAGGCCATGTAGAAGTAATTAAATGTTTAAAAATTCTGGTTTTGCAAGTCACATATTATAGTCCAATTCATAGTACTTGGGCACAAGCTGTATATAGAAGGATAGATTAGGGCAGAGCAATCCAGATATAATTTCTAGTCCATCCAGCTAAGTAAGAACCATTCTAAGATTCTGTACACCCCCACACAGAAGGGTCTTCTCCCTAACCTGTATAGATGCTTTCCCCATTAGGGTGACAGCAGGTTGATATGCCAAACTTCCATATGAAGATGGAGTATATATTTGCAGAGGTTGAATCTGTTTCACATATCCTTTTAAAGTGCTTACTGTACTCTCATTGATGATCAGAGCTAATACACCCACTCTTGAATCTGATAGACTCCACTCATGATCAGGAGATAAGGTATTACTAAACAAGCAATACCCAGGTCTTTCAAAGGCAGTAGAAAAAAATATATTTATAGCTTTAGCTTATAGAAGCTGTTTAGTGCCTTCAGTGAATTGTTACTTTTATAGGGCTTCTTTATTTATTTATTTATTTATTTATTCAATTTATTCCCCGCCCATCTCCCATACAAGGGACTCTGGGCGGGTCACAACAATCAAATTCTTCCTTTTATATATGTATGTATTGTTACACATGTATGTATTAATGGGATGCTGTATTTTAATTTTGTGACTTGGTCTTGGACCATAAATAAACAAATTAAAAAAATAAAAATAATTTCTAGTCAGAAAGACTTCTGACAGTTCTTAGACCCTAGGAAAATCTAGTTCCAGCTAATATTCTTCCTCAAACATGCAGGAAGTGATGAAGACTCAATGGGTCCAGCATGATTATTCCCTACTTTCCATTGTTGTGTATGCAATTTTAATTCCTATATTGTTCTTTATTTTGAATTCTCTGCATTGGCTGTACTGGCTGGGGAATTCTGGCAGTTAAGTCTCTGTATCTGGAGGGAATGTTATTTTGGTTATGCAAAAGCTTGTTCATGTTCTTGGCATGTATGAGAACTAGTCAAGTTTTTCTCTACAAATAGCACAGTAGTTCAGTGAATACTGTAAATATCACTGAATAAATTCCCCCAGATTTTGTCATGATAGCTTAACTATAATTTCAAAGTTTGGTGTCAGTATGCCTTATAACTGGTGCTGAGGCAAAATTTCTCAGGAAATATTTTTATGAAAAAAAATTCTGAGGTATTTTTTCTTCATTCTTATTAAACCCTCAAAGAAATCCATGCTGCACCATTTTCTCCAAGTACTCTTTACCAGCTGTTGTGGAGGGCTCCATCTCCTCTCCACTATCTAGGAATGACTCAATCAAAATCATGGCAAGGAATGCAGAATTGTAGCTAGGTTGCCATTATTTGCAATGACAAATTATGTGCTATTAAAAAAAAAGTTCATGAAAAAAAAATCATTTTTTTTCCTCAAGTTTCCCCCCACCCCACGTGAAGGACACTAGAATGTTGGTCCTTAGCTACATTTCTCCACTACTTTATAGCTTCCCATTTACCCACAATATCTGATTTGATAAATGCTGAAATTGGCTGCAGGTAAGTAGGTAAACATGACAACCCCCCACATAAGAATATCACTGAATTGTTATTCTTTTAAATTCAATTTATTTTCCATAAAATTAAATGTGGTTTGGAAAAAAAAAAACACCCTCAGAAGAAACTTACAATGTTGCACAAGTGGCTACTGTGGTCAATAGAATTTGGATTATATTGAACGGTGCTTCTAATGAAGAATGGCTCTTGGTTCTTCTGGATTGTTTGCAGAGCAGTATTCCCAGATTTTTTTTTACTCCACTCATATTTCTTTGAATATAATCCATATGTTTTTGTGCTAAGTATTTAACCGACTGATTAGGACATTAGCTTGGGAAAAAGAACTCTTGGGAAAAATTGTGTAGAATTGGGGGAAAACTTTGATAGGCTACTATCACACAAGATAGTTCTGCTGACTGCCTCAATTTTACTCAGAGAGGAAAGTGCATACAAATACCAGTTTAGAAGTGACAGGGACAGCTATGCAACATACAGTTTAAATCAATGGACTATACATTTAGTCATTATACAAATAAACCCTTTTCATTCCTGAAGTAAGCAGACAACATTAGAATCCCCACATATGCAATACAAGACATAACAAGAGTAATAGGGACATAACTTCAACTAGTTTCTGTTCCCAATTTATTCCACGGGATCATTGCCAATAACCTCCGTGGCAGATGGAATATATTTGATACATTATTTAAAGCAGCATACCTCTTACCTCCTTAAAACGATTTATGTTAATGCTTTCATGTTTACTTTTCTTCTCCATCCATTTAAATCTTTTTTTGTTTGTTTGTTTCTTGATCAGTCCATCTTCTCACTGTTCATTCCTGTCTTGTCCATATAAAAAAGATAGGCAATGGGTCCTCTGGGTGAGATTCATCCTATGTCTGTCTTTCTGACAACAGTAAAGAATAGTAGTGTAGTAGTAACAATTTACAAGGCAGGACATGTACACTTGGCTCTCGTGTACAGGCACTCTTCATGGTGCAGTTCTTTGTAGACTTACACAAGAGAACAGAATATGAGCTTCTACCCAGAAGTCTCCAGTTCAGCTCAATTCAATTCCAATTCAAGGGTTCACTGAGTGGACTAAGCAAGCCGTAGCCCAGCAGCTACCCCTGCAATGTTTTTCTATTCCCTGCAATATGAAATAATTCACAGAGACATTATAGTGATAAATCACTAGCTTTGATTGTTAGAAAGAGTTCCCCTAACCCACAAGTTCCTCTAGAAGAAGAGCAGAAGAGTTCGGAAAATCCCCCATAAAGTCATCCCAAAGAGCTACCAAGGCAATTTCTATTATAAAACCATGTTGGAACTTCAGATGAAATGGATCCAGAAGATTCATCCAGAATGGTTATAGTTCAGCAACTATTTGGGTGAGCACCTTCCCCAGGAAAGAAATGCATCCAGGTCCAGATGTTGATGTAGTGAAGCCCCTTTAAGACAATTGGGAAAAAACCCATTCTCACTAAGGTACTGTATTTATCACTTCTTGGAACTAGCCACACACTCTCTCATGGGGCAAGGGTTTATGTAGAATTGGCCTTGCACTTTATTTACATTCTAAGGTCTTAATAAAGTTAATTTATTTTTAAATGTGTTATTTCTTTGTTAATTTTGTGTGCATCATGAACTGTCTGTCCAGTTTGAGGATAAGAGCAGTAGAGCACCTGCAGTGGAAGAGACAAAAAAGAAGTAAGCCAGCTGAAGAACATTTTAAAGGATTTTAAATTAGAAGAAGGGAAATTGGAGGTCAACCCTGATTCAGTAAGATGAGGTAGTTGTCCAGGCCAACCTTTAACTAAGGACCATGAGCCAAAGAGAAAACACTTAACTTTCCTGGTTAAACCTCTTAGCTTAAAAAGACCTTGTTTCTGAGTTCCCTGGGATAAGATATGATGTTGGCATCTTTTTGCTTCGCTATTGAGGAAAAAAGACTCTGAATAAATCCTCAATAGAACGGAAAATGCACCTGCCATTTGCTTGCCCATGATCTGTTCTCTGCGGATAATAATATAATAATAATATAATATAATATAATATAATATAATATAATATAATATAATATAATATAATATATAATTCTTTCATAAAGTAATTAGCTTGAGGATGCCTGCACCAGCCATGAAAAGTAGATGTGATGGGGTACATTTCAGATTCCTGGAATTATATCTTTCTATGGCAACACCTTGTGGCATGCTTTAGTAAAAATTAAAACTTCTTCTGAAATAATTGCCAATTAGAAAACTGTATGTGTATTAAATTTGGAATACTCATTAATAGTGGATATCTAGGTCAGAGATACTGAGGAGTTTTTAAATAGAACTTTTCTGTCAGAGAGAATTCTAGCAATACTTTTTAAAGTGGAAAGGTAGAATAGACTGCCATATTAGAGAAGTGGCATATTAGCAATGTAGAAAAATAGATGCATTTTGGCATGCAAGAAACTGCATCACCTTCTACCCAGGATGATCTTCAGAATAGCAATTTACTTTTCAGAAAGCCTCACACTTCCTAATATTATATATACTTAGAAAATGTCATCATTATCCATCCATCAACTGCAGTGAAGTTAGGAAATGTTATTTCTCCAGAGGCCTTGTCATTACATTTCTCTTTGTTGGTTCTGTTGTCAGCATTTTATGTTACTAATGGACAAGCACACAGATCCAAATATCCTACTTTCCCCCCTTTAATAGAGGTATTTTTTGCATTCCATCATCTGCTTGCATACAGACCATAATGTGACTGCTGCTATATAGTTAAATCAAGGTAAAAGGCTCTACTGAATTTGACTTGAAGAATGGTATTGGCTGTTATGGCCATAATCATGGGGTCTTACTCAGTCAAAGCCTGATTTTATTGCCTCACTAAAAGTAGGAGCTGAACTTCCACGGAGCTCTTAGAATACTGCAGCAGAAGCTCAACAATTCATTTTCTATGTACAGTAAGAGACTAGTTATGAGAATCAAGGTGAAATAAGCTCATTATTTTTAATTAATTGTCAATATGGACCCAGCCAAGGGAATATGGGTGAGTCCATACCTTCTGTTAGCTACAAATAGCTTTACCTTAATTACAATATAGGTAATAATTTGTCTGGAAGACACTTTTTGGAACTAGGAGACATAGGTGGAATTAAATATGTGTAGCACTCATTAAAACCTAAGCCACTTGAGTACAGAAACACATATTTACCTGGGGATAAGCCCACTGAAGTTTCCTATCTCCTTCTACATTCCATCTTAAAACATTTTGCATTCCAAAGCAAGCCAGCTTTTCCTCCCTCTCCCTGGCCCATTCCCTTCCTCCCTTTGTTTAGCATGAAGCCTTCTGGATGCTGTGAACATTTACTTGCTATCTGTCTTATTTGGGACACTCCTAACAAAAGGTATTGGCTCCAACTGTGGATTTTGGGAATTTTTCATATGGGTTAATGCCAACATATTTTCTGCTTCTAATATCTTTTGATTCAGGAATAAAAGAGATATCTTTACAAACATTTCCACAGGACATTGGCATGTCACATATTCTCCTGGAATTCTGGTATCTCTGGATGATCCTCTACATCCTGATAGTGTTTCTAACTCGTAAGTAATGTGAGACTGAAGGGAATTGTGGACTTAACAACATGAGGGCAAGAACTCTGATTGGCCAGTCTGTGTTGATGAGCCACTCCCCTTCAGAACAAGTCAGGAGCAGAGCCAGCTTCTCATACTCATATCTGGAATGGAGTAAATGGACATGAATTAACTTGCACTGGTGTTTCATAAGATTGTTGTGATTCTCCTTTGGGTTATCCCATTCTCCCTATGGGAAAAAAAACATTATTTCATAGGCATCTTCACATTTTTACACAGAAACTATGTGAGAAATCAGTGCTTTGCTTTTCAGTTTCTGCTTATTTCCATGTATGGTCATAATAAATATGAGCATAGTCCCATAACTTTCTTAGACAGGATCCTTCCTATGTACTGAATGAGGAACAGAGAACACTCTAGCGTGAATTCTGCTTTCTTCTTCTGCTTCTTCCACTCTCTGACTTTCGTTAATAGGAAGTGGGGTTTTCCCAAATGCCAGCCTCAGCTTCCTCACTTTAGCATATTCAGGGCTAAATTTGATTTGTGGGAAGTATATTTTACCCTCAGCAGATTAGAGATTGGAGTATTGAGGAATAAGATAGGGGAAAGAAGAAAAACTGCTGACTGCAAACACAAAATTTCCAATTGTCATGGGAAGACCTTCCTACCAGAAGCGTAAGCATCTTTCTAAATGACATTTTCTTGCACTGCTGTAATCAAGCTGTTAAAAGAAATTCATTAATTAGATGTTGCTCTTTGGAAACTCTCTTCAAGCAAAAAGCTGGACTCTAATTAAACCAAATATTTGGGCCAGGTATGTCAAAACTTTATTAAAAAGATAACTTGTTCGAGAAAGGATACCTTTACATGCTTAACCTTTCCTCTAGTTTCTGCCTTCCAGAATGTCCTCCCTACCAGAGGCTTTTTCCATTGGAATCATTATTCCATCACTCTGAAATGTGATGACCCATTGATTCATAACAGAAAGGGAGAGGACCCACCTTCCAACCCTCCTCTTCAGATCTAGTTGACATTGGGTATCTCTCTTTGGAATGATGAACCAGTCAGCCTTTAGAACTGTATTTCTGGACTGATTGGCACTCTGTAATCTTGTACTGTACTTTAGAATAACCTAAAAGAAGCTGACAAACTAATTTGAACACAAGATGGAAGACTGTTGGAAGTTTATTGGAAAAGCGCCAAGTTAGTTGGTGATAATTTGCAGCTCAAAGAGAAGGACAAACACCTGTTAGTCTGGGACTCGTGCCAGGCTAATTATGATTAAATGTATGGTTAGAAAGTATAAACCTGTTAACTGAAGATTGCTTGCAGTTTGTCAAATAGATTTAAAAGGATTGCTTGTTTGGTTTCTCTTCTCTTCTCTTTTTCGTCTTCTTTCTTTTTTGAAGAGACTTCTCTCCTGTCTAGCCAGCTGCACTGAAATAGGTGTATGCATGAAACAGGAAATGTGTTTTGTTCTGTGTTTAGAACAAAACAGCCTCCCTTGAAAAAAGTCCCATCAAAACATTGCATGCTGCCTTTGTTCTGTTTGGCTTGAGTGCTCAGAGTTTTGTCAGAACAAAACTTGAAATGGTACAAGCGGTCTGCCCCTAGGAAACGGTAGGAATAAGGGATCTACAGTAGCAGCATTTACGGGGGGAGTAGTTAGAGGGTTCAACTGACAACAACAGAGTAACATAATTGATTAATTGATTATATGCCATCAACTCGTAGCGACCACAGAGATAGATTTTCTCCATGATGGACTATCCCTAATCTAGTCTTTTAGGTCTTCCAACAGTGCACTCATCACCACTGTAACTGAGTCCAGCCACTTTACCACTGGTCGTCATCTTCTTCTCTTTCCTTCCACCTTTCCCAGCATTAGAGCACAAGCCACACACCCTTTTATACAAGCATGGTAATGTGACATACACGTCCCAAAGGGCAAAGGTTGTGTTGCGGTGTCGCAATGCTGCTTACATCATTCTGATGAAAGCGGCAGTGGTTGTTTCTTTGTTTTTCATTCCAAAATCACAGAAGTAGACACGATGGTAGTCCATGTTGAATGCTGTCCACCACCTAAATTGCAGGACATCTTTCCTGGTCATGATTTTAAAAATATTTTAAAGAATATTAAAACTAATCCCCAAAGGAAACAGTGCAACCTCTCATCATCTGAAACATCTGTTTAGCACCTTTTGTCAAGAGAATCTCCACTCCCTGCAAACAGAAAGAGCAGGCAGAAAAATTTTATTGCTTGAAAGAAACTTTCTGGACCACATAGCCAACAGGAAAAAGAACAAAGAGAGCAGTTAAACTTTTAACATTCCTTTCAGATCATACATCTATCCTTGGAGGTTTTCCTAATGTTTTGTTTGTTTTCAAAAACAATCTCTTTGCCTATTTTATGTAGAACACTTGCTTAAGACATTCAGAAGTGTTTACTGACAAGTTAAAAAGTGGAACAATGGGTTAGAACTGTGACCATTGGATTGATCCATTGTATTTTTCCTGGGCAGAATTCCTGGGTAGAATTTTGAGTCAGGGAGAAAACCACACAGGATTTTTTCCCCAAATAGTTATTTTCTGTTACTGCCTTTTATCAAACATTTACAAAACTCTTAATGCAAACTGATTACAATGAACAGCCATTAATCAATATCTGGACAATCAAAACCATAGCCTTGAAATAGCACTCAAACTATTAAATATACAGACTATTTTTAATATTATTTAATATTTATATAATAATAATAATAATATTTAATTTACAATGTATTAAAGAGGCAGGCATAGAATATGTCTTATCTAAGTACATAACCACCAAATTAATGACAGCTTTTGTCCACACTGGCCATTGACTCTTTAATTTCAAATTATATATCATCACTGCATATTGTTTGGGAATGTTTGCTGGAATTTTCAGTTTGGTATCCCTCTTAATCAAAATCTACATTGCTGCACATCTGTGATAAACAGATTTCATTTCCATTTGCGTATACAGTAGTATTACTTGCATCACACAAAGAAGCTTAGGCACCCAATTCATATTGGTTATTCGCTTGCATAAATTTTATTTAGGAATCTGTGTTAAGTGTTTGTGCACCCACAGTGTCAGCAAAATAACAATTAAATATATGTTAATGCAATTACAATCCAATTATCTACTTTAATTAGATGAATTAGTCAGTATTAGAAACAAATAGAATTTTCTGTAAAATCAGGAGAATACCTCACTCATAAGTTCTTGTAGACTCTGAATCCAAGACAAAGTTGCAGAGAGATCTACCTCTCAGGGTTACATGCACTGTTTGGTAAAACATATGCACAACACATAGTTGTGAAAGTTGCAGACAGGACCCTCTTATGCAGTTTTGTGGAAATATGCTAGAATCTGTGATAGTTATTTTTAAAAAAAAAAACAAATACGATTGTCCTACATCATGAATCAGGCAATCACAAATTATTGCAGATGGCAACTGCTTGTACTTATATTCATCCACTGTTTATTCTTGCCCATTACTTGTTCTCCTTTCTTTCTTCTCATCAAGCATCGGAATGCAAATTCCTTGATACGGCGAAGTGTCATAAATAAAGAGCAGTAAACACATAACAAATTAATGCTCAGGAGCTATGTTTTAGCTGTATCTGATCTTTGAAGTTTGATATGTTGAATCAATACATCTCCAAATCCTTTTAATGATGCTTTCACAATTAATGCCACATTTCATTTAGAAACCTTGCATTAAAAGGCTACCTAAAAATATATAGGATTCTTTTCAGTATAAGGCAAGCCCTTTTCCTGCTGTATAGTAGAAACATTCACATATGAATGAAACCAACAGCCTTCTCTGAAATAGCTATCAATCAGTGATTTCACCAACCATCTACAACAAGAAATCTGGCAAAAGGTAATATAAAAACCTTATGTTTCTCTACACAGTCAGATCCTTAGGAAAAGCCACTTAGGCCTTAATTCTAAAGACTGAAGGACCTGGCAAAATTGTATTCCCTGTTCATGCTTTGCTTCACTTACATGATTGAGTACAGCACAAGATAGCTACATAGCTCTTCACATGTCAGGAGAATATGGGCATGATAGTTTACCTACAGTAAATTACAAGCGTTTTGGCTCCACTCTATTGCAAGGATCAGTGCTTTTCTGGGAAATGCACAGAGTTTATTTCTTTTGTGTGCATACGTGTGTGTGTGCTTTTACTGCTGATATTTTCCCCTGATACAGCTATATTGAAACTGTTGGCTCAGCCTTATCTCCTTTTAATATGATATTTCTGATATGTTGTAGTTTATGGCTATTATATGCTACAAGGCTTGTGACTCTGAACTTCGTAATTTTTCTCATGCATCCTTCTTGCAAGTCACTTTGGATTCTGGAGCCTTGTTTCTCCAGTTTATTGCAGGAGACTCTTTCCTTGCAGGTTTAAAGGAAAAGACCATAAAATATTGTCCAGAACAAATTAGATTCAACCTTCAATCTATAGATAAAAGATATCTGCAGCAGTGCATACAGCAACTTGCAAGCCTAACTTCCATAGCTCATGATAAAAATATAAAACACTGGTGAAAAGTCCGTGAAGATCAAAGGGCCAAGAGCACCACATTTGTCTTCCAATCTTCTTCTTGCAAGCTGCTAATCATAGTTAAACCTTTTACTTGTAGTGCAAATATATACCTTCTGTTGTCATCTAAGAACGCAAAGGAGCCATTCCTTCCCTACGGCATCCCCTGTCTTAAACAATTAGGGAAGAAATGTCCCTTGGGAGGAGATGGGCAGTGATAAAATCGAATGAATGAATGAATGAATGAATGAATGAATGAATGAGAAAGAAATGCCTGTTTACTGCTCCTCATCCAGGCTGCCTTGGGAGGAGATGGGCAGTGATAAAATCCAATAAACAAACAAACAAAGAAACAAACAAGAAATGCCTGTTTACTGCTCCTCATCCAGGCTGCCTTTTAGATTGTATTTGAGGCTAATTTTAAAGATAAACCTTGTTTTCATGCTATTTTCACATGGTTTTATTATACAACAGAATAAGAGGAAGAGGAGGACTTGGAAACTTTCAAGATCATCTGGTGATTTGTAACAGCTATCACCCATGTTTATAGGACGGCTATTCTTCTCTCTGCCTAAAATGCAGTGGGTTCACCTCCAGATGTGAGTCATGTTGTGTATCAGTTCAATGGTCGATTACACTGCAAAAACATTTAAAAGCAGGCCACAGATATATATGAGCTTGTTTCGGAGATCTCAGACTGTTATCTTTCAGCATTTGGATATTGTTGTTGTTACTGCTGCTATGTTGATGGAAGGGAAGATTCTTGTCAGGATGAAACTCTCTTCTCTAGATTGTCATATTTGGTTGGTTCACATTTAAGAAGTGCCTCAGAGATCTCAAAATGCCCCCTCTCTTTTAGGATAACCATTACTGGTTTCACCTTTCGAATCTTGGTACTTTAAAAGCAAAATTAAGTAGATTTTTAAGTGCTTTCCTGATATTGGATTGCATTATGCAAGCTTCTTGAGCATCAATTGTATTTTACTGTGTTACTGTGTTCAGAGACTCCACTGCTTGGAAAGGTGCATTAGTGTAACTAGAATAATTTATTATTATTCATTATTCAATTGTAGCCAGAGGCGTCAGAAACCAAATCAAATATATGTCTCCTGAATTTATGCCAATTACACAACCGCCTGTTCTTTCTCAGGATGCTTGTCTGAATAATGTGCCTTAGAATCTGACTTGCCACACCTTTGCCTGTTCCTGATGTACTGCCAGACTGTTATTGTTTCCACAGCCTGCTGCCCTGTAATTTGCCTGCTTTTCATTTTGCCTTGGCATAACCAGTAATGTGCTCTTGGCTAGCTGATAGTCTTGGGATAATTCAAGCAGCAGTGAGCTTCAAGGGAACTGTTTTAAATCCAGTAGAAGGATTTTTTTTTTGCTTCATGTGGTGAACGGAACTTATGCTTCACAGATCTAGATTATTAGACCTAGATGGATGAAAGAGTTAGATATTATATATGAACTATAAGACCAACCTACATTTAATCTTGCTCAGCCATAGAGTTCACTGAGTGACTTGCTAATCTACTCCACTGGAGTAGGTTGCTGTGAGGTTAAAAAGTTGGTGGGGAAGCTACCCTGAGCTCCTTGAAGGCAACGTTCTGAATGGAAAGGACACCATTGAGTTAAGGACATGCTTTTCCCTCTACCTACAAGGATAATTTAATTTATGTTTTTGTGTGACTAAAGAATAGCATAAGAGAGACAATGAGAGTGACAGAGAGACAGAGAGAGAGAGAGACAGAGAGAGTGAAAATACTTAACCAAGAAGTTAGCTTTGGATGATGCTATGGTATCTGTCTGGCTTTTTGGTGTCTAGGGGATGTGTTCCTTTAAACCAGCATGGGCAACCTCCAGCCTGGGAGCCCCATGCAGCCTCCAGACTCTTTTAAATAGCTCAAAAGTCCTTCAAACACTCTCCTGATATCTGACTCTAAACCCTTGTACAATTCCTTACTGCTCTGGAACAATTTTTTTAAAAAACCTTAAAACTATTATTTTAATTATAATCCCAGGCCATAAATGGTTGCCTTCTCCTGTTGTAGAGAATTGTTATGCTATCTTTCACAGCCAGCCCAATATTATTCAGACTGAGGCAGCTGCTTCTGAAGGACATTAAGCTCCTGTCAGGCAGAGGACTCCACAGGACTAGGGAAGCTATAAAGAAGGCTCCACTCTGAGTCTCCATCAGATGAATCTGCAGCATCTCTAGGTAAACCTATAGTTTACGTAAAAATATATATAGGTAGAGTTTACGCAAGTAAAAAATGGATAGGGCATCTATCGCCCCATCCTGGCCCCATCTTGACTTTTTTTATTTACTGAGCTATAGCTATAAGTCCCGCACTAGCCCCAGCTCTTGCCAACCTAGCAATTCGAAAGCATGCAAATGCAAGTAGATAAATAGGTACCACTTCTGTGGGTAGGTAACAGCGTTCCGTGCGCGTCATGCTGGCCACATGTCCGTGGAAGCGTCTTCGGACAACGCTGGCTCTTTGGCTAACAAATGGAGATGAGCACCGGCCCCTAGAGTCAGACACGACTGCACAAATGTGTGGGGGGAACCTTTACCTTTTTTATATAGCTATAGCTATCTATATATTGTAATAGCCTTTAAATCAGCACTTTCTATTTCACCAAGACACAAACCAGCAGCCAAGACATATGTAATATGGTCTAAGTTCTTCTTCCAGAGACCAACAGGGCTGCTGAGTTCTATACCAACTGCAGCTTCTGGATTAAACACAAAGACAGCCCCATATAGAATGCATTACTGTAGTCAAGTGTGGACATTACCAGGTGCACACTAGAGTTTTAAGATCACCTTCTTCCAGGATGATATGTAGTTGGTACATCAGTCAAAAGCAATTAAAAACACTCCTGGACATTGTTTCAGCCTCAGAAACCAGAGAGCTTGAAAAACAGAGGCACCCCCAAACTTCTTACCTGCTTCTCCTGGGAAATTCTGAGAGACCTATTGCATCTTTAGAAATCTGATTCTTCACATGGAATATGACCATCTTCTCAGAGGGTTCCCTCAAGACCCCGCCCCCCAGATTTACTCTTTAATTCACTACCTCCTTGATTTCACTACCTCCTTGATCCTCCCTCCCTTCTAGAGAAGAGTTTCTAGAAAAAGAAGTTCCAAATAAGGGAAATTTCATTCCACTGAAATATATAATAATCCTACCAGTCCTCCATCCTTAGACTGAGGAAGGAAGGAAGGAAGGAAGGAAGGAAGGAAGGAAGGAAGGAGAGGGAGGGAGGGAGGGAGGGAGGGAGAAGAGAGATCGATCACTGGTCTTGATTTAAGAATATGAGGTAGAAATTTGCTCCATTTAAAAAATAATGATAGATAATGGCTGCTATAGCATTTTCTGTTGGATATAGTCTACCCCTAGGTGTCTTTGAAAAATCTCACATTTGAAGAAATACCATAAATATTTCACCAACCACTGTAACAGCTGGACATTGTCAGAATTGTGCTAATAAAAAGAAGGGGGAGTGAAGCAGCTTTTGCTTGTGCAAAATGCTTGAAGTCAGTCAGAAAACCATTATTATGACCTTGTGCTGACCACATACTATGAAGTGTTACATGAGCAGGGACAGGGAAGTTGCTTAATGGAAGTTATATAGTAGTTAGATGTATCCTTGTCACACTTCATCTAAACTGATACATTGCAATGGTCCACACTGCTCAGACCTGGCAATTACTGTCCAATTGCAATCTATTCCACACTGCCACTATAATGAAAAATAATTAGGAGCCTGAAAATGAGTTTTCACATGAAATGGTTTCAGTGCTTGGACACAATTGCCTTTGGCAGATGGCTTTGGGTTTCCTTTAATATAATAAAGACAGTTAATCATCTCTAAAGAGTCTGCAGAATGAATAAACTTTTAACACTACTTTGTCCACTGAAATTCTTCCATTGATCAACTATAGGATGGTGTGGATACCACAATTCTCAAAGATTGTTGAAATCCCAAGCAACCTCCAAGTACCCTGGAGAAAAATCAAAATTGATACCCCAGCTTCAGCTGAATTTCAGACCCAACCAAGTGTTGCCTTCAGTTTTTCAATTGTTTCTGTAACAGCACTAGCAATGAATCTGGAAGCTTCTGGAAATGAAATGCAATCGTAGAAGGAGAAATCTTAGGACATGTATTAAGACAAGCAAATGGACCATTTCAGTGATTAGCTGAGATTGTAGAAAACCCATTAAACCCTAGAAGTGGTATTAATTAAGGTTCTAGCCCTATGAATAATTGCAACATCTCTGCCATCCTTGTAGCCATCAGTGGTAGTGACCTCATTGTAACAATTTATTTAACATATTTAACATATTGTAACATATTTAGGATTCCCTTACCAACTTTGCTCAGACTGAAGAAGCTCCTTGGATAAGGAGCGAAACGTTTCCACTGAGAAAATAGAAATCCAGTTGACATGATTCAAGCTACAGACAATTCCACCTGGATGACTGAGAACCTTCATAGACTCATTGTAACAATGTTCAAAACTGCAGAATATTTCATTTGGGAAAATGGAGACCATATGGAAAAAAAATAAATCCCAGTCAAAAAACTTGAACTTTGGTTTGCCCCATTTCTTCATTTGTTTCTTAATTTTTTTTAAAAAAACTAGTCATATGCATTTTCTGTGTTTACTTTTTCTTAGCATTGCTGATAATGTGCATTTTTGAAAGCAATTTTCTCTAATATAACGTACCTCTGTACAGTATTTTCACCAACACAAATTTTGGTCTGCATTTTCTTTTGATGTATGCACAACTGTTATTAAAAGTGAGAGTACTGTATTGAAGTGTGAATTTTGAATAACTGTTCTTTAGTTTTCAGAGTTCAGATTTGAATCAGAAAAGTCCACATGAAAATACAAACCATGAGATATCTCTTCTCCACATCCACAGACATTCAAGAGCTATACTTGGATCTTGGTATAGATTTTCTCAACCAGTGGTTCACAGGCTGTAAATTAAAGCCATTCTAGCAAGCTTTCAAATTGTCTCTGAAGCCATAACCAAAGGTGCTCTCTATGTAGCTTTCTTGACATGCCTCAGGAGATTGTACGGAAGAATTTTATGTCATTGTAGCTCTACTCACATAAAGTCATTTTGCATCAAGGTTGAATTCATGAACGTGAGGTGGACCAAAAGCCAATAGCTTTGCGAGCAAGACCCAGTTCTTCCTGGCATCTCTACAAGAGACTTATAGGCTAGCAAATGTCCACATATACCACTGGTGAATGTAGTTCCTGTTTTTGGCCTCTTGAGCTCCTTTTAATTAGGCTACTCAGTGTTGGCAATATAAATGCCAAAAACTGCCTGCAAGGTTTCTTGCCAATTTGATATAGGAAAAACATAGGAACAGTTCTATGTCTTAAAATAAAGCTAACCCCCCCCCCATGACAGTTCCACTCACATGCATGATACAGTTCCACCTAGTTGGCATGATTGTTCCACCCATTATGACCCTACCCCTACCCCATAACTCCTGTGATGGTCCTGTAGAAATAACCCTAATAAACTTAGACTTGTTTCTTTCAATAAGCCATTGTCTATCAAAACTGAATCACTGTTTAGGACTTATGATATATGCTACTGACAAAAATTGTTTCATTGACTCAGAACATACTTTAATATGATTTTTCCTTCCCAGTCTTTTTCCGCATTTGGAGAAGAGACTGATTGCATTAATAATGCTCCTGGTTTCAAACATATTTTTCATTTTCTTTTTCTTTTCATTTTATTTCTTTTCTTCTCCTATCGTAAATAGGTTAAAATGTGCATCTGTTGTACATCTCCTGCTTCTGTCTAGGAATTGCCCAAATGTAGACATTCTGTTTTACAACTGTTATCCTTTTTGACTAATGGGGTTCATATGTCTACAGTGTTTCTCCTTCACTTCAGTGAGCCTCTGGCTGTAGAGCCTTTCTTCTGTCTGTTCATCTTGATTTGATATTGCTGATTGGAGTGCTGGCTTGTAAACCACTAAAGTTATGACTGGAACTTTTTATATCTTCAGACTTTGGAATCACTCAGTGGGCTTGAAACCCACATACATATCTATTTAATTTAGGTTTTCACTGATATATTGATTCATGCTGCTGTTGTCTTCTCTGATTTACTTGTAAGGCTAATAATTATAAGAATGCTGTTTTTTTTCTCCCTCTATATAGATTGCAGAAAGTTCTCCAATGGAGAATAGATTATCTACATATAAAAAGCAATTATATTTTGGCTTTTCAAATTGCAGTGTGTTGAGAATCTGTCTTCAAAAAAGATAAGGAAAACATACTGGTCCCTGGGAATCTGCCACAATTCCATTTAATTTCTTAAATGTTGCTTTTGATTTTATGTAAGTGAATATAAATGTTTCAGGATGTTTGCTTCAAGTAAAGCCACTATACTGAATAAAAGTAGAACACTGGATATTTCAGTGAGAGAGACTTTAGCTTTCAAAGTCATATTCAGAAATGTAGAACCCCTCTGCAATAGGTATGGAAAACTTGGACTGAAGTAAAGGAATAGTTTGGATATAAGGCAAACATTTTCTTTAACCATATTTTTTTTTAACAATCCAGCATTCACTGTACAAACATTCATTAACATCACAACAAATTTTGGCCAGTTGTCTGTTCTGTAAATATCTAGCTTGTGGAGTAAATCAATTTGTGTTGCCTAGGGACTGGAGGGAATAGCTTGTCAGCAAGAAGGCAGATAGGAAAGGGAGCCAGGATTAATCTAAGCAAACCATGATTTACCATTATGTACAGACTTTTACTATTTTGGAAGCTGAGCATGTTGCCCCCATTAATAAGGTATGAATATACTAGTTTGAATTTGGTACATCCTAATTTCAAAGTAGAAATCCCTTCTAATATGCACATGTAGATGTTTTCTTTTTAAAAGAATCATACAAAATTATTATTTTTAAAATATATTTACAAATTTACATGGTGGTCCAAGAGTCCTGCCTTTTCAATTTCTTTGTTTTTAATAGGATTTATCTGTCAGGAATGGCTACAATGGATCGAGCTGAACACTCTAAAACAGCATCTGAAATGAGAGAAAATAAATAGCTAAATCCCTGTGCCTCCAGGCAAGATCCCCTCCCTCCCTCCCTCCCTCCCTCCCTCCCTCTCTCATCCCTGGGAGGAGGAGGCATCACATACTATCATCCTGGAAATACATTGGACATATTTTTCAATCCATGTGGCAGTTGCTATGTTTTGAAGCTACTCCATATGGAATGGGTGGAATTAAAGACTGCCCTTGAGGAAAAGGGTAGGAAAGTAAATTCCAGATTAGATCATTTCTGAGCAATGAGCTGTGAGCCGTGAGCTGTGTGACATTGACATTGACATCCAGTAACATTGGAGTTGGGAAGCTCCCAGCTCCCATTATATGGGATGCTTACTGGAAATTACATGAGTGCCCATGCTGGCTGCAGAGGACTGGGAGAAACCAGAAAGCGGCTCCAGAGACTTTCAGGGGGCAAGGCTGATGGGGGGAAAAGGAAACTGCTCTTTTGCATATTTATCAGCTCTGTGCTATATACAGTACTCCATGCTCTATTTTCCAAGTGCTTCTTGTCTGCTCATTTGAGACCAGAAAGATTCAGTATCAAATCCCTCAACAGTACTTATACAAATGGTAGGGACATGCTTTTCTGGGTGCAAGGATCAACATTTACTAAACAATCTGGTGTGTCCTGGTTTATCTTAATCATTAGTGTGGTCAGTTTCTATACCTTTATATATAATAGCCACAAGAATTGCTATGATCAACTGGGATACATAGGAATGAGCACAGTGAATTACAGAAAGCCTTTGAAAAGGTGCATGGCAAAGTGCATTGGTATGAGCAATGTTGAGGCAACCCTTTTCTATGGAAGGCTCAATGTGGCCAGGTTGGCTTTGCAGGGGTATGCATGAACAGCCACTTTACTTTGCCAGCAATCCCAGCAGATAGGTTGTCCTGTACATGCACAGCTTGAAATGTCTAGAGAGTAATTGCACAATGTCTTCTGAATCTATCAGAAGTATCAGGACTATCAAAGATATGAAAAAGAGAAAAAGAGAGAGACTCCTACAGCAATAATACTAAGGCCTCTCTGTTTGGCTCATGCCTGCAAGAATTTGGAGTTCTCTGCAGTGGCCAGTAGGATTGCCCTCCACATGCTTAAAATCAATATAAAATATATCCCTTTTAAAAAAGAGGAGATACTACACTGGTGAGAAATATATAGTCAGTTCAATGGACTGTAGTAAACTGCATGATTGTATATCTATTTGTCCACTGCACAATGGAGAGAGTCTTAGGAGAGTGTTAAATGTGTCATTTTGGGCACTGAGCTCCATCATGTTCTTTATGATAATTGTATCCCCCAATGTTCTTTCATTCTCATGCTAATTTCTATGCTATTTACAAATAAGCATAGCAACAGCTCTCCAATGATTTGCATTGTGTTTATTATTCATGTACCTTCTAAAATTTCTTGGCAAATGTTTAGTTTACTCTAAGCCAATTCAATGCTGACAAAGGTGTGATTTCAGCAGCAACTAGAAAGAAGGAGAAAGGAGATTTTTTCTCCTTTCCCATTGAGCATTTGTTCTCCCCGTACTTATATTGTTTTATTTATATGGTTGATATAGGAATAAAAAAGTTTTCTTTTAATCTTTAGATCTACCCTTACCTTGCACCACACTCTTATGGACTAGAAATGTAAAATCCCATCCCAAGCAGACAGGTGCATGGATACAAAGGATGTTGTTCTCATGTGGCATTACTTGCAGGGCTGTTTGTTCTGATCAGCTTTGGAAACAGGGAGTCATTTACCAGCCAAACATCCAAAGTAGCTTTTACTGGAGACTGAATCTGGTCCAATTGCAGAACATATATGACATGCTTTAAAAAAGTCTAAAAAATATATAACTTACATTATGAAAAATAATAACTATTGCTCAGATCATTTTTTTCATACTATGACTGACACAAAATTTCTTGTGAGATTAGCAAGGATCTTGGTTGCTATCAATATATTTACAGCCAATGAGTTACAAGGACTGTAGGAGAAAGTCGATTTTCATCCCCACTATCTATTCTTTGAGAAGATCTCATCAGTATTCCTTTTGTGATCATACAGAAGTCTACAGCTGTTGCTATCCTGATGCTGTGTTTGTTCTCTAAACGTGAAGCTGTTGAAAAGAAGAGAGCAGAGGAAAGTTGCATCAGCAAGCTCCAAAACCCTCCCAAACAGCAAAAAAAACCCTCTGCTCGCCCTAAGCCTTCTAAAGCCTCAGCTAGCCTTAAGAAAGGAAGTCCCTCCCTCCCTCCCTCCCTCCCTCCCTTCCATCCATCCATCCATCCATCCATCCATCCATCCATCCATCCATCCATCCATCCATCCATGCAAGCAAGCAAGCAAGCAAGCAAGCAAGCAAGCAAGCTTGGGAGCACAAACCCAGCAGGGTCCTGAGTCTCCCTATTTTATGCCATTCTGCCTGCCCACTACTTTCAAGAAAATTAGTTTTTTCAGTGAGGATTTTTCTTCTCTAACTGAGTGACAGATTTGACCTTTAAGGAAGGGAGGAAGGAAGGGGGAAAAACCTGTTTGCTTGTCTAGTTTACTAGCAGTAATGGCTGTTTTAAAATACTGACAAATGATATGAAACATGATATTGACTGTTCTATAATAATAGATCATGGTGAGGCTTTCTTTTACTAAAAGTTACTGCATGGAATATGCAAATGTGTGTGTGCTTTTTCTGTTGGCAGTTCAGCACAAGGGTGAGAAGGAGATGGAAAGAATCAGAGAAGAAAACAAACTATAGTGGAAGTATTTGTGACAATAAAATGATAAACCAGGTAATAATCCTTCTCTTTGCTAAGGAACTTTCTTTCAGAAATTCCAAACTTGACTCCGATCAGTATCAACTCTCATTTGTCTATTGTGTTCAGTGAGGTGATTCCTAAGCCTTTCCTTTCTTCAGTATCAAAGTGAGTAGGAACTTTGCACTAAGGCCACTCAACTGTGAATGTATGATAACAAAGAGTTTTATGGCATCTTAAAGATTAATTCAATACAGTGTAAATTCCTATGAATGAGCATCCCCTTCACCAAATGTATACAGACCACAAGTGTCTATGCAATAGCAAAGTTGTTGGTCTGAATACTGTCACAGGACTTTTAATTTGCTCAAGTTCTTCTCAAGTTGTCATTCTGAAGATGAAAAACCAGGCGGGTATGCATGCATTTATCTAAATATTCATAGGTAGCCATTGTGATGTTATGCTGGCAGACAGTGTGTCTACTCATGTGCAGTTCATCAAAAATGGTGTGTCCCTGTGACACTTTTCCATCTGTGTTGAGAACTCTGTGCTTCTCATTCCTTCATGGCCAGAACTGCTGCATTCACTTTCAGTCTGTGACTGCTCTGGGCTGGGTTGAAAAGTGTCTTCCTGTAGCCTGTGGCTAGGTCGTCACCCTTGCTTGCCTTTTCTCTTCTGCTGTTTTGCCCATTTTTCAACCTGTTTGGAAGGAAGTCAGGGGGCAGTGCCGTTACCTGAGCAGGACCCCTCACTTGATGTGCAACTTCCTGAGACATCCTGCTGCTAATACCTCTAGGTGCTGGGCTTATGCTGGATTTGGGAAAGGCAGTCGTGAGCAACCAGCTACTGCTACTTACTGACAATGCAGGAGAAAGGCATACTGTAATGCCCAGAGTTGTTTGTCGAGATGGGCGGTGAAGAAATTTGATAAATAAATAAATATTTTTTTTATTGTGAACCGCCCAGAGTCCCCCGGTTGGGGGAGAGGGGCAGTAATACAAATTTAAAAAATAAATAAATAAATACATAAATACATACATACATACTGTAGCATGGTAGAGTAGAACACTGTACATAGGAGAAGGTTGTCCTTGCCCATCATTACACACCTTTCTTCATCCAGGGAAGCTATTCTCAGAGCTACTTTTACAAGGGGTTTCCAATGGAGGACTGGCAAGCAGAACAGGCCTATGTACCAGTGATCCAACCAGACTTTTTTTCCCCCATTGCATGAGTGTTTTTCCTCACCACATGCAGCCCTCCATACAATGTCAAACACATCAATGTCTGTTTTTGCAATTTGGATCCTGGTCAGCTGTCTTGCTGTGCTTAAGATCCACGTGAATCGCAGTCCCAGAGTGGCCTTTTGTTTTCCTTTTCTTTCGTTTTGCTCTTCTAGTTGTTATTTTTCCCTATTTGTGTTACTTTTCCATTTTGCTCATGAATGGAAATTTCATTCTCTGTATGTCAAATTGCCATCTATGACAGACCTTGTCTTAGAAGCTTTGTCATTGTCTAAAGCAATGATCAGAAAAATAATGGTAAATGGAATGTGACAAAAGAGACACACATGTCTTCACAAAAGCTGTATGTCTTGCTCTAACGAGCTCTTTACATCCTGCAACATCAAACAGAAGCACATGCTAAGAAAAATGAGAGCTTCTTTGTGGTGTTTGTGTATTTGTGAAAGCTTGAAAGAGCCCTGAGATGTCAAAGCTCTGGGCTGCTATTTGGTTTAGGAAAAAGATGGATAGAAATACTTTACTTTAGTATCAGCCTCTCAGACAGGCCTGGGTGAATGACTCTCTGAATTTGCCTGATTCAGTGCTTTTTGCATATGTAAAATTGTATGTCAGTGGCCCTAATTAGGGCAAATAAAATCAGATTGGACTTAAAGGCTTGAATATCTGAATTGAATCAGATTGATTTTCTAAATTGATTTCAACATTCAAACAGAGTCAGACTTCTTTTTTCAAATCAGTTCAGATATTCAAACTGAATTGGACATAATTTGTGACCTCCTACTCTACACTACATCAATGTGATCCTACATTTGTGGTTGGTTTACAAATGGTACCTGGTTGGCTACTGTGGGAACAGGATAGGATTTTGATGTTATTTGACATGGCTCTTCATTATTATTTGGCTTTTATATTCTTGCATTTTCTGGCTTGTATAACAGAGAGATGGGAAAGGAAGGATTTTAATTGACATTTTAATACAAACATAATTAATTTTAAAAATTTGAATCAATAAACAGCACAATCATCCCTTGAACTTCTCTGAATTTTGCAAAGTGGCTCTTCATTTTTTTAAAAAATCAGTTGGGGGATAGTATTGGGGAAAACCATGCGTAAAAGCTGTATATAGTATTGCAAATAATACACAAAAATAGATATATTGGAGAAAATTTGCTGGCAAGAATGTATGTAGTGAGCAAACCTACTGAAATAAGTATATTTAGGGGAATGCAGCCTTCATCCTTCAACCTGAAATGGAAATTGGATGTACTAAATTTAAGACTAGAGAAAGGGAAAAAGGAAAGAAACAGAAACTGGCAGGTTCATCCTTTCCTCAATACAGTTGCAAAAACACATGCACTATGGAGCTTTGAGCAGGAGTTTCCAGGCTGCACTGTAACATGCCCCAAACCCAATTCAATGGAATAGCTAGAAGCGAGGGACTGTCTGATGATGACTAGCTCTTTGCTTTTCTATTCCTACACATCCCAAAGATAATTTTTGTTGTTGTTTAGCTCAGCAGCTTTGGAAGGACCATTTGGCCTGGGTCTGTTCTGTAGCTCAGTCTGTATCTCAAAGCTGCTTTTTCTTTGTGTGGCTTTATGTCAAAAATGGTCTTCTGAAAATTCCTCCAGGATACAATTAAAGCAATATTATGCCTCTACAGGGGGCACAGTGACTCAGCGGTTAAGACGCCAGGCTTGTCGATCAGAAGATCACAAGTTCGGGGGTTCGAGAGCCTAGTCCCATGTGACTGAATGAGCTCCTGCACTCGCCCCAGCTCTTGCCAACCTAGCAATTTGAAAGCATGCAAATGCAAGTAGATGAATAGGTACCACTTCGGTGGGAAGGTAACAGTGTTCCACGCGCATCGTGCCGGCCACATGACCGCGGAAGCGTCTTCGGACAATGCTGGCTCTTCGGCTAACAAACGGAGATGAGCACCAGCCCCTAGAGTCAGACACGGCTATGTGGGGGAACCTTTACCTTTACTTTTTATGCCTCTACATTTGCCAGTATTTCAGAAATCCCAACATTTGCTTTACCTATAGAAGAATTTTATGGCACTCTCTGTGGGAAGGTCCATATACTGATTTTCATTGACATCAACAGAAATGAATCTTCATATTATTTGGCTATAGCAGCCTTTTCCAACTTAATGCCATCTAGGCATGTTGAAGTAACTTTCCCAAGAACCCCAGTCTACTATTCATGCTGGTTAGAAGTGAGGAAAAGGCTTTATTTGAGCAGTATTCATCCATTGACCCATGGGTGGCGGGGGGGGGGGGAGACCAGCTTCTCTGGCTTCAATCCAACCTCCAACCTCCAACCCAAGATAGGATTCCGTTGAATGGTGAATGGCCAATGGTTTTTTCTTTTTTCTTTGGGGGGGGGGGTTTTCACAGATCAGAATGGTTGAAACAATTTGTTGGTTTCTTGCATTTTCATCAGGGACAATTGCATATAGTACAGGATCACATGGATTATTCCTCCATCTGTACATTAATGTGGTATACAAGACACAGCACTGATGGGGTAGGATGAGACCTTGAGCACAGCACATTTTACTTATAACAAGAAAAAGTGGGATAATGTTTGGGGTGTGGTTAAATAAATAAACCAATTATTACAAACATTGGGGCATTTCTTCCAGGTAACTGCTTGGTGAAGATTAATCATTCTACCATGTTCATGCTATACTTTTAAGATCTTACACTAAATCCTCTGAGGCTTCTCCAAAATATAATTTTGTATCAGCAGCCAATAAGGTGGAAATTCAATACGTAGAGAAAATATAGAAAACTTTGCAAAAATAGGAAGGCTGGCACGTTTCTGATGCTTTTCAGATTAATGGCAGGTTTTAATAGAGTTGTACTTTGTTCTGTTCTTATAAGCAAGCCTCCTTTATGGTAGAAGCTTAGATCTGAAAGATTTATTTGGTCTTTTTAGTTTGGTCATCTGATAACAATAGGTTTGCACTACAATGTTTAATGTAGTTTGAACACAACAAAATAAATTCCATGGACAGTTTATGCAGGGCAAAGGAAATCAATGTTGGTTTCCAAGAAGTTAAAGTTAAAACTTGATTAACTTCAGAGTCAGGGACAAAGGCAGGGGCCAGGTTGACACATTAGACATAAGCTGTTTGGAACCCAAGAAGGCTTTTGATCAGTACAGCATAAAAGACATGTTGAATGTGACAGGGGTTGGTGGATAGCTTAGCTTTTGTCACCGTATTAGAACTTGAAAGATATTTGACAAGATGTTTAGATCTCCAGATAAAACTAGGAGGCCTGATCCATATAAAAGAGAAGAATTATTGAAATTGAAGGAACTGTTCTTTAATGTCCAAACTGAGACTCCCAAGCAATGAGGAAACTGATGGGGTGGGTGAGTGAGGGGCTGAAATTGCTGATGGTTAATGCCATAAATGGTCACAAAACTGCAAAACACTGATTAGGAAGATAGTATCAGATGTCTGGCAAAGATGCCGGAGAATAAACAGAGGCTGTTTAAACAACCAAAGAATTATAGAGTATGTAAAGTCCAGCTATTCATTTCTAATAAATTATACAGAGAGCCTAGCTTCTTTCAGATCTCACATCAAGCTATCCTTTACCATGGAAGGAAGAATTGAGAAAAATCTCTTTGCCTGGGAAATCAGGCTGCTGAACTAAACACTTTCCAGGCCTTAATAGTCAAAAGATGCTTCATGCAGCCAGGATGACAAACCATTACAGCAGGATTGTAGTATAGTGAACTATTTAAAACCATGAGTTGCATCCAGTTGGTGCTCTGTTGCAATGGAGAGGTTTGTTGATTCAGGGACTGCTCCGATGTTTGGCTATCCTCCCCCCTTTCCCTATAGCTCTAGCCCACCTATCCCAACACTAAAGAGAACAGTTGACTCAGGTGGGAAGAGAATCATCCCAAATGTGTTCCCTCATTGTTCTTCCAATGCATGGCCATGCCGCCCAGTTCAGATCAAGGCCATCTTTATCTTTATGTGGGCTATTTTTCCCAAAAGGGAAACAGGAACTATATATATATATGGGACTATTTAATATATATATATATATATATATATATATATATATATATATATATAGTATTTATTTTAAATTATATCTATATCTATATCTATATATCTATATATCTAATTTAAAATAAATACCATATATATATATATATATATATATATATATATATATATATATATATATATAAATTAAATAGTCCCATTAAATGTATCACCCTCTGTCAGATAAACATTTCTTATTTTCCATCTGTGAAATAAATTCCATGTGCTGGGAGTGCAATTATGGGCACTTCCTGAGCTAATTACTTACCCCTGAAAAATACTAGCAGCTACAGTTCTTCAAGGTCCCCAACAGAGAAATGTTGTCTGTAAATAATGAACTTGTTTCTCAAAATCTGAACATCTGCTGGGCACTCTGACTTCAGGGCTCAAAGAACAGGAAGGAGGATGTGTGATTCAGATTACCAGAGAAAACAGAGGAGAACCCAGACTCAAATTGAAACCAACATCAGCATTTAAGCAAAGGAAAATGTAAACAAGTAGAGGCTGATCTAGGGCTTATGTGTACAATGTGCCAAAGCAACCAGTTGGGACAAGGATTTTGTTTGGAACAAGCTAGGCTTGACTTACCTGTTCGACCTCAGATGAATAAGACCCTATTACTCACTCCATCCCCTGCCAGATTTGGGCCTGACTGACTTCTGGAGCCACAGGCCTATCTGCTTATCCAAGGATTTCATGTATTACAGTTACATTACAATACATTCCAAATATTTTAAGATACCTTTTAAGGCCAAACCCACACACAAGGATTAAGAGACAAAGTACAACTGAAAAGTGATCATGGAATCATTAGGTAGCACCTCTACACCAGAATTATACTAGTGTCCTTTAATCCCACCAGTGAACACATCAGATAGGCCTTCTGTGCCTAGATAACATGCTGCATTAAGCTATAATCTAGCTTGTTTGATTTTGTCTTAAAGCATCGTGTGAATGTGCCAACTTTGGCTTATTCAACAAAGTACATTTAAGCAAACCATGGCATAGTACAATATGGGAATCCAGTTGATATTTGTGTTTCATTCCCTAAATTTCCTTCAGTTACCTTCTATCTGTGTTGCATCACTATTACCTCCTAACCTTCTGAAGGTAAGTAGGAATCTGACTTGTCCTCTGATGGCAGTGATGATTTTCTAAGAAAACTCTTCAGAACAGCCATTCAGCCATTACACTAGACCATTTCATCTCACTAGACTTGAGAACTGATTGTACTATGTTGTAGATAAAGCATGTTTACCATCAGATTGATTTTTAGCATTGTGGAAACTGAACAAGGAAAGACACATTACTAAGTACTATCCATGTTATTGTTTAGTTCTGTTATTTTGTGAGAAGTGATACAGCAATGTTTTTTTTCCTCCTCCTCCTCCTCCTCCTCCTCCTCCTCCTCCTCCTCCCCCCCCCCCTTTCTATCTTGAGTTGTAAAAGCTTTCTCTTTTATGTGGCTCTCTATCAGCAGTCAAATGTAGATCTGTTCTAAAAAATACTTTCAAACTGCCCAAACTTTACAGTAAAGGTCACCTTATCATTATATCCCTGTTTTGGCTTATTTAGCTGTAATGAAAACCTGTTTTGACACATGAAAGATGTTCTCATTATGCAAAAAGCTATCTGGCCTGGCCTAATAATTTGAAAGACATCCAAGAAGTTTACTTCAAGAATAACAGAACCTCCCTTTTATTAACTCACTGATTGTTTTTGCAGACCTCACGGTTTGGTACTAACATCCATCATGCGTTTTTTTTTAACAGTTCTTGTTACAAATGTGGAGTGCCATATTTCTTTCTTTTTATTTTTTATATTAGAACTCACAAGAAATCTAATTCAAAACTTACTGTAAATGGATGTTCACAATAAATTATGTATTAAGATAAATACATTTTTAAAATGTATCAGTTCTAGAAGGGTAACCATATTAGTCTCTTAGAGCAAAACTGACAATAATTGTCATGTGTTAAACCTAGGATATACAGTAAATCAACTAATACACCAAGTATGGCATAAACTCTTGCAGGACACAGCTTAGACAACTCCAGGGATCCCCATGAAAAGATGCACAGGATTTTCCTATTGAACAGAATTCTGTCCTCTCAAATATAAACCTCCAGGGTCTTTCTCCTATATTTTCTTTTACTTCTTTTCTTCTTCCGGCTCATCCATCCTGATGATATTGGTTCAGATTATACTAGATTCCCTTTTTCACATCTGATCTCTAGCCCTTTGCTGGGTCCTGTGCTCAAAGAAGAAATGAATTTTATTTTTATTTTGTGTATTATTCTTTTAACTTACAGGTAAGGTAAAGGTCCCCCCCGCACATTTGTGCAGTCATGTCTGACTCTAGGGGGCGGAGCTCATCTCTGTTTGTTAGCCAAAGAGCCAGCACTGTCCGAAGATGCTTCCACAGTCATGTGGCCGGCATGACGCATGCAGAACGCTGTTAAGTTACAGGTAGTCTTCACTTAATGACCACAATTGAGCCCAGATTTTCGGTTGTAAGTCATAACGGTTGTTAAGTGAGTCCAGACTCATTTTACAACCTTTTTTACTGCGATTGTTAAGCGAGTCACAGCAGTCATTAAGTGATTCAAGATTGGACTTTGTGGTTTCCTTCGGTTGTTAAGCGAACGGTGCAGTTGTTAAGCGAACCAGGAGTTACTTTGCAGTATTGTGGGGAGTAGAGTGTGATAGTCATATGATGGAAGCAGAAAGGAAAAACTGAATTTGAGAAAGTGGATTGAAAGTGATGATGGGATAATTGTTTTCATTAGTGTTTTGAATAGCCCTTAGAATGTGTAACTGAAGAAGAGAGTGAGATGAAGGTCTTTATGCATATGAAAACAATTAGCTCTTTTGTTAGATGTAGACTTACTGTTCCGAAGCTTGCAAGTTTAGGAACAGGAAGGAATTCGGAAGTAGAGTTGGCAATGTGTATTTGAGATTAGGACTTTCTTGACCTAGAAAATAGTTAGCCATATATGCTTAGAGAATATTATGGGTTGCTATGTTTTATGCTCAGTTTTTGCGTAGACGCTAGAGAAATGACCAATTAGAAACTTTTATGGCAAGATGGCAATTGTAACAACTTTAGTGGGCTATAAAGGCTAATTACAGGGGATGCTGGAGGCTCCCCCTTGCTGTGTAGGGGACGCCCGCCTTTGCTTTGTGGATCCACAAAATAAAAGTGATTTCTTTGAATTCTCCTGGTCCTGCATGATAATTGGGCTACATCGTGCTGGATCAACGAACCCCCCTTTTTAGGGACTTCACATATGTTTTCCACCAAAACATGACTATGGAAATGCTTCTGTGGATACAGCAGTATTATTTTCAGTTAATATTACTGTTATTTTCAACTAATATTACTGGTTGATTATTAAAACTGTTACTGTAAGGTCTTCATTGGAATATTTGTTCTACAGTACAGTACTAAACAGGTTTAAAGGTACAGTACTGTACAGTACTATAACTTTTGTTTCCTGCTGTAGTAAACTCTTCAGCTTTTGTTAGTGTACAGTATTGTACAGTACTGTATATAAATCCAATTTTTATAAAACAACTGTTTTAAAAACAGTAAACCAGCATTCAGTATTGTTAATTATAATTAATAATTAGACAGGCAGAGGATGGAACATGCACACCATCATACAAATCTCTACTTAAGTTATGCAAAAACTGGGGAAAAAATTAAAGGCAAGCATAAGTCAATACAGTACTGTATGGAAAAAGTACTTACCTTTCCTGTACAGTAAGGCACACACAAGGCTCCCTCTGCCAGCTGCTAAATCACAGGAAGTAGTGCAACCACAGGACCAGGCCTGCTGCCTCAGAAATCCAGCCTCATAAGCCTGGAGGACTTCCTGGTACCAGAGGGTGGTCATGTGACCCCAAATGGCTGCCGCTTCTGGGATGGCTGAATCCGGGTCACGTGATCGCAGAGGCCTTGTGAAGGTCGTAATTTCGGGCCCGTCAGAAATCTACTTTTGGGGTACCATCGTAACTTTGAACGGCCTTTAAGCGGCCGGTCAGTAAGTGAAGACTACCTGTACTTGCATAAGCTCAAGATAGATTGAACTGTGGACCAGTTTAAAAATATAATAAAGGCATACATAACATGCATACATTCGTACATTCACATGATCATTCAAATCCTCCTACCCTACTCCTTTTTTGCAAAGTTTTGGAAAAAAGAAGAGCAAAGGTAGAGTCTCCCTTTCTATCTCTTGGTGAAGCAGCGTCTTTGTGTTTTATACATCTTTTGCTGCCCTGTCAACTCAACCATCTTATTTGCTTTCCTGGTTATTTTTGCAACATTTTGTTCAGGTCCTGACATTAGTTACTTTCTTCCACCACCTTTTGTCTCCAGTCCACATAGATGGCTGATGCTATCTCACTTAGAAATTGAATCATCTGGAAGATTTTATTTCTGCTTCTAATCATATCCTTGCAGCTCTGTGGATGGCGGCACTTGGCAAACATCGATTCTTCTTGTTTTCTCTTGTGTCTGAATGAAAGTAATTATGTTTACAACAAATTAAGCATCATATTTTTTTCATCCCTTTTGGTGTTCAGTAGAGCTTGATTCATCTCATCTTCAGCAGGCACTTAGGCTGCTCCTCACTTTCATTCTGAAAGCAAGCTAAAAATTTGCTTGTGAGAAGGGTGTACTCTGGTACAGGCCCAGTTAGAAGCAATTTTGTGGGAACAACTTGGACAGACTTGATTGTTCAGAGGACTGACTCATTGGAATGGCTGGTAGATGCCACAGCATCCCTCAAACATCAACATATGGAAGACTGTGAATTCAGTTCCTGGCAGATCTCACCAAAACAGGACTTTTGAGTAGCAGCAAGAGAAAAGGCCTTTGCCTGGACCATCACAGAATTGTTTAATTTATTTTTTCAAAATATTTTAAATTTTCTGTTTAAAGATGTAAATCTTCAATCTTTTAAGTATATTGCTAAGACAGTCTTTTATTGCAGTGTTAAATGATTATATAATTGAATGGTTATGGTTTTATCTGCTTTCTGTCTTTCTCTTTTTTTCTATCTCTTTTTATGCAGTCCACCTCTTACATTCATAACTACACTTTTGAAGCACCGTGTGGTGCTCTATCTGCATATTTTTTTTAAAAAAAATTGACATTATCTTAGTCAAGATATTAATCACGATAAATGTATATTAGCTCAAGAATCAGAGACATAAGTTTCTCATTCACCAATGTCTGAAGAGCACTGGTAGCAGACCTCCGAGGCCTTATGTCTAAATTCTGGATTGGCAACTGTGGGATAGAGGATGTTGGACTAAACAGGCCTATGAGAACCTTCTGAATTCTTCTGTTTAGGCTAAGTTATTATTAAATATCCACAGGTCTAACACAGTTCTTCAGATATATTAAGGAAAAAAGCTGAAGTTTGTACATAATTTATTACTTATCATTCTTTCAGATCTATTTTCATTTTTCGGGTGTGTCATGTTTTCTTAGGAGGATCAGAAAGGTACTGTATGAATTATTAATTTAATTAACAGGATGAATGACCTGGAAGAAAAGAGAAGTAAAGAAAATATAGGAGAGAGATCCTGGAGGTTTATATTTGGGAGGACAGAATTTTCTTCAACAGGAAAATCTGCCTTTCTCTAATTTATATAGCTCTCAATTCATATTACTTAATACATACGACTTGATTAAGATCCAAGATGGAAATAAGATAGCAAATCCTACTTTCCCAACTTCCATGGAATAAAACATGAAGCCTTATGTAGAATTTTCTCAAGTTGGGTAGATACGTTGTCATGTACTATTGCCAATTTCACTGTAACAACCTAAAAACAGTATTTAAAATGTCCCAGATACAATCCTGAATTTTATATCTGTAATTCTTACAGCAGCTTCTAAATAATTCTTATGGGGAATTGAAACTATGAGATAGTAACTGGTCCGAGGCCATCAAGTAAGTTCAGAGCAGGTGCTTAAGATCTGAGCCAGTTCATATCTTAAGTCTTTTAGCTCCTGTATTTAACTAAGGCTATGATTTCCATAACTAAAATGACCAAGAAAGAGACATCATATTCCTTTTCTTTTTTAATAAGCATTTATAATGACTTATGATAAAAAATATATGTTACCAAATTGCAACTTTCTTTCTTTTTTTTTAATAAGGAGGAAGAGGCCTCTGAGTATTGGTTCTTGATTTCTACTATGTTCAGTCTCATGATCAGTGCCAGCTATTAAATTTAATTTCTTACAGACTTTGGTTTCCTTCTCTGTAAACCTTCCAAATAAGTTATTTGTGCCAGGAGAAAACAAATGCTTTTCTCTGCTTCAGTGGTGTTTCCAGATGTTCTTCACATTGACACATATGGACACTGTTTTTGTTTCCCATTAAGTATGTTGCCAAAGGATGCACATCCCTCAAAACCAAAAACTAAGTACTTAGAAATTATGGAATATTTGAAATGGCTTTCAAACTGTAGATTAAAGTTATTTAAATGAGCTAAATAAAATAAATCTCTCAGATCATGCCAAATCCAGAGCTGTCTTACAATACTGTTATTACCTATTCTAAATTTCAGACTATACTTTTAGGAATTAGAATGAAGAAAAGGTAGATGGTGCAGAGCAACATATCAAACCATGCATATTAGATATAAAATTTATATATATACGCACATACACACAGTATACATATATACATATATACATATATAAAAAGGTAAAGGTTCCCCCCGCACAGTTGTGCAGTCGTGTCCGACTCTAGGGGCCGGTGCTCATCTCCGTTTGTTAGCTGAAGAGCCAGTGTTGTCCGAAGACACTTCCATGGTCATGTGGCCGGCATGACGCACGCAGAACGCTGTTACCTACCCACCGAAGTGGTACCTATTCATCTACTTGCATTTGCATGCTTTCGAATTGCTAGGCTGGCAAGAGCTGGGGCGAGTGCGGGAGCTCACTCCGTCACGCGGGGCTAGGGATTTGAACCTCCGAACTTGTGATCTTCCGATCGACAAGCCTGGCATCTTACCCGCTGAGCCACCATGCCCCCTATATACATATATACATATATACATATATACATATATACAGTACATATTAAATTGTTCAGCATATATACGTGGATCCATCTGAATAAATGCCATTCAGATCCATCTGAAGGTATGCTTTCAGGACACATGAGGGTAGATGGCACTGAAAATCAGAGTTCTGTTGAAACTTCTTTAATCAATAATGTTTTCTAGTTTATACATTTCCAGACAGCTTCCCAGAACCCTTGGGGAATCATCACACAAACTTTACAGTGCTAGAGCTTTTCCTATTCAACCTCCACAATCTCCATAATCTTTATTATAATCTTGATTCACAACTAACTATGGCAAATATTTTCCCAACTATCACTTGTATGATGTGCTTTCAGCATAACTTCTTCTACTTGCTAAATTGTGTTCTAGAGATTACACGCTTTGTAGACTGTACTTATGACTTCTTTTCCCTGTTGATTGGAGGACTCTGTCAGGGATTTTAGTAATAGTTTTTTTCTTATTACATTCTTGCTAATGAGAATGCATATTTTTGCAGCAGGACTTTGGGACAGATGTCCAGAGATGCACCCAACAGAAGATCCCCAAATGCAGCAAGGCTGATTTATTGTACTATGAAATAGATGGTAATACATATTTCTTTCTTAAGATGTCACCTCCATAAGATTCACTCTAGACTTAATTGCATAGAAGCATAATAGATTAATTTATTGTTGTTTATTCGTTCAGTCGCTTCTGACTCTTCATGACTTCATGGACCAGCCCACGCCAGAGCTTCCTGTTGGCCATCGCCACCCCCAGCTCCCCCAAGGTCGAGTCCGTCACCTCCAGAATATCATCCATCCATCTTACCCTTGGTTAGCCCCTCTTCCTTTTGCCTTCCACTTTTTGCCTTCCACTTTCCCTAGCATAGATAGATTAATCTATTATTTTGTTTTATTTTATTAATAGATTAATAAAACAATTAAATTCAGGTTCTCAATTTACCTTACTGCTGCTGTTAAGTTGGTGAGAGGTAGGCTCCTATCCCATTATAACTGAATCTTCCTGGAATTCTTGATCTTTATCTTATATGGGTATCATCAGAACTTATCAATTTTTCACTATACTGAAGTCAGAACAGTGGCTATTATGTGCTCTTGAAAAAGCTATTTTGTGGATTTTGCCTTCATATGTATGTTTCTCTACCTCTTTAGAGAGGATGTCATTTTACTTGATGATCAAATTATGCGTTTATGATTTGGGCAAGGCTGAGCAATGTTTTGCTAGCCAGAGACCATATTTAATTTTGAAGAGGAGGGGAGCAAGGACTACAGTGTCAAGGAACTGATGCAAAAAGAGATGGGGCTATATCTGTTTTTTCCTAGATATTTCAGTGAGATTTTATTTCTTTAAAAAAAACACCCAATATTAAGTCTCATTTAGAACTTCTACTACAAACATTATTTGTGTACTTCTTGACAAAGATTGAAACAAAAAAAATGTTATCAATTTTTAGCAATTGTAGCTGGAGAAATGCAAGAGCCACAAACACAATAATGTAAATTTATGGCTTTATGTAAATTCAGGGCTTTATGCATCTGTGTGGTCTTATGTTGCTAAGTCATGGACTATGATAATGTTTGTAACATTGTGCCCAAATACACTATATAATTTGTATACACCCATACACGTGCATATATGTTACAAAAGGTTAAAGCCAACCATGCTGACAAATGCTAACAAATTACATAAAGAGAAACTATGCCTCATAACTTTCAAAACTGTGTGTCGCGACACTTTAGTGCAGGGCTTTTCAAAGTGCTGCCGCTGGCGACACACCAGTGGCAGCGGCGGCGTGCACGCATGGCAACGGCACAGGGGGCGCGCGGCGGCACGCGCGCATGGCGACGGCGTATGTGCAGTGGCGGCGGGGGGCGTGCGGTGCCGCGCGCGTGCGTGGTGGCCACCATGCGCGCGCGCCACCGCTTCCGGGTGGTGTGGCGACACACCACGCTGTGTGTGGCGACACACTTTTGTGTCGCGACAGTTTGGAAAGCTCTGCTTTAGTGTGTCGCAAGTTTAGTGTGTCGCAAAACAAACTGGGCGTGGCGGCGGGGGCGTGCACGGCAGCGGCGCAGGGGCGTGTGCGGTGGTGGTGTGTATGGCAGCAACGGGAGCAGCGCGCCATCAGCGCTTCCGCGTTTTAGCGAGGCCACCGCCGTGCACACCGCTGCCGCGCATGCCCCCACGCCGCCACCATTGGTGTATCGCCAACAGCGGCAGTTTGGAAAGCACTGCTATGCCAATTCCAGATGTTATACACTATAGTTATAGAAGGAATCTTTATTGTCATCATTTCAGAAGTTTTGAAAATTGGAGCCCTGTTCAGGTATTGTAAGTTACCACAAAGTATTAGTTCAAGTGGAGGATTATGTTCATGCCTTCACAGGTACAGGTGTATACCCCAGGCCTGCAGTCAAGTTGTATATATGGACTTCTCTCTTGTACATGATGTCATATTATGACTTTTGGACTTTTGGTATGTTTATGTAGTTTTTTTCCTGATGCCTTCAAGTCAGTCTTGACCCCTAGTGACTGACTGGACACAACCTTGCAGTTTTCTTGGCAAGATTTTCAAAAGTGGTTTGCCCTTGCCTTAATCCTAGTGTCCTGTTCGGCTGATCCTACTTGGACTACGAAGCCTACTCAGGTTCTAAAAAACAACTTCTTTATTAAACACAATTATTTACAAGAATTAGTCCATCAGCTTGCTGGACATTCAGCAAGACTGGTACACTGAGGTAGACAGTAGAAGAAGTTGGCTCAATTGACTAGAGTCCTCTTTAAACAAGCTTCTCTGGGACTGGATTCCCAATGGCAGGATTCTCAGGAACTGGATCCACTGGCATTGGAACTGGATTCATTGACACTGGAAATGGATCCACTGGCACTGGATTGGTTCCTCAAGACACTGGGATTGGAAACCCAAGGTTCTGGAACTGGATTGGAACTCCGATGGTAGACTTGGTTGGATCTCTGGAGTAACTTAAACTGCTGGAAATAGACTTGGTTGGATCCCTGGAGTAACTGGAACCACTGGAAGCAGACTGGGTTGAATCCCTGGAGTAACTGGAACTGCTGAAAGCAGACTGGGTTGGCACCACTATGGGGCTAGAACTGCCAAGGCAGACTGGGTTGGCACCACTAGGTAACTTGCCTAGGGCAAGGCAAGACTGGCGTACTTCTGGAACCTCCCCCCCCCCCCCCGGAAAAAGAATAAGGCTGCGGAGTTTTAGCACACCACGAAGTGTGGGGGAAAGGAAAGGTACTTAGCTGAGGCTTGGAAACACTGCTGATCCAGAGCCACTGAATGCTGCGAAGCTGGCAACCTGAACGGATGAAGCTCTGATCTGGCAGGAGTGCGAATGACCGAGCTTACTAGGTGGCGATGAGTGGAGATTCCGTTCCCCCTTACTGCTGAAGAGATCTGAGCTTCTGTTGCAGCTGGGGTGAATTCTCAGATGGTGAAAGCTGCTGGCTCCGTTGAGGCTTCAGGAGAGGCTTCACCACAAAACACAGGCTGAAGCTTGCTGGATGAAGCAAGCTGCTCTCTGCAGGGACAAGGTTCTGAAAATCAGCTGCTATCAGGAAGTCCTAAAGGTCATTTGTTGCCAACAGCCTCTTGCTGGCTCTGAACTCCTTTTATCTTTCCCTCTGTGCATTTTTTCTCTTCGAGAGCCAATTGGCGCTCTCTCTGTTTGGCGCGCTTTTCAGCCTGCCTCTGTCTTGCACTGATTGGTGCTTCTGCATTAGTTCCTGGTTCTTGGCCAATTGATGCACTCGGATTCTCCCGCGCAGCTGAGTCATTCCCAGAAGAGTTCTCCTGCAGCTGCCTCCGTGGCATCCGGCTGTCCGGCTTCTTCGCATCACGAATTCTGCCTGGGGTTCTGAACTCCTGAACCTGCTGAAAGGTTTCATTTCTCCTGTTAGGAGCAGAGTTTTGCCTTTGCTGGTAAGTTTCATTTTCCTCTTCAGAGTCAGAGCCTAGCTGGGCTCTGACACCTAGGGATGAGAGAGAGGGTCTGGTATGTAGTATTTATGTAATACTTATGTAGCATTTGAGGGGCGTGGTGGCTCAGTGGGTAAGATGCCAGGCTTGTCGATCGGAAGATCGCAAGTTCGGAGGTTCGAATCCCTAGCCCTGCGTGCGGAGTGAGCTCCCGCACTCGCCCCAGCTCTTGCCAACCTAGCAATTCGAAAGGATGCAAATGCAAGTAGATCAATAGGTACCACTTCAGTGGGTAGGTAACAGCATTCCACGCGTGACATGCAGCCACAGGACCGTGGAAACGTCTTCGGACAATGCTGGCTCTTCAGCTAACAAATGGAGATGAGCACCGGCCCCTAGAGTTGGACACGACTGCACAAATGTGCGGGGGGAACCTTTACCTTTTATGTAGCATTTACATAACACTTATGTAGTATTTAATTTGGCTGAGTAACGTTTCAGGTTTTCGTGTACTCAGGAAACCTGTACAGTCAATTCTACCTGGGAATTTCTAGATTGGTGCTGATAACTTCATAATACCTGTGTACTATACGTTAGGCTGTATTGCAGGGATTAGACAATTGTGGGTGAGTTGTGGTTGTTGTTTTTGTTTTCCTGTTGAGAGTCCTATTTTCTTGGTAGCAATCTGAGGCCCTTCAAATTTAGTTGGCATCTGTAACAAGTAGTGGCTGAGCTGTCATAGCCAAAAATGGTTGGACCACTAATCATGTTTTTTTCTTTCTCCTTTTCACATATTTTCTGTGTCTTTCCCATGCAGTCAAGAAAAGGACACAGACTATTTTTGCCAGAGGTCCTAATAAATTGCTTGCTGTAGAAATTTGAAAATCAAATTAAAGAAAACTTGTAATTGAGCTAGCCATCCCTACTATATTGCACTAATAAATGTATATTAATACATTTTAAGTGCAGATTTAGACACTTGATGGAAGCTCATAATTATTAGGTTGTACAGTATTTTGGAGTGAAGGGAGAAAAGGTGGTTTGGGGCATGGATTGGCAAGCTGTTGGTTGGTGACCTTCTTTAGGGTGAGCAATGAAAGAGGAGGGCAAGCACAGAGATATAGGGAAAAAACAAGGGAGGGATCCCAAATGACAATGAAAATAATTTTATTGCAGCCTGATGCAGTTCAGAAATGTAATCCTTTCTCAAGGGCCCTCTAAAATCAAAAACAGTGCAAGAAGAGGCACAAATAATCATGCAAAAATTTACAGTGCATATAAGTAGTATATGTACTTAATATATAATATTTTAAAAAATAGACAATTTCAATGCGTACTCTAACATAGGCATCTACAATAGGATATTCTCAGCTTGTAAACTCAAACAATGAAACAAATACATTTGTGGAAAACAACATTCATATACCTGTGCCTTTCACTTCATTCACACAGACTGTACAGGAATACGTAGATAACCTTGAAGAAGGTCTGTAGGAACAGTTAAGCAAGAAAAGAGACAACTCAGGCTTGAGAAAGGAGAAGGCATGAGAAAGAAATTCAACATTTGTTGTTCAGTCGTTTAGTTGTGTTCGACTCTTCGTGACCTCATGGACCATAGCACACCAGGCCTTCCTGTCCTCCACTGTCTCCCAGAGTTTGCTCAAATTCATGTTCATTACATAGGTGATGCTATCTAACCATCTCATCCTGTGCTGTCCCCTTCTCCTTTTGCCTTCAGTCTTTCCCAGCATCAGGGTCTTTTCCAGTGAGTCCTCTCTTCGCATTAGGTGGCCAAAGTATTTGAGCTTCAGCTTCAGCATCTGTCCTTCCAATGTGCAGTCAGGGTTGATTTCCTTTAGGATTGACTGATTTGACCTCCTTGCAGTCCAATGGACTCTTAGGAGTCTTCTCCAGCACCACAGTTCGAAAGCATCAATTCTTCGGTGCTCAGCCTTCCTTATGGTCCATACACCCACCTTGAATGTGTTGATATATCAGGGAGCAGAGGAAAACTCTGGCAGGCTTTCAAGATTATATTATTATAACCTACAACAATGAAGTAGCATTCCTATAATCCTTGTGCTGTCTGTTTCCTGACCTGGTCCACCTTGAAGGGCTGACGCAGACAAGAGTATTTCTGTAATAAGAAAATTAAACCTCGTTGACATCTGAATTAGGAATATGCCAATATCCTCCACCCTGGCTGTCTTCTAACCATCCTCTGGGCCCTGGAGTGAAAACGGCCCAGGAGGCCACCATTCCAGCAACTCCTCTACTCCTGTCCTTGCAGTACTAATTCAGTATGAGAATGATCCAAAGCCGCTCCAACATTCCATATGAACTCTCAAGAATGTCACCAGAGATCTTGGGGATGTCATCCAAGGGAGAAGTGCTCCACATTCTCCACTCCGTACAGCCATCTTGATTTGGCTCCAGCCAGCTGCAAGGTACTGTCATCTACCATATGACCTAGAAGGCTCTTAGCAACTCAACTAACCCACATGGCTCTGTCAGACATCACTCTCTCTGTTACCTATGCTGTTGCCTCACCCCCCTGTGAACCAGTCCTGAGGTTCTGATCACACACTGTCTTGATGAACCACCACAGAGCAAATTCCTTTCTCTTTTCTTTCCCCTTCTCCAAACCATCACTCCTCCAACCAAGAGACTGCCCCATTAGAAACAATCCAAAGCTGGGGCAAAAGTCACTGGCTCCAACAAATGCCATCTGAAAATGATAAAAGGGACTCTTCCAAAGCCACCACTTCTCTGTCTAGACCCTTTATCAACATCCTAATCCAACCTCAGCTCTCAAACCCCATGAAAGTAGCCTTCATCCAGTACCATCTGAGGTTCATTAAACCATTCAGCCTGTCTCCAGAAAGCACACCCACAAAAAAAAGAGGGGAAGGGGGGAATAATGAAGTATCCAAGAAGCAGTGGTATTCTACCCACCAAGAAACAGCAGCAGCATCAACAACAAAAACCTATAAATGAAGAACAAACTATAATATAAACTCAAAGTAAACGGTCCAATATCCTACTTAACCTATAATTCCAAAGTGGGGACATATAAAGGAAACAAGATTAAGCAATAAAGGGAATAATCTTCCAGTTAGAGATGCAAAGTGAAATAGAGTGCTAAACAGAGAGTAAGAGACAGCAATTAATTATGTTAACTCTCCTTCTTTATCTGTCCCAATTCACAGTGTTGGAAAAACTGCAATACTTAACCCACTATATTATATTAACTCATAATGGTCTGTGATGCTGCTTAAACTGCCATAATTCTATTTCTTCTCTGATGGGAAATGTTTCTATGCAAGTCACACATGATTATGGATATAGTAGTAAAACTATGGGGATTAAATGCCAAACAATTGGCATGAACCAGGTGTTTTGGCACTTGCTTCCAGATGGGAATTTTCTTGGGGAGACAAACTATTTGGCAACTGAATATATGTTTATGGTTTGATACTTGCTGGAATCCCAGTGTGCTTGTTATGTACCATTCTTACGCAGCTAAAGACAAAGACATTTCAGGAAAGCAGCAGCTTTATGAACTGCTGATATATCAGAATGATTCAGGAAACCAAAAACACTCAGCCACTGAATTGTGAGGCAAATGTACCAATCATTCATTTGATGCTGGTGAAATATACTGATTTAAGTAGACATTAAACTACTTAAAGTGGAGTCCTTGGTCCTCTCTGAGCTTGGTTGTTTGCTTGCAGATGTTTCACTACACAACTAGATAACATCATCAGTGCTGATGATGCCATCTAGTTGGTATGCTGATGATGTTACCTAGGCAGGTAATGAAACATCTGCAAGCAAACAACCAAGCTCAGAGAGGACCAAGGACTCCACAGTTCAACCCTGAACTACATATATTTTCTTCTATTGGAACCAGTTAAAGTAGATGATGTTAACTAAATAATATGTAGAATTATTATTTATAATGGACTATAGAACAGTAGAGTTCCTTAAAAATGTCTATACAGGCAAATACAAGTATTTGAGAGTGAAATGTATTATTCTTTTTTTTTTGTAAATGAAACTTTATTATATAAAATTGATTCAACATACAACATACACATACACATATACATATTACATATATACATACACATAAATCATACATTTGTTGTTGTTCAGTTGTTTAGTCGTGTCTGACTCTTCGTGACCTCATGGACCATAGCACGCCAGGCCTTCCTGTCCTCCACTGTCTCTCGGAGTTTACTCAAATTCATGTTCACTACATCGGTGATGCTATCTAACCATCTCATCCTCTGCCGTCCCCTTCTCCTTTTGCCTTCAGTCTTTCCCAGCATCAGGGTCTTTTCCAGTGAGTCCTCTCTTCGCATTAGGTGACCAAAGTATTTGAGCTTCAGCTTCAGCATCTGTCCTTCCAATGAGCAGTCAGGGTTGATTTCCTTTAGGATTGACTGGTTTGACCTCCTTGCAGTCCAATGGACTCTCAAGAGTCTTCTCCAGCACCACAGCTCGAAAGCATCAATTCTTCGGCGCTCAGCCTTCCTTGTGGTCCAACTCTCACAGCCATACATTACTACTGGGAAAACCATAGCTTTAACTATACGGACCTTTGTCGGCAAGGTGATGTCTCTGCTTTTTAATATGCTGTCTAGGTTTGCCATAGCTTTCCTCCCAAGGAGCAAGCGTCTTTTAATTTCATGGCTGCAGTCACCGTCTGCGGTGATCTTAGAGCCCAAGATTTCTTCCCCTTCTATTTTCCAGGAAGTGATGGGACCAGATGCCATGATCTGGGTTTTTTTAATGTTGAGTTTCAAGCCAGCTTTTGCACTCTCCTCTTTCACCCTCATCAAGAGGCTCTTTAGTTCCAATTCACTTTCTGCCATTAGGGTGGTATCGTCTGCATATCTGAGGTTGTTGATATTTCTCCCGGCAATCTTAACTCCGGCTTGTGATTCATCCAGCCTGGCCTTTCTCATTATGTACTCTGCATATAAGTTAAATAAGCAGGGTGATAATATACAGCCTTGTTGTACTCCTTTCCTGATTTTGAACCAGTCGGTTGTTCCATGTCCGGTTCTAACTGTTGCTTCTTGACCCACATACAGGTTTCTCAGGAGACAGGTAAGGTGGTCTGGTACTCCCATCTCTTTAAGAATTTGCCACAGTTTGTTGTGATCCACACAATCAAAGGCTTTAGCGTAGTCAATGAAGCAGAAGTAGATGTTTTTCTGGAACTCTCTTGCTTTTTCCATGATCCAGCGAATGTTGGCAATCTGATCTCTAGTTCCTCTGCCTCTTCGAAACCCAGCTTGCACTTCTGGTAGTTCTCGGTTCACATACTGCTGAAGCCTAGCTTGTAGGATTTTGAGCATAACCTTGCTAGCATGTGAAATGAGCTCAATTGTACGGTAGTTTGAACATTCTTTGGCATTGCCTTTCTTTGGAATTGGAACGTAAACTGACCTTTTCCAATCCTGTGGCCACTGTTGAGTTTTCCAAATTTGTTGGCATATTGAGTGCAGCACTTTAACAGAATCATCTTTTAGGATTTTAAATAGCTCAGCTGGGATACTGTCTTCTCCGCTAGCTTTGTTGTTAGTAATGCTTCCTAAGGCCCACTTGACTTCACTCTCTAGGATGTCCGGCTCAAGCTCAGTGACCACACCATCGTATTTATCAGGGATATTAAGATCTTTCTTGTATAGTTCTTCTATGTATTCTTGCCACCTCTTCTTAATCTCTTCTGCTTCTGTTAGGTCCCTGCCTTTTTTGTCCTTTATCATGCCCATCTTTGCACAAAAGGTTCCCTTGATATCTCCAATTTTCTTGAAGAGATCTCTAGTCTTCCCCATTCTATTGTTTTCCTCGATTTCTTTGCATTGTTCATTTAAGAAGGCCTTCTTATCTCCCCTTGCTATTCTCTGGAATTCTGCATTCAGTTGTTTATATCTTTCCCTTTCTCCCTTGCCTTTTGCTTCCCTTCTTTCCTCAGCTATTTGTAAAGCCTCATCAGTCAGCCACTTTGCTTTCTTGCATTTCTTTTTCTTTGGGATGGTTTTAGTTGCTGCCTCCTGTACAATGTTACGAACCTCCATCCATAGTTCTTCAGGCACTCTGTCTACCAGATCTAATCCTTTAAATCTATTCCTCACCTCCACTGTATATTCATAAGGGATATGATTTAGGTCATACCTGATTGGTCTAGTGGTTTTCTCTAGCTTCTCCATCTTTGGCTGCAAAGTATATAATCAATCTGATTTTGGTATTGACCATCTGGTGATGTCCATGTGTAGAGTCGTCTCTTGTGTTGTTGGAAAAGAGTGTTTGCTATGACCAGCGTGTTCTCTTGACAAAACTCTATTAGCCTTTGCCCTGCTTCATTTTGTACTCCGCGGCCGAACTTGTCTGTTATTCCGGTTATTTTTTGACTTCCTACTTTAGCATTCCAGTCCCCTATGATGAAAAGGACATCTTTTTTTGGTGTTAGTTCTAGAAGGTGTTGTAGGTCTTCATAGAACTGGTCAACTTCAGCTTCCTCGGCATCAGTGGTTGGGGCATAGACTTGGATCACTGTGATGTTGAATGGTTTGCCTTGGATTCGAACTGAAAGCATTCTGTCGTTTTTGAGGTTGTACCCCAGTACTGCCTTTCCCAGTCTTTCATTGACTATGAGAGCTACTCCATTTCTTTTAAGGGATTCTTGCCCACATTTGTATATATAATGGTCATCTGAACTAAATTCGCCCATTCCTGTCCATTTTAGTTCGCTGATTCCCAAGATGTCGATGTTCAATCTTGTCATCTCATGTTTGACCACATCCAACTTACCTTGATTCATAGATCTTACATTCCAGGTTCCTATGCAATATTGTTCTTTACAGCATCGGACTTTCCTTCCATTTCCAGACACATCCACAACTGAGCGTCCTTTCGGCTTTGGCCCAGCCGTTTCACTCTTTCTGGAGCTACTCGGAATTCCCCTCCGCTCTCCCCCAGTAGCATTTTGGACACCTTCCGACCTGAGGCGCTCATCTTCCGGTGTCATATCTTTTACTCTCTAGGAATGAGATACTTTTGATACTGTCCATGGGTTTTCTTGGCAAGGATACTGGAGTAGTTTGCCATTCCCTCCTCCAGTTTTGGACCACGTTTTGTCAGAACTTTCCGTCATGACCTGTTCTTCTTGACCTGACTTCATTGAGTTACGCAAGCCCCTTCGCCACGACAAGGCAGTGATCCATGAAGGGGATCATATATACATATACATACATATAAAAAGAGAAAGAAAATAAAATAAAAATAAAAAATAAATAAATAAATATAGGTGTCCGATTCCCGACTATCTTTACAGTGACTAGTATATCGATATAATTTTTTTCTTACTTGTCTTAGTTACATTTTGATACATTTCTATTTCTAATATAGTTAATCGTTAAATCCTATATTAATTGTATTATTTTTTTGTACATTTTTCATATAGATAAGAAATGGTTGCCAATCATTTTTAAATTGGTCTATATTTTTATCATTTAACATTTCTGTTAACTTTGCCATCTGTGCAAGGTCCATTATTTTTGTGATCCAGTCTTCTATTGTAGGGATGTTTTCTTCTTTCCATCTTTGTGCACATGTGAGTCTGGCTGCCGTAATCATATATAATAAAAGTTTTCCATGTTTTTTTCCTAGTTCATCGTCCATGAGGCCAAGTAAATATAATTCAGGTTTTATTTGTATATCCATGAATGTAATTTCTTTAATAGTTTTATGTATTAGTTCCCAATATTTCTTTGCTTTCTTGCACGTCCACCATAGATGATAAAATGTTCCTTTTTCTTTGTTACATTTCCAACATTTATTTGATACATTTTTATACATTTTTGATAGTTTCTCGAGTTATATACCAACGGTACATCATTTTATAAAAGTTTTATTTCAGATTATAATTTAATGTAAATTTTAGTCCTTTTGTCCACATTTTTTCCCATTGATCATACATAATATTGTATCCAAAATTTCTAGCCCACTTTATCATACATTCTTTGGTTTGTTCATCTTCTAATTTTATTTGTAATAACATTTTGTAAAATTTCGTTATAGTATGTTCATTACTGGAAAATAATTGGTTTTCTAACCACGTTGGTTCTTTTCTAAATTTATATTTCTTTTTATCTAATTTGAATTGTTCTTTTAACTGTAGGTATATGAACCAATTACATTGATAATCCTTCTCTTTTTCCAATTCTTCTCTTGCTTTTATTTATAATTTGTCACCTATATTTATTTATTTATTTATCTTATTTATGCCCCGCCTATCCCCTCCCTAATGGAGGACTCTAGGCGGCTTACAACATCATTACATATATTTTAATTATACATCCATATATATTACAATACCCGCGTGATTAGGGAGGGGGTGAGGGAACCGGCTCTTCTTTCTAGGAATCGGAACTACAAGCCCCAGAATGCCTCGCTTTCGGAGCCGGCTGCTGACATCCCGGAAGTTGTTAAATTGGGATCCGTCGTCCTCTGCCGCCGTCCTCAGCCGCCATCCACGGGCTTCTCCAGATCTTTATCTTCGGTTCCGAGGCGACTCCCCAACAGGATGCCAGCATATTGCCCCACGTGAGTGGTACCCATTTATCTACTTGCTATTTAGCTTTCGAATCGCTGGGTTGGCAGAGAGCTAGGGCTAGTGACGAGAGCTCACCTCGCCACGCGGATTCAAACTGCCGACCTTATGGTCAGCAGACTAACAGCTCAGCGGTTTAACCTGCTGAGCTACCGCACCTTCATAATATGGTAAATCTTTATATCTAAACCATTTACATCTATCAGAACTTTCTTTTCTAGTGAAGGCTTCTTGGGAAGATAGCCAATAAGGCATATTTGGTAGTAATCTTTTCTTATATTTATTCCAGGTTTTTATTAAGGCTCTTATTATACAATGATTGTTAAACGTTCTATTTACTTTAATTTTGTTGTATCAAAGATATGCATGCCAACCAAATCTTAAATCGTGACCTTCCAAAAGTAGTAGTTCATAATTTTCTAATGTAGCCCATTCTTTTATCCACATGAGACTAGATGCTTCGTAATATAATTTTAAATCCTGAAGTTTTAGTCCTCCTCTTTCTTTGGCATCTTGTAATAATTTATATTTTATTCTTGGCTTTTTTCCTTGCCATATGAATTTTGATAATTCTTTTTGCCATGATTGAAAGGTATTATCTGTAATTAGTATTGGTATTGTTTGGAATTAAAATAAAAATCTAGGTAATACATTCATGTTAATTGTTGAAATCTTTCCCATCAAAGATAAATGTAACTTTCCCCATCTTGCCAAGTCTTGTTTAATCTCCTTCCAAAGTTTTACATAATTATTTTGAAATAAATGGTTGTTTTTTGCAGATACTGTTATTCCTAAATATTTTGTATTTTTGACATTTTTAAATCCTGTTTTATTTTCTATTCTTGATTTTTTTCGATTCATATTTATATTTATCATTTTAATTTTATGTTTATTTATTTTAAAACCTGCCAATTTTCCAAATTCTTTTATGTTTTTCATTAAATATTCAATAGATTCTATTGGATTTTGTATTGTTAATGCAGTTATCTGCAAAAGCTCTTAATTTGAAACTTTCTTTTTTAATCCTAATCCCTTCTATTTTTTCTTCATCTCTGATATCATTAAGGAGAATTTCCAATATTAATATAAATAATAAAGGAGAAAGTGGACATCCTTGTCTTGTTCCTTTTTCAATTTTAAATACTTTTGTAAATTCATCATTAACTATAATTTTCGCTTTCTGGGTTGTATATATTGCTTTTACTGCTGTTTTAAAGGGAGTACCAAATTCCATATATTCTAAGGTTTTAAGCATGAAGTCCCAATTTAAATTGTCGAACGCTTTTTCTGCATCTAGGAATAGTAATTAGAGTATTTCGAATTTATACGATACATTTTCTCTATTTCTTCCTCCAGGCTATCTTCTTCCCAACTAATTAGATTAGCAAGCATTTGGATTACTATTTCCTCTATATCATCGTTCTCTTTTTTATCAGGTATACCTCTGAGTCTTAAACAGAAATCTTTTTCTTTTAATTCTAATAATGTAATTCTATCTAATTCTTGTTCCTTGTCATGTTCTAATCTATCAATCCTTTCATTAACTTTTTTAGTCTCAATTTCTATTTTTTATCCATTTTTTCTAATTTTTGCTCTATACTTTTGCTCTATACTCTATACAGGGGGCGCGGTAGCTCAGCGGCTTAAACCGCTGAGCCGGAAGACTGCCTGTAAAGATCTGATGGTCGGCAGTTCTAATCCCCACGTGGCGAGGTGAGCTCTCGTCATTCACCCCAGCTTCTGCCAACCCAGCAATTCGAAAGCTAAGGCGAGTAGATGAATGGGTACCACGTTAAAGTGGGAGAATTTGCCGGCGTCCTGTGATCGGGGGTCGCCCTCGGAGCGAAGAAGATCCCGGGAATCCTGTTAAATGGCGGCGGAGGATGACGGAGCCCAATCGGCGAACATCCAGGATGTCAGCAGCCGACTCGGAAGCGAGGCATGCTGGGACATGTAGTCCAATGCCTACGGAAGAAGAGTCGGTTCCCCTACCTCCTTCCTGTGCGCGCGATTAAATTATATGTATATGAATTGTTAAATATATATTGAAATGCTGTAAGCCGCCTAGAGTCCTCCAATAGGGAGGGGATAGGCGGGGTATAAATATGATAAATAAATAAATACTTCTTTCTAAGTTGTCTAATTTTTTGTCCAGCATACTTATATTTTGAGTAATACTTTGTGCTATTTTCACTGTATATTCTTCAAACATCCCTTTTAGCCAATCTCCTTCCCCCGCCCCTAATCCTGTTCCACACCCTCTTCGTTTTTGTTTTCTTGTATTCATTTCTTTTCATTTCTTATAAGTTTGTTAAGTTATCTAATACTTTTATACTTTTATACTGTTCACTAGCCCAGTTTTCTAGTTCACCCAGTTCACTAGCCGGGCTGGATGAATCACAAGCCGGAGTTAAGATTGCCGGGAGAAATATCAACAACCTCAGATATGCAGACGATACCACCCTAATGGCAGAAAGTGAAGAGGAACTAAAGAGCCTCTTGAAGAGGGTGAAAGAGGAGAGTGCAAAAGCTGGCTTGAAACTCAACATTAAAGAAACTCAGATCATGGCATCTGGTCCCATCACTTCCTGGCAAATAGAAGGGGAAGAAATGGAAGCAGTGACAGATTTTATTTTCTTGGGCTCCAAGATCACCGCAGACGGTGACTGCAGCCATGAAATTAAAAGACGCTTGCTCCTTGGGAGGAAAGCTATGGCAAACCTAGACAGCATATTAAAAAGCAGAGACATCACCTTGCCGACAAAGGTCCGTATAGTTAAAGCTATGGTTTTCCCAGTAGTAATGTATGGCTGTGAGAGTTGGACCACAAGGAAGGCTGAGCGCCGAAGAATTGATGCTTTCGAGCTGTGGTGCTGGAGAAGACTCTTGAGAGTCCATTGGACTGCAAGGAGGTCAAATCAGTCAATCCTAAAGGAAATCAACCCTGACTGCTCATTGGGAGGACAGATGCTGAAGCTGAAGCTCAAATACTTTGGCCACCTAATGAGAAGAGAGGACTCACTGGAAAAGACCCTGATGCTGGGAAAGACTGAAGGCAAAAGGAGAAGGGGACGGCAGAGGATGAGATGGTTAGATAGCATCACCGATGTAATGAACATGAATTTGAGTAAACTCCGGGTGACATTGGAGGACAGGAAGGCCTGGCGTGCTATGGTCCATGAGGTCACGAAGAGTCAGACACGACTAAACGACTGAATAACAACAAGCCCAGTTTTTCCCTTTCCAGAAATAACCACAGAATTAGGTATAATATTGAGAAAATATGGCCGACCAAAATAAATAATTAATTAATAAGTCTGTTTCTTGTCCGTTTCTTCAAGTTCATGAAATAGGGGAGACTCACCAAGCTGAAATGTTCTTTCACCGCTTCAGATAACCACTTTTTTTATAGGAATAGTTCTTTTCTTTTTTTCTTCTTTTAAGAGTGAAGAGGCAGTAGTTTTGCCTTCGGACGGCTGCAACCGCGATTCTTACCAAGTTTTCTCTCCGCTTCCCAGCTGATCGCGACGCGCTGTCTTCACTCACCAAAAATGAAGCCGCACTTTCTTCAATCGCTCAGCTGTCTGGAAGCCTTCTGAGTCAAGCACTAAGGTTTCTCCCTTTCCTGGAGTCGCCTCTTTGTCTCTGCAAAACCTGCAGAGCACTTTATTAAATCACGTTGCGAATTCTGGAACGGAGCTGCTCCAGAATTCAACCTGCCACCATCTTCACTGGAACCGGAACCCCCGAAAAATGTATTATTCTTGAATTAATGAATTGATCTGATGTTCCGTAACTTAAACAAGTATTTATCTAGGAGCTTAACAACCTAACAAAATATTATTTTTTTAAAAAAATAAAAATAAAAATATTTCATTGTGTGAACTATTGGAGTCTAGATACTCAGCAGGATCATTTTCAAAGACTTGAAAGGGGGCAGGTAAGGGAAAAGTTGATAGTCAAGGTGTTACTGTAAAAAGTTCTCAAATTAATTGGGGTTAGTTTATCTGGTCAATACTATTTATTTAGGAAACACATCATCAGAAACATGCAATCATATACTAAAGAACAGGAAAGAGTGTTTCTAATTAATAAAAGAGTTCAACTGACCAGATTTTTTTCCATTACTGAGCTTAACTATCAGTCCTTTCCTTCTCTGATCCATTTTATTTTCTTCTTTTAACTCCTTCAACTGCTCTTTCCAACTCACTTGGCTGAGTATGCTTTTCTGCCAACACTTCCCAGAAGTCATTCATTTTTGAATCTCACTCTCCAGATTTAATTGTTTCACCTTTTTCAGTCATCTAATCAGACAGGTAACAGCCCATTATGTTGCAGAGATCAGTGGAAGGGTGAATTGGGCTACCACAGATTATGAATGGAAGTGGGATTCACCCATTTCACAATTTAATATGAAGTTATCTAACTTCTCCTTTTTAAACTGCTATTAATAAATCTTTTCTATTGTATATAGCAAACAGCCTATGTTCTTTGTGGAATGTTAAAATAACAATGTATATATTGGGAAAGGGCACACAAAAATGCACTACTTAATGAAAATAGAGTGTTCAGATGTCGTATACTAGGGGAAATGGCATACAGAAGTCATATGGAAATGTATATGAATTTAAGTGCAATTTTTTAATTTAAAAAAATCTCAGTGATGATGTGGATATGGAGAATTTAAACTTAATATGGAGAAAAAAATCTGAGAAACTAAGAAGCAAATAAAAATGCCTTTTTATCCATCCCTATTACAAACAGAGATGAAAACAATTGTAGGGGTTACATTTGAAAAGGGCAAAGCTGGTGTGACTTACCAAAGTCCACAATTGTATCCTATATTTTGCCCTGGACCCTGCTCATACTAACTTGGCCAAGGTTAAGAAGCTAACATTTCCGTTAGCATGAGAACAGATCTGTCAGCTTCCTTCTTAATCTTTGAGACAAGTTTAAGCACTTGGCAGTAGACATAGAGAATCAAATATTTTATCTGTCTAAATTTTCTTCCTACATTGTGAATTCTTAATTTGTCATATTTACAGTAATTAATGGCTAAAATCAAACTTCTCAGGGTTCATTTTCATCAGAGTAAGCAAAACTATTTCTCTATGTCATTTTAATCCTGGTTAAAATTTGAATCATCCTTAAACTCAGCCCTGGTTAAGTTCAATATAAGTTTCACAGGATTTTAAACAAACATTTATTGAACAAACCAAACTGGCCTTGTTCATTTATTTTTATTTATTTATTTGTCTTATTTATACCCCGCCTATCCCCTCCCTACTGGAGGACTCTAGGCGGCTTACAGTATTATATATATCCAATCCAATTATACAATTATACAACATCATTTTTACAATTTATTCCCGCGCGACAGGGAGAGAGGAAGGGAACCGGCTCTTCCGCTGCAGGCATTGGACTGCAAGTCCCAGAATGCCTCGCTCCGCGCCGGCTGCTGACGTCCAGGAAGCTGGTGTCTCCGGATCTGTCGTCCTCCGCCGACATCGCCGCTCTTCCAGGTCTTTCTTTGGAATCGAGGACGACCCTCCGCTGGACGCCCGCAAATTGCCCCACGTGAGTGGTACCCATTAATCTACTTGCTATATTAGCTTTCGAATCGCTGGGTTGGCAGAGAGCTAGGGCAAGTGACGAGAGCTCACCTCGTCACGCGGTTTCGAACTGCCAACCTTATGGTCGGCAGTCTAACGGCTCAGTGGTTTAACCCACTGAGCCACCGCGCCCCCTCTATTCATATAATAGAGATAGAGATAGATAGATAGAGATGATATATAGATCTGTATAGCATGCTAAGTCAAAAACAAACAACCCAAATTATTCAACATTTCCTGACAAAACAAGCCACTATGATGTTATTGCTGTTATTTTAGATTTTAATTATGATTATTATATTGTTCTGGGGTTTTATTACAGGTCACCTGAAATCTATTCAGCCATGTGGGTTATAAGTAGTATAAATAAATAAGATACCCATCTTATTACAGTAAATAGAAGATCTGAATATGAGTTTCTTGTAAAAGGACAACTTCAGTTTTTCAATTCTCCAAATTAGTTAGTATCTTCTCCTATGAAAAGAAACATCTAAGGCCTTTTACATTCGGTAAGGCAATTAAAAATTTCATGGGATACATATACATATACATACAATGTGATAAGAATTTTCATTTAGATTAGCCAAACTTTTTTTTAAAAAAAACCTGAGGAGTAAAACTAACTAATAGAAAAAGTGGGCAAGGGAGAGAAAAAATACATTAAAAAGTTTAAATATTAAAAAGACTAAAAAGCAACTCAAAGGGGAAAAAAGATACTGTAAATCAGAAACAAGAAAAGGAAACTAAAAGCTACTAGGACTTCTGGATGAAACATGTTGAAGATGCAGTAAAGTAAATACTGCCAGTCTGAAGTAGTCCATCCCCCACTAAAATAAGAAACAAACAAACAAAAAGAACATTAAAATATTTTTTCCCCTTCAGATGGACCCATAGCAAAAACTGCTTTGCTTCCTTGGAATCAAAAAAATTCTTCCCACCAAATATCACAGATAAACAAAAGATTACTGGAAAAAGAAAAACCAAAATGTTTAATCCTTTCTTGTTTAGCTGCAAGCCAAACATTATTTAAGTTCTGCTTCTGAATAATTTATTGGGGCACTTCTTGAAAGATCATTGCCTGCCTTCTTTGAATTCCATTCCAAACATCTGCTTGCAAAGGTAAGTATGGAATGTGATCTATACTGTAGATCTCAACAATCTAACAACAAGACTAGACCTTTGTGTTGAATGAAAACAACAACCCAAACAATAAGCAGCTTCAATGGCTGTTGTGGGTCTTCCGGGCTGTGTGGCCGTGTTCTGGAAGTTGTGGTTCCTTGTTATACAAAGGAACCACAACTTCCAGAACACGGCCACACAGCCCGGAAGACCCACAACAGCCATTGAACTCCGGCCGTGAAAGCCTTCGACAATACAATAAGCAGCTTCAATTCCAAGCTTGTATTCAGATTGTGGTGAGATCTTATGTATACATTTCTCCACCAAGACTAGTACAGGCTGATCTTGTTCAATATTATAAGGAATGTTTAAAAATTGTGAATTATTCCTGTGATGTAGACCCTGTAAATCAGTTATTTTATCTTGAAGATCTTTGTTATTCAAGATTTCAGCACTGTGTACATACACTTGGCACGTTTACCGGAATTTTCAAGCTCAGTCATTATTACTTCATGTGAATCCATTACAAAATTCTCAAAGTCTGCCATTTGATCTAATGTGGCAGGCCTCTGCTTCAACTCCAAACAATTAGTTAGTTTATTTAGTTAAAGAATTTGATCATTCTATAAATACATTACAGGAAAGAGATTTTACAGCAGTAAGCAACTCTGCATAACTTTTTGTTAACTGTTATTTTCTCTTCTCTATAACTTTCTCTTTTCACTTAAACTTCTTCAACCTGCTGAGCAAACTTTTACCTCTCTGATGAAGGGGCATATAATGAATCAAGGGAGAAATACCAAAGCACTTTTTCTGTATACTAGCTAAACAATAAAGCAGTCAAAAACTCAGGAGATAGCCTTTGGCCTGGGAGAAAACAGATTGTAAATCAGTCTGCTGATGTCTGGAAACCTGGTTTTGTTTGCTATCTTTTGGATGGAAGCAATAACTGTATTGGGTTCCTATGAAAATGTTCCCCAAAATAAAACATGGCTTGATGGTTGTAGCCATACTAATCTGGATGATAATGTGGATTTGTTTGCAAATGTGGTGGGCAAAACTCTTTTTGTCAAAGAAACTTACAGTATTTTTCAGACAGAACTACAAGATTTATTAGTTTAATGTCATTAAGTTACAGAAAAGCACTTACCCAATCAGCCAATATTTTTTGATGTTGATGATGATGACTGCTCCTCATAAACAAATTTGAATATTTAATGGTATTTCTTTATGGATGACCAACTTTATTATGGAACTTTTTAATGCCATAATACAGATAAATTATCTCTTTGAGGAAATATTTCTATATATTCTTCAAATTATAGTTAAAATATGTCAGTGTCATTGACCTTGTGTTTTAGAAGTCATTGATTTTTTCTTAAAAAAAGATATTAGCTTGTCCATCTACCTTCATGTGAAACCACAATTCTAGGTATATAAAGGTATATGCCACCTCGCTTGGGGTGGGAGGGGGGATAGTCAATCATGGGGGTGGTTGGCACCTTGATGAGGCCCTGGGAAATTTTGTTGAGATTGTTGTATCACCATCTTGGATTTTATCTTATATTTTATATTTATATTTTTATAATGAATCTGTTTTATGATATTTTAATCTTTTATTATCTTAATTTGATTGTAAACCGCCCAGAGTCACTTGCCGAGATGGGCGGTGAAGAAATGTGATAAATAAATAAATAAATAACATTTTCAATTTGCGTCCACTTGACTGACCTTCAGCAATTTTCAGCTTTTTGTGAAACACTAATCATACAGGACATGATCAAAGTGATCATGTTGGCTCATGACTTTAGGTCTATACATATGATAGCAGAATCCACTTCTTTGGCATTATTTCCCGTCATCATGATCATCTCCATCACCATGAGAGTAATGGGGGAAAATATGCAAAGCTCTCTGGTTTCAACTCCAAGGCATTGCCCTAGAACATAAGCTACAAGGACAGTATACAGGAAATAGAAATTCTAGATCAGGGCTTTCCAAAGTGCCGCCACTGGCGACACACCAGAGGTGGCGGCGGCAGCGCGCACGTGCACGGCGGCGGTGCGGGGGGGTGCACATGCACGGTGGCGGCACGGGGGGCGTGCAGCGGCACGTGCGTGCACAGTGGCGGCGCTGGGGGGGTGGCGGCGCGTGCGTGCATGGTGGCGGCGGCGGCAGCCTCCGCTAAAACGCGAAAGCACTGATGCCGCTGCTGCTGCTGCCGTGCACGCACGCGCCGCCGCTTCCAGGTGGTGTGGCGACACACCACGCTGTGTGTGGCGACACACTTTTGTGTCGTGACACACAGTTTGGAAAGCTCTGTTCTAGATGAATCAAATAATCACTAACCCTACATATGTTAGACCATATTTTTTTCTTGCTTCCACTTATTCTAAGCATGTCTTTTAATTATGTACAGATGATAACCTTATATATATATGCACAATATGCAAAATTAAATATGCAAAATTAAACCCAGACATACATTCCATCCATTATTTATTTCAGGTAACATAGAACACATGTTTAGTGGTGCCCTGTCACTATCTTATCTTAGCATTAGGGGTTCAGCGCTGATCAGCCCGAGTCAAAATGCCATTTATTCTGCTTAGCATCTTGCTCCTTTTGACATGAACATCAAAGTCTAGAAAAAGGGTAGAACGTAAACAATAAAACCTCCAAAGCTTCAGTGGACATTTGCTTGTTTTGCTTGCTAATGAAACTTAACACCCCCACACACAGGCGTGTGCACACACACACAGACAACCACACACACACACACATATCCTGGAAGAGCTTGAAAGATGAGAAGCTGTAAAAGAGATAAGAAATAACTGATTCTGATTGTGAACTTTGAATTGTTTCAGCAGAAAATGCAAGAGCCCCAACCCCTCCCAATTTTTATTATAAATTGATTTTACAGCTAACTTCCTTGGGTGTACCAAGGAAATCAAGTAATTATTGACTACATTATGAACCCACTCATTATTCTTGATTCCTCTTTCACTTAAATGGGCTTGAGGGTACTTTGATTGTAACTGTTTAAATGAAAATACTGTAGTAATTTATAGCAATGCCAGTGGCATCAAATATCCCTTTCCTTTTACCTGTTACATATTCACAGAGCGAGGCTTAGCTGATATTTGCCAACTGCTACAGGTCCAGGGTGTTACTTTGAGCATCTCTTCATGTGCTATGTGTTCAGAAGTGCTACTCTATTTTCAAGTGTGACTTTCTCTTTCATGAAATTTTGGAATGACTTAAAAAAAGCATTTGGCAGTCAGCAATAATTTGCTTCCAAACTCTCTTTGATTTTTTGTTGCTTTAAAAAGCAAAAGTGGGCATCATTTATGCAATTGTGAAATAGTGACAAGAACCACATGTTTCTGCTTTAATGCAATGATTAAATTTGTTTCTCAGTTTTGCAAAACCATTTTTCTCTACAGAAAGCGATTCCATTTTTCACCTCATTCTCAGGATGCATTAGAATGTCTCTAACATTAATTATTTAATTAATTAAAATTAATTAATAAATTGAAGGCCATTGAAAATGAGACTGACAGACGACAAAGGTGGCTAGATACCATCACTGATGACAGAAACATGAACTCAGAAGCAGTTACCAACATACAGTTCTGGCAAAATAATGTCCATTGGGTCATGAAGAGTTGGAAGTGGCTGAATGATTGAGCAAGACCAACATAATGAATTTTAATGGTGTTTCTGAGCTGACACTATGATTGTGACACAGTTAAGAGTGCTGCACATTTTTTTGCATGGTTACATTCTCCAGTTTTATTTGCTTCATGATCAGAGAGTGTTATCTGGGAAAAATTCCCCCATGATGGTTTTCTTGGTTTTTGGATTGAAGTACAGGAAACCAGCAAACATGAATACCAATGGAGAGAGAGCTAAATGATTAATGACAGAAGACTCACCTGTGTCCCTTGGCCACCTCATAAAATAATGTAAGTGTAAGAAACCTGAACTATGTACCTGAGAATTACTTTTCCATCCAATGAAATGACTACAGTTTTTAAAATGCATAAGAAATAACTGCGCTCTACTTATCTGATTTTATGTACAGAAAGAAAGAGCTGGTCAGTTATAAATTATAAATATTATAACCTGTATGTGTTAAAATTCCGTTTGGGAACTGGAGAAAATCTAAATATTCCCTCTTTCTTAGAATCCACTCATCTTAATAATTATTTTGTTGGCAAGCCTGTTCACTGCTGTTTTACCTAAGGCTCTTAACAAACAAATGTTGGTTCCAAGTGCAATTATTACTTCTATTAACAGTATGCAAGGTGCAATTAGGCAGAGATACATTTCAAAGAATTTTATTGGCACTGGAGTAGTTATTTGAAGAACAAATTACTTCACATTCTGGAGAAGGCAGTACAGTTTGGTACAAGTTCCATAGAGATCTAGAAGGTGTTTGCATTATCACAAAGCTACTAGAATAATCTCTTTCGAAGTACATCCATTACTTCAAAGCTTCCACAGGTATCATGCTTCAGAAGCAGAAACTTTTGTTCTGCTGAGCAACATTAGACAATTTTTCTTCCAAGCTTTATTGCTTTCTTTCAGTACCCTTTTTATCTTGTTAATTTTCACATATTTTCATTTGTTTTATCAGAGACCAAAAAAATTTACCAATTACAAAAAGGAAGGAGTATGGAGAAAATTAGATTTTCATTTTTTTTCTGGCCTTGCTTTACTCTCCTATAAGCTCTCCATCTGCATGCCACAATTCATTTTCTTTCCTAATTTATCACACTATTTATACTGAGATCTCTCTTGACCTCTGCTGTTGGCTGGGTTATGCATGGGGCCATTCACAGATGCTGTAGTGCAGTGAAGTATCTCAGAAAAGCCAGATTTAAAGCCTACTTGATATTATTCCATATTTTCCTTCTAACACGTAACCTCTGTCCTTATGCCCCATCTGCCTCTGCTTGGATCATTTTTTTCTGCATGATAATTATTTTGAATGTATCATCAAATAATTATGCATTTTATGTAGGTATTTTTCAAAGCATTTTAAAAATGAGACTTAATGCTGAATTCTGTTTACTTTTTTCAGACTTTACAGATTTGTACCATATTTATTTTTAAGGGGCATGGTGGCTCAGCGGGTAAGACGCCAGGCTTGTCAATCAGAAGATTGCAAGTTCGGAGGTTCGAATCCCTAGCCCCACGTGATGGAGTGAGCTCCCGCACTTGCCCCAGCTCTTGCCAACCTAGCAATTTGAAAGCATGCAAATGCAAGTAGATGAATAGGTACCACTTCGGTGGGTAGGTAACAGCGTTCCGTGCGCGTCATGCGGCCACATGACTGTGGAAGCGTCTTCGGACAACGCTGGCTCTTCGGCTAACAAACGGAGATGAGCACCGGCCCCTAGAGTTGGACATGACTGCACAAATGTGCGGGGGGAACCTTTACCTTTACCTTTACCATATCTTTTGGCTTCACAATCTTTGGAAAGGCACCAGATCATTATTTAAACATTCTAAATGTAAGCCTATATGTTCAGGGTGGATTTAGAAAAAAACCCTTTTCCTTAAAATCCTCTTCTCCAAAGCCTACTTTTTAATGCGATGTCTAGTCACTTCAGAGCCTGTTTTATAGTGGGATTCAGTGAATACAGAAGAAGTCTTGGGGATTAATCCCATTTACATTATCTGAAAGTCACAGACTATAGAAAAGGTCCAAAAAATGCTGGTTTAACTCCAGATATGATGCATCACGAAGAGTAAATTTGGTATTACTGCTTGTTAATGTTAACAAAACAGCTCACTAGTGCAGATTTTCAGAATGGCTCAATGACTTTAAAAACGCAGAATTGTGAACAGGACAGAGTGGAACAGGGAGGTGCACCATCATGTCAGATCCTATATTCACACAGGCCGTTGGACTTCTACCCCTACAAAGCAGTGCCAGGATGCCCCTTATGGCGTCTCTGTCAAGCTACCAGCCTGCTTGCTCTAGGCAGATTTCTGTGCTCTGTCGAACATAACGACAGACTGCTATGCAGCAGAATGAAGATGTTCCTAACATGGAGCAAGTATCATGAGGGAATCTCCCCCTGTGCTATTTGTCAAATCACACAAGTTGTCCTACCTAACTTTGAAGAATTTCTCCCTGCCCCTCTAAGCATTCCTTTGTTATACATTCCATACTCTTTGCATCCAGTAGAGATTTGGGATGGGGGGATGGGGGGTGGAATGGGAGGTAAAATGTTCCTTGGAACATTTTAGAATGTTCAGTGCTTCTTCCATTAGCTTCTTCACTATACTGAGGTAGAGGAAAAGGAAAAGGAAAACGAGGCTCCTAGCCAACAGAGGCTTCCTGTCTCTACATTTGCATTTATACCTATAAGATATACGGTATAAGGGCCTTGGTGGCTCAACAGGTAAGATGCCAGGCTTGTCGATCGGAAGATCGCAAGTTTGGAGGTTCGAATCCTTAGCCCTGCGTGACAGAGTGAGCTCCCGCACTCACCCCAGCTCTTGCCAACCTAGCAATTTGAAAGCATGCAAATGCAAGTAGATTAATAGGTACCACTTCAGTGGGAAGGTAACAGCGTTCCACGTGCATCATGCTGGCCACATGACCATGGAAGCATCTTCGGACAACGCTGGCTCTTCGGCTAACAAACGGAGATGAGCACCGGCCCCTAGAGT